>CM068299.1:43518503-44118503 GCA_034768395.1 Linum lewisii
GCAAAATGTGACACTCTCTTGTCCTACTCTCAATGTCAATTTCCCATCATGCACATCAATTAAAGCACGAGAAGTAGCAAGAAATGGTCTACCAAATATCAATGAGACATCCACATCATCGGTATCAATGACCGCGAAATCAACTAGGAAAACAAAATGACCAACTTTAACTAGCACATCATCAACAATCCCCCTAGGACTCTTGGTCCACTTTGCCGCAAGTTGAATGTACATACGAGTAGGATGAAGATTAGATAATCCTAGTTTCTCAAATATGCAATAAGGCATGACATTGATACTAGCACCTAGATCCGCAAGACCATTAGCCAAAGAGGTATTACCTATAGCACAAGGGATAGTAAAAGTACCTGGATCCTTAAGCTTTTCCGGTGGACTCTTGAATAGAACGGCGGAGCATTCCTCATTGAGGTGGACTAGAGATGTCTCCGGTAGCTTCCTCTTGTTGGTGTAGAGTTCCTTCATGAACTTAGCATATTGAGGCATCATAGTCATAGCTTCGGGAAACGGAAGAGAGAATTGCATTTGACTAAGCCGCTCCACAAACTTCTTAAAAACCTTCTCAAGTCCATCCTTACTCACTCGAGAGGGATATGGAAGCTTAGGCTTGTATGGAGGTACAACCGGTGCGGGAGGAGAGACTGGTGGTGTACTCGATGTAGCCTTACTAGGTTCCTTGGCAACCTTAGTACTCACATTACCCGTAGGAGGTTCGACTTCAACCCCAACTTCATCCGAAGGATCCTTGATATCATCTTCATCAACCATTATATTAGGATCTTGTACCTTTTGAGAGTCAATTGGGGAAGAGGTTGCATCTTGCAAAGGTTTTCCACTTCTCAATGTCACTACCTTGCAATGCTCCGGACCTTTGGGGTTGACCTCGGTATTGGAAGGCAAAGTACCCGACGGTCGCTCCGAAAGTGTCTTAGCAATGTGTCCCATTTGATTCTCCAAATTTGCAATCGAAGCTTGTTGATTTTTTATAAGTTGAATCATTGCGCGTTGGTATCCTCTTGAGATATTGGAGAAACGCCCTCTTTGTTGTGAGGTGGCTTGTTGAATCCGGGTGGTCCATCACCTCTATGATTGTACATTCCCGGTGGAGTAGGACCTTGGGGACCTTGATTTGGATGTCCACTTTGATTCCATTGATTTCCCTTGGTTTTGATTACTTCCTTGAGACCATTGGTTGCCTTGATACCCTCTATAACCTTGGAATCCTCCTTGATTTCCTTGGTTGTAACCCTTTTTATAACCACTACCTTGACTCCCTTGGTATCCTTGGTTAGACTTGTTGTACCCACCACCTTGGTTCCACGGTCGGTTATAGTTACCTTGGGGGCTGAAATTACCATGGAATCCTTGACCTTGTGTGAAGCTTACCTCCTCATTGTGGTCGCCTTGGCCAAGCTCAGGAGTGGCGGAAGGGCAAGCACTGAAGTCGTGACCCTGACCCCCGCAACATTCACAACAATATATTGAAGCAACTGGGGGATTACCCACTTGAGATGATGGAACCTTGGAGGGATGCTTAGGCATACTCAGGTTACTTACCTGAGATGCCATAGCATCGATCTTAGACATGAGAAGCGCAAAAATAGGGTCATCCTCATCTCGATGTCCCTGTAACTTAGGCTTCTTCCCATAGGTAGACGAATCCTTTGGTGCATCAACACTTATAGCTCTAGAGTCATAGTGAGTGTCACTTCCATACTTAGACCTTGGAGGTTGTTGTCGAGACCAACTCCTTGTCTTGTTGGCCATCTCCGCAAAGAGTTCTAAAGCATCTTCGGGAGTGAGCATCCTTAGATCACCTCCGGCGGCTTGGTTGATCATCCTTGTGTTCTCAAAATCAAGGGACCTAGCAAAGATATCCGCCAAGCTCCATTCGGCGAAGTTGTGATGAGGACAAGACCGAAGAAGGGCTTGGAACCTATTCCAAGTCTCATGGAAGAGCTCTCCCTTGTGTTGTGTGAAGTGGTTGATTCGATCCCGGATTGCATCCATCATATAGGGGGAAAAACTCCTCGAGGAAGGCTTCGGCTAGTCCCTCCCATGTAGTGAATGTTCTACTAGGTTGGTTCTCCAACCAAGACTTGGCTCTACCTTTGAGTGAGAAGGGGAAGAGTCGGAGCCGCACACAATCCGGGTGAACTTGATCGTTCTTCACCGTATCGCATATCTCTAGGAAGTCCTTCAAGTGTCTAGATGGGCACCTCCATCTATACCGTTGAACACCACTCCGTTCTGTACCATCTGAATCATGTTAGGCTTCAACTTGAAGTTTCTTGCATTTACCGGTCTTCGCATGATACTCGAGGCTGCCCCTTCGAGGGTTGGACGAGCATAATCAGCTAGTGTGCGCCTCGCACCTCTTTGTGATTGATCATCTTCATTAGTGTGATGTGAATGTACTGATTGGTCATCTTCGTCCTCGTGATGAGACATAGTGTGATGTGAGATGAGGTCAACTTCTTGTTCTTCAACTGTAGGAGGTGGGGAAGTAGTCCGTGGTTCGAGCACTTGTTCTAGTCCTTGGAGTCGTGCTTGAAGACGAGCTGAATGCCTCATGTAGTAACCCAAATCTCCTGCAAACAAGCACAACAAAACACACCTGAGTAATACAACGATGCGGGATAACAAAGTAAACAAAGAGTAACAAGGGAGCTAAAAGGAAAACGGAAGGAAGTGTAAAGATCGGTTCACTAATAATTGCTTTCTTAGGAATGAGAGGTCCCCGGCAACGGCGCCTGGTGAACACCTCCGGTCGTTGTTCGGACGTTTCAACCAAATAAAAACTACTAATGCTAAGAAAAAAAGAGTATAGCAGATCGTATTCCACGGGCCTTCGAATGATTGGCTACTTCAGAACTAACAAATTATTCAAAGAAAAACACTTAGTGCGTGGTGTGAGTTCCACGACTTCTACTTCTAAGAAATGCAGAAAAATTAAAAAGATTAAAGTAAAGCAGATTGAGAATTAGGGTTTGGAAACAAGAATGGCAGACGAACTTAGACTTTGAATCCCCCTTCGTTCCCCAGAGCATTGGCAATCAACAGATCTGCGGATTTCGATTCTTATTCAATCAACTACTAAGACACCACCATAACTCCTTACCCTTAGGTTTAAGACCGGCGAATGTTCGCTCTATCCGTTCTAACTACCAAGATTAATTAGCCGCCCGGGTACGGTCGCCTCTCGCAATGACTTAATTAATTGGTGTAATTACTAGTGATTAATGAGTTACTCTTGCAGTGAATTAACCCTAACCGGTTCCTACGAAAGGCACACTCTAATTATAAGGTTAATTGTTCAATTCGACGTTCTAAAGTAAGGCGAGCGTTCGCTTCTATCCTTAGCTTAACAAGAATCTAATCTAGGTGATCAATCCAGACAAGAAACATGCACAATGAAGAACGAATCAAACATGAAAAAGAACTGATTGAATTTCGAATCTAATCACCGCCGATCCGTGACCGCTTTAAAGCCCTGGGTCACTTAGGGTTCATCTAGTCTAAGCTCTAAAGGGTTTAGCTACTCATGATCATTACAAAAGAAACAAAGACAAGGAAAGAGTTCATCAATCAAAGTAAGAACAGAAAAGGATCTGAAAAACCTAATTCAGACGACTCTGACAGACTCCGATCTTTGGTAAGTTGCACTCCTAGCTCCGGTTCTCCGAGGTGGAAGGGATGGTGTCACGATCTCTATCCGGCTCTTCGAACTCCAACTCCTCGCTCCAGAACTTCAGAGAATTCTGATCTCCAAAAGTTGTATTATGATTAATTATGAATTCCCCCTTCTTTCGGGCCGCCGGATTAAGTATAAATACTTAACCCTAGTTGGGCCGAGCTGAGCTGATGGTTTCGCCGAAACCATAGGGATAGTTTCGGCAAAACTGGCTTTGAGTTCAATGCTCCGCCGGCTGTTCAATGTCTTCGGTCCGAGCAGTTGATTGGTTTCGCCAAAACCATCCTTCTCTTGGCATCAGTTGATTTGAACTGCTGGTTTCGCCGAATATGGAGGCCTGGTATCGCCGAAACTGTAAGTGTGAATGGCAGATTTTCGGTTTGACTTTGATTGGCTCCTTTTGATCGATTCCGGTTCAGTTCCTCGATGTTCCTATGCCTTAGACACGTCCATGGCTACTTTATTTGACGACAAAAACCTGTGCTTACGCAAAAACACTAGAAAACCATCAAATAGACCCGAAAAGGGCCAAGGTAACACAAATGGCACGAGATAGGGCAATTGATTGAATATTCATTATTCTACCCTAAAAACCATGTCTTAAGCAAAGAAATGTCGCTTAAATGAGGCTGATAATCACGTCAAATCGAGTGTCATCAAATACCCCACACTTAAGCTTTTGCTTGTCCTCAAGCAAACTGAACTAGAAAACACTCAAATTCACAAATGACACAAGATTAAACCGAGATTCAATTCTAAACATTTGGTTTAGACTGTTCCACGTAGAAAAAATGACCTACACATGCAAGAACATCAACCAAATAAATTTTCGATCTCACTAATCTCCGCACACTTCAAGTAGTAGTTTAAACACAGCTCGTTTCTTGGTGAATCAATTAATCATAGTTAACCGACTACGATAACACCAATTCTAATGAGAAAAGACTTTAAGCTCTAGCCATGATGTGGATGCGGAGGTAGGAAAAATGACGTGGCTATCGACTCAACTTCATCCGTTTCTAGATCTGTACGTTACATGTTCTAGCTAGGACCGATTTAAACAATGATTTATTTCAAGTTCAATTTCTTCCTTCGATTGATTTACTGCATACTAGTGCTCGATACCAAACACTTGATTTATATTGATTTGCACTTCACTTAGGTGTCGGGCTTGCCTAGCTTTATTTTCAGCACTTTAAAGAACTTTACATTGATTTGCACAACTCGAATTTCACCACTCAAACACTTGATTTATCGATTTAACCACTTGATCCTAGCTAGTTATAACTTTTTACACAAGATTTTGAATTGGATTTCGGTCTAATCTCAAGCCACAATCACAGGTGAACAAATATGAAGTGAAAAACATGGGAGAAGCTAGCATCTATCATCTTAGAACGGTGTTATCGAGCTTTGTTATTAACAGACCAATCAGTTCAATTAATTCAAGTTTCAACTACTGAAGTGATTTATGATCTGTTCTGACCTAGACTCATTTAATATCAGTTCCAACACGTTAGTTACAGGTTCTAAGTGGAACAGTCTAGACGTCATTGTTCAAAATTAAAGTCAATTTAACATCACAAGTCAAGAATTGAGCAATTCTATGCAAGAGAAATTTCAAATTTGAACCACAGAATCATAGATAGCAAGCAAGATCATGTAGAATCCTAGACTCCTACCCCACACTTAAACGGTTCTGTGTCCTCACAGAACTAATCTAGAGTAGAGAGATACGAAGAACCTGTGACGAGATGGTCGGTGTAGGGGATGAACACGGATAGCCCGGAGCAGAGCGGAGTAGCTACTCGAGATCTCGAGGCGCCATCAAGTCGCGCCTTAGTCCTGCGCTCAAAGGTGTTCCTAAACCAGAATGAAACCAAATTAGTCGACCAAAACCTTACCCCACACGTAGTAGAAAAACTCAATTTCACAAAGAAACGAGGGAAACTAAGTGGGGTAAGTAAAGCGGAGTAACCGGTAATCATAGACATTAAAATACATACTTCGGAACAGCCAGAATCGGATAATTACAATCAGAGTTCAAAAAGTCAAACCGACATTTAGAAAGTCAACCTTTAAGCATATTGGACCCTAATCATGGCGAGACTGTCACAACTCGGAGAATGACGGTAAAATATTATTTCAAATGGCAGCACGATAATATGAACAAGAATGAACACTTGGGGCAGCCAAATGATCAACACAGTTCAAAGTCAAACCGACATTTCTCACAAAAGTCAACATAACAAGAAATTAATCGTATGCATAGCAACACATGACCAAATGATATGGAAATTAAGCACGGAACTCCCTAAGCACCCTAGAACAGTTATATAAGTTCAGTCAATCCTAGTTCACACAAAACAGTCGGCACGCAAAACGAGGCAAACTGAAAAGTCAACTAAAAGTCAACCTCGACAAAATCCAGCAATCTATATGTCAAAAGATTCGTATCGAAAAGTTATACAACTTACCTTGAAGTCATGATTGCTAAAAATGAACGAGGTGAGAGGAATCGGTGAAAAACTTGAAAACTGGGGTTTCGGAGAACTGGAGCTGCAAAGCTCTGATTCGAACGTTCTAGGGCTTGTTGGGATCAGAATGAGGAGGGGAGAGGTGCGGCGGCGGCGGCGGCGGGTGAAACGGTGGCGACTGCGGGTTTTGAAAGTGGGGGCGTTCGGCGATTTTAAAGAGATAGGAGGGGGGAAAGTGTTTTCAGGTGGCTGAGCGAAAATGAATGAAGGAACGAAAACCGGATTTTAAAGTGGAGGATTTCTGATTTTCGAAATTATTTTCGGCGAAATTAAAAGGATGTTTTCGCCGAAAACTTTAGTTAAAATGGACAGCCGATTTGTGAAGGCGGTTTCGCCAAAAATGACAGCACGATTTCGCCGAAAATTGTAGTTGAAATGGTTTCACCGAAAACAGAAATTTTTTCGAACCGAAAATGAGGAACAGGAGAAACAGGTTCGAAATTTGAAAATTGGTTTCGCCGAAAACAAGGGGTGTTTGGCCAAAAATTTTGAACTGCTCGGGTTGAAAATATTTTCGTAAATCGGCTAACTTCAGAAAATCACAGTTAAATCCACAAAAATCGGAACAACCTCAATCAACTTGCAACTGACTCTATGACATGCAGAATCTACACGAAAAATAATAAATCAAACAAACTGACACTTTTGGCTCTCCCGAACCGACTCTAAAATACCAAGGTTGAAACAAAACAAAACTGACTCCAGCCGTGGGTTGCCTCCCACGAAGCGCTCTTTTATTAACGTCCTTGAGCTGGACGATACCTGGACGGTATTAGGAGACATCCCAACTTAGATTCTCCTTCACGCTCGCGTCAGAGTTCATGAAGTACAGTTTCGGGACTTCTCCGATAAACGTGAATTTCTTCCCGTTCGCATGCAAAAGCTTGGTACGTCCGTCGGGAAGATGATCAACGAACTTGAATGGTCCGAACAATTCTCTAGAGAGATCATCCTTCTTGAGTGTGACGATGGAAGGAATGAGGACTGTCGGCTTCTCTTTTTCTTTCTTCTTTGGCTTGTTATCACCAGGATCGGTGATCGTTAGTACTTCCTTAGGAGACGCTTTCGGCTTCTCCTTCCATACTTGTTCCGGCGCCGGTTTCTCGGAAGGAATTGGTGGTGCAGCTGGCTCGGTGGAAGACGGCGAAATTTTTGGTCTCCAGACCATTTGGGTCTTTGTCTTCTTGTTCTTTCCTCGAGGTCTGCTCGGTGATTTAGAAGAGGCTTGCAGTTCCTCCTTCTTCTTCTTAAGCGGCTTCTGAACCGAAATTTCTGGTTTTTTCATAGTGACCTGTTTAATACCTATAGCAACAACTGATCTAGAGACACTGGAAGAAGCATTAGTAACGGAGCTGACCGGAGTCAACTCCACAGTTTCAACAGCTAAGCAGTGAGATTCTTCATTCCTAGAGTCATATTTCATGCCGTCTTTAAGACAGAACGTTTTCGTTTCTTTACCAACTCTTAAAGTCAAAGAACCATTAGGAACGTTAATATTCATTCCAGTAGTAGCCATGAAAGGTTGACCTATGAGAATAGTAGCGTCATCTGTACTAGTATCCATAATCACATAATCAGCTAAGAACGTGAACGGACCACATTTGGTGACAACGTCTTTAATCTCTCCCTTAGGGGTTTTAAGCGATCTATCAGCAAAGACGAGTTGCATACTGGGCGGTTCAAGTTCCCCTAGGTTTAACTTTTCATATAGACTCACAGGCATGACATTAACAGATGCTCCTAGATCAACTAAGCAACGTTCAATTTCAACATCATTGATGACCAAAGGCAAAGTAAAAGAACCAGGATCAGATAACTTAGCTGGATATGGAGAGACAGGTTTCTTAATACGAATGTCAGGGTATCCTTCCTTGTTCCCCTTCATGCCAGTCTCGATCCTTGCGTTTGGCAGCAGTGCTCTAGGAAAAGGAGGCTTCACGACGTATGGTGCAAGAGGAGGATCATCCTTAGGCGCTGGTTTCTGTTCCTCTTCTTCCTCTTCTTCCAGAGTTTCAGTGATCCTGCGTAAAACAGAAAAAGCATCAGCAATTAAGTTCGGAAGCATAATTACCCGAATTGCGATGCAGCGGCTGGTAGACACCTGCCGGGGATGGTTAGGCTTCTGATCCTGAGCTTGACCAGCCGGGCGGTTATTCTGGTTCTGGTTATGATTGGCGCCAGCATTATAGGGATGTCTGTCTTGATAGTTCCCTTGCTGTCTGAAGTTACGATAACCAGCATAACCATTCTGATTATTAACGAAGCCTTGTTGGATGAAATTTACCTCTTCGGCAGACCAGACTTCTGCCTTACCAAAATTCTGACAACGGCCTCCGTTATGCGCGCAAGCTCCACGCCACTCGCAATCGGCAACATAGACAGAAGCTGCCGGTGGCTTGATTGGTGTGGTAGACTTCTTCAAATGCTTCTCTACCTCTGCCTTGATAGCTGCTTCGAAATCTAGCTTGCTCCTCGATCCTTCATATTGTCGCTCCCATTTCCTTGACTTGGAGGCACAGTTTGCGAAGTGCAGAAGAGCAGCTTCAGGAGTGAGTGTAGTGCAATCCCCTTCAGCTAGAGAATTGACCCACTTGGCAGATTCCTCACGAAGTCCTCGAGAGAAGATTTCAGCTAACTGCCTCTGCTCGAATCCATGATGAGGGCAGGTGTAGAGGAGTTCTTGGAATCGATTCCAAGTATCATATAAACTTTCCCCTTCTTTCTGGGAGAATCTGGCGATGCTGTCCTTGATGGCGGTTGTTTTGGCCGGAGGGAAGTATTCTTCAACAAAGTCCTGAGCCAGAGTATCCCAGTTAGTGTAGTAGCCAGGTGGTTTGCCAGTAAGCCACCTCTTAGCAGCGCCTTTCAAAGAGAACGGGAAAGCTCTCAGACAAAGAGTGTTTTTGTCGAGGTTTCCGTATTTAAAAGTATTGCAGAGATCAAGGAAGTCTGCAAGATGAGTGCACGGATTGTCTAGGGGCCTGCCTTCAAACTGTAAATCCCTAGAGATCATGGTCAAGAATGGAATCTTGATCTCATAGTCAGGATCTCCTTCAATGCGCGGAACAGCAATGGCAGATCGAACGCTAGTCGCGCTCGGCTTGTTATAATCTGCTAGACTCTTCTGTGCAGGTGGGGGTGGCGGTAGTTGATCGCCATTTGGTGGTAATCTATCGGTCATGGTGGGAGATGGAGGAGGTGAAAGTGACTCGGTGTATGAAGCGGATGAAGGGTGCGGTGAAGACGGAGATGAGGAACTCTCCTTCGGTTCCTCGATCTTGATCGGAGTGATGAATGGATTGGATCTGCCTGCCTTCAGAATCTGTGATCGTAGAGGTGTAGCAGAACTGCCTGGATTCCCTGCAATCTTAGCCTGTTCGGTCTGAGAGCGAGTCCAAGGACGGTGAGGCATACACCTGTAAACCTACAGATAACAAAGACAAACAAAACCAGTGTAAAATCGAAGTGGATGGAAAAATGAAAGATGGAAAATAGAGGAATAAATTGCCAGATCTTCTTTGAACAATCAAAAGAAGTCCCCGGCAACGACGCCAATTTGGTGAACACCTCCGGTCGTTGTTCGGACGTTTCAACCAAATAAAAACTACTAATGCTAAGAAAAAAAGCGTATAGCAGATCGTATTCCACGGGCCTTCGAATGATTGGCTACTTCAGAACTAACAAATTATTCAAAGAAAAACACTTAGTGCGTGGTGTGAGTTCCACGACTTCTACTTCTAAGAAATGCCAAAAAATTAAAAAGATTAAACTAAAGCAGATTGAGAATTAGGGTTTGGAAACAAGAATGGCAGACGAACTTAGACTTTGAATCCCCCTTCGTTCCCCAGAGCATTGGCAATCAACAGATCAGCGGATTCTGATTCTTATTCAATCAACTACTAAGACACCACCATAACTCCTTACCCTTAGGTTTAAGACCGGCGAACGTTCGCTCTATCCGTTCTGACTACCAAGATTAACTAGCCGCCCGGGTACGGTCGCCTCTCGCAACGACTTAATTAATTGGTGTAATTACTAGTGATTAATGAGTTACTCTTGTAGTGAATTAACCCTAACCGGTTCCTACAAAAGGCACACTCCAATTATAAGGTTACTTGTTCAATTCGACGTTCTAAAGTAAGGCGAGCGTTCGCTTCTATCCTTAGCTTAACAAGAATCTAATCTAGGTGATCAATCCAGACAAGAAACATGCACAATGAAGAACGAATCAAACATGAAAAAGAACTGATTGAATTTCGAATCTAATCACCGCCGATCCGTGACCGCTTTAAATCCCTGGGTAACTTAGGGTTCATCTAGTCTAAGCTCTAAAGGGTTTAGCTACTCATGATCATTACAAAAGAAACAAAGACAAGGAAAGAGTTCATCATTCAAAGGAAGAACAGAAAAGTATCTGAAAAACCTAATTCAGACGACTATGACAGACTCCGATCTTTGGTAAGTTGCACTCCTAGCTCCGGTTCTCCGAGGTGGAAGGGTTGGCGTCACGATCTCTATCCGGCTCTTCAAACTCCAACTCCTCGCTCCAGAACTTCAGAGAATTCTGATCTCGAAAAGTTGTATTATGATTAATTATGAATTCCCCCTTCTTTCGGGCCGCCGGATTAAGTATAAATACTTAACCCCAGTTGGGCCGGGCTGAGCTGATGGTTTCGCCGAAACCATAGGGATAGTTTCGGCGAAACTGGCTTTGAGTTCAATGCTCCGCCGGCTGTTCAATGTCTTCGGTCCGAGCAGTTGATTGGTTTTGCCGAAACCATCCTTCTCTTGGCATCAGTTGATTTGAACTGCTGGTTTCACCGAATATGGAGGCCTGGTTTCGCCGAAACTGTAAGTGTGAATGGCAGATTTTCGGTTTGACTTTGATTGGCTCCTTTGATCGATTCCGGTTCAGTTCCTCGATGTTCCTATGCCTTAGACACGTCCATGGCTACTTTATTTGACGGCAAAAACCTGTGCTTACGCAAAAACACTAGAAAACCATCAAATAGACCCGAAAAGGGCCAAGGTAACACAAATGGCACGAGATAGGGCAATTGATTGAATATTCGTTATTCTACCCTAAAAACCAGTCTTAAGCAAAGAAATGTCGCTTAAATGAGGCTGATAATCACGTCAAATCGAGTGTCATCAGCGCCAAAAACTTGATAAGAATTTTAACAAGGTCGTATTCCACAAGGCCCTCTCATAGGCTAATACTCACAAAATTCGTGAACGGTCCATACATTTTGAGTTGAGATTTGGTTTGAAAGAAAACAAGTTAAAAGCATAAACAAGCAAGGCAAATTTGACAAATGAAATTGAGGAACAAACAAGAGAGAAAGGAGTTTAGTCTAGCTAGGGATTTCTTCAAGCTCAAGGTTCATGAAAGCTGGATTGAATCTCAAGCAACGATGTGTAATTAATGACCATGCAAATCACTCAAGTAGAATCAACGAACTCTCGCACAATTGACTCTCTATTCCTAGACCAAATGCACCATGCTCTCGCTATGTGAACAAAGGGAATGGAATGCTTTAAACTAGCTCAATGAAATGCTTGAAACTTGAATTCTATGCCAACAATCATCCAATACAATGTAAATGATGCAAGACACTCTCATGTCAATCATATAACACTAGTCTAGCAATCAAAAGGGTCTTTCAACCTTCAAATGAGAGAAAACTAAATGCACACCAAGTGTTTGATAAAATGACAACAAGGAAAACAAGCTCAAAATGGTTGCAATTGCATAATCCAATCTCTCAAATCATCCAATTACAATCCTACAACCTTAGATCAACATCAATCAATCATTCTCATGTATTGAAAGACATAACAATACCAAAAGAGCAAATCAAATTCTAATGGCTACAAGGCACAAGGTCTAGGATCATCATCTTACTGAAATGGCTATGAGAAACTCAATCCATACAATCAATCACCTATCCTAGCTTGATCCATCCCCCACTAAACTAAACCTAAGCTTAGCCTAGCATAACCATGGAAGAAACCTGAATTTGGGTAGAGGAGACCATCCTTGCTTCCATGGAGGATCTTCCCACTTAGCTCTTCAAGCTCCAATCCAAGGGTGGAAGGCTTCACTTCGATCTTCAAGTTGATCAACTATTGAGGGAGGTTGATGTGTGTTTGAGGGAGAGGATGGTGATTGGCGATGATGATGATGAATTGAGAGAGAGAGGAGTCGGCGATGATGTTGTAAATTTAGAATAAATGATCCCTCAAATTCTCGCCTCTTTCACCTTTATATACTGCACCGGAAAACCCTGATATTTTCGGCGAAAATTATGTGAAACTTTCGCCGAAAATGCCTTTGTAAACACCGACCGGCTGCACAAACCTTCTAAAGTTTTCGGCGAAAACTTTGAATGTTTTCGCCGAAAATATCTTCAATGATCAAAGGTCTTCCGTCTGCTTAGAGTTTTCGATTCGAGAACTTGAAAGTCTCGCCGAAAACTTCTTCTTCGGCGAAAATCCTATGATATTTTCGCCGAAAATGTCTTCAGCTGAAAGTCATATTTTCTTCGATTTTGCAACGTCCATATCTCCTCCGTCCTAGCTCCGATTGACCTCCCGTTTGATCCCACGTGCTCCTTGTCACCAGTACTTCAATGCAAAGACCTGAAAATACAAAGTAAACAGCTCCAATAGACATAGAATTGGCCTCAAAGTGGCAACCAGGCAAGAAAAGGGCACTTTGCATAAAACATTCATAAAAGCGTATAAATCATAGCAAAATGAGATCAAACACGGGAGATCACTAGGCTATTCATGGAATTAAAATGCACTAAATATAATCACATCAGAGTGCTTAGATTACATGGTTTGTAGGTCTAGGGATTGAAGGGAGTGTGTTCTAAGAGATTAGATCATCTCAATTCAACCATAGTTGCATGATTTCTCACTTGTGCATTTTATCGAACACTTGGTGTGCATTAGGTTTTTCATTCAATTGAACTTTGATTAGTCTTTTGATGATTCTCTTAGTGTTAGGACATTGACATGAGAGTGTGGTGTCTAGCCTAGTGGTCATAGAGTCATAGGAGAGGGTTTTGTAGCTTGGCATTTCATCAAACACCTATAATGCATCCTTAGTCACTTAGCTTGAGAGCGAGAGCCTAAGTTGAGTGGTTCTAGGATAGGGATTTAGTGCGACGAGAGTGCATTGAGTCTATAGAAGGGATTTGTGTGGTCATTCGATTGCAACCTCGATCATGTTTGGCTTGTTTGTGCATTTGTTCCTCTTGAGCATGTGAACCTATCTTTCCAAGTGAACCTCCTTTATCTTTGATTTGCACCGTTTTGTTTTGCTTTCTTGTTTAGTTTCCTTTATGTTTTCATTTCCTTTTCAAACCAAAACTCTTTTTAAATGAATAGACCGTCCATGAACCGTGTGAGTATTAGCTTTTGAGAGAGCCCTCGTGGAATACGACCTTGTATGTTGTGAGTTAAATCTTGCACATCAGGAAGCTGGCTCGATAGAAGGTGGCGGCACAACTGGTCTCCAGACCATTTGAGTCTTTGTCTTCTTGTTCTTCCCCCGGGATCTACTAGGATCTTTTCTTGGTGGCTTAGAAGAGGCTTGCAGTTCCTTCTTCTTTGGCGGCTTTTGAGGAATAGATTTCAGTTTCTGCCTGGTAATCTGTCCAGCACCTACAACAGCAATTGATCAGTAATGGAGTTGACCAGAGTCAACTCCACAGTTTCAACAACTAAACAATGAAATTCTTCATTGTTAGGATTATATTTCATTTCGTCTTTAAGGCGGAATGTTATCATTTCTTTACCGACTCTCAAAGTTAAAGACCCATTTGGAACGTTAATTTGCATTCCAGTAGTAGCCATGAAAGGTCGTCCTATGAGAATGGTAGAATCATCTTTACTAGTATCAATGATAACAAAGTCAGCTAAGAACGTGAAAGGACCACATTTAGTAACAACGTCTTTTATCTCTCCCCTAGGGGTTTTAAGTGATCGATCAGCAAAGACAAGTTGCATGCTAGGCGGTTCAAGTCCTCCTAGGTTCAATTTTTCATACAAACTCATAGGCATAACATTAACGGACGGGCCAAGATCAACCAAACAACTTTCTATCTTAACATTATTAATGACAAGAGGTAGAGTGAAAGAACCAGGATCAGAACACTTAGCTGATATGGAGAGGAGGGTTTCGTGCTACGAGCATCAGGATATCCTTCTTTGTTCCCCTTCATGCCAGTCTCGATCCTTGCCTTTGGCAGCAATGCTCTCAGAAACGGAGGCTTCACGTAGTACGGTGCGAGAGGAGGGTCTTCCTCCTTAGGCACCACTTCCAGTGCTTCCTTCTTCTCTGGAGTTTCAGCGATCCTGCGTAAACAGAACAAGCGTCAGCAGATAAGCTTGTAAACTTTTTAACAGATACCTTCTTAGCTTGTTCCTTTCTCGGATTCGGCTCTGTCTGGCTCGGAAGTTGGCCAAATGGTCGACCAGATGCTAGCATGCTCGAGATGTTGTTCACAGCATGCTCAATTCTTTGACCGGCTGCTATCTGTTCTTGATTGAGAAGAGCTTGAGCTTTAAACTGACTGTCATGATCGTCGAGTCTGGTGATGATCTGACTAAGCTTCTTGTCCAGGTCGCTGACATTGTTTTCCTTTTGGTACTGCTGCCCTGGATAGGTGTTAGTCAAATATTGATTCTGGCGATTGCCAGGAGCAGTTCCATAACTACCCGGATTACGGTGTGGCGGCTGATAGACACCTGTCGGTGGATGGTTAGGCTTCTGATCCTGAGCTGGACCAGCTGGGTGGTTATTCTGGTTCTGGTTATGGTTGGCGCCATTATTGTAGGGAGGTCTGTCTTGATAGTTCCCTTGCTGCCTGAAGTTGCGGTAGCCAGCATAACAATTCTGATTGTTAACGAAGCCTTGTTGAACGAAATTTACCTCTTCGGCGGACCAGACTTCTGTCTTACCAAAATTCTGGCATCAGCCTCCATTATGCGCACAAGCTCCACACCATTCGCAATCGGCAACATAGACAGAAGCAACTGGTGGTTTGATTGGTGTAGAAGACTTCTTCAGATGCTTCTCTACTTCTGCCTTGATAGTAGCTTCGAGATCGAGCTTGCTCCTTGATCCTTCTGATTGTCGCTCCCAGTACCTTGACTTGGAAGCACATTTTTCAAAATGAAGAAGAGCAGCTTCGGGTGTGAGTGTAGTGCAATCCCCTTCAGCTAGAGAATTGACCACTTGGCAGATTCTTCTCGAAGACCTCGAGCAAAGATTTCAGCTAACTACCTCTGCTCGAATCCGTGATGAGGACAGTTGTAGAGAAGTTCTTGGAATCGATTCCAAGTATCGTATAAGCTTTCGCCTTTCTTTTGGGAGAATCTGGCGATGCTGTCCTTGATGGCTGTTGTTCTGGCAGGAGGGAAGTATTCTTCAACGAAATCCTGAGCCAGAGTATCCCAATCAGTGTAATATCCAGGTGGTTTGCCAGTAAGCCACCTTTTGGCTGCGCCTTTCAGAGAGAACGGGAAAGCTCTCAAGTAAAGAGTGTTCTTGTCAAGGTTTCCGTTCTTGAAAGTGTGCACGGATTGTCTAGTGGCCTGCCTTCGAACTGTAGATCCCTAGAGATCATAGTCAAGAATGGAATCTTGATCTCATAGTCAGGATCTCCTTCAATGCGCGGCACGGCAATGGCAGATCGAACGCTAGTCGCGCTCGGCTTGTTGTAATCAACTAGACTCTTCTGTGCAGGCGGCGGTGGTGGATTTCCGCCTGGTGGTGGTAATTGATCAGTCATGGTAGGAGATGGAGGAGGTGAAAGTGACTCGGTGTATGAAACGGATGAAGGTGACGGTAATGGTGAAGATGAGGAACTCTCCTTTAGTTCCTCGAACTTAATCGGAGTGATGGATGGAGGTGGATTGGTTCTGCTTCTCCTTGGAATCTGTGATTGTCGAGGTGGAGCAGAACTGCTTGGTCTCTCTATACTCTTAGCCTTGTCAGTTTAAGAGCGAGTCCAAGGGCGGCGATGCATACACCTGTGAACAACCTACAAATAACAAAAAAACAAAAACTAGCGTAAAATCGAAGTGGGTGGAAAAATGAAAGATGGAAAGTAGAAGAATAAATTGCCAGTTCTTCTTTCAAGCAATCAAAAGAAGTCCCCGGCAACGGCGCCAATTTGATGAACCGGTCGTTGACGACTCAATCAAATAACAAACAAAGCTAACAAAAGCTAGGGTAGATCGTATTCCACGGGCCTTCTAATGATTGACTACTCAAATAAGCTAGCAACTTACTCAGGTTTAAGCACTTCGTGCGTGGTGTGAGTTCCACGACTTCTAATTCTAAGAAATGCAGAGAAATTAAAAATTGAAACTAAAGTCAGATTGGAAATTAGGGTTGAAAATAGAGATGACAGACGAACTTAGACTTTGAATCCCCCTTCGTTCCCCAGAGCATTGGCAATCAACAGATCAGCGGATTTCGATTCTCATTCAATCAATTCTAAGACACCACCATAACTCCTTACCCTTAGGTTTAAGACTGGCGAACGTTCGCTCTATCTGTTCTAGCTACTAAGATTAATCAGTCACCCGGGTACGGTCGCCTCTCGCAACGACTTAACTTAACTGGTGGAATTACTAACGATTCATGAGTTACTCTTGCAGTGGATTAACCCTAACCGGTTCCTACGAAAGGCACGCTCCAATTATAAGGTTAATTGTTCGATTTGATGTTTTAAAGCAAGGCGAGTGTTCGCTTCTATCCTTAGCTTAACCAGAATCTAATCTAGGTGATCAATCAAGACACGAAACATAAACAACGAAGAACAAACCAAACATGAAAGAGAAACTGATTGAACTTTGAATCTAATCACCGCCGATCCGTGACCGCTTTAAAGCCCTAGGTCACTTAGGGTTCATCTAGTCTAAGCTCTAAGAGTTTAGCTACTCATGTTCATCACAAAAGAATCAAAGATAAAGAAAGAGTTCATCATACAGAGGAACAACAGAAAAGTATCTAAAAAACCTAATTAAGACGACTCCGGCAGAACTTCGATCTTCCGGTAGACTGTAATCCTAGCTCCGAGTCTTCGAGATGGAAGGGATGGCATCACGATCTCTTTCTGGCTCTTCGGACTCTAACTCTCTGCTCCAAAACTTGAGAGAATTCTGAAGTTCGGTATTAGTTGGTAATTATGATGTGTCCTCCAGTATGGGCCGCCGGTTAAGTATTTATACTTAACCCATTGGATTTTAACTAGAATTTTCGCCGAAAATCATAAGGAATTTTTGCCAAAAATCTTAATGTAAATGGATGGTCCGCCGGCTGCTTTTCTCCTGTGATTTTCGGATCAATTGTTCTCGGCAAAAACTTAGAGTTTTCACCGAAAACTTCCTTTGATGAGCATCAGTTGATTTGTGATGGGGTTTTCGCCGAAAACACTAAGGGATTTTTGGTGAAAACTTTAGTGTAAACCGGGGTAGACTTTGGTTCGACTCGATTAACTCCTCGAATCGATTCCGGTGCAATTCCTCGAGGTTCCAACGCCTTGGCTACTTTATTTGACGACAAAAACATGTGCTAACATAAAAACAATAGAAAACCATCAAATAGCCCTAAACGGGCCAAAGTAACACAGATGGCACGAGATAGGGCAATTGATTGAATATTCGCTATTCTACCCCAAAAACCATGTCTTAAGCAAGGAAATGTCGCTTAAATGAGGCTGATAATCACATCAAATCGAGTGTCATCAATTCGTCTTTAGCTTCTCATAGATTCACCAAGAATTTAAATGGGACCTTCTGATTCCTTTTGCCTTTATACTTCAACAAGAAGATTCTTGCAAAGCCATCCCACGAGGTTATGATACTTTCTTCAAGATTCATGTATTCCCTTGTCCTTCCTCCCATAGTTGTCGAAAAGGCTCTATAGTAAGCTGCATCACTTGGTTGCTACATTTGCATTTCTATTTGGAATGTTTGCAGGTGATCGTCTGGATCACTTCTCCCGTTATATTTTTCCATATTTGGGGGTACGAGGCCAATCGATAGCTGTTCAAAGAAAATTGCTCTTGTGAGCGGCTGTCCAACAGCCAACTAACTCGCCCTACCTCAGTTGCGGGGTGGAATTGCTCGAGGATCTCGTTAGTTGACACTTGATTTGGGGCTTTGTTTTCCACCATTTGGGGATTACTCTTAGCCTTTTGGGCGATTATAGTCTTTAGTAGTTTGGTTAACTCTAAGTTTTGCTGCTCATGTGCCTGAAATCGCTGCTCCAAAATTTGATAAGCCTCTATAGATGGATCCTCTTGTTCGGATCGACTACCTATCCGTCCTCTGTTTTGGGACTATGAGTAAGTATTGGCTGTCTGAACGGATACGTGCTCTAGCTCATTCTCTAAGTTTCTTTCCAGTATTGGTTCTGCTAGGGTTTCAGGGTTCATACGTAGTGGGGTCACATCCTAATTTCCTGGTCCTGGGTGCGTGGAAGTCGCTCTCGGATCCATTATTCTCTGTAAAGTGTAATTGCCTGCTACTTCTCCTACCTGGCATGCCAATTTTCCAGACTGATCACCTGGCCCAATACAGAGTGGAATTCTTGTCGTTTAGCCTTCGATGGGTACCTCGTATAAGATGTAGAAGAGGGGTAGTAGTGAGTTCATGGATGATTGGACTAGGATAAGGAATGAGGGTGGTCAGTTGTAAGGAATAATGTACCTTGGGAATTGAAGTGATCCCGGCCACCAGCCCCAGTGTGAATGCCTATTCCTACACCCTACCAGGGTCACCAACTAGGGGCCGAAGCCTAGGGCCCTACAAGAAGTGCTTGGAGCCAAGACTTGCTTACAATCGGGCTTTACAGAGGTTCCTCAAGCCTAGGTATGTCACTCTGTTTAAATACAAGCCCTCCCCAACACCTACACAAGCCAAGGCAAGAATCATGCCGCGCCAGGAACCTATGCTGGCACAAGCCCTAGATATGGGCCCCGGGCCGAGCCTAACATCAAGGCTAGGCCTCGGATCAATTCCTATGAGCCTAGAGGCCAAACACCTATCAGAGACCCCCTTGAGGCTCGCTAGAAAAAGAGGGCTGAGGGCTTAGCCACAAAACTCAGAGGCCCTGAACCAAGCCCCAACACGGGCCCCGGACCAGGCTTAGCACCGAGACTAGGTCCCACGTCAGCCCCCATGGGCACCGGGACCCAACCGGCACCTGAAGACACCCTGGAGGAATTCTTCAAGACCTAGTAAAGACATAAGTTAAAAGGCCTGGGCAGATTTGAAGAGGGACAAGAGCTGAGCCTGCCACAAGCGACGGGCAAGCATCGGGGCACTACACCGGATCAATCTCGGCGCAGCCAACAATTGGAAAATGCCTTTGGGGATTTTCCAAAGGCGCAAGAATCCTTGTGGCCTTAGGATGAACCTCCAACAAACCTTGTTGGAATCGGAGAAGTATTGAATCGAGGATCCACATGCTACTACTCTCACACATGATCCTAGCCCGATCAAGAAATTCGACCGTGATCAGGATTCCTCTCTAGACAAGGAAACCCTGATGCCACGCACTGAAGGACTGTGTGTCCAAGTCCTATTTGGATTAGGAAACATGGAGATGCATAATGTGAGTGATGTTGCAGTTTTAGCGGTATCAAATAACTAATCTACCAAAGCAGACTAGATCGTATTCTTCTTGTCTACTCAAATATGTTAACAAATCACTCAAGTTTAAGCACGTTGTGCGTGATGTGAGTTCCACGAATTCTAATCTGAAATGCAAGGGAATTGAAAAGGAAAATAGAAGCAGAAAGATTGGTTGATTGACTTAGACAAACGACAAACAAGCTTAGATTTTGATTCCCCTTAAGATCATCAGAGCAATGACGATCACAAGTCCAGCGGTTTTCAATTCTCATTCAATCAAATTCTAAATGCCACCATAACTCCTTACCCTTAGGTTTAATACTAGCGAACGTTCGCTCTATCTGATCTAGCTACCAAGATTAATTAGTCGCCCAAGTACGGTCGCTTCTTGCGATGACAAAACTAACTGATGGAATTACTAACAATTTATGAGTTACTCTTAAAGCGGATTACCCTAACTGGTTCCTACGAAAGGCACACTCCAATGAATAGGTTAATTGGTTGAATTGATGTTCTAAAGTAAGGTGAACATTCGCTCTATCCTTATCTTAACAAGAATCTAAACTAGGTGATCAAGGAAGATAAGTTTATGCGCCAAACCAAGGAACTGTCTAGCGACAAACCCTAACTTGCACAAACCTAATCTAGGAGACCAACCAGGAGAGAAACACAGGAACAACGAAACTAATCTAAGCATCAGCTAGACAAGAAACGCAGTAAAACAATTAAGCACAAAACAACCATGCAAGGAAAACTGATTGAAATTTGAATCTAATCACCGTCGATCCGTTACCACTTTAAAGCCCTGGGTCACTTAGGGTTCATCTAATCTAAGCTCTACGAGTTTAGCTACTCATATTAGATACAAGAGACTTAAAGAAAAACACGGAATACATCTCCGGTATGAAGAACAGAGAAGAACTGTAAAACCTAATTTGACGAATCCGTGAAGCTTCAATCTCGACGATCTTCAATTCTCAGCTCTGAGCTCTCCGAGGATACTCTCAACTCTCTCTGTCGACCCTCTAGGTCTGGAAATTAATCCAAGATTGAATGTGTAAAATGAATGATTGATAGAATAATCGTCCCCCTCCTTGTAGCCGCTGCTTCTGTTTAAACAGGGTTGATTAGGGTTTTCCAACCCTGCCGCGGAAAAGGATAGAGTATTCACGAAAATTTCAGTGTAAACCTCCTAACTTCTTTGTTCAATAGTTTTCATCGAAGACTTTGACTTTTTGCCAAAAACTTCGATCAACTGTGGGTTTCTGAGGGTATTTTCGCTGAAAGTTGTGTAGTATTTTTGGCGAAAACATTGTGCTGGGCAGTTGGATCTTCGGTTCTAACTCCGGTTTGATTTATGGTTCGCTCCTTGAGGTCTTGAACACGTTCGTAGTTACGTATTTAATGGCAAAAACCTGCGCTCTTATAAAAACACTAGAAAACCATCAAATAGACCCAAAAGGGCCAAAGTAACCAAATATGTAGGAAACAGGGTAGTTGAGTGAATATTCGCTATTTTACCCCTAAAATTAAGTGTGATTTTTGCTGATACGATAACCACATTTCAAGCAAGGAAATGTCGCTTAAATGGGGCTGAAAATCACGTCAAATTGAGTGTCATCAAATACCCCACACTTAAGCTTTTGCTTGTCCTCAAGCAAACTAAACTAGAACACACTCAAATTGACGAATGACACGAGATTAACCTGAGATTCAATTTCTAACGATTTGGTTTAGACTATTTGATGACACTCGATTTGACGTGATTATCAGCCTCATTTAAGCGACATTTCTTTGCTTAAGACATGGTTTTAGGGTAGAATAACGAATATTCAATCGATTGCCCAATCTCGTGCCATTTGTGTTACCTTGGCCCGTTTCGGGTCTATTTGATGGTTTTCTAGTGTTTTTATGTTAGCACAGGTTTTTGCCATCGAATAAGGTAGCCAAGGACGTGTCTAAGGCATTGGAACATCGAGGAACTGAACCGGAATCGTTCAAAGGAGCCAATTAAGTTCAAACCAAATTGCTGCCCGGTTTATACATATATTTTTGGCGAAACTACCCTTTGGTTTTCGCCGAAAATGGAAGAAGAAATCACTGGCCGAATGAGAGGAAGTCTTCGGCGAAAATACCCTAGAGAGTTCGTCGAAACCAAAAGGGAGAATCCACTGTCCCGAGTATGAAGAAGTTTTCGCCGAAATTCCTTTACTATTTTCGGCGAAAATCCCAGTTGAAATTAGAAAAATCTCGGGTTGATATAAATAGAGAACTCGGCGGGGAATATAAAGGGGGGAATCACTTTTGACAACAAGAAAAAAAAACACACACACAAACGACGACAGAGAGAGAGAGACAGGGCAAGTAGATAGGGTTCGAGGAGCAGGAACGGATCGTGACGCCATCCATCCATCTCGGAGAGCCAGTGCCAAGAGTTGAAAATCCAGCAGATTGGAGCTGCCAGGAAGCATCGAAATTAGGTTTTGCAGTTCTTCTCTGTCTTCCTATCTGAGATGTATTTCTTGTCTGTCTTCGATTCTTCTGTATTGAATATGAGTAGATAAACTCGTGTAGCTTAGATTAGATGAACCCTAAGTGACCCAGGGCTTAAAGCGGTCACGGATCGGCGGTGATTAGATTAAAAATTCATTCAGTTTCATCTTTCATGTTTGGTTTGTTATTTGTTTTCTGTGTTTCTTATCTGGTTTGGCCACCTAGATCAGATTCTTGTTAAGCTAAGGATAGAAGCGAAAGTTCGCCTTACTTTAAAACACCAAATCGAACAGTCGACCTTATAATTGGAGTGTGCCTTTCGTAGGAACCGATTAGGGTTGATCCATTACTAGAGTAACTCATCAATCATTAGAATTTGCACCAGTTAAGTTAAGTCGTTGCGAGAGGCGACCGTACCCGGGCGGCTAATTAATCGTGGTAGCTAGATCGGATAGAGCGAACGTTCACTAGTCTTAAACCTAAGGGTCAAGAGTTATGATGGTGTCTATGAAACGAATGAACTAGAATCGAAAATCGCTGGTCTGTGACTGCTGTTGCCTTGGTGATCTAAGGGGAATTCGAAGTCTAAGCTTGTCTATCATCTTTCTAGTCAATTAATCAATCTTCAATCTTTCTTCGTTTTAATTTTCAATTCTTCTTTTTCTTGCGTCGTAGTATAGAAGTTGTGGAACTCACACCACGCACAACTTGTGTTTGACCTTGGATTAAAACGGCCAACACCTTTGAGTAAGGAAGTAGAGGAAACCCCTGGAATACGATCTGCTATACGCTTTTTCTCAGCATTAGTAGTTTTTTTTTGGTTGAATCCCGACCAACGACCGGGCATTCACCAAATTGGCGCCGTTGCTGGGGACTCTTCTACTTCGTTGAAAGAAGAGTTGGCATTTTTAATCTTCTACCTTTTCATCTTTACTTTCCATTACACATCGATTCTACACCGGTTGTGTTTGTTTTTGTCTCGTGCAGATCATAGCAGGTATAGAAGCTGATCACATCCGTTCCATCTTCCTTTACCACAATGGTTACTCTTAAAAGTGTTGCGGACTATAGTAAGCCGCGTGCATCTAATCTTCGATCACCCATCACCGTGCCCTCTAATGACAATGATCCTGACTATGAGATTCAGATTCCTCTCCTGGAGCTAATTTCTAGGGACATACAATTCGAGGGAAGACCAGAAGATAACCCTTACACACACATAACCACCTTTCTGGCTGTCTGCGACACCTCCAAGTCTGGGAACCTCAATAAGAATGTGCTATATCTCCGAGCTTTCCCATTTTCTCTCAGAGGTGCAGCTAAACAATGGCTTAGCAGCAAACCGCCAGGTCATTATACTGAATGGGAAGCATTAGCTCAAGATTTTGTTGAGGAATACTTTCCTCCTGCAAGAACAACTGCTTATAAAGACCGCATCTCCAGGTTCACTCAGAGAGAGGATGCAAGCCTGTATGACACTTTGAACGAATTTCAGTCTCTTCTCTTCGACTGCCCTCACCATGGGTATGAACAGAGACAGCTGGCTGAATTCTTTACTCGAGGTATGCGCAAAGAATCTGCAAACTGGGTCAACACCCTAGCTGGAGGAGATTGCACCGCTCTCACTCCTCGGGATGCTCTTCTGCATTTTGCTGACTGTGCTTCGAAATCTAGAAACTGGGAGAGGCACATAGAAGGAACCAAGAGTCAGAGCCAGAATCAGATAAATGTTGCAGAAAAGATCAAGGCAGAAGTTCAGAAGCATCTGCAAGCAGCTAGTATCCCTCTCGACTCTCTGTCAGCTACCGTCTTTTCGGTTGACTGCGGATGGTGTGGATCATGTGCTCATAACGGTAGAAGTTGCCTCAATTTCGGTACAGCAGCAGTCTGGTCTACAGAAGAGATCAACTTCATCGATCAGGGCTTCGCTAATAATCAGAAAGGCTATGCCGGTTACAGAAACTACATGCCACGGAAGCAGAGCAACAGGTTGGTAGATCCTTATTATAGACCTCCGGGATTCATTGGAGGACAACACTAGTTTCAGGCTAAGCCGTACTACAATAGAGATATGGACTATGAGAAGAAGTTTGATCAGATTATGAGCCAACTTGACGACCATGACATTCAGTTAAAAGCTCAAGCCGCACTTAATCAAGGAACAAGGGCTCAAACCCAGAGGATAGAAGATGCAGTACTCAATATGGCAAAACTTTTTACTAGCAATCCTCTCCTTAATCCAGAAGCATTTCAAGCAGATTCCGATATAAGGAGTGAACACGCTCAAGCTATTACCACTAGGAGCGGCAAGCAAACAACTGATCCAAAAGCTCCAGAACCTGACATAGTACCAGATACTAATGCTGTCCTGGATATGCCAGAGGTAGAAGATATCACAGAAGAGGAAGAAGAAGCACACGCTCCTCCTCCTCCGCTGCCCAAGACAGCCCCTGAACCTGTTGGTGAGCGTGTCGCTGTGATGCGTTCAACCAAATAACTACTAATGCCAAGAAAAACGTATAGCAGATCGTATTCGACTCGAGGTTTCTTCTAATCGACTACTTTGAAGAAGCTGGCAAATTACTCAGGTTTGAACACTTAGTGCGTGGTGTGAGTTCCACGACTTCTAATCTAATAAACAAAGGAAAACAAAAGACAGAAAGATTAAAACGGTTGACTAACGGGAAGATAGACGAACTTAGATTTCGAATCCCCCTTAGATCACAAGAGCAACGGCAATCACAAGATCAGCCGTTTTCAATTCTAATTCAATCGGTTTCTATACACCACCATAATTCCTTACCCTTAGGTTTAAGACCGGCGAACGTTCGCTCTATCCGTTCTAACTACCAAGATTAACTAGCCGCCCGGGTACGGTCGCCTCTCGCAACGACTTAATTAACTGGTGCAATTACTAGTGATTTATGAGTTACTCTTGCAGTGGATTAACCCTAACCGGTTCCTACGAAAGGCACGCTCCAATTATAAGGTTAATTGTTCAATTCGATGTTCTAAAGTAAGGCGAGCGTTCGCTTCTATCCTTAGCTTAACAAGAATCTAATCTAGGGGATCAATCCAGACAAGAAACATGAACAATGAAGAACGAATCAAACATGCAAAGAGAAACTGATTGAACTTCGAATCTAATTACCGCCGATCCGTGACCACTTTAAAGCCCTGGGTCACTTAGGGTTCATCTAATCTAAGCTCTACAAGTTCAGTTACTCATATCAGATACAAGAGAATCAAAGGCAACAATGAAGATCATCATACAGAGGAAGAACAGATAAGAACTGAAAAACCTAATTCTGACGACTCCCACGAAGCTTCAATCTCCTGGATCTTCAATTTTAAGCTCCGAGTTCTCCGATGTGGAAGGATGGCGTCACGATCTCTCCACGGATCTTCGAACTCTCTAAACTCTATCTATCGACCCTAGAGTCGGCTGACTCTCAAAAGTCTGATTTGTGAAAATATGAAGAATGAATGATGTCTTATCAATTGTTTTATGAATGGCTGCCGGCTCCTGCTTTAAATAGGGTTGATTAGGGTTTTCTGATACAGCGCCGGATTTGGAAGATATTTTCGGCGAAAACATCAAGTAATTTTCGCCGAAAACTTTAGGCAGAATTCCCTGTTTGATTTCTTCTATGATTTTCGCCGAAAATAATGAAGTATTTTCGCTGAAAATATTCTTGCAATTGAAGACACCGCCGGCTGATTTCTCTGTACTCTATTTTCGGATCGAAGAGTTAATCAATTTTGCCAAAAATACCTTTGACTCGGCATCAGTTGGTTTGTACTATTATTTTCGCCAAAATCAATAGGATATTTTCGACGAAAATATCTTTGTAGTCGGGTAGGGATTTGCTTTGACTTTGATTGGCTCCTTTGATCGATTCTGGTTTGGTTCCTCGAGGTTCCAATGCCTTAGACACGTCCATGGCTACTTTATTTGACGGCAAAAACCTATGCTAACACAAAAACACTAGAAAACTATCAAATAGACCCGAAACGGGCCAAGGTAACACAATTGGCACGAGATAGGGCAATCGATTGAATATTCGTTATTCTACCCTAAAAACAATGTCTTAAGCAAAGAAATGTCGCTTAAATGAGGCTGATAGTCACGTCAAATCGAGTGTCATCAAATACCCCACACTTAAGCTTTTGCTTGTCCTCAAGCAAACTGAACTAGAACACACTCAAATTCACAAATGACACGAGATTAAACTGAGATTCAATTCTAACAATTTGGTTTAGAATGTTCCACGTAGAACGAGTGACCTACACATGCAAGAACATCAACCAAACAAGTTTTCGATCTCACTAATTTCTGCACACTTCAAGTAGTGGTTTTAACAAAGCTCGTTTATTGGCAAAACAATTAATCATAATTAACCGCGATAACACCAATTCTAATCAAAAAGACTTTAAGCTCTAGCCATGTGGACGCGGAGGTAGGAAAAGTGACATGGCTATCGACTTGACTTAATCCGTTTCTAGATCTGTACGTTATATGTTCTAGCTAGGACCGATTTAAACAACAATTTGTTTCAAGTTTCAACTTCCTTCAATTCATTCACTGCATACTAGTGCTCGATACCAAACACTTCACTTAGGTGTTGGACCTGCCTAGCTCACAGTATTTGTGCTTATGCTAGTGCTCAACCCGAACACTTCACTTAGGTGTCGGGCTTGCCTAACTTTATTTTTAGCACTTCAAAAACTTAGCATTGATTTGCAACACTTTATTACTTGATTTAACAATTTAGCCACTTAATCCTAGCTAGTTATAACTTTTTACACAAGATTTTGAATTGGATTTCCATTTAATCTCAAGCCACAATCACAGGTGAACAAATATGGAGTGAAAAACATGGGAGAAGCTAGCATCTATCATCTTAGAACGGTGTTATCGAGCTTTGTTATTAACAAACCAATCAATTCAATTAATTCAAGTTTCAACTACTGAAGTGATTTATGATCTGTTCTGACCTAGGCTCATTTAATATCAGTTCCAACACGTTGGTTACAGGTTCTAAGTGGAACAGTCTAGACGTCATTGTTTAAAATTGAAGTCAATTTAACATCACAAGTCAATAATTGAGCAATTCTATGCTAGAGAATTTTCAAATTTGAACCACAGAATCATAGATAGCAAGCAAGATAATGCATAATCCTAGACTCCTACCCCACACTTAAACGGTTCTGTGTCCTCACAGAATTAATCTAGAGTAGAGAGATACGAAGAACCTGGATGGTGATGGTCGGTGTAGGGGATGAACACGGAGCGTCCGAAGCAGAGCGGAGTAGCTACTCAAGATCCTACAAAACAAAAACAACAAAAAGATCAAAAGGATACCGGGACAAGTGTCCCGGATCCACACAGAATAAAAGTCGAACAAAGAAGGATAAGGGGAATTTTAAAAATATCTTGACGGTTGAATGAGAAACTGAAAGAGGGAAGAGAGAGGGTGAATCCGGATTTTAAAAGTGAATAGTTGGGGTGATTTTCAAAAGAGTTTTTGGCGAAAATAAGAGGGTGTTTTCGCCGAAAATATCAGTTAAAATGGACTGCCGGATTTGTGAAGGCGGTTTCGCCGAAAACAATAGCACGGTTTCGCCGAAAATATCAGTTAAAATGGTTTTGCCGAAAACAAAAACTTTTCGAACCGAAAACAATGAACAGGAAGAATAGGTTCGAAAATCGAAAATCAGTTTCACTGAAAATAGGGGTGGTTTCGCCAAAAATTTTGAACTGTTCGGGTTTTAAATATTTTCGCAAATTCGGCCAACTTCAGAAAATCACAGTTAAATCCACAAAAATCGGAACTACCTCAATCAACTTGCAACTGACTCTATGACACACAGACTCTACATGAAAAATAATAAATCAAACAAACTGACGCTTTGGCTCCCCCGAACCTGACTCGAACGACGAAAAGACTGACTCAAAAATTCAAGAACGGACTCCAGCCGTGGGTTGCCTCCCACGAAGCGCTCTCTTTTAACGTCCTTGAGCCGGACGATACCTGTTAGGGACCCCAACCCAGAAGTTCCTTGAAGTCAAACGTCTTCTTCAAGGTGTGCGGTTGAGTGCCATGTAGCACTCCAGAAGGGTGATGTAACCGATAGTGTTCCAGTAGATCGTGGTTCTGGTTGGGTGACCAGTTCTTCTTGAATTCTCCTTCTGGAAGAGGAAAGAGGTAGTACGGCGCGGCATGATCAATGAGCTCCATCTTCTCTACAGGTTGACTCGGCAGAAGTGTAGGTGAGGGTATCTCCTCAATTTCTATGTGCTCCTCTTCAGCTTCAACTTCAAGATGGATTGGCTCTATGTCTTCATCAACCACTACCGCCAAGGATTCTTCATCAGATGCTTCTTGCTCGCAATAGTCATCGGTGAGATTGTCATGTTCATCTTCATACAGCTCTTAAGCATCTTCTTCCATTAGTGGATTTGGTTGCTCGAGCTCGATATCCACTACGTTACGAGCTTGCAGCTTCAAATGAGATCATCCAAGGCGGATTCTACTCTTGCCGTCTGTTGTCGATTTTGATGAACTTGTGAGTCTATCTCTTTGTGAGCTTGTAGCTCTGTAGAGATATTCTCCAAGAAGGATTCTATTCTCGTCGTCTGTTGTCGATGCTGATGAGCTAGCATATACATCTCTTGGTTATCCTCAATATACGGTGCTTCATCGACATACCACTCTTGGTACTGGTCATCCCACCTGTAATCCTGCATAATTAAAACTCAAAAACACTACCCAGGTAAATCATGAAAATATGGAGGAAAATAAATGGTAAGGCGGAAAGGTAGAAGAATAATTTGCCAACTCTTCTTTAAAACAATTAGAAGAGTCCCCGGCAACGGCGCCAATTTGGTGAGCGTGTCGCTGTGATGCGTTCAACCAAATAACTACTAATGCTAAGAAAAAGCGTATAGCATATCGTATTCGACTCGAGGTTTCTTCTAATCGACTACTTTGAAGAAGCTGGCAAATTACTCAGGTTTGAACACTTAGTGCATAGTGTGAGTTCCACGACTTCTAATCTAATAAACAAAGGAAAACAAAAGACAGAAAGATTAAAATGGTTGACTAACGGGAAGATAAACGAACTTAGATTTCGAATCCCCCTTAGATCACCAGAGCAATGGCAATCACAAGATCAGCGGTTTTCAATTCTAATTCAATCGGTTTCTATACACCACCATAACTCCTTACCCTTAGGTTTAAGACCGGCGAACGTTCGCTCTATCCGTTCTAACTACCAAGATTAACTAGCCGCCCGGGTACGGTCGCCTCTCGCAATGACTTAATTAACTGGTGCAATTACTAGTGATTTATGAGTTACTCTTGCAGTGGATTAACCCTAACCGGTTCCTACGAAAGGCACGCTCCAATTATAAGGTTAATTGTTCAATTCGATGTTCTAAAGTAAGGCGAGCGTTCGCTTCTATCCTTAGCTTAATAAGAATCTAATCTAGGGGATCAATCCAGACAAGAAACATGAACAATGAAGAACGAATCAAACATGCAAAGAGAAACTGATTGAACTTCGAATCTAATTACCGCCGATCCGTGACGCTTTAAAGCCCTGGGTCACTTAGGGTTCATCTAATCTAAGCTCTACAAGTTCAGTTACTCATATCAGATACAAGAGAATCAAAGGCAACAATGAAGATCATCATACAGAGGAAGAACAGATAAGAACTGAAAAACCTAATTCTGACGACTCCCGCAAAGCTTCAATCTCCTGGATCTTCAACTTTAAGCTCCGAGTTCTCCGATGTGGAAGGATGGCGTCACGATCTCTCCATGGATCTTCGAACTCTCTAAACTCTATTTATCGACCTTAGAGTCGGCTGACTCTCAAAAGTCTGATTTGTGAAAATATGAAGAATGAATGATGTCTTATCAATTGTTTTATGAATGGCTGCCGACTCCTGCTTTAAATAGGGTTGATTAGGGTTTTTTGATATAGCGCCGGATTTGGAAGATATTTTCGGCGAAAACATCAAGTAATTTTTGCCGAAAATTTAGGCAGAATTCTCTGTTTGATTTCTTCTATGATTTTCGCCGAAAATAATGAAGTATTTTCACCAAAAATATTCTTGCAATTGAAGACACCGCCGGCTGATTTCTCTGTACTCTATTTTCGGATCGAAGAGTTAATCAATTTCGCCGAAAATACCTTTGACTTGGCATCAGTTGGTTTGTACTATTATTTTCGCCGAAATCAATAGGATATTTTCGGCGAAAATATCTTTGTAGTCGGGTAGGGATTTGCTTTGACTTTGATTGGCTCCTTTGATCGATTCTGGTTTGGTTCCTCGAGGTTCCAATGCCTTAGACACGTCCATGGCTACTTTATTTGACGGCGAAAACCTGTGCTAACACAAAAACACTAGAAAACTATCAAATAGACCCGAAACGGGCCAAGGTAACACAATTAGCACGAGATAGGGCAATCGATTGAATATTCGTTATTCTACCCTAAAAACAATGTCTTAAGCAAAGAAATGTCGCTTAAATGAGGCTGATAATCACGTCAAATCGAGTGTCATCACCTGTCTTGGTGCCATATGTACCTAGGATTCCTTTTCCAAAAGCTGCAAGGAGCAAAGCCAAGGATCACGACACTCAGTATAAGAAATGGTACAATGTTCTTAAGACTGCAGAAATCAAGATACCAGTGACAGACGCTGTGGAGATTATACCACCACTTATGAAGTTCTTTAAAGACCTAGTGAAGAAAGTGAAGAGTGGCGAGGTGTACTCTATCACGCTCACTAATGAATGCGCGTCTATTCTAGGTGCGCCATCTCCCATGCGACAGCCGCCACGACCCCCAGCTAAGTGTCCTGATCCCGGTTCTTTCACATTACCGTGCATTATCAATGGCATTAAAATTGATCGCAGTCTGGTTGATTCTGGTGCTTCTATTAATGTTATGCCTGTCTATCTTTATGAAAAGCTGAATCTAAGGCAATTAAAACCGATTACTCTGCATCTCGTTTTAGCCAATAGGTCTGTAAATGACCTAGAGGTATAATAGAAGATGTAACTGTTTGCTGTGGTCCGTTTACTATACTGGCAGATTTTGTTGTTTTAGATACTCGTGAGTTAGACGGAACACTCATCCTAGGTCGACCTTTCTTAGCAACTGCTGGTGTGAATATAAACTGCAAACAAGGCCTGTTAACTTTGAGCGTAGGTCAAGAGAGTGTTGCATTCTGCATTAAAGATAGCATGAGATATTCTATTGCTCAAGATGATAAATGCTATGCTGCTGATCCCTTAGAGTCGGCCTCGGCCGACTCCTTTACTAATGCTTTATCTAGTGATCCGCTAGAGTTGTGTTTGATTTCAGGGATTGATAATGCGTTAGACGACCCAGAGCAGTGCTTATGGCAAGATGAGCTAGATGAACAAAAGGCGACATTCACGCCCATCACTGCGCCTACCCATATCGAGCCAGCATCGAGTCGAATTACTACTTCATATGAGAATCCGCCAGAATTCACTCTGAAGGAGCTGCCTGACCACTTAGAGTACGCATTTCTAGGAAAGGATTGTCAGTTACCTGTCATTATCAATGCGAATCTATCTCCCGAGCAGAAAGAGCAACTGATCAGATTACTCAAGAAGCATGTCCGAGCTATTGCCTGGCAGTTGGCGGACATCAGAGGCATCTATGAAACCTTCTGCAAACATCGGATAGTTGTTGATGAAGAATTCAAACCAGTCAGACAACCCCAACGCCGACTTAACCCTATGATGCAGGAAGTTGTAAAGAAAGAAGTGCTCAAGCTTCTAGATGCCGGTATCATCTATCCTATTGCCGACAGTCCTTGGGTCAGCCCGACTCAAGTCATCCCAAAGAAAGGAGGAATCACAGTCATCCCTAATCCAAAGGGTGAACTCATTCCCACCCGAACAGTTACAGGATGGAGAGTCTGCATCGATTATCGACGACCAAATGATGCCACCAAGAAGGATCACTTTCCACTGCCGTTCATCGATCAGATGCTTGAACGATTGGCTGGTCATGAATACTATTGCTTCTTAGATGGGATGTCCGGTTACTTTCAGATCCCCATTGAGCTTGCTGATCAAGAGAAGACGACCTTCACATGCCCGTTCGGTACGTTTGCTTATCGTCGTATTCCTTTTGGTCTATGTAATGCTCCCGCTACCTTTCAGAGATGCATGCTTGCAATATTTGGAGATCTGGTAGAGAATGTGGTAGAGGTGTTCATGGATGACTTCTCCGTCTATGGAGATTCATTTTCAAAGTGTTTGGCTAATCTGGATAAGGTGTTAGCTCGTTGTGAGGAGACCAACCTAGCTCTTAACTGGGAGAAATGTCACTTCATGGTTACAGAAGGTATTGTTCTTGGCCATAGAATATCTAAGACAGGTATAGAAGTCGATCGTGCTAAGCTTGAGACTATTGCCAGCCTACCACCGCCGACCTCAGTTAAGATAGTGCGAAGTTTTCTCGGCCATGCTGGATTCTACCGGAGATTCATCCAAGATTTCTCCAAGATTACTCTTCCGATGACGAAGCTGCTTGAGAAAGATGTTCCCTTCATCTTTGATAAAGCTTGTCTTGAAGCTTTCGAGACCTTGAAGACTCAACTGACCACCGCACCAATTCTTATAGCACCAGATTGGAATCTTCCATTCGAGATCATGTGCGATGCTAGTGATTTCTCTGTTGGCGCGGTTCTGGGTCAGAGGAAGGAAAAGAGATTTCATCCTATCTACTTTGAGAGCAAGACACTAAATGATGCTCAGAGAAACTACACTACTACGGAGAAAGAGCTTCTAGCTATTGTTTTCTCCTTTGATAAGTTTAGACAGTATCTAGTTCTTTCACATACCATTGTCTACACAGATCATGCTGCTCTGCGCCATTTATTAGCCAAGCAGGATTCAAAGCCACGTCTCATCCGGTGGATCCTTCTCCTCCAAGAGTTCGACATAGAAATTAAAGACAAGAGAGGAGCAGAGAACTTAGCAGCAGATCATCTTTCGCGCCTCGAGGAATCACAAACAGGTAAGTCTACTACCCCTATCAATGATTCATTCCCTGACGAGCTGTTGCGTGTTGAGACATTTGAACAGGTTAACAGCATAGCTATTGAGCCCTGGGCAATTCCTCACGCTCAAGATCTGAGTAATGCTGCCGATTCAGATGAGCCTTGGTACGCAACTCTGGCTAACTATCTCTCACACGTCATTGTACCTCCTAAACTGGATTTCAATGCACGCAAAAAGCTCTTTAAAGAAGCCAAGTCATACTTCTGGGATGAGCCTTTCTTATACCGCATCAGTCTTGACGGGATGATCCGGAGATGTGTCTCCTACACTGAAGCTGCAGACATCATGCGTAAGTGCCACGAAGGACAGTTCGGAGGACACTTCAGAGGCAACCGCACGGCGAGAAAGGTACTCGAAACAGGTTTCTACTGGCCCTCAATTTTTAGTGATTGCGATGTTTATGCTCGACGTTGTGATGCATGCCAGCGATCAGGTAACATTTCCAACCGTAATGAGATGCCCCAAATTGTTTCTTTAACCGTTGAAATTTTTGATGTTTGGGGGATTGATTTTATGGGTCCGTTCACACCCTCCAACAGAAACAAGTACATTCTTGTAGCCGTTGATTACGTTTCTAAGTGGGCTGAGGCTGAAACTTTACCCACTAATGATTCTAGAGTGGTGGGTCGGTTCCTTACCCGTCTTTTCACGCGTTTTGGTTCACCGCGCTTCATAATAAGCGATAGGGGAACCCACTTCCATGGACAATTCGACCGGGTGTGCAAACGCTTTGGCGTCACCACCGAATGTCCACGGCTTATCATCCTCAAGCGAATGGTCAAGCGGAAGTGACGAATCATGAGCTCAAGCGGATTCTTGATAGAACAGTTGGCCGGTCTCGCAAGGACTGGTCATCTAATCTCAATGATGCCTTATGGGCATATCGAACTGCCTACAAGACTCCCATCGGTACCTCACCGTATCAACTGGTCTATGGCAAGTCATGTCATTTACCAGTTGAGCTTGAGCACAAGGCATTCTGGGCTAACAAAGAGTTGAATATGAGCTATGCAGTAGCAGGTAATAACCGCCATGACCAGATCGCTGAGCTTGAGGAGCACCGTCTCCACGCTTATGAGAGCACAAAGCTATACAAAGAACGCACGAAGAGAATTCATGACTCTCAATTGAAGACGATCAAGCAGTTCTACCCGGGAGAGGAAGTGCTCGTATATAATTCTCGATTAAAGCTCTTTCCGGGTAAGTTGAAATCTCGATGGTCTAGCCCTTATACCGTGGTCCGACAGACACCCTTAGGCAGCGTCTACATTAAATTGCACGATCAAGAGCCGTTTGTGGTCAACGGGCATAGGCTTAAGAAGTATCTGCAAGGGTTAGCCGTATCCTCCATAGACGTGCACTACCTCGTTTTGGAATCCTAACACGAATCCAGGTATCGTCTGGCTCACAGACGTTAAACAAAAGAGCTTCGTGGGAGGCAACCCACGGCTGGAGTCAGTTATTTCTCGTTTTGAGTCATTTTGTTTTAACACATCTTTAAAAAAAAATGCCGCCGTCTTCAAATGAGTTTTCGGCGAAACTGTGTCATTGTTTTCGCCGAAAACGTGTTTCCAAACTCAACCTGTTTTCCCTGTTCAGCATTTTCGGACCGAAAACCACAAGCTCTTCGCCGAAACAATTTCCTCCATTTTCACTACCATTTTCGCCGAAAATTCATTCATTCCCGAATCCTGGTTCAAATTCTCCTGCCTATCATGTCTAACATTTTCGCCGAAACCAAGCCATGATTTTCGCCGAAATTCCTATGCTTCCCCTTCGACTATTTAAGCGGCCCCATCCTCATAATTTCGGTCCAGCATCCGAAAACTTTGCAAAACAAAATAAATTTCCCCCTGATTTGAAACATCGCCGCCTTGTCCACGGAATCAACCACTCGTCGCCGCCAGTCCGACGACCGCCCTAATCCGCCGCCGTCTCCTTACCGCCCCGACAGTCACCAACTCCATCCCTAGCCCGTGTTCCAAACCCTAGAACCAGCATTTTTCAGCTCTGATTTCGGCCGACCTCATTTTCGAGTTTTTCATCGTTTTCGTGGATTTCCAATTGTTTTCTCGAATCATGTCTTCACGGTTAGTTGTTCAGCCTTTGATTGTGCATCTTTTGGCTTTTTTGACTTTTGAGTTTCGGCATGGTTGACCATAGTTGACTTTTCGGTTCTCCCTCATTCTTCTTGACTGCTTTGTCGGTATCAATTGGCTAGGTTCTGAGATTGTTTTTGTGATTTTTTAGGACTTGTGCCTTGTTGTCTGTGTACTCGTAGTAATGAATCATTCCGTTATTCATGCTTGCCTAATGACTTGACAGTTATTCAATGCTATATCTTGATTCTATGAGCACTTGGTTACTTAGTGCCCCAACTTGTCAACTTAAGTGTGGGGTGAGAGTCTTGTCATCTAATGCTGGTCATCTCTGAGTTGTGTTTTACAGGGCTCCCAAGCGTTTTAAGACTACCAGTGCAGATAGAGCACAGCGATCCTCAGCTCACCAGAGCAGGACACCACCTCCTCGTCGGCCCGTACCAGCTGCACAGAAATCGACAGTTGTGGCCATCATTCCGAGGATGCGCCTACCCCTGCGACTCCCATTTCCTCTGTTCCTACACCTGCCAATGGGGACGTGCATCCTTTCATCGCCGCCCTAGAGCCGCACCAGCTCGAGGTCTTTTAGAAGATCAAACACATCCCTCCAGCTACGGTGGCAGTTCTGTCTCTTGACAGTCTCAAAGCACACAATCCGGCTTGGCACTCGACAATTGACACCACTTCTCTAAAGCTGGATTGCGAGTGCTGACCACTCATGGATCCCCGTACCCGCTTGTCGCCCTCCAGGAGTTCTGGAGTTCATTTCGGCGCCTCACCCCGAAGCCCTTTCGTGAGCAGAAATTCGTTTCCTTTCGCCTCGGTGGTGTTCTTCATGAGAAGTCCCCTCGCGAGTTCGGCCGCTTGCTGGATCCGCACGTCAATTTCGATACTGCATTAGCTGGCTTTGAGGACACATACTTCATCACCAGTGCCCCTTACCCGGATGTGTGGAAATGGGCCTACTGCGAGGATGAGAGCTCACCTATCGTCCACCCACGGTCGGTGACATCTTTCACCCTGTTCTTAAATTCTTGCATTATGTTTGGGTGCAATCTCTGTGTTTTTGCAGCAAGACAAGCCGCCACCACGTTTCTCTGGAGGAGCTCGTATTGTTCCGTGCTTTAGAGGAGGATGCCAACCTGCACACCGGGTGGTGGCTTGCACGATTCTTTCACAAGGCACTACCGCCAAGAAGCTTCCAGGAGGCCCCTTCATTTCTATTATGATCGACAACCTCCAGCTCGGTGATAAATGGGGCCCCGATGTTCCTCGCATCCCGATTGAGCATATAGGCGCTGAACTTGCATTAGCACGGCGCATCGACCTTTCATCGCACGAACCAGCCAGTTGACCGCCCACCGTCGCGAGCGCAAATCACCGCGGAAATGAATGAAAGGCTGGCGCGTATTGAGAAGTGGCAGCTAGACTACTCGGCTGGTTCGTTGCAATGGCAGAAGGACCGAGTAGCGCATGAGGAGACTCAGAACGAGCGTTGGTCCACACTACAGAAATTCATGGCCGACCAGTCAGCCAGACACATGGACGAGCTCGCATGGTGACAGCAGATGGAGCAGCGGTTTGCCATATCCTCCATTCCCACTGCACCTCCACCTCCTCCTGCGGAACAGTGATCAGGTTGCTTGTATCTTTTTCCTTTCTTTTCTTTCTTCTTTTCGGGTCTCGACCCAATTTTATTCTGTGTGGATCCGGGACACTTGTCCCAGTGTCCTTTTGATCTTTTTGTTGTTTGTGTTTTGTAGGATTTTGGGTAGCTCTGCTCCGCTCCGGACTCTCCGTGTTCATCCACTACACCGACCATCACCTTCCAGGTTCTTCGTATATCTCTACTCTAGTTAGTCCTGTGAGGACACAGAACAGTTCAAGTGTGGGGTAGGGTGTTAGATAACCATGCATGATCTTTATTGCCTATATCTTTGTGTGTGCCTCGTGATTCCTGTCCAGTTCTCTAGCATCGAATTGCTCAATTCTTGACTTTGGATGTTAAATTGACTTCAATTTTGAACAATGACGTCTAGACTGTTCCACTTAGAACCTGTAACCAACGTGTCAGAACTGATATTAAATGGGTCTAGGTCAGAACAGATCATAAATCACTTCTGTAGTTGGAACTGGAATTAATTGAATCAATTAACTTGTTAGCAACAAAGCTCGATAACACCGTTCTAAGATGATAAATGCTAGCTTCTTCCATGTTTTCACTCCATATTTGATCACCTGTGATTGTGGCTTGAGATTAGACGGAAATCCAATTCGAAATCTTGTGTAAAAAGTTATAACTAGCTAGGATTAAGTGGCTAAATGGTGAAATCAAGTGATTGAGTGAATCAAATCAATGCTAAGTTCTTTAAAGTGCTGAAAATAAAGCTAGGCAACCCGACACCTAAGTGAAGTGTTCGGGTTGAGCACTAGCAAAAGGCACGAATACTGTGAGCTAGGCAGGTCCAACACCTAAATGAAGTGTTTGGTATCGAGCACTAGTATGCAGTAAATAAATTAAAGAAAGTTTGAATCTTGAAAGAGATTGTTGTTTAAATCGGTCCTAGCTAGAACGTGTAACGTACAGATCTAGAAGCGGATGAAGTCGAGTCGATAGCCACGTCATTTTTCCTGCCTCCGCGTTCACATCATGGCTAGAGCTTAAAGTCATTTTGATTAGAATTGGTGTTTATCATAGTCGGTTAATCATGATTAATTGTTTTGCTGAGAAACAATCTGTGTTAAAACCACTACTGGAAGTGTGCAGAAATCAGTATGATCGGAAACTTGTTTGGTTGATATTCTTGCATGTGTAGGTCACTCTTTCTACGTGGAACAGTCTAAACCAAATTGCTAGAATTGAATCTCAGTTAATCTCGTGTCATTCATGAATTTGAGTGTGATTCTATCCAGTTTGCTTGAGGACAAGCAAAAGCTTAAGTGTGGGGTATTTGATGACACTCGATTTGACGTGATTATCAGCCTCATTTAAGCGACATTTCTTTGCTTAAGACATGGTTTTTAGGGTAGAATAACGAATATTCAATCGATTGCCCAATCTCGTGCCATTTGTGTTACCTTGGCCCGTTTCGGGTCTATTTGATGGTTTTCTAGTGTTTTTATGTTAGCACAGGTTTTTGCCATCGAATAAGGTAGCCAAGGACGTGTCTAAGGCATTGGAACATCGAGGAACTGAACCGGAATCGTTCAAAGGAGCCAATTAAGTTCAAACCAAATTGCTGCCCGGTTTATACATATATTTTCGGTGAAACTACCCTTTGGTTTTCGCCGAAAATGGAAGAAGAAATCACTGGCCGAATGAGAGGAACTCTTCGGCGAAAATACCCTTTAGAGTTCGCCGAAAACAAAAGGGAGAATCCACTGTCCCGAGTATGAAGAAGTTTTCGCCGAAATTCCTTTACTATTTTCGGCGAAAATCCCAGTTGAAATCAGAAAAATCTCGGGTTGATATAAATAGAGAACTCGGCGGCGAATATAAAGGGGGGAATCACTTTTGACAACAAGAAAAAAAAACACACACACAAACGACGACAGAGAGAGAGAGACAGGGCGAGTAGATAGGGTTCGAGGAGCAGGAACGGATCGTGACGCCATCCATCCATCTCGGAGAGCCAGTGCCAGGAGTTGAAAATCTAGCAGATTGGAGCTGCCAGGAAGCATCAAAATTAGGTTTTGCAGTTCTTCTCTGTCTTCCTATCTGAGATGTATTTCTTGTCTGTCTTCGATTCTTCTGTATTGAATATGAGTAGATAAACTCGTGTAGCTTAGATTAGATGAACCCTAAGTGACCCAGGGCTTAAAGCGGTCACGGATCGGCGGTGATTAGATTCGAAATTCGTTCAGTTTCATCTTTCATGTTTAGTTTGTTCTTCATTTTCTGTGTTTCTTGTCTGGTTTGGCCACCTAGATCAGATTCTTTTTAAGCTAAGGATAGAAGCGAACGTTCGCCTTACTTTTAAACACCAAATCGAATAGTCGACCTTATAATTGGAGTGTGCCTTTCGTAGGAACCGATTAGGGTTGATCCATTACTAGAGTAACTCATCAATCATTAGAATTTGCACCAGTTAAGTTAAGTCGTTGCGAGAGGCGACCGTACCCGGGCGGCTAATTAATCGTGGTAGCTAGATCGGATAGAGCGAACGTTCGCCAGTCTTAAACCTAAGGGTCAGGAGTTATGATGGTGTCTATGAAACGAATGAACTAGAATCGAAAATCGCTGGTCTGTGACTGCTGTTGCCTTGGTGATCTAAGGGGAATTCGAAGTCTAAGCTTGTCTGTCATCTTTCTAATCAATTAATCAATCTTCAATCTTTCTTCGTTTTAATTTTCAATTCTTCTTTTTCTTGCGTCGTAGTATAGAAGTCGTGGAACTCACACCACGCACAACTTGTGTTTGACCTTGGATTAAAACGGCCAACACCTTTGAGTAAGGAAGTAGAGGAAACCCCTGGAATACGATCTGCTATACGCTTTTTCTCAGCATTAATAGTTTTTATTTGGTTGAATCCCGACCAACGACCGGGCATTCACCACTGTTCCACGTAGAAAAGGTGACTGACACATGCAAGAACATCAGCCAAACAAGTTTTGATCTCACTATTTTTTGCACATTCAAGTAGTAGTTTTAACCGACTACGATAATACCAATTCTAATAAAAAAGACTTTAAGCTCTAGCCATGATGTGGATGTGGAGGTAGGAAAAGTGACGTGGCTATCAACTCGACTTCATCTCTTTCTAGATCTGTACGTTACATGTTCTAGCTAGGACTGATTTAAACAACAATTTATTTCAAGTTTCAACTTCTTCCTTCAATTTATTTACTGCATACTAGTGCTCAATACCAAACACTTCACTTAGGTGTTGGACTTGCCTAGCTCACAATTTTTGTGCCGATGCTAGTGCTCAACCCGAACACTTCACTTAGGTGTCGAGCTTCTCTAGGTTTGATTTTTAGAACTTTCAGAACTTAGCATTGAATTGCACAACTTAATTACTTGATTTAACAATTTAGTCATTTGATCCTAGCTAATTATAACTTTTTACACAAGATTTCGAATTGGATTTCCATCTAATCTTAAGCCACAATCACAGGTGAAAAAATATGGAGTGAAAAAAAAACATGGGAGAAGCTAGCATTTATCATCTTAGACCGGTGTTATCGAGCATTGTGATTAACAAGCAAAACAATTTAATTAATTTAAGTTTCAACTACAAGAGTGATTTATGATCTGTTGTGACCTAGACTCATTTGATTTCAGTGCCAACACGTTGGTTACAGGTTCTAAGTGGAACAGTCTAGACGTCATTGTGAAAAATTGAAGTCAATTTAACATCACAAGTCAAGAATTTAGCAATTATATGCTAGAGAAATTTCAAAAATGAACCATAGATTCACAGAAAATCAAGCAAGATTATGCATAATCCTAGAATCCTACCCCACACTTAAACGGTTCTGTGTCCTCACATGACTAAACTACAGTAGAGAGATACGAAGAACCTGGAAGGTGATGGTCAGTGTAGTGGATGAACATGGAGTGTCCGGAGTAGAGCGGAGTGGCTACTCGAGTTCCTACAAAACAAAAACAATAAAAAGATCAAAAGAATACCGGGACAAGTGTCCCGGATCCACGCAGAATAAAAGTCGAAACAAAGAAGGTTTAGGGGAAATTTGAATTTTTTTACTCTTTTTTTTTAATGACACAAATTCATGGCACCGCACTCCTACAGAAGTCTAGAACATCTAAGTTCAATCAGATCAACAAAAATCACACTGAAACAGCAGGCATGCAAAACGAGATAGATCAAAAAGTCAACCAAAATGAAACTTGTCAAAATTAAACAATCAGCATGTCAAAAGATTCGAAATTGAAAACCCAACAACTAACCTTGAAGACATAACTCAAGAAAATGGACGGAAAGTGACGAAGTTGGGAAAAAACGCGAAAAACTTGTTTCGGGGATAACTGGAGCTACAGAGCTCCAATTTGGGCGATCAAGTATGCGTTGGAATCGGTAAAAAAGGAAAACAAATTTTGAAGAATAGACACAAGTTTTTGGCGAAAACTATAAAATTTTTTGCCGAAAACTTTCTTTGAAAATACACAAAAAATAAACAGACGCTCACTGTTGGAAAAAAACTAAGTTTTCGCCGAGAACTTTTAGGTTCTCGCCAAATACTTGTTTGAAAACCCAAGTTCAAAAACTAACAGCAAAAAATGAACAAAAATTAAATTGACACTTTGGCTCCCCCGAACCTTATTCGAACGATGAAAAGATTTAACTCAAAAATTTAAAAACGGACTCTAGCCGTGGGTTGCCTCCCACGAAGTGCTCTTGCTTAACGACCTTGAGCCGGACGATACCTGGATGGCGATCAAGAGACATCCCAACTCAAGATTTCTCTTAGGCTCGAGTCGGAGTTCATGAAATACAACTTTGGGGATCCTCCGGCAAGTGTGAACTTCTTCCCGTTTGCGTGAATTAGCTTGGTTCGTTCATCGGGAAGATGGCCAGAAATTTCAAATGGCCCGAACAGTTCTTTTGAAGAAGCGTCCTTCAGAGGATTATTCTTCTCTAGTGGCTCGGTAGAAGGCGGTTTAATGACTGGCCCCCAAACCTCCTTGGTTTTTCCTGTCCCTTTCTTCTTCATCTCGATAGGATCCTTAGTTTGTGGTGATTTAGAAGAGGAGGCTTTCAGTTCCTCCTTCTTCTTTGGTCTTTTCATGGTCATCATCTTCTTTTGTTTGATAGCCTGTTCAGCACCTGTTACAAATATCTTGGGGAATACACTTGGAATGACATTAGTAGCGGAGTTGACCGAGGCCAACTCCACAGTTTCTACGAATAAACAATGTGCTTCTCCCTTAGGAATGTATTTCATACCGTCCTTGAGATGAAATGTTGCAATATCCTTTCCAACCCTTAATGTTAACGCCATTTGGGACATTAATGTTAATGCCGGCTGTCACCATAAACGGTCGGCCTAGGAGAAGAGTAGAATCTGTCCCTTGAGTATCCATTACTACATAATCAGCTAAGAACGTGAATGGACCACAACAAGTGATTACATCCTTGATTAATCCCCTAGGTTCCTTTAGAGATTTGTCAGCGAACACTAAATGCATGCTAGTAGGTTGTAGTTCACCTAGGTTCAATTTCTTATATAAACACATAGGCATAACATTTATAGATGCACCTAGGTCAACCAAACTACGCTCGACCTCAATGTCATTAATGATTAAAGGTAACGTAAAAGAACCAAGGTCGGAGCACTTAGCTGCGATAGGTATGGGTGGTGATTGAGATTTGATAGCCGAGCATTTTTCCTTTGAGGGGGTGGAAGGTGTTTCCTTCTCCTTCTTCAAGTTGTTCTGCTCACCGCTCCTGGTTGTGATGGCTTTAGCATGCTCATTCTTCATGGCTGGGTTGCTTGATTGAAGATGGGACTGCTAGCAATACTATTCACCATGCTCTCCACTGGCTGACCCTGAGCGACCTGTCCTTGGTTAAGAACAGCTTGGGCTTTGAACAGGTTATCATGATCGTCGAGTCTTGTCGTAATCAGGTCAATCTTCTTGGTCATTTCGCTCTCCCAAGTGTTCCACAACGCATATTTATGAGGCTGCTGTCCTCCGGTGAATCCAGGAGGATCTTGATAACTATTGCTCAAGTACTGATTCTGGCTCTGGTTGAATCCGAAGTTGTAAAGAAGATGCTCTTGGAAGTTTCCTTGTTGTTGAGGAGGTTGTCTGAACTGACGGTAATCGGAGTAGCCTCTTTGATTGTTGGTGAAGCCTTGATCAATAAAATTCACTTCCACTATAGACCAGACATCTGTTGTACCAAAATTCTTCTTTATGTGTTTTTGTACTTTGATCTTGATCTGATCTTCAAGGCTTGGTCGGCTCTTAGCTAGTTCAAACTGTCTCTCCCAATTCCTGGACTTAGATGCACAGTTTGCAAGGTGAAGAAGAGCAGCTTCTGGTGTGAGTGCGGTGTAGTCTCCATCAGCTAAGGAGTTAACCCATTTAGCTGATTCTTCGTTCATCCTCGGCGAAGATCTCAGCTTAGCTAGTTGTCTCTTCTCGAATCCGTGATGAGGGCAATCGTAGAGAAGTTCTTGGAATTCTTTCCAAGCATCATATAAACTACTCCCTCCTTTTGAACAAATCTGGCAATGTTGTCCTTATAAGTTGTAGTTCTTGAAGGACGAAAGTATTCCTCGACGAAGTCTTGAGCTAGATTATCCCAATCGGTGTAGTGGCCAGGTGGCTTGCTACTGAGCCATCTCTTGGCGGCGCCTCTAAGGGAGAATGGAAAGACTCGTATGCATAATGTGTTCTTATCGAGGTTCCCACTATTGAACGTCTCGCACATCGTTAGGAAGTCCGCAAAATGTGTGCATGGGTTGTCGTGCGGCTTTCCTTCGAGCTAAACATCCCTAGAGATCATTTCCAGCAGGGGGATCTTGATCTTATAGACAGGATCGCCATCGTTGCGCGGCACAGTGATGCTAGATCGAACATTAGTCGTGCTTGGTTTATTGTAATCCGCCATGGTGCGTTGGGCAGCCATTGCGGTAGGAGAAGGTAGTGGTGAATCTGAAGTAGTGGATGAGGCGGACGAAGATGAGGAGTTCTCCTTCAACTCCTCGATCTTAATAAGGGTAGGAGGTGTAGGCGGGACGATTCTGACTTACTTCTGAACTCGCGGTTGCTTTGGCGAAGCAGAATTACTCAGCTTAAACTGAGAACGAGTGAGCGGGCGGTTTATAAACCTATAAACAACCTACAAGCAACAAAAGCAAACATAAGCGGCGTAAAATCGAAGTGTGATGAAATATGAAAGATGGAAAGGTAGAAGAATAAAATGCAAACTCTTTTTTCAAACAATATAGAAGAGTCCCCGGAAACGGCGCCAATTTGATGCTGCAGTTTTTGCGGTATCAAATAACTAATCTACCAAAGCAGACTAGATCGTATTCTACTCGAGGTCTCTTCTTCTGGTCTACTCAAATATGTTGGCAAATTACTCAAGTTTAAGCACATTGTGCGTGGTGTGAGTTCCACGACTTCTAATCTAAAATGCAAGGGAATTGAAAAGGAAAATAGAAGCAGAAAGATTGGTTGATTGACTTAGACAAACGACAGACAAGCTTAGATTTCGATTCCCCCCTAAGATCATAAGAGCTGTGGTGATCACAAGACCAGCGGTTTTCAATTCTCATTCAATCAATTTCTAAACACCACCATAACTCCTTACCCTTAGGTTTAAGACTGGCGAACGTTCGCTCTATCCGATCTAGCTACCTAGATTAATTAGTCGCCCGAGTACGGTCGCTTCTTGCGATGACAAAACTAACTGGTGGAATTACTAACAATTTATTAGTTACTCTTGAAGTGGATTAATCCTAACTAGTTCCTACGAAAGGCACACTCCAATGAATAGGTTAATTGGTTGAATTGATGTTCGAAAGTAAGTCGAACGTTCGCTCTATCCTTATCTTAACAAGAATCTAAACTAGGTGATCAAGGAAGATAAGTTTATGCGCCAAAGCAAGGAACTGTCTAGCGACTAACCCTAACTTGCACAAACCTAATCTAGACGACCAACCAGCAGAGAAACACAGGAACAACGAAACTAATCTAGGCGTCAGCTAGACAAGAAACGCAGTAAAACAATTAAGCACAAAACAACCATGCAAAGAAAACTGATTGAACTTCAAATCTAATCACCGCCGATCTGTGACCGCTTTAAAGCCCTAGGTCACTTAGGGTTCATCTAATCTAAGCTCTACGAGTTTAGCTACTTATATTAGATACAAGAGAATTAAAGACAAACAAGGAATACATCTCCGGTAGGAAGAATAGAGAAGAACTGTAAAACCTAATTTGACGAATCCGTGAAGCTTCAATCTCGACAATCTTCAATTCTCAGCTCCGAGCTCTCTGAGGATACTCTCAACTCTCTCTATCGACCCTCTAGCTCTGGAAATTAATCCAAGATTGAATGTGTAAAATGAATGATTGATAGAATAATCATCCCCCTCCTTGTAGCCGCTGCTTCTGTTTAAATAGGGTTGATTAAGGTTTTCCAACCCTGTCGCGGAAAAGGATAGAGTTTTCGGTGAAAACTTAAGAAGTTCTCACCAAAAACTTCAGGGTAAACCTCCTGACTTCTTTGTTCAATAGTGTTTTCGCTGAAAACTTCTTCGCGATCAACTGTGGGTTTCTGAGGGTATTTTCGCCGAAAGCTGTGTAGTATTTTTGGCGAAAACATTGTGCTGGGCAGTTGGATCTTCGGTTTTGACTCGATTTGATTTTCGGTTTGCTCCTTGAGGTCTTGAACACGTTCGTGGTTACGTATTTGACGGCAAAAACCTTTGCTCTTACAAAAACACTAGAAAACCATCAAATAGACCTAAAAAGGGCCAAAGTAACCAAATCTGTAGGAAATAGGGTAGTTGAGTGAATATTCGCTATTTTACCCCTAAAACCACGTTTCAAGCAAGGAAATATCACTTAAATGGGGCTGAAAATCACGTCAAATTGAGTGTCATCAGTTAGTCAGAATACGACTTTTCACACCCCATCCATCTTAGAGCCGTGCTAGGAATCCTAATCCGACGTGAGCGCCGCTTGATCTGGATTAGGGTTTTTGTCGGATTAGCCGGTTTAGTGTTTATATTCCTTTTTAAGACACTTTATGTGATGATCCCCCTGTGCCCTGGACTAGACTAGAGCCACCCCTGACCCGAAGCCAGCCAAGGCCTTCAAGGAACAACTCAACACCTACATGAAAGCATGGAGCAAGGAAGGGCATGAGGAGGATGCAGACAGGCTTTCCAAGAGAGGCTACACCCTCCTAGAAGTCAAGGACACGTTCCCAAAACTGGAGCCGGGGATGGACCAGGAAATGAAGCCCCGTCGGGCATTGATGCTAGGATCGGGCGCCACTGCCGGCCCCGGGCCGAGAAAAGCACTTTGTCCAAGCCCCTAACGAATTCTAATGGGCTCCAGGCTCAGAATTTAGCCTAAAAACATCCCAGGACATGCTCTAAGGAAGGCCCGAGGCAGAAGACAGAAGGCCTGAGGCAGAAATCCCAGAGTCCGGAGCGCTACACCAGACTAGCCGGGGCCAGCCATCAATTGGCTCAGGCCTTTGCCAAATTTCCACCAGCCCTAGAGGCCCTAGAAGCCAGGAAGCATGGCCACCCGTCCCTAGGATAATTGAGGAAGCTGCAGCGAAGTTGACACCTATTTGGGAAGAGGATCACCTAATCCGGGCTGGAGTGGGAAACATACCTGGGTGCCGGAATAGAGTTTCCCAGATTTTGTCAGATTAGTCTAAATAGGCTAGTTCCTTCGGCCCCATACTCTTTTTGACTTGTTTTGTGTTTTCCTTTCTAGTTAAACTAAGTAGGAATAATTTAGCTTATTTTAGGCTTTAGATTATTTCATTAGTCCATTAGGAAGTAGCTACTAAGGAGGATTAGGAGAGCTTGTTCCCTAACTCCTCCTATAAATAGATGCTGCCGGCCACCCTTGTAAACTCACCCTTTGATTAATAAACTTCCTTTCAGAACATATGTTCTTTTCCCTTCAAGCCTTTGCTCGTTGTTGCATTGCTTAAGGTCCGCTTATCATCAAGAGAATCCATCTCTAAAGTGGCGCCCTCGACTTGATACTTGTGGTTCCTAGCTCCTTTATAGCTAGTGGGTAAAAGTCCTCTCTTCGCCGCGGTTCCATAGGTTCTACACAAGTGCTAGGAGATCAGCTTGTGGTGTTTAAGGGTCGTCTGCCCACGGTTGCAGTGGTTCACATCAGTTGGTATCAGAGCCTCGGTTCAACACTAGGGCCAACTCCTATCCTAGTTTCCAGGTTCACTCTTGGATCCATACCCTTTATTTTTCTTGCTCTTATAAACTTAGCTTCGAAAATTCCCTATCTATTTCAGTTTCTTGTACTTTAAGATTCGTGTAAGGCAGAAAAAGCTAGGTGGCCATCATACCATCAAGAAAATTCTAACAGAAGTTAAGAAAACAGAAAATACTTCAAAAACACAAGCAAGGCCACCCTTGCCATGTTATGTTTGTTGTAAGAGCATTCTTAAGAAAAGGGATAGAGAGAAAAATAAAGCTTTCGTTGCTTATACCCTACACCCAAGCTAGCACTACCCACCAGTTGAAAATCTTCCACACAAAGTTCTCACTAGCTACGAAGGAAGCCCTAAGAGTTCAAGTCTTGGTGCCACCCGATCGGTTAGTCAAGTCATCTCCCACATCTTGAGCCAAGTCCAAGTCACACCCGATCGGTTAGCCAAGTCCAAGCCACCTTGGACCGAATGGAGAGAGCGCATGAACATTACCAAAGCCGCGCTGAGCCAGCACCCGGGCCAGCACAGGTACAGCACCGGGCCAGCACTCAGCCCAACCTCGGGCGAGCACGTGCTCACCCCCGGACCAACACCCCGCTCAGCCCTAGTTCAACATCAGCACAGCCCTGGGCCAGTGCTCCACCCAGCACCTGCCCAACATAACCCCTAGGCCAGCCCCCACCTGACATCGATGCCGAACCAGCCCAACGCCGAGCCAAGCCGGAGCCCTATCCTCCCCGGATCGGCACCCGACCCCAGAATCCGACGCCAACACCGCATCCGGGCCATACCTCGGGCCAGCCCCGGAGTACCAACCGGCCCCAAAGTACCCAGCCCCAGCAACAGCTCCCTGCCCAGGCCCGGAGCACCATGCCCTCGGAAGCATGCCCGCCGGTTCTCCGCGGTCTCCTAACGAGTCCTGAGTGCCCAAATCATGGCAGAAGGATGGGAACAAATAGATAATCTCTTCCATACCAGGTGTGTGATCAAAAATAAAATTTTTAGTATGGTAATTGATGGAGGAAGTTGCACCAACGCCGTGAGCACCAATTTAGTGGAGGGCCTTGACCTCCCAACCCTTAAGCATCCAAATTCGTGGTCTATTAGATGTTCCTTCATGAATTTTCAGGTCATGGCTTCGAAGTACGGATGAAAAGGAGCACGTAGGAGCAAACGGGAGGTCAATCGGAGCTAGGACGGAGGAGATATGACCGTTGCAAAATCAAGAAAAATGCAGCTTTGCTGAAGAAGTTTTCGGCGAGAACTCTATGTTCTCGCCGAGAACTCGCGTCCATTTGCAAACAGGAGGTTTCTGGAATTCTGGAGCTGAATTTTGAAGAAGTTTTTGGCAAAAACTTCTGGAGTTTTTGCTGAAAACTTTAGGCTTTTCAAGAAGCCTATTTAAAGCAGATTTTCGGGAGAAAGAGAGCAATTTCGTTATTCAGAAAACACACCTTCGACAAAACCCTTTTCTCTCAACTTTTCAATTTTTTCTCCTCATCTCCAATCCACAACCCTAGAGCAAGGTGCAACTCAAAGTAGAGGAGCTTGGATTGAAGTCCACAACCTTAGAGGAGAAGCTAGAAGTGGAGGATTGAAGATTGTCCAAGGATCCAAGCCATGGTGTTCTTGGTGATCATCTCTCTTTCTCTTTCCTTCATTTCCTTGGCCATGTGTGGCTGATTTCCTAGGTTTCCTTGGATTGATAGATAGTTGTGCTATGATAGAGGTTGATTGTGTAAACATGTTATGATTGATCTTGGATGTAAGAAGATGATCTCTAGACTTGTTGTTAATTCCACATGATTGCTTGATCAGTGTATGAGTCGATTCACTCGCTTCCAAGCACAACCTCAAGGCCTTGAGCAAGTCATTGATCCACCAATCCGTTCTCTACCTCACTTAGTTCATGGCAGCAAGGTTGCAAGTAAGATGAACTCGTGGAATGGAAGTAATGGTTATGGTACCTATCAAGGGTGGAATCCATCTCCTAACCCATACTATGGTTATCCTACTTCATCCAACTACTACCAAGGGACTTTTGAGGGAGATGGCCAATGGTGGGGTCAAGAACAACAAGCTTCAACACCAATGTGGAATGAACAATGCTCCTCTCTACCTCCACTATACCATCAAATCTTGCCGGAGTTCACAAGCTATGAACAACATTCTCCACCACCTTCCGTACTAGAGGAGCTCTTAAAAATGGTACAAGAAAGTGAGGGCCTAATGAGGATTTCATGAGCCATGATCAACACCCTCCACCTCCTTCCGTGTTGGAGGAACTCTTGAATATGGTGAAAGAAAGTGAGCGTCCGGAAGTGAAGTTCGTAAGCTATGAGAAACCTCCTCCACCTCCTTCCATGCTAGAGATCTTGCAAATGGCGGAAGACAATGCGACTCTGATTAGTCGCTTAGCTCAAAGCATGGAGCTCATCACGGAGATTCTTGAAAATGAACGTCACCCCATAAGGTGGAGCATGTTTATGATGATGAAGATGACACTTGTGAACCGGAAGTGATTGACACGGAAGAAGATTTGGTAGTGGAGGCGATTAAAGACCATGTTATTCCTGAGGACACACCACATGATGATGATGTTTGGATAGAAGATTCAAGGAGACTTGAGGATGATGACCCTTTAGAGGTGGTGATAGATGATTTGAAGACTCTTCAAGAAGAGGTGGTACCGAGAGTGGATCACGAAAGTGAACAACCCCACCCTATTGTGGTGCCACCAAAGGTTGAGAGCACCGTTCAAACTTCTTGCTTAATAATGAAGTATTTGTGCCAAGAGACGGACACAAGCTTCATAGCCCCTCCTAAGGTAGACATAAGAGTGGATCCTCCTATAATTGAACCGGAGGACTCCTTGTGTGGCATCGCCAACTTGGTAACGATGGAGCTCAATGGTGGCACCACACCTTACTATCTTCCTCAAGTTTTGAGGTTCAAAGGTAGCAAGCCATCCCAAGGTACCAAGTGCTATGCAAGCATCAATGTGCATTGGCTGGTCTACCATTCTCCCTAGATGTTTCTTGGAGCTCAACTTTCATCGTGGAAGAAGCTACTTTACATCAAGGAGGTACTAAGTTGAACACCATAATGCAGGTATCGTCGAGTTTAAGACGTTAACTAAGCGCTTCTTGGGAGGCACCCCATGTTATCTTTACTTTTTCTCTTTTAATTGTTCCTCGAGGTTTTTGTGTTGTTCTATTTTTTGAATAAGGTTTAGCAAGCATTTGGGATCACTCTTCACCAATGATCGTCATGGAACTCTTTCACCACTATTACCTCATATGCCCCTCTTCACCGCACGGTATATTCGTTCCACCTTACCCTCTCTCTCTCTTGATCATTAAGGACAATGCTCATGCTATTCGTAGGGGGGATTTGAGGATTTGTGTTATTGTTTGTCGGTAGAAGTCTAATGTTATGCTTTGATGATTTGCATGATCTTGATTGAATGTAAAATTCCTCTATCGTAGAATCATTCAGTTCTTGACTTTTGGTGTTTAATTGACTTCAAGCTTTCATAATGACGTTTAGACTATTCCACTTAGAACCTATAACTAGCATATGAGCACTAATATCAATTGAGTCTAAGCCAGAACAGATATTGGATCACTCTTGTATGTTGGTTGGTTGGTATGATACGTGTTTTTGTACGCTCGATAACACCATTCTAAGATGATAAAGGCAATTAGAATTTCACCACATTCAGCCAAAAAGCCTACCGAATCATTATCATTTAGGATAACCCCATTGAGCCTCACCCTTTTTGTTGGTTTACACACATTTTCAGCCCTCATCCATGTTTTTCATTCCCTTTTTGATCCCTCGTGATTGTGGCTTGAGATTAGACGGAAGTCCTATTTGAAATCTTGTGTGGAAGTTTTAAGGGGCTAAGGATCAGTGGCTAATATGTGAAGAAAATGTTCAAAAGAAAATGCTCAAAAGAAAGTGTTCAAGTTGCTTAAGTTCTTGAAGTGCCGAAAGAAAAGCTAGGCAAGCTCGGCACCTAAGTGAAGTGTCGGGTTGAGCACTAGCAAAGGGAGACACTGTGAGCTAGGCCGTTTCAACACCTAAGTGAAGATCTAGAGGCGGATGAAATCGAGTCGATAGCCACGTCACGATCATTCACCATTTCCAAATATTTCCTACCCCCACCTAATCCGTTTCATATCCCGAGTTCAAGTCCTTTTGATTAGAGTTGGTGTTGTTGTGGTCGATAAGAACTGTGTCCTAGTTAGCTACTACTTGAAGTGTGCAGAAAATAGTGCGGTCTAATTTGTTTTGTTGACGCTCTTGCATGTGTAGGTTAAGTTTGTTCGTGGAACAGTCTAAGCCAAATTGTTATTGCTTGAATCTCGATGGGACTGATCTTGTCATTTGTGAACTTGGATGTTTTCTAATTCATTTGCTTGAGGACAAGCAAAGCTTAGTCATTGGGGAGTTTGATGTGACTATTTTCCATGCATTTTTAGGCCTGTGTTTAGTCTAAGAATCTCCCGTTTTGATCTCGAAATGCCATGACTTATATGCTTTTATTGAATTATTGTACAAAGTGTTAATTTGTTGTCCGGTTGCCACTTTGGAACCAAATTGTGGTCTATTGGAAATATCTCTGTGCATTTTTCAGGTTATGGCTTCGAAGTACGGATGACAAGGAGCACATAGGAGCAAACGAGAGGTCAATCGGAGCAAGGACGGAGGAGATAGAGCCGTTACAAGTTCAGTATTTCTGCACAATATTTCTGAAGAAGTTCTCGGCGAGAACTCCATAGTTTTTGCCGAGAACTAACGCTGTTTTCGCATCAGAACGTCCAGGAGGATTAGCTTTGGGTTTCAAAGGAATTTTTGGTGAAAACTTTATAAATTTTCACCGAAAACTTTAGGCTTTTCCAGCAGCCTATTTAAAGAGGATTTTCGGGAGAAAGTGGGAGACTCAGAATTCATTATTTAGATTACAATCAACAAACACCCTTTCTCTCTTCTCCTAATCTCCAATCCACAACCCTAGAGCAAGGTTCAACTCAAAGTGTAGGAGCTTGGATTGAAGTCCACAACCTTGGAAGAGGAACTTGCAAGAGGAGGATTGCCATGGTGTTTTTGGAGATCATCTCTCTTTCTCTTTCCTTCATTTCCTTGACCATGTGTGGCTGATTTCTTAGGTTTCCTTGGATTGATATATAGTTGTGCTTATGATAGAGGTTGATTTTGTAAACATGCTATGATTGATCTTGGATGTAAGAAGATGATCTCTAGACTTGTTGTTAATTCCATTGATTGCTATGATTGCTTGATTTGTCTATTCTTTGTAATGTAATGCATGAGAGTGCTTAGATTACATGGTTTGTCATTCATTTAAACTTTGATTAGTCTTTTGATGATTCTCTTAGTGTTAAAACATTGACATGAGAGTGTGATGTCTAGCCTTGTGGTCATAGAGTCATAGGACAGGGTTTTGTAGTTTGGCATTTCATCAAACACCTTTAATGCATCCTTAGTCACTTAGCTTGAGAGCGAGAGCCTAAGTTGAGTGGTGCTAGGATAGGAACTTAGTGCTACGAGAGTGCATTGAGTCTATAGAAGGGATTTGTGTGGTCACTTGATTGCAACCTCGATCATGTTTGGCTTGTTTGAGCATTTGTTCCTCTTGAGCAAGATGAAGCTATCTTTCCAAGTGAACCTCCTTTATCTTTGATTTACTTTCTTGCTTTAGTTTCGTTTATGTTTTTGATTTCGTTGCTTTCAAACCAAACTCCTTTTAATTGAATAGACCGTCCATGAACCGTGTGAGTAGTGGGAATTGAGAGAGCCCTCGTGGAAATACGACCTTGATAATTGTGAGTTAATTCTTGCACGTCAAGTTTTTGGCGCCGTTGCCTGGGAACTTTCTCAATCCTAAGAAAGCATTTAGTTGTGGACCGATCTATTCACTTCCTTCCGTTTTAGTTTTTACTTCTTTGTATTTGTTTGTTTTGTTTTGTTATCCGCATTGTCGTGTTACTTTGGTGTCTTGTTGAGCTTGTATGTAGGTACCTTGTGCTGGTGTATGAGTCGATTCACTCGCTTCCAAGCACAACCTCAAGGCCTCGAGCAAGTCATTGATCCACCAATCCGTTCTCTACCTCACTTAGTTCATGGGAGCAAGGTTGCAAGTAAGATGAACTCGTGAATGGAAGTAATGGTTATGGTACCTATCAAGGGTGGAATGCATCTCCTAACCCATACTATGGTCATCCTACTTCATCCAACTACTACCAAGGGACTTTTGAGGGAGATGGCCAATGGTGGGGTCAAGAACAACAAGCTTCAACACCAATGTGGAATGAACAATGCTCCTCTCTACCTCTACTATACCATCAAATCTTGCCGGAGTTCATAAGCCATGAACAACATTCTCCACCATCTTCTATACTAGATGAGCTCTTAAAGATGGTACAAGAAACTGAGCGGCCTCATGAGGAGTTCATGAGCCATGATCATCACCCTCCACCTCCTTCCATGTTAGAGGAACTCTTGAATATGGTGAAAGAAAGTGAGTGTCCGCAAGAGGAGTTCGTAAGCTATGAGGAACCTCCTCCGCCTCCTTCCATGCTAGAGATCTTGCAAATGGCGGAAGACAATGCGACTCGGATTTGTCGCTTAGCTCAAAGCATGGAGCTCATCACGGAGATTCTAGAGAATGAATAACGCCCCAATAATTTGGAGCACGTCTATGGTGATGAGGATGACACTTGTGAACCGGAAGTACTTGACATGGTTGAAGAGTTGGTAGTGGAGGAGATTGAAGAACATGTTCTTCCCAAAGAAACACCACATGACCGCGATGTTTGGATTGAAGATTCAAGGAGACTTGAGGATGATGACCCTTTAGAGGTGGTGAGAGATGATTCGAAGACTCTTCAAGAAGAGGTGGTACCGAGAGTGGAGCACGAAAGTGAACAACACCACCCTATTGAGGTGCCACCAATGGTTGAGAGTACTCTTCAAACTTCTTGCTTAATCATGAAGTATTTGTGCCAAGAGACGGACACAAGCTTCATAGCCCCTCCTAAGGTAGACATAAGAGTGGAGCCGCCTATACTTGAACCGGAGGACTCCTTGTGTGGCATCGCCAACTTGGTAACGATGGAGCTCAATGGTGGCACCACACCTTACTATCTTCCTCAAGTTTCGAAGTTCAAAGGTAGCAAGCCATCCCAAGGTACCAAGTGCTATGCAAGCATCAATGTGCATTGGCTAGTCTACCATTCTCCCAAGATGTTTCTTGGAGCTCAACTTTCATCGTGGAAGAAGCTACTTTACATCAAGAAGTTACTAAGTTGGACACCATAACGCAGGTATCATCGAGCTTAAGACGGTAACTAAGCGCTTCTTGGGAGGCACCCCATGTTATCTTTATTTTTTCACTTTTAATTGTTGTTTGAGGTTTTTGTGTTGTTTTAGCTTTTTGAATAAGGGTTGACAAGCATTTGGGATAACTCTACACCAATGATCGTCTTGGAACTCTTTCACCATTCTTGCCTCCTATGCCCCTCTTCACCGCACGGTATATTCCTTCCACCTTACCCACTTTATCTTGACCATTGAGGACAATGCTCATGCTAGTCGTAGGGGGAATTTGAGGTTTGGTGTGATTGTCTGTCGGTAGAAGTAGAATGCTACGTTTTGAGTGTGTGCATGATCTTGATTGTTTTCCAAATTCCTCTATTGTAGAATCGTCCAGTTCTTGACTTTTGGTGTTTAATTGACTTCAAGCTTTCATAATGACGTTTAGACTGTTCCACTTAAAACCTATAACCAGCATGTCGGCACTAATATCAAATTGAGTCTAGATCAGAACAGAGATTGGATCACTCTTGTATGTTGGTTGATTGGTTTGATACGTGTTTTTGTACCGCTTGATAACACCGTTCTAAGATAATAAAGGCAATTAGAGTTTCACCGCATTCAGCCAAAAAGCCTACCCGAATTAGTTTCCATTAGGATAACCCGGTTGAGCCTTGGCCTGTTTGTTGGATGATACACATTTTCAGCCCTAGTCCATGTCTTTCATCACCTTTTTATCCCTCGTGATTGTGGCTTGAGATTAGACGGAATTCCTATTCGAAATCTTGTGTGGAAGTTTTAAGTGGCTAAGGATCAAGTGGCTAATTTGTGAAGAAAATGTTCAAAAGAAAATGCTCAAAAGAAAGTGTTCAAGTTGCTCAGATTCTTGAAGAGCCGAAAGAAAAGCTAGGCAAGCTCGGCACCTAAGTGAAGTGTCGGGTTGAGCACTAGCAAAGGCAACAACTGTGAGCTAGGCTGTTTCAACACCTAAGTGAAGTGTTGGATCGAGCACTAGTATGCAGTAAGCAAGTGGCGGAAGAAAAGCCTTGGAAGAAAGAAATCCTAGCTTGAGCGTATGGAGTGCAGATCTAGAGGCGGACGAAGTCGAGTCGATAGCCACGTCATGATCACTCACCATTTCCCAAATATTTCCTAACCCCACCTAATCCATTTCATATCCCGAATTCAAGTCCTTTTGATTAGAGTTGGTGTTGTTGTGGTCGGTAAGAACTGTGTCCTAGTTAGCTACTACTTGAAGTGTGCAGGAATTAGTGAGGTCTAGACTTGTTTGGTTGATGTTCTTGCATGTCTAGGTTAAGTTTGTTCGTGGAACAGTCTAAGCCAAATTGTTATTGTTTGAATCTCGATGGGATCGATCTTGTTATTTATGAACTTGGATGTTTTCTAATTCATTTGCTTGAGGACAAGCAAAGCTTAGTCGTAGGGGAATTTGATGTGACTTTATTTAGTGCATTTTGAGCTTATGATTGACCTATGAAATGACCGTGTTTGATCGTGAAATGCCATGCTCTATGTGCTTTTATTGAAGTTTCGTGCAAAGTGTCTATTTGTTATGGTTGCCACTTTGGAGCCAAATTTGTGGTCTATTGGATGTTCCTTCGTGCAGTTTCAGGTTATGGCTTCAAAGTACGGATGACAAGGAGCACGTAGGAGCACACGGGAGGTTAATCGGAGCTAGGACGGAGGAGATATGACCGTTGCAAAATCGAGAAAAATGCAGCTTTGCTGAAGAAGTTTTCGGCGAGAACTCTATGTTCTCGCCGAGAACTCTCGTCCATTTGCAAACAGGAGGTTTCCGGAATTCTGGAGCTGAATTTTGAAGAAGTTTTTGGTGAAAACTTCTGGAGTTTTCGCCGAAAACTTTAGGCTTTTCCAGCAGCCTATTTAAAGTAGATTTTCGGGAGAAAGAGAGAGCAATTTCATTATTCAGAAAACACACCTTCGACAAAACCCTTTTCTCTCAACTTTTCAATTGTTTTCTCCTCATATCCAATCCACAACCCTAGAGCAAGGTGCAACTCAAAGTAGAGGAGCTTGGATTGAAGTCCACAACCTTGGAGGAGAAGCTAGAAGTGGAGGACTGAAGATTGTCCAAGGATCCAAGCCATGGTGTTCTTGGTGATCATCTCTCTTTCTCTTTCCTTCATTTCCCTGGCCATGTGTGGCTGATTTCCCAGGTTTCCTTGGATTGATAGATAGTTGTGCTATGATAGAGGTTGATCGTGTAAACATGCTATGATTGATCTTGGATGTAAGAAGATGATCTCTAGACTTGTTGTTAATTCCATTGATTGCTATGATTGCTTGATTGGTCTATTCTTTGTGATGTAATGCATGAGAGTGCTTAGATTGCATGGAATGTAGGTCTAGGGATTGAAGAGAGTGTGTTCTAAGAGATTATATCATCTCAATTCAACCATAGTTGCATGATTTCTCTCTTGTGCATTTTATCGAACAATTGGTGTGTACTTGGTTTTTCATTCATTTGAACTTTGATTAGTCTTTTGATGATTCTCTTAGTGTTAAAACATTGACATGAGAGTGTGATGTCTAGCCTTGTGGTCATAGAGTCATAGGATAGGGTTTGTAGCTTGGCATTTCATCAAACACCTTTAATGCATCCTTAGTCACTTAGCTTGAGAGCGAGAGCCTAAGTTGAGTCGTGCTAGGATAGGAACTTAGTGCTATGAGAGTGCATTGAGTCTATAGAAGAGATTTGTGTGGTCATTCGATTGCAACCTCGATCATGTTTGGCTTGTTTGAGCATTTGTTCCTCTTGAACATGATGAAGCTATCTTTCCAAGTGAACCTCCTTTATCTTTGATTTGCACCACTTTACTTTCTTGCTTTAGTTTCGTTTATGTTTTTGATTTCGTTGCTTTCAAACCAAACTCCTTTTAAATGAATAGACCGTCCATGAACCGTGTGAGTAGTGGCAATTGAGAGAGCCCTCGTGGAAATACGACCTTGATAGTTGTGAGTTAATTCTTTGCACGTCAGCTACACTGCTTAGCAATTATGGTGAATTAAGGGTAACCCGTCAAGCTCATGTCCCCTTTTGTACACTGGCTTAGCTACACTAACCTCATCTTATGTGATGTGGTACCCATGGAAGCTTCCTATATATTACTTGGGAGACCTTGGCAATTTGATAGGTACTCCAAACATGATGGGAGGACAAACAAGTACAGTCTTATCCATGGAGACATGAAGTACATCTTAAAACCCTTGTCTCCCACAGAAATCCTCCAAGATCAAATAGATAGGAGAGCAATCCGAGAGAAAAAGGAGAGAAAGCTCAAAATTAGAGAGAACAAACGAGTGGTCCCTCAAGTGCAAAAACAGAATTACAAGACCTCAATGGTCTAATAGCTCAAAAAAGTGAGACTGAAAGGAGAGAAAACCTCCTAGCCACCAAAATTGAGATCAAACAAACCCTAGTTACCAGGAAACCCCTTGTGATCATCCTCTACAAGGAATGTTTGATTTCAAACCCTAACACTTCCTTACCTAGTGTTGTTGTCTCACTCTTACATGAATTCGAGGATGTCTTCCCTGAAGAAATCCCTAGTGGCTGCCCCCACTGAGAGGAGTTTAGCACCAAATAGACTTGGTGCCCGGAGTTTCCTTGCCAAACAAGCCAGCCTACCGTACCAATCCAGAAGAAACTAAAGAGATACAAGCTCAAGTAGAGGAGCTGATGGACAAAGGATACGTCAGAGAAAGCATGAGCCCTTATGCCATGCCAGTTCTCCTAGTCCCCAAGAAGGAAGGAACATGACGAATGTGTGTTGATTTTTGAGCCATCAACAACATCACAGTTAAGTATCGACACCCTATCCCTAGATTAGATGACATGCTTGATGAGTTACATGGATCTACTATCTTCTCTGATCAAAAAAAAATCAGGCTATCACCAAATCCGAATGAAGGAAGGTGATGAATGGAAAATGATGTGATATTATTGCTCGTGTTTTAGACCTATGATTAACCTAAGAATCTCCCGTTTTTTTTTCTTTAAATGCCATGGCTTGTGTGCTTTTAGAGTTATTTTGCACAAAGTGCACCTTTGTTGTCCGGAAGCCACTTTTGTACCCAATTTATTGTCTATCGGAGTTGCCTTTGTGCATTTTCAGGCCTTGGCATGATAGTACGGATGACAAGGAGCACATAGGATCAAACGGGAGCTCAATTGGAGCTAGGACAGAGGAGTTAAGGCCAATGCAAAATCGAGATTTGTGCACCAAATTCTACAAGTGTTCTCGGCGAGAATATCAAAGTTCTCGCCGAGAATGTTGAGGAGTTGAAGGCTATTTCGCGTCGAGTATGTCTAGTGGAATTTCGAATATGTTCTCAGCGAGAACTTCAAAATTTCTCGCCGAGAACTTTGTGCTTTTCCGGCATGCATATTTAAGCCCCGATCGACGATCCGTTCATTGATTCTCGGATTCAACACTAATCGACACAGCCGACTCCACACTCCTTCTCTCAATCACCTTCCACCTCTCCATCCCAATAACCCTATGAGAAATTGAAGGTTGGAGCAAGTGAAGCTAGGAGTGAAGTCTCTTGCCTTGGAGTAGCAACTTGAAGTGCAAGATTGACGGATCATCCATGGAAGCTATGGTGTTCTCTCCCTCTCCATTTCAGGTTTCCTCCATAGTTATGCTAGGCTAAACTTAGGTTGTAACTTAGTGAGGTGGTGGATCATGCTAGGATAGATGTGTGATTGTTGGATTAAGTCTTCCATAGTCATTGTGTAAGAAGTTGGTCCCTAACCTTGTGCTTGTATGCCATGTGAGCTTGATTGGTTTCTATGGTACATTCCTATGTCATTAAATGTATGAAGGTTGTTTGATGATGTTGATTTAAGGTTTAGGGATTGTAATTGATGATTTGAGAGATTGAATTACTCAATTCCAACCATTTTCACTTGATTTCCTTGTTGGCATTTCTTCAAACACTTGGTGTGCATTAGGTTTTTTTGTTCAATTAGAGGTTGAAAGACCTTGTAATTGTTATTCTAATGTTCTATGATTGATATGAAAGTATCTTGCATCATTACCTTGTGTTAGAAGTTTTTTATTAGGAGTTTAGGTGTATTCCAACAATGTCAACAACATAAAAAATAGTGACTAAATTACAATTTTTAATAATTATTAAATCATTCATCTTCTTCTTCAACCTCTGGATGTGGATCTCGGCTGCCGATGCTCCCGTGCGTCGCCGATGGTCGGCTACCTGTACACTCCCACCGCCGCCAGCACCTCTTCCACTCTCCTAATCTTCGTGCCACCATCGTCTCCAACATACGAACCACCCCGTCGCTGCTCCGGTTCGGCCTCCGCCGCGCTCTTCCGTCTATGTCCTCTACTTCACCAGCCTCTATGTCGTACGGGTGGACCTTTGAAGACTGACGCACAATCAGATCCATCCTCCGAGGGTTTCGCGTCCCTATCGACGAGCACGATTTGTCGATGGATGGAAAGTACCTAGAGGAGATGCAAGATAAGTGGGGTCTAGCAGCAAGGTAACCCTGCCTTTGGTCTTAATTGGAGGAAAGTGCTTCGTTGGAGCCGATGAGACTAGGGACTGCACGAGAGCGGAGAGAAGAAGATGATTGGGGGGTTACCAGAGTTTGCGTCGAATGAATGCGGCTGAAGGAGAGAGAGGCAAATGATTTGAGGGATCTGGCAATTATGTTAAATTTTATTAAATTTCGGAAATGCCCCTCCAGTTTTTGGATGGAACCGGTCCAACCTTGAAAGGGTTGGAGCCGGATCCTTTGCCCTGCATTAGGGCAATTCGGCTATCAATCTGAGAGGCCCTTCTCTCATATTGATCTGAGAGTTTGTGAGCCATTCGATCAGCCATTCTTATATCCTACGGTTGAAAATGAAGAATGATTGATAAGGGCAAAATAGACAAAGATGATTATTAGAAAAAATAAAAAGGAAACTAAATTCACTTTTTCAATTTTTTGCTTACATGTTTTCCAACTTTTGGCAGAAAGTGATTTCTTCTTTCATACACAATATTACTTTCATTATTTCCCTAACTTTTAATTTAATGTCTATAACTTTTTTTACAATTATTCAAAACAATTATTTTCCTTTACAAATGTTGTTTGTTTAATTTTTTCGAGTATAATGACATCAATTTTGATATGTTTTATTCGAGTATAATGACATCAATTTTGATATGTGTAATGACATTGTTTTACTTTTTTTATGAAAAGGTGCTTTTAACTAGTACTTTCATGTAAATGAAGCTTATAGCTTTAGTACAATGCGTCAAAACACGAACTTGAACAAACATTTTTATGTTATGTTATTGTTATATCACTGTTATGTCATTGTTATGTTCCTAATATGTCATTGTTATGTTGTTGTTATGGCATTGTTGTAACCTAACATATCATTGTCAACGTGAACTTTATCAAGGCTATAGTTTAGTAATGAAGAACATGAAAAATATATCATCATTTTGTTTCTTATGTTATTGTTAGGTCTTCGTTATGTCATTGTTATGTGTCAATTACGTAATTGTTATGTTTTTAATGAAGTCATTACATAAATATAACATACATATAACACAAACATAACATTTTGAAGCTTATGGTTTCTGTGTATAACTTATACAAATGTGTAGAGCTTATGGTTTTAGTACAATGCATCAACACACGAAACCTTAACATACATTTTATGTCATGTTATTGTTAAATCACTATAATGTCATTGTTATGTTATGTCATTGTTGTATTCGCAATATATCATTGTAATTGTGTTGCCACATCACTATTATGCCATTGTTATGTTTTTAATATGTCAATGTCATGTTCTTGTTATATCATTGTTATGTCGTTGTTATGTTAATCTTAACAGTCAAATAATAGTTTGGAGGCAAATATAGGGATATATACAAACATATTTGCATTACATAAATAGTGATACATTCGAGTCATAATCAATCTTGATCAAAAGTACATAGCAATAATTAAAACATCTTTATATGCAGGTGCATCTTTGATGACTTCTTAGTAAACTTTGTCGGCTTTGTATGAATCTTCCTGATTTGTCACGAAAAATCCCCTTCTTTTTATGCTTCTTCTTTTGCACCTCCAATAAATTTATAACAGAAGTATATTACTCATATAGCATACATATAATAGTTCGACGACACATTATACATAAAACCATCATAACACATAAATAATACTTCCGTATAATATGCATAACACATACGAGAACAAATATCATATAACTTAATGATATTACATATATCATATACGAGAGGCAGAAAACATGTATATATAAAGCATGTATCATACATACATAATGCATAAAACAAACGTAACACATGTATAACAATAAAGACAAATACAAGAAACAATGACATACAACATATAAATCTGGGCTCAAAACCTCGAAAACTCAGATAAATATAGATTTAAATTTTTTCAATCTTCATAGATCTCGATTTTTTTAAGAGTGAAAAGGGTATGAGTAAAGACTCAAATAAATACACAAAACAATAACATATAACATATAGATTGCAGCTCAGAACCACAAAAACCCATATAGATCTAGATTTATTTTTTTTTTAAAAGTCATAGAACATACATATAGCAGTTCGACAACACATTATACATTTAAAACAAACGTATATAACACTTCTATATAATATGCATAACATAAATGAGAACAAATATCATATAATAAAATGACTTAGCATATACCAGAGGTATAAAACATGCAAATATTAAGAATATATCACACATATATAATGCATAAAACAAACGTAACACGTGTATAAAATAAAAGATAAATAGATCTAGAGCTTAGGACCACAAAAATCCAAATAGATTTAGATTTAGATTTTTTTCAAACTTGATAGATCTAGAATTTTTTTTAAAAAAGATGAAAGTTTTAGTCAAACTTAAATAAATACAACAAACAACAATATACAACAAAAGATATGAAGCTCAGAACCATGAAAACCCAAATTGATCTAGATTTTAGGGTCGTTTGGTATAGGGGATTGAGAATCAGGGGAAATATGAAAAAAGGAGAATGGTGGAAAAGTGTTTGTTAAAAGTTGGAGGATGTTAAATTACATTGTTTGGTATGTATATTTGTAAAGAAAATAGGAGGGGAAGACAGTGGGTCCCATTATTCTATTTGGGGGAAGTCAGAATTTCTGATAAAAGTAGAAATTGTCAGAATACACATTCTGGAGACAATAAGAAACTCTGGGTATCTGAAATACAAAACTCCAGCTCCATTAGACAGTAAACAAACAAGGATATCTCAGAATACAGAGTTTCCAAGAAACACAGCTGGATTTCCCCTATACCAAACGACCCCTTTAGATTTTTTCCAAACTTGATAGATTTAGATTTTTTTAAAGAAGGACGAACATTTGAGTGAAACTTGAAGTTTCAAGTCAAAGCTCAAAACCACGAAATAAGAAGTAAAGTTGAGCTTAGAACGATGGTGAACAAGGAAATTTTATGGATTCCGAGCAATACCTTTTGGGTGGTGGGCATGACACTACAACAAAATTTGACATTCGGCGACGGGCAAAACCGTCGCCGAAAGGCCTGTTTTCCGTCGCTAAAGGGTTTAGGCGACGGAAAAATACCGTCGTCACGTCCGTCGCCTATACCGCGTCGTCGAAAGCACCTTGCGATGAAAAATGGGATCCGTCGCTGATAGTGGTACATTCGGCAACGGATAAATCTGTCGCCGAATGTGTACACCTTCGGCAACGAGCATTTCCGTCGCCGTTGGTTTAACATTTGGCAACGGATTTATCAGTCACCGTTGGTCTTTAGTTTCGGTAACGGCCTTTGCCATCGCAGTTGGTGTTTACATTCGGCGACAGACGTTACCGTCGCCTTTGGTCTTTACATTCGGCAACGAACTTTACCGTCGCTTTTGGTCTTTACATTCAGCAATGGCCGTATTCGTCGCCGTTGGTCTTTACAAAATGGATCAGTTGCCCGTCACAATTTGTCTAATAGTAATTGATATTTTTGCTGGTTAATCTCACAAATAATACATTAAGCGAAAAACAATTACATAAATAAGGTGAACACTCCGGCGCACCCAGCTAGGTGGGTGCACCGAGTACACCCGCTTGCGTGTCGCGATCTCATCCGTCCGTTCAATCAACGGATCTCAAGGCTTTGAATTAAATATTATTTAATTAATTAATTTTATAGAATTCCCCATGACATAATTACATATTACTACCTATTATTATATAGAATTACAAAAAAAAAATATTTTTCTAAACTCATTTATATTAACCTCACGTTATCTTCAATTCACATATTCATCTTCAATCTTCTTCTTCCTTTTCCTCTCTGGAGACAAAGACATAAACATATCTTCCAAAAAACCAATCATCTCTATTGGACCCTAACTCGCTGCTGACCGTTCGCTTACCACTGCAACACCCACCCTCGCTTCAAATTTTCTGACCTCGCGGCGTCGGCGGCCGTCCATACTCAAATCGAGATGAACCAAAGATGGTAGCTTTCAAATTGGATTGAGCCGGTGAGGCGATTCTATGAAAGTGTGGCTCGACAAATAGAAGGGAGCTAGATCAGTTTCCCGACAATCTGATTTCATCTGAATGGGGGCGTGACAAATTTAAACATCGGAACATGACTTGAACAAAGGCTCGACAACGCTCAATTACTCAACGACCTAGATCCATTCTTCCCCTATTATCTCGCTCAGCTTTCCGGCGAGCCGACCCAATCCATTCTTCCATTGGTATCTCGCTCAGATTCCCAATTGAAGAAGTCGCTGACCATGGTGGAAAACACGGTGATTTAATCTGCCAAATCGACCAAATAGACGGGAGCCAGAGGGTTATTACTCAACGACCCAGATACATTCTTCCCCTTTATCTAGATTAGTTTTCCGGTGATCCGATTTCAGTGGCATCGGGTGTCTCGTCAAATGAAAACGTTGAGCATGTAGCGCCGGTAGCCTTAATCATCCGAATCTAAATTGTGGGAAGATGACTGGTGAACGTGTCGTTGTGATGCGTTCAACCAAATAACTAACAAAGCTAACAAAAGCTAGGGTAGATCGTATTCCAGGGGTTTCCTCTACTTCCTTACTCAAAGGTATTGGCAATTTAATTCAAGTTTAAACACAAGTTGTGCGTGGTATGAGTTCCACGACTTCTATACTAGAATGCAAAGATAAGTTGAAATGAGAATTAAAGCGAAGAAAGATTGAAGGTTGATTGATTGACTAGAAGGATGACAGACAAGCTTAGACTTCGAATCCCCTTAGATTACCAGAGCAGCAGCAGTCATCAGACCAGCGATTTTTTATTCTAGTTCATTCAGTTCATAGACACCATCATAACTCCTGACCCTTAGGTTTAAGACTGGCGAACGTTCGCTCTATCCGATCTAGCTACCACGATTAATTAGCCGCCCGGGTGCGGTCGCCTCTCGCAATGACTTAACTTAACTAGTGCAAATTCTAATGATTAATGAGTTACTCTAGCAATGGATCAACCCTAATCGGTTCCTACGAAAGGCACGCTCCAATTATAAGGTTGATTGTTCGATTTGGTGTTTTAAAGTAAGGCGAGCGTTCGCTTCTATCCTTAGCTTAACAAGAATCTAATCTAGGTGGCCAAACCAGACAAGAAACACAGATAACGAAGAACAAATCAAACATGAAAGATGAAACTGAATGAACTTCGAATCTAATCACCACCGATCCCTGACCGCTTTACGCCCTGGGTCACTTAGGGTTCATCTAATCTAAGCTACACGAGTTTAGCTACTCATATTCAATACAGAAGAATCGAAGGCAAACAAAGAATACATCTCAGGTAGGAAGACAGAGAAGAACTGTGAAACCTAATTTCGATGTTTCCTGGCAGCTTCAATCTGCTGGATCTTCAACTCCTGGCACTGGCTCTCCGAGATGGATGGATGGCGTCACGATCCGTTCCTGGCTCCTCGAACCCTCTCTACTCATTTTTCTCTCTCCCCTCTGTCTAGCTGTGTGTTGTCAATTGTAAAATTGGAAGTATGTAAGTATTTCCTTGATTGCCCGTGTTTTTCAGTATTTATACCTAACCGGCGGTTTCTGGATTTTCACTGGAATTTTCGCCAAAAATCCAAGGTTATTTTGGCGAAAACATCTGTTAAAATGTGACTTCACCCGTCTGTTTCTCCTGGTTGATTTGGCTTTGGGTTTTCGCCGAGAATGCTCATGTATTTTCGCCCGAGACTCCCTCTTGATCGGGTCAGTGAACTATTCTTCCATTTTCGGCGAAAACCCAAAGGTAAATATATGTGTAAAATGAGCAGGAGTTTTGTTTGCCTTGAGTGATCCTCGGTTGATTTGTGTGTGATTCTTCGGGTTCCAACGTCTATGACACGTCCTTGGCTACTTATTCGATGGCAAAAACCTGTGCTAACGTAAAAACACTAGAAAACCATCAAATAGACCCGAAACGGGCCAAGGTAACACAAATGGCACGAGATAGGGCAATCGATTGAATATTCGTTATTCTACCCTAAAAATCATGTCTTACGCAAGGAAATGTCACTTAAATGAGACTGATAATCACGTCAAAACGAGTGTCATCAAATACCCCGCACTTAAGCTTTTGCTGTCCTCAAGCAAACTGAATAGAGACGCTCATGTTCACAAATGATAAGATCGGTTAAATTGGAGCTCAATCAAACACAATGAATTATTAGACAGCTCGATCCTAGAACAAGAAACCTAATGATAAAAGCGGGTTTACCAAGGTCGTATTCCACGGGGTTCTCTCAATGGCCTCTACTCACATTCCTCGTAGACGGTCTATTCATTTGAAAGGAGTTTTGGTTTGAAATAGGAATTAAAAACTTAAAGGAAACTAAATAAAGAAAGAGAAATAAAGTGGTGCAAATCAAAGACAAAGGGGTTCTCTTGGTAGGTAGTTTCATCATGCTCAAGATGACTAATTGAACAAACAAGTCAATCAAGATCGAGTTTGCATTCGGATGACCATGCATTTCACTTTTATAGACTCGATGCACTCTCGTAGCACCTAATCCCTATCCCAATACCACTCAACTTAGGCTCTCGCTCTCAAGCTAAGTGAAAAAAAGATGCATTCTAAGTGTTTGATGAAATGCCAAGACACAAGACCCTCTCTTAAGACTCTATGACCACAAGGCTAGGCACAACACTCTCATATCAATGCCCTAACACTAAGAGATTCACCAAAAAGCCTTTTCAAACTCAATTGAATGAAAATCCACATGCACACCAAGTGTTCGATAAAATGCCCAAGAGAGAAATCAAGTGAAAATGGTTGAAATAAGATGATCTAATCTCTTAGAACACACTCACTTCAATCCCTAGACCTACAATCTATGCAATCCAAGCACTCTCATGCATCAAATCACAATGAATGGACCAAATCAAGCAAACATGGCATAAAATGGCATTAAGAACAAGTCTAGGAATCATCCTTACAACCAAGATCAATCATGGCAAGTTCTATACAATCATCTCTCTATCATAGCACAACTAATCTACCCATCCAAGATGAACCCTAGAAACTCAGCCACACATGGCCAAGGGAGTAAAGAGAAAAGAAGGAAGAATGGTCACCAAGAACACCATGGATGAATCCTTGAGATGATCTTCACTTCTCCACTTGTAAGCACTTCTCCCAAGGTTTGTTGGCTTCAATCCTAGCTCCAATGGCTTCAAATTGCTCCAGAAACGTGTTCTAGGGTTTGAGGGTTCGTGGATAGGTGTTTTGGGTTCAAGAGATATCATAGAATTTTTCAAATGGCCAAAAACAATAATATTTATAGTGCAGGGGACAGTGCACGGCGCATGCACCTATGCACGGCGTGCAGGGGTGCACGGCGTGCAAGGCTGCACGGCGTGCACCTTGGAGCTGAATCTTCTTTCGGAGCCTCCTGGACAGCCCGTGCACCAAACCGTGCACGGTGCACGGCGTGCATCATGCACGGCGTGCACATCTGCACGGCGTGCACCCCTGCACTCTGCAGAAAGCTCGATCTTGTAATGCTCATATCTCCCTCGTCCGGACTCCAAATGACCTCCCGTTTGCTCCTATGCGCTCCTTGTCATCCGTACTTTGATGCCATAACCTGAAAATGCACAGAGGAAACTCCAATAGCCCACGAATTTGGCTCCAAAGTAGCAACCGGACAACAAAATGACACTTTGCACAAAATTTCAATAAAAGCATATAAGTCATGTCATTTCACGAATAAACACGGGTATTTCATAGGTCATTCATAAGCTTAAAATGCACTAATAAAAGTCACATCAAATTCCCCTACGACTAAGCTTTGCTTGTCCTCAAGCAAATGAATTAGAAAACATCCAAGTTCACAAATGACAAGTTCGGTCCATTGAGATTCAAGCAATCACAATTTAGCTTAAACTGTTCCACGAACAAACTAAACCTACACATGCAAGAACATCAACCAAACAAGTCTAAACCTCACCAATTTCTGCACACTTCAAGTAGTGGTTGATTGGGACACAGCAAAACCGACCACGACAACACCAACTCTAATCAAAAGGACTTGAAATCGGGACATGGGTCGTAAGTGGTGAGTGATTATGATGTGGCTATCGACTCGACTTCATCCGCTTCTAGATCCGCACTTTACAAAACTCTGGCTAGGATCAAGGGCTACATGTGAGAACTCCTTTTCTTTCTTTCTCTTTTTTTTTCTTACTGCATACTAGTGCTCGATTCAACACTTCACTTAGGTGTTGAACCTGCCTAGCTCACAGCCTTTGCCCTTTTGCTTAGTGCTCAACCCGACACTTCACTTAGGTGCCGAGCTTGCCTAGCTTTTCTTTGAGCATTTTTTTTTTTCACAATTCAGCCACTTGATCCTTAGCCCCTTACAACTTCACACAAGATTTCGAATTGGATTCCGTCTAATCTCAAGCCACAATCACGAAGGATCAAAAAGGGTAGAGAAAGACATGGAAAAGGGTGAAAATTCTGATTGCCTTCATCATCTTAGACCGGTGTTATCGAGCGGTACAAAAACACGTATCAAACCAATCAACCAACATGCAAGAGTGATAAAATCTCAGTTCTGGCCCAGACTCATTTGATATTAGTGCTAACATGCCAGTTATAGGTTCTAAGTGGAACAATCTAAACATCACTGTGAAAGCTTGAAGTCAATTAAACACTAAACGTCAAGAACCGAACGATTCTACAATAGAGGAATTCGACATTCAGTTAAGATCATGCAACACATCAGAACATAGCTTTAGACTTCTACCGACAAATAATCACACCAAACCTCAACCTCCCCTACGATAACATGAGCATTGTCCTCAATGATCAAGAGAGAGAGGGTAAGGTGGAACGAAGTTACCGCATTGGTAGAAGGAGCATAGGACGTAATAGAGGTGAAAAAGTTCCACGATGATCCTTGGTGAAGAGTGATCCAAAATGCTTGCCAAACCTTATTCAAAAAGCTAAAACAACACAAAAACTAAAAAGAGCAAACAGGAGCAATAAAAGTAAAGATAACATGGGGTGCCTCCCAAGAAGCGCTTGGTTACCGTCTTAAGCTCGACGAAGCACACGGACCAGCTAAGTAAAACCATCCCAACTCATTACCTCTTTGAAATCGAAGTCATTACCTTCGCATGGCACACGGAACTTGAATTGAACCTTACCGACTTCGGGAGGTGTGAGCTCGGATTTCCCGGATGATGAAGTGTGAGCAATGGAGAAGGGGCCAAACCACTTGGAGTGAATTCTCTCATCGGGTGGCTTCTTAGTCTTGATAGTCTCACCCATTGGTGCGGCTTCCTTGCCCTTCTCGGGTGGCTTCTCCACACCTTTCTTCTTAGCCTTAGGTGGAGTCTTTTGAAGCACGAAAGGTGGAGCCTCCTTTACTTCATCCTTTTTCTCCTGCACATCACTAAGAGCAAACAACTCCGCAAGACTATGACGGACAAGGTTAGTGCTATTAGTAGCCGAAGTAAGCTCATGCGGATTCTTAGGATCATGGTGACTAGCATAAGACAAAGTAAACTCCATGTCATTTGAACGGTCAAAGATCATGCATTCATTATCGACCCTAAGTGTAAGTTTACCACCGTAGACATCAATCAAAGCACGAGAGGTTGCTAAGAAAGGTCGTCCTAGAATCAAAGGCACATCGGTACCACCCATAGCATCTAGAATAACAAAATCCACAAGGAATTCAAAAGCACCAACCTTAACCAACACATCTTCGACAAATACCACGAGGGGATGTCACAGATTTATCCGCTAATTGAACATTCATTTGAGTTGGTTTTAGTTTCCCTAGGCCTAACTTCTTAAACATGCAATATGGCATAACATTGATACTAGCACCCAAATCGGCTAAGCCTCTACTTATTGCATGTTCACCAATAGTGCAAGGAATAGTAAAGCTACCTGGATCCTTAAGCTTTTCCGGTGGCCTCTTAGAGAGAATGGCGGAGCATTGTTCGTTGAGCTTTGCCGAAGTCACATCCGTAAGCTTGCGTTTGTTGGTGAAGATCTCTTTCATGAACTTTGCATATTGAGGCATCTTTGTAATTGCTTCCCCAAAAGGCATTGTGAATTGCACCTTGTCAAGAATCTCAATAAACCTCTTGAAATCTTTTTCCATGGAATCCGGCTTCAAGCGAGAAGGATAAGGTGGTTTAGGCTTGTACGGAGGCACAACCGGTGCGGGAGGAGAGACCGGAGTGGCACTCGTCGTAGCCTCTTGAGAACCAACCGTATTGGTCATCTTAGAAGCTTCTTTAGCCTTGGCTCTTCTATCTTTAACCTCAATCTTATCCGTGTCATCATCGGAAACAACGTCTTCAACCAAAACATAGTCATCATCTTGAGTTCTTACCGCTTTAGGCGTTGGGTCTTGGACTTGCTTACCACTCCTCAAAGTTACCATCATAAGCTCCTCGGGAGCCTTGGGGTTGACCTCGGTGTAGGAGGGTAGGCTACCCTTTGGTCTCTCCGAGAGTGCCTTAGAAATATGTCCTAATTGGTTCTCCAAATTGGCAATAGAAGCTTGTTGATTCTTGATGAGTTGGATCATTGCCGCATTGGTGTCTTCTTGAGAGATCGAAGAACCACCCTCCTTATTTTGAGGAGGCTTGTTGAACCCGGGTGGTCCTTCACCTCTATGGTTGTACATTCCCGGTGGGGTAGGACCTTGGAAACCTTGACTTGGATGTCCACTTTGATTCCATTGATTTCCCCCTTGGTGCCCTTGACCTTGGGGTCCTCCTTGAGTCCCTTGGCTACTTTGGTTTAGGTTACTTCCTTGAGACCATTGGTTGCCTTGATAACCCCTATAACCTTGATAACCTCCCTTATTTCCTTGGTTGTAGCCCTTGCTATGACCACTACCTTGACTTCCTTGGCCTTGGTAACCTTGGTTAGACTTGTTGTACCAAGGTCGATTATAGTTACCTTGATAGTTACCTTGGGGACTGAAATTACCATGGAAACCTTGACCTTGTGCGAAGCTTACCTCCTCAAAGTCGCCTTGGCCAAGTTCAGGAGTGGCGGAAGGACAAGCACTAACATCGTGATCCTGACCCCCACAACCCTCACAACAAAATACCGAAGCAACCGGTGGATTGCCCACATGAGATGATTGAACCTCGGAGGGATGCTTAGGCATGCTTAGGTTGCTTACTTGTGAAGCCATGGCGTCGATCTTAGACATAAGGAGAGCGATCATTGGATCATCTTCATCTCGATGTCCCGGTAACTTATGCTTCTTCCCATAGGTGGATGAATCCTTTGGTGCATCAACACTTACGGACCGAGAGTCATAGTGCGTGTCACTTCCATACTTAGACTTAGGAGGTTGTTGTCGAGACCAACTCCTTGTCTTGTTGGCCATCTCCGCGAAGAGTTCTAGAGCATCTTCGGGAGTGAGCATCCTTAAGTCACCTCCGGCGGCTTGGTTGATCATCCTTGTATTCTCAAAATCAAGGGACCTAGCAAAGATGTCCGCCAAGCTCCATTCGGCGAAGTTGTGATGAGGACAAGACCGAAGAATGGCTTGGAACCTATTCCAAGTCTCATGGAAGAGCTCTCCCTTGTGTTGTATGAAGTGGTTGATGCGGTCCCGGATTGCATCCGTCATATAGGGAGGAAAGAATTCTTCAAGGAAAGCTTCGGCTAGGCCTTCCCATGTAGTGAATGTTCTACTAGGTTGGTTCTCCAACCAAGACTTGGCTCGACCTTTGAGTGAGAAGGGGAAGAGTCGGAGTCGTATGCAATCCGGGTGAACTTGATCATTCTTAACCGTGTCACAAATCTCCAAGAAATCCTTGAGATGCCTAGATGGACATTCACCATCAATGCCATTGAACACCACTCCATTTTGAACCATTTGGATCATATTAGGCTTGAGCTCAAAGTTCCTAGCATTGACGGGTCTTCGAACAATGCTAGAGGCTGCCCCTTCAAGAGTAGGACGAGCATAATCCGCCAAGGTACGTCTTGCACCCCTTTGTGAGCGATCATCATCATTAGTGTGGTGTGAATGTACCGATTGGTCGTCGTCATCCCCGTGTTGAGACATAGTGTGGTGTGAGATGCGATCAACTTCTTCTTCTTCAACTATAGGAGGTGGGGAAGTGGTAGGTGACTTGAGCACTTGTTCTAGTCCTTGGATTTGTGCTTGAAGACGAGCTGAACGCCTCATGCACTAGTACAAGATACCTACAAACAAGCACAACAAATACACCCAAGTAATACGACAATGCGGAATAACAAAACCAAACAACAAGTAAAAGGAAGCAAAAACTAAATTGGAAGGAAGTGAATAGATCGGTCCACTACTAAGTGCTTTCAAAGGAATGAGAGAGTCCCCGGCAACGGCGCCAAAAACTTGATAAAAGCGGGTTTACCAAGGTCGTATTCCACGGGGTTCTCTCAATGGCCTCTACTCACATTCCTCGTAGACGGTCTATTCATTTGAAAGGAGTTTTGGTTTGAAATAGGAATTAAAAACTTAAAGGAAACTAAATAAAGAAAGAGAAATAAAGTGGTGCAAATCAAAGACAAAGGGGTTCTCTTGGTAGGTAGTTTCATCATGCTCAAGATGACTAATTGAACAAACAAGTCAATCAAGATCGAGTTTGCATTCGGATGACCATGCATTTCACTTTTATAGACTCGATGCACTCTCGTAGCACCTAATCCCTATCCCAATACCACTCAACTTAGGCTCTCGCTCTCAAGCTAAGTGAAAAAAAGATGCATTCTAAGTGTTTGATGAAATGCCAAGACACAAGACCCTCTCTTAAGACTCTATGACCACAAGGCTAGGCACAACACTCTCATATCAATGCCCTAACACTAAGAGATTCACCAAAAAGCCTTTTCAAACTCAATTGAATGAAAATCCACATGCACACCAAGTGTTCGATAAAATGCCCAAGAGAGAAATCAAGTGAAAATGGTTGAAATAAGATGATCTAATCTCTTAGAACACACTCACTTCAATCCCTAGACCTACAATCTATGCAATCCAAGCACTCTCATGCATCAAATCACAATGAATGGACCAAATCAAGCAAACATGGCATAAAATGGCATTAAGAACAAGTCTAGGAATCATCCTCATACAACCAAGATCAATCATGGCAAGTTCTATACAATCATCTCTCTATCATAGCACAACTAATCTACCCATCCAAGATGAACCCTAGAAACTCAGCCACACATGGCCAAGGGAGTAAAGAGAAAAGAAGGAAGAATGGTCACCAAGAACACCATGGATGAATCCTTGAGATGATCTTCACTTCTCCACTTGTAAGCACTTCTCCCAAGGTTTGTTGGCTTCAATCCTAGCTCCAATGGCTTCAAATTGCTCCAGAAACGTGTTCTAGGGTTTGAGGGTTCGTGGATAGGTGTTTTGGGTTCAAGAGATATCATAGAATTTTTCAAAATGGCCAAAAACAAGAATATTTATAGTGCAGGGGACAGTGCACGGCGTGCACCTATGCACGGCGTGCAGGGTGCACGGCGTGCAAGGCTGCACGGCGTGCACCTTGGAGCTGAATCTTCTTTCGAAGCCTCCTGGACAGCCCGTGCACCAAACCGTGCACGGTGCACGGCGTGCATCATGCACGGCGTGCACATCTGCACGGCGTGCACCCCTGCACTCTGCAGAAAGCTCGATCTTGTAATGCTCATATCTCCCTCGTCCGGACTCCAAATGACCTCCCGTTTGCTCCTATGCGCTCCTTGTCATCCGTACTTTGATGCCATAACCTGAAAATGCACAGAGGCAACTCCAATAGCCCACGAATTTGGCTCCAAAGTAGCAACCGGACAACAAAATGACACTTTGCACAAAATTTCAATAAAAGCATATAAGTCATGTCATTTCACGAATAAACACGGGTATTTCATAGGTCATTCATAAGCTTAAAATGCACTAATAAAAGTCACATCACCTAACTTGCATACAAATTAGCCAAACTACCTGGTCTCACTAATAAACTGCACACGACAAGTAATTAGCAACCCATTATGCACGAATTTGACCTGACCGACCAGACTCCTCACACAGGGTATATATAGTACAATGGGAACTCTCATTCTCTGTGTTTAAGGACGTGTTTCTGCTCTCGATCATTTTCTGTTACCGAATTTGTCATAGGTTTGCATTTCGACCATATCTCCACCACTGTGACAACACGAGTATCTAGTCAAGAAGGACTTCCCTGCTAGGACCGTAATGAATTCTACACTACTTGGGTTTATAATGAGATGGATGATGGGAATGAATGATGATGGCTTTGTGCGGTGTAGCTTTCGACTAACGTCCCTCGAATCTAATCTATTGCTTCCTACCGTCTAACCAAACACGGGTGGAATAATGAACGCCCGTCCTATGATACCCTCAAGCAACCTAGCACTTATTCTTTTTCTTTACACGATTTTTTTCTTTTCTTTTTAACTTCTCTTTTGACTTCGTTCTTCCATTTGTAGGGAGAAGAACTTTTATTGAACTAGAAACTTTGAAACTTTTCTGATTTGTCTTTTCTTCACTTCTTTTTTTTTCGAAATTTGCTTCTTTTCCTTACTTTACTTTTTCTTTTCTTTTTGTGCCGATTTCCTTTTAGTTGCTAGAGGGATTTACACGTCTGGACATATTAGCTAAGACCACCTGTTTAATGGCTATAGGCAGGTTACCACAAACCGACTTCCAGTAGGTCAATCTAGAACTACAACCACAGGGATCAACGGGGAATGAAAGAAATGGGAAATGGCTGTAATGTATTATCGAACCGAAAGAACAGGCCAAGCTCAAGGGTCTAAACCTAGTGGATTTTATCGGTTGGTAGGCTATCTGGCTTAGTAGCTGAATATAGGTGCCCCTATCCTTCTAGAACTCGTGTCATCGTGTGGTCTTGAGTAGGTCTCATGCAAATTCTAACTCATTCAAGTAAACAGAAAATCACTCAGAAAGAATTTAAATTGCAAGTTACGTGCAATGGATCAAAAGCTCACAGTTGGTTTGCTAGTCGGATTCGGTCATTTTCATGCAATCAAGGCTACAAACTACAAGTGTGATTTTTTAAAAATTCTGTTCTGACCAGGCAATTTAGCATCAAAGTAGACAAGTTGGTTTTCAAGTTCTAGGTTAAGCAGTCTAAGCATCATTATGAAGGTTTGAACAACAACTTAACCTCAAAAATCAAAAGCTGAGCCATTCTATTGCTAGAGAGACTGGACAAGAATCACGATGCACCAAGGATTGGTTACAGGTTCTATGTGGAACAGTCTAGACGTCATTGTTAAAAATTGAAGTCAATTTAACATCAAAAGTCAAGAATTGAGTGATTCTATGCTAGAGGGACTGGACAGGAATCACGAGGCACACACAAAGATATAGGCAATCAAGATCAGGCATGGTTCTCTAACACCCTACCCCACACTTAGACTGTTCTGTGTCCTCACAGGACCAAACTAAAGTAGAGAGATACGAAGAACCTGGAGGGTGAAGGGCGGTGTAGTGGATGAACGCGGAGAGTCCGGAGCGGAGTGAAGTAGCTACTCAAAATCCTACAAAACACAAACAACAAAAAATCAAAAGGATACCGGGACAAGTGTCCCAGATCCACACAAAATAAAATTGGGTAGAAACCCGAAAAGAAGAAATAAAAGAAATGGAAAAGGATAGAAACAACCTAATCACTATTCCGCGGGAGGGGGGGAGGTGGGGTGGTAATGGAGGAAATGGCGAAACGCTGCTCCATCAGCTGGCGCCATGCGACATCGTCCGTGTGTCTGGCAAGCTGGTCGGCCATGAACTGCTGGAGATGGGACCAACGCTCGTTCTGAGCCTCCTCGTGTGCTACCCGGTCCTTCTGCCACTGGAGCAAACCAGTCGAGTAGTCTAGCTGCCACTTCTCAATGCGCACCAGCCTCTCATTCATCTCCGCGGTGATTTGCGCTCGCGAAGGCGGGCGCTCAACTGATTGGGGGACTCGGTGAGGGAGTGACGTGCAATGCTCAAAGTCTGTCGAAAGATCGATGCCCCGCGCTATGGCGAGCGCAGCACCTACATGCTCAACCGGGACACGAGGAGTGTCGGGGCCCCATTTGTCACCGAGCTGGAGGTTGTCGATCAGAATTGAAATGAAGGGCCCTCCTGGAAGCTCAGAAGGAAGCTTCTTGGCGGTAGTGCGCTTGTGAAAAAAACGTGCAAGCCACCATCCGGGATGCAGGTTGGCGTCCTCTTCTAAGGCACGGAATAATACGAGCTCTTCCAAAGAAACGTGGTGACGGCTCGTCTTGCTGCAATAACACAAAGATTGCACCCAAACATAATGCAAGAATTTAAGAATAGGGTGAAAAATGTCACCGACCGTGGGTTGACGATAGGTGAGATCTCATCATCGCAGCAGGCCCATCTCCATACGTCTGGGTAAGGAGCACTCGTGATGGAGTATGTGTGCTCGAAGCCAGCTAATGTTGTGTCGATGTTGACATGCGGATCCAGCAGGCGGCCGAACTGGCGAAGGGACTTCTCATGAAGAACACCACCGAGGCGAAAGGAGACGAATTTCTGCTCGCGAATGGGCTTCAGGGTGAGGCGCCGGAATGAACTCCAGAACTCTTGGAGAGCGGCAAGCGGGTAGGGGGACCATGAGCGGTTAGCACTCGCAAACCGGCTTTATGAAGGGTGGTGTCGATGGTCGAGTGCCAAGCCGGATTGTGCGCCTTGAGACTGTCTAGAGAAAGAACTGCCACTTTAGCCGGAGGAATGACTTTGATCTTCTGAAAGACCTCTAGCTGGTGCGGCTCCAGAGCGGCGATGAAAGGATGTATAGCCCCATTAGCAGGTGTAGGAATAGAGGAAATAGGACTCGCAGGGGTCGGTGCATCCTCGGGAATGATGGCCACAGCCGTCGATGTTGGTGCAGCTGGAACTTTTGGTCGGGAGGATGGTGTCCGTGTCTGGCGAGCTGAGGATCGCTGCGCTCTATCTGCACTGGTAGTCTTAAAACGCTTGGGGGCCCGTGAAGACATGACTCGAGAAAACGGTTGGAAATCTGAGGAATCGATGAAAAACTTGAAAACTAGGTCGGCCGGAACCGGAGCTGAAAAGCTCCGATTCTAGGGTCTTGGAAAAAGGGCTGGGCAAGGGGGAAGGGCGGCTACTGCTGGGGAATGAGGCGGCAGCGGCGGCTGGTCAGCGGTCAAGGAGGCGGTGGCGGTGAACAGAGAAAGGGGTTCGGAGTGGAGCGGGCAATTTTTTCGGATGGGGGTGGTAATGAAATTCGCAAAAACGAAAACCGACGGAGTCCTTATATACTGGTGAAAAGAGGGAAAATTTTCGGCGAAAATGATGTGGGAATTTCGGCGAAAATCCCAGTTCAAATGAAGAAATATTTTTCGCCGAAAAGATGGGGGTTTCGGTCCGAAAAGTCTGAACAGGAGAAACAGGTTGATTTTGAACACAAGTTTTCGGCGAAAACAATGACATATTTTCGCCGAAAATTTATTTGAAAATGGCGGCTGCTGTTTTTTTTTTCAAAAGGGCTTTAAAACAAAAATGACTCAAAATGAAAAGTTACTGACTCCAGCTGTGAGTTGCCTCCCTCGAAGCGCTCTTGTTTAACGTCCGTGAGCCAGATGATACCTGGAATCGTGTCACGGTTCCGTCGTGAAGTAGTACACGTCGATGGAAGAGACAGCTAACCCTTGCAGATACTTCTTAAGCCTATGCCCGTTGACCACAAACGGCTCTTGATCGTGCAATTTAATGTAGACGCTGCCTAAGGGTGTCTGTCTGACCACGGTATAAGGGCCAGACGATCGGGATTTCAACTTACCCGGAAAGAGCTTTAATCGAGAGTTATATAAGAGGACTTCTTCTCCAGGGTAAAACAGCTTGATCGTCTTCAATTGGGAGTCGTGAATTCTCTTCGCGCGCTCTTTGTATAGCTTCGTGCTCTCATAAGCGTGGAGACGGTGCTCCTCAAGCTCAGCGATCTGGTCATGGCGGTTACTACCTGCTACTGCATAGCTCATATTCAACTCTTTGTTAGCCGAGAATGCCTTGTGCTCAAGCTCAACTGGTAAATGACATGCCTTGCCATAGACCAGCTGATACGGTGAGGTATCGATGGGAGTCTTATAGGCAGTTCGATAAGCCCATAAGGCATCATTGAGCTTAGATGACCAGTCCTTGCGAGACCGGCCAACTGTCCTATCAAGAATCCGCTTGAGCTCACGGTTCATCACTTCCGCCTGACCATTCGCTTGAGGGTGGTAAGTCGTGGACATTCGACGGGTGACGCCAAAGCGTTTGCACACCCGGTCGAATTGTCCATGGAAATGGGTGCCCCTATCGCTTATGATGAAGCGCGGTGAACCAAAACGCGTGAAAAGACGGGTAAGGAACCGAACCACCACTCTAGAATCATTAGTGGGTAAAGCTTCAGCCTCAGCCCACTTAGAAACGTAATAAACGGCTACAAGAATGTACTTGTTTCCGTTGGAGGGTGTGAACGGACCCATAAAATTGATTCCCCAAACATCAAAAATTTCAACAGTTAAAGAAACAATTTGGGGCATCTCATTACGGTTAGAGATGTTACCTGATCTCTGGCATGCATCACAACATCGAGCAAAAACGTCGCAGTCACTAAAGATTGAAGGCCAATAAAAACCTGTTTCGAGTACCTTTCTTGCCGTGCGGTTTCCTCCAAAGTGTCCTCCGAACTGTCCTTCATGGCACTTACGCATGATGTCAGCTGCTTCGATGTAAGAGACACACCTCCGATCATTCCGTCAAGACTGATGCGGTATAAGAAAGGCTCATCCCAGAAGTACGACTTGGCTTCTTTAAAGAGCTTCTTGCGTGCGTTGAAATCCAACTCAGGAGGTACAATGCCGTGTGAGAGATAGTTAGCCAGAGTTGCATACCAAGGCTCCTCCGAATCGGCGGCATTACTCAGATCTTGAGTGTGAGGGATTGCCCAGGGCTCGATAGCTATGATGTTAACCTGTTCATATGTTTCAACACGCAACAGCTCGTCAGGGAAAGAATCATTGATAGGGGTAGTAGACTTACCTGTTTGTGATTCCTCCAGTCGGGAAAGATGATCCGCCGCTAGATTCTCTGCTCCCTTCTTATCTTTAATTTCAATGTCGAACTCTTGAAGGAGAAGGATCCATCGGATGAGACGTGGCTTCGAGTCCTGCTTGGCTAATAAATGGCGCAGGGCAGCATGATCTGTGTAGACGATGGTATGTGAAAGAACCAGATACTGTCTAAACTTATCAAAGGAGAAAATGATAGCCAGAAGCTCTTTCTCCGTAGTAGTGTAGTTTCTCTGAGCATCATTGAGTGTCTTGCTCGCAAAGTAGATAGGATGAAATCTCTTTTCCTTTCTCTGACCAAGAACTGCGCCAACGGCGAAATCACTAGCATCGCACATGATCTCGAATGGAAGATTCCAATCTGGTGCTGTAAGATTGGTGCAGTAGTGAGTTGAGTTTTCAAGGTCTCAAAAGCTTCAAGACAGGCTTTGTCAAAGACAAAAGGAACATCTTTCTCAAGGAGCTTCGTCATTGGAAGGGTGATCTTGGAGAAATCTCTGATGAATCTCCGGTAAAATCCAGCATGACCGAGGAAGCTTCGAACTGTCTTAACTGAGGTCGGCGGTGGTAAGCTAGCAATGGTCTCAAGCTTGGCACGATCGACTTCTATACCTGTCTTAGATATCCTGTGGCCCAGAACACTGCCTTCGGTAACCATAAAGTGACATTTCTCCTAACTAAGTGCCAGGTTGGTTTCCTCACAACGAGCTAGCACCTTGTCCAGATTAGCCAGGCACTTAGAAAATGAGTCTCCATAGACGGAGAAGTCGTCCATGAACACCTCCACCACATTCTCTACCAGATCTCCAAATATTGCAAGCATGCATCTCTGAAAGGTAGCAGGCGCATTACATAAACCAAAAGGAATACGACGATAAGCAAACGTACCAAACGGGCATGTGAAGGTCATCTTCTCTTGATCATCAAGCTCGATGGGGATCTGAAAGTAACCGGACATCCCGTCTAAGAAGCAGTACTATTCATGACCAGCCAATCGTTCAAGCATCTGATCAATGAACGGCAGTGGAAAGTGATCCTTCTTGGTGGCATCATTTAGTCGTCGATAATCGGTGCAGGCTCTCCATCCGGTAACTGTTCGGGTAGGAATGAGTTCACCCTTTGGATTAGGGATGACAGTGATTCCTCCTTTCTTCAGAACGACTTGAGTCGGGCTGACCCAAGGACTGTCGGTAATAGGATAGATGATACCGGCATCTAGAAGCTTGAGTACTTCTTTCTTTACAACTTCCTGCATCAGAGGGTTAAGTCGGCGTTGGGGTTGTCTAACTGGTTTGAATTCTTCATCAACAACTATCTGATGTTTGCAGAAGGTTTCAGAGATGCCTCTGATGTCTGCTAACTGCCAGGCAATAGCTCGGACATGCTTCTTGAGTAGCCTAATCAATTTCTCTTTCTGCTTGGGAGATAGATTCGAGCTGATGATGACTGGTAACTGACAGTCCTTCCCAGAAATGCGTATTCTAGGTGGTCAGGCAGCTCCTTCAAAGTAAGTTCTGGCGGATTCTCGTATGAGGTAGTAATCCAACTCGATGCTGGCTCAATATGTGTAGGCGCGGTGATGGGTGTGAATGTTGCCTTCTGTTCGTCTAGTTCATCTTGCCATAAGCACTGCTCTGGATTGTCTAATGCATTATCAATCCCTGAAATCAAACACAACTCTAGCGGATCACTAGATAAAGCATTAGTAAAGGAGTTGGCCGAGGGCAACTCTAGGGGATCAACAGCATAACATTTATCATCTTGAGCAACAGAATATCTCATGCTATCTTTAATGCAGAATGCGACACTCTCTTGTCCTACACTTAAAGTTAACAGACCTTGTTTGCAGTTAATATTTACACCAGCAGTTGCTAAGAAAGGTCGACCTAGGATAAGCGTTTCGTCTAACTCACGAGTATCTAGAACAACAAAATCCGCAATTATAGTAAACGGACCACAGCAAACAGTTACATCCTCTATTATACCTCTAGGTAGTTTGACAGACCTATCGGCTAAAACGATATGCAGAGTAATCGGTTTTAATTGCCCTAGATTCAGCTTTTCATATAGATAAACAAGCATAACATTAATAGAAGCACCAGAATCAACCAGACTGCGATCAATTTTAATGCCATTAATAATACACGGTAATGTAAAAGAACCGGGATCAGGACACTTAGCTGGGGGAGGTGGCAGCTGTCGAATGGGAGATGGCGCACCGAGAATAGACGTGCATTCATTAGTAAGCGTGATAGTGTACACCTCCCCGTTCTTCACTTTCTTCACGAGATCCTTAAAGAATTTCCCAAGTGGTGGTATGATTTCCACAGCTTCAGTCACTGGTATCTTGATCTCTGCATTCTTAAGAACATTGTACCACTTCTTGTACTGAGTGTCGTGATCCTTAGCCTTGCTCCTTGCAGCTTTGGGGAAGGGAATCCGAGGAACATATGGCGCCAAAACAGGCTCAGGAGCTGTCCTGGGTGGATTAGGAGGAGGAGCAGATGCTTCTTCTTCCTCTTCTGTGATATCCTCAATTTCTGGCATGTCCATGGCGGCACTAGTATCTGGTATTACTTCAGGTTCTGGGGCCTTGGGATCAGTTGTTTGCTTGCCGCTCCTGGTGGTAATGGCTTTAGCGTGTTCGCTCTTTGTACCGGAGTCTGCTTGAAATGCTTCTGGATTAAGGAGAGGATTGCTAGTAAAGAGTTTAGTCATATTACATATAGCATCCTCTATCCTCTGGCTCTGAGCTCTCTGTCCTTGATTGAGTGCAGCTTGAGCTTTTAGTTGAATGTCGTGGTCGTCAAGTCTGCTCATAATCTGATCGAACTTCTTCTCATAATCCATGTCTCTGTTGTAGCACGGCTTAGCCTGAGACTGGTGTTGTCCTCCAATGAATCCCGGAGGTCTATAATAAGGATCTACTAACCGGTTGCTCTGGTTCCGTGGCACGTAGTTTCTGTAACCGGCATAGCCTTTCTGATTATTAGCGAAGCCCTGATCGATGAAGTTTATCTCTTCTGTAGACCAGACTTTTGTTGTGCCGAAGTTGAGGCAGCTTCCTCCGTTATGAGCACAGGACCCACACCATCCACAGTCAACTGAAAAGATGGTGGCTGACAGGGGATCGAGGGGAATACCAGTTGCTTGTAGATGTTTTTGAACCTCTGCCTTAATCTGCTCTGCAACACTCATCTGACTCTGACTCTTGTTTCCTTCTATTTGTCTCTCCCAGTTTCTAGACTTTGAAAGCACAGTCAGCAAAATGCAGAAGAGCATCCTGAGGAGTAAGGGCGGTGCAATCTCCACCAGCTAGAGAGTTGACCCAGTTTGCAGATTCTTTGCGCATACCACGAGTAAAGAATTCAGCCAGCTGTCGTTGTTCATACCCATGGTGAGGGCAGTCGAAGAGAAGAGACTGGAATTCATTCCAAGTGTCATACAGGCTTGCATCCTCTCTCTGAGTGAATCTGGAGATGCGGTCTTTATAAGCAGTTGTTCTTGCAGGAGGAAAGTATTCCTCAACAAAATCTTGAGCTAATGTCTCCCAGTTAGTGTAATGACCCGGCGGCTTGCTTCTAAGGCACTGCTTAGCTGCACCTCTGAGAGAGTAAGGAAAGACTCGGAGATATAAAGCGTTCTTGTTGAGGTTCCCAGACTTGAAGGTGTTACAGACAGCCAAAAAGTCATCTAGATGGGTATAGGGGTTATCATCTGGCCTCCCTTCGAATTGCACGTCTTTAGAGATCAGTTCTAGAGAGGAATCTTAATCTCATAGTCGGGATCATCGTCATTAGAAAGCACAGTGATGGGGGATCGAAAGTTGGATGCACGCGGCTTACTGTAGTTCGCAACACTTTTAAGAGTAACCATTGCGGTAAAGGAAGTTGGAACGGAAGTGATCCGTTTCTGTACCTGCTATGATCTGCAAGAGACAAAAACAAACACAACCGGTGTAAAATCGAAGTGTGATGGAAAATGAAAGATGGAAAGGTAGAAGAATAAAAATGGCAACTCTTCTTTCAACGAAATAGAAGAGTCCCCGGCAACGGCGCCAATTTGGTGAACGTGTCGTTGTGATGCGTTCAACCAAATAACTAACAAAACTAACAAAAGCTAGGGTAGATCGTATTCCAGGGGTTTCCTCTACTTCCTTACTCAAAGGTATTGGTAATTTAATTCAAGTTTAAACACAAGTTGTGTGTGGTATGAGTTCCACGACTTCTATACTAGAATGCAAAGATAAGTTGAAATGAGAATTAAAGCGAAGAAAGATTGAAGGTTGATTGATTGACTAGAAGGATGACAGACAAGCTTAGACTTCGAATCCCCCTTAGATTACCAGAGCAGCAGCAGTCATCAGACCAGCGATTTTTGATTCTAGTTCATTCAGTTCATAGACACCATCATAACTCCTGACCCTTAGGTTTAAGACTGGCGAACGTTCGCTCTATCCGATCTAGCTACCACGATTAATTAGCCGCCCGGGTACGGTCGTCTCTCGCAACGACTTAACTTAACTGGTGCAAATTCTAATGATTAATGAGTTACTCTAGCAATGGATCAACCCCAATCGGTTCCTACGAAAGGCACGCTCCAATTATAAGGTTGATTGTTCGATTTGGTGTTTTAAAGTAAGGCGAGCGTTCGCTTCTATCCTTAGCTTAACAAGAATCTAATCTAGGTGGCCAAACCAGACAAGAAACACAGATAACGAAGAACAAATCAAACATGAAAGATGAAACTGAATGAACTTCGAATCTAATCACCGGCGATCCGTGACCGCTTTACGCCCTGGGTCACTTAGGGTTCATCTAATCTAAGCTACACGAGTTTAGCTACTCATATTCAATACAGAAGAATCGAAGGCAAACAAAGAATACATCTCAGGTAGGAAGACAGAGAAGAACTGTAAAACCAAATTTCGATGTTCCTGGCAGCTTCAATCTGCTGGATCTTCAACTCCTGGCACTGGCTCTCCGAGATGGATGGATGGCGTCACGATCCGTTCCTGGCTCCTCGAACCCTCTCTACTCGTTTTTCTCTCTCCCCTCTGTCTAGCTGTGTGTTGTCAATTGTAAAATTGGAAGTATGTAAGTATTTCCTTGATTGCCCGTGTTTTTCAGTATTTATACCTAACCGGCGGTTTCTGGATTTTTACTGGAATTTTCGCCAAAAATTCAAGGTTATTTTCGGCGAAAACATCTGTTAAAATGTGACTTCACCCGTCTGTTTCTCCTGGTTAATTTGGCTTTGGGTTTTCGCCGAGAATGCTCATGTATTTTCGCCGAGAACTCCCTCTTGATCGGGTCAGTGAATTCTTCTTCCATTTTCGGCGAAAACCCAAAGGTATTTTCGCCGAAAATATATGTGTAAAATGAGCAGGAGTTTCGTTTGCCTTGAGTGATCCTCCGGTTGATTTGTGTGTGATTCTTCGGGGTTCCAACGTCTAAGACACGTCATTGGCTACTTATTCGATGGCAAAAACCTGTGCTAACGTAAAAACACTAGAAAACCATCAAATAGACCCGAAACGGGCCAAGGTAACACAAATGGCACGAGATAGGGCAATCGATTGAATATTCGTTATTCTACCCTAAAAATCATGTCTTAAGCAAGGAAATGTCGCTTAAATGAGGCTGATAATCACGTCAAAACGAGTGTCATCAATGACGCTGCCCGGTGACATGGCCCGTCAGTGGTTTCTGGTCGTCAATTTCATTATCTTTTTGTCCCGCCGATGACCAAGCCAACACCAGTTGGTTTATTTGGTCTGACCTACTTGGTTCGGTTATTTTTAATATCGATTTATGTTTTCGGATTTGATCAAAAAAAAGATTTATGTTTTCGGTTTGATTAGTAAAATTAAAGGAAATAATAATGATTAAATTCGTACAACCTTAACACACGGAAACTCTATTATTTCTTTAACTTTTTATTGTTGTTTTTTTTTACAATACTTTTTATTGTTGTTAATTAGTAATATACTTAAATTCTTTCCCAATTTAATGTTTAGTTAAGGAATTGCATTCCTAACTTTCTTTTTACTATTTCAACGTGCAGTAATAGTATTTGAATTGAGAAATAATTATTTCCTTTTTAATGAATGTAACATACTAAAATGTGAAACTCTATATAATCATAAGATCAATTAGGAGTAACAAAATCAGGGAACGGATCCACGTTCAAACTTCAAAGTTTGGAAAGTTCCAAACTCAAAGATAGGGAGGGCAAAATCGGAATATCATAAAAGGAATAATAAAATTCTAACTTAATTAAGTTCCCCGCTTCTTATTCCTCTGACGATTTCCAACCCTCTAGCCTAATTAAGCCGCTCCATCCCACTTCGGCCGTCTCCGCCTCGACCGCCAACTCGATTTGGGTCTTGCTCAGCGCCGATCCGGGAGAAGCCTTTGGGCTCTTCAGCTTCTTGATGTTGTACGTTTTGTTTGTACTTTGTTTTTGTTTTTGGGTACTGCAAATCACAGGGGGCAGGTGGGAGATGGAGCTGGGTGACGATTTTCGGCTCCCGAGGTGGCAAAGGCAGGATTAGGTCAGGATGCGTGTGAGGCTTCCGATTGGACGGAGACGAAACGACTTGTACGAAGGTTCCCGGAGCCGATTGTACGAGACGAATGAATAGGTTTCGTTGATGAATCTTTAGTTGTTATGTGAAGATGATATTCTGATTGTTTGTTCAGAGATGGCGGTGGAGGAAATAAAAAATTCAATTACAACGACGGAGGAAGGAAGGTGATGGGTTTTCAGATACGGTTGCTTCCGCCTTGGAGATCGATGACAACGACGAAGGAGGGAAGGTGATGGGTTTTGAGATGCGACGGCGGCCGGCGTCTTTGACTTCAGAATTCCTCGTCGGATCCCGATTGCGATTCCTCCGTCGTCGGATTTCTGTCGCCTCCGCTCGATTTCCCTTCTGAAGACCTACTCCACCACAATCGAGTTCCAATTCCGGATGATTATGGTGGACATCAAGAAATGGGTCTATAATCTTTCATATCACATGCATTAGGCTTTTTAGGAATTAATGCAAGGATTACAGAATTGACAAAACAAGGTAGCTTACATGTATGAAAAAAAATAAATCACTGCTGCAGTCAAATCCTCCCCAACTATACCCCAGAATCTTTTAAAGAAAGAGGCTGGGAAACCATCTGGCCCAGGGGCATTGTCCGATGGCATACTTCTCAAAGCCTCCTCAACTTCCTTGGGGGGTAACCATAACAGATAGACTATCATGATGATCATCCTGAAGCTTATGCTTAAGAAGAGAATCTAACTCCAGGTCCTCCACTGCCTGCTCTTCTCCTAAGAGATTCTTATAATAATCGATGGCCACAGATTTGATATCTTCAAACTCTTCTACCAAAACCCATTCAGAATTGCGGATCTGCCTTATAGTGTTCCTCAAATTTCTAGACTTAACTTGGTTAAAGAAAAACTTGGAGTTCTTATCACCTTTCTTGATCCAAAGGAACCTAGATTTAAGCCTTAAGAAACACTCCTCATCCTTCTCTGACTGATCTAGTTCAAGTCTCCAACTTTTAGCAGCTGAAATGGTCCTCTCACAAGGATTAACAAAAACATCATTCTGAAGAGCAGCCATACCAATCTTTTTCTGCTTGACTCGATTATGAATATCATCATAATCCTCAGAATTCAAAATCTTTAACTCTCTTTTCAACATCCTCAGCTTACCATAAAGACGGAAGAAAGGAGTGCCAGAACTTCTATGGGACCAAACCTTTCTTAAAATAGCATCAAACTTAGGGTTATCAGCCCAAAAGCTGAAATATTTAAAAGGCTTAGGTCTAGATGGCTGCAACCCTCCTTTTTCCAACATGATAGTACAATGGTTTGAAACCTCACAAGCAATGACTGAAACCAGACTTCCTGGAAATTTAGAATGCCAGCCAGAATTCACCAGAACTTTATCCAATCTACGGGATATAGGATCTAAGGTTCTGTTGTTCACCCAAGTAAAAAAAGGACCTGAATAAGAGTGCTCTTCCAAATCATAACTTCTAACACAATCTTTAAAATCCTCCATACATGTAAAACTGCTAACTCGATTAGAGGCCTCATTTAACTCAAGGATGGCATTAAAATCACTCCCCAAGAACCAAGGATCAGTCAAGCCAGATAAAGAAGCAATATCCTCATACAAATCCCTCCTCTTCGCTAAGTCAGTTGAAGCATATACCATAGTTCCATAAAAAGGACGAGGCAATTCTACTTTGAAGTGAATAAACTGACTGCTACTCCTTAGGACATTCAGAGGTACATCAGGTCTCCAAACTAGCCACAACTTCCCCAAATTACCACAGTAAGCAAATTCTACCTTCCAACCATCAAATCTTTCACTGAACAACTTTTTAGCATTTTCAATTTTTATCCTAGGCTCAAGCAAATCAATAACATCTAAACTATGCTTATTTATATACTTCCTAAGAACATCAAACTTACCAGAGTCATTAAATCCTCTGATATTCCAGATCCACAGCTTCATTTTTTTCTTTTGTTATGCTGCTGCCTTGTCAAAACAAACCCTTTGACCGGGGAAGCAACCTGATGAGCCATACCTACATCACTGAACGAAACCATTTTAGTTGTACCAAAAGGAATACTCTTCTCAACCCCAACTGTAGGAACCATATCCAAGACCTCCACACTAGTTTCAGTCCCTGATTTTCTAGCAGGTGGAATCTCCTCTCCAACCGAAGACTCAGCCACTAAACCTGCAATCCCCTCAGCATATAACTTACTTCCAGAGCCCCCAGGTGAATCCTCCCCAGCTGGTTTAGATTCATTGCCTAGACTTACTCCAGAAACAGCCGAATTAGAATGCTGGTTGGTTTCCTTACCTTTCTTCTTTCTATTACAATTCTTCTTCTTCTAACCCTCCTCTTGAATAGGGCTCAGGATTTCTACCTCCTCTGAAGATTCAGTATAGTCCTGTTGTGCAGGTGACCCCTCCTCTCCATGAGGAGACTCATGGACATTGCCTGCAACCCCCTCAGCAGTAGGTGAATCACCCCCAGACGCAGGTGCACCCTTCTCCCCAGAAGAGGATTCAGGCACATTGCCTGCATTACTAGAGCTGGCACCTGAAACTTTCTGCTGGTACACACGAGACGGGCCACTATTCTTGTAAACTCGACCCTCTAGGAAATTAACCTGAATCACAGCTTGTTTACCTTCACTCATTTCCACTTTCAGCTCAGAGATTCGACCATCCAACTCCTTACGCAAAACGCAAAACTGAACACTGAATCCATTACAGACTAGTTTATTAACAGGTTTGCCCATCTGTGTTGCAAGCCAACTCACCCCCTCTGGAGTCAAAAGCTTAGGTGGAACTCCCCTAAATTCAATCGAAACAGGCTTAAGCTCTTTAGCAAAATCAGCCGGCTCAACTCCAGGGAACCAATTACGAACTATCATCGGCTCTCGATGAATGTGCCAGGACCGCTAAACACCCAGTCTCTAAGGTTAACCGATGCAAATTCGAACAAGAAGAAACCCCTCGAAATTTGAGAGACCTCCACCTTCCCTTCGTATCCCCATAACCAGTTAGCCACAGAGTGGATTACATTTATCAGCGGACCTTCACCGATGAACTGTCCGACCATCGCCCCGTTAAGCCTATCACGACCCAAAGCAATTACCTCCGGCGGAATCCTCAAAACTCCATCCACCATGGAAGTCAGAGCTTCCTCAACAAACCTAAGGTCAGTCTCTGGCTCAGAAACCACAGATGACCAAGATTTGGAGAAAGACTCCTTCCCTTTGCTATTAGAGTTCATCGTGCCGGAGCACCGACGGCGCCAATCGAAAAAACAAACCCCAAATTTTAGAGAAATCGACGCACGGCGCGTGGCACAAAACTCAACAACGACATATGTATTAATCAACATCATAAAATACCAAATTATTCCAAATTATTAGTGGTTATTCCAAATTATTTTCTCGTAAAAGTCATAAAATACTGGATTAGGGCGGAGGAACTCATAAAAAGTAAGTAGCAAGGTTTCAAAGAATGTCATATGTAAAATTAAATGATGTAGCATATCCAAAAAAATTATATCCTTCAAAATTATTACAACTTTTAAAATAATTCCCAAAGCTCAAACGCTCGAGCGCTCGAGCATGTTCATTAATGGTTGTTCTCGAAGTCTAGCACAGATTGAAAATTTGATATATTGATAATTCAGGACAACGCCATTGAAGACAAAATGTTTAAAAGGATTCGAGGGAAAGGTGAGAATAACACAACTAGTGAGGTGAGCGCGTGTATTTCCCTATTACTTGGCTTAGTCAAAATTTCCACGTGCAACAAACGACGAAAGAAACATTGAGAAAAAAGTGATTGCGTTCACTATCACTTTGAGAAAAAAAATTACTCAGTTTGTTAACAACGTGATTTCACTATAGTAATATTATTCAAATTATTTATTATTTTGGTTATCATTGCTCCGAAACTTTGCACCAAAATACCATAACATGCCCCAATTATGAACGAGCTCCCTTAGATTGAGACAATTTCATAGGGTTTCATTATTTCCAACGTAGAGCACATGGAATCTAAAAGAAAAAATCAAAATTAAAATGAGTGAGTCATAGTCATATGAGACCGAGTCGATTTAACGATTTAGAATTTAGGATCGTAAACCATAGTATGAATTATGATTATTATTTTTTTAGATTTTATTCTCATATGCAATGGTTTGTTGGATTTAAATTTTAATTGAATCGCTACACTATAAATAGTAAATTCCAAACTATTCAATAATAACTAGATTTTAAACATAAACTCATACCAACAATTTTTTTTTTCGGTAAATGCCAACATAATTTATTCAATAATAAGAAAGTTTATAAACTAAATTCATACAAAAAATTGTAAATAATATCTCAAAATTGTATATATATTGTGTAATTACTAATTACGAATAATTTATGTTAATATACAATAATAATAGAAATAAAATTAAAATATATTATGCCCAAAAATGTATAGAATGGATTATTTATTATGTTTGGAATGTTCATGTATGTCACAAAAATTTTCACACATTTAAACGTACAAAATATTTGATACAAAAAAAGTGTACAACCAATAAAATAGGGGAATTTTTTAACAACTTTCAAAACAAACCTTAATATGATAATATCAAGCAGTAAAAAAAGGGAATAATCCCTTGAATAAAGGCCAAATCTAGAAACATGGAAACATAAAAAAGTTCAAGAAATAAAATGTTATGTAACAATCCCTTTAACAGTTCCGTAAGAATAGTTGTAATTATCAAACTTGGCAAATTGGGCCCTTGGTCCGTCTAAACAAAACCGAAACACAAATCAATATTACAAATAACCTAACCAAGTACGTCAGACCAAATAAACCAACCGGTGTTGGTCTAGTCATCGGCTGGACAAACAGAGAAAAAAATTGACGACCAGAAACCACGGACAGTGTCTTCTTCCGACAATTTAGATTCGGTTGATTAAGGCACACGGCGCTGCCATGCTCGACGTTTTCCTTTAACGACACACCCGATTCGGCTGAAATCGGATCGCCGAAAAACTGATCTAGATAAAAGGGGAAGAATGGAACAACCCTCTAGCTCCCTCTATTTGGCCGATTTGGCCAATTAAGGCACCGTCTTTTCCACCATGGCCAACAACCTCTTCAATTGGGAATCTGAGCGAGATAGAAAGGGAAGAATGGATCTGGGTCCGACTCACCGGAAAATTGAGCGAGATAGCAGGGGAAGAATGGATCTAGGTCGTTGAGTAATCGGGCGTTGTCGAGCCTTTGTTCAAGTCATGCTCCGACATTTAAAATTAACACGCCCGATTCGGATGAAATCATATCACTGGGAATCTGAGCTAGCTCCCTTTTATTTGTCGAGCCATGCTTTAACAATACCGCCTCACTGGCTCAATCCCGCTGGCGATTTCATAACTACCGTCTTTGGTTCATCATGATTTGAGTCTAGATGGCCGCCGATGCCGCGAGGGAAGAAAATTGGAAGTGAGGGTGAGTTTTGCGGTGGTAAGGGAACGACCGGCAGCGAGCTGGGGTCCGAAGGAGATGATTGATTTTTGGGAAGATATATTTATGTCTTCAGATAGGATAAGTAAGGTTGAAGATGAATAGGCTAGTTGAAGACAACGTGGGGTTAATTACAATGAGTTTAGAAAATTATAAGTTTTTTTTTTGTAATTCTATATAATAATAGGTATAAATATGTAGTTATGTCATGGGGAATATAATAACAATAAAATTAATTAATTAAATCATATTTAATTCAAAGCCTTGAGATCCGTTGATTGAACGGACGGATGAGATCGCGACACGCAAGCGGGTACGTGACCGGTGCACCGGAGTGTTTTCCACATAAATAAATATCATCAATTATATACCAAAATTCTTCATAAACTTTCGACTAGCGTCATTACAAACCGACAAACATCATTCACCAGCTAAAAACTTTCTACTGTCGCCGTCACAAAACAAAGAACATCATTCATTCCTACTTTGATCCCAAGTTCATTAACTACATAATAACTAGCTAATAAATAATAATCAAACCCCAAAATGCATATGCATGAACGACACTCCATCTATCAGCATCCAATCCGTCTCGCCATTGTTTCAGTCTAGTAACCTATATAGTGACAATAAACAAGCAAAGAATAAAGTTAATGATATCTACCCACCAAAACAGAAATCAACTTTGAAACCATGTACTTGTCCCATAATCAGAAATATAAGTAGTAAGTAATGCTTACTAATAATAACTAACAGATTCATAGAGAGATTCATACATACAAACTAACTATTGATATCTAGATCTTCTTCAAGAGGTAGTAGACATCCAAAAGTTAGAGAACTGAAATTTACTGCAGTTGACAGCAAAATTTAAGGGAGGGTTCTTTGATTGATCATTCCGAACAAATGTCAACAGTTAGAGCCTGTTGCATAGTTATCCATTGTAGTTTCGTTTGGAATTTACACAAACTCAAGCATGAGAACGTTGGAATTTACACAAACTCAAGCATGAGAAAGTAAACCAACGTAGAGAAAAAGTAATTGCAGCAGCTATTCTTATTGATGATAGATCATTCATTACCTGCTACACAGCTGAAATCCGTGGCTATGATGATGATCTGCATTCATGTCAGATAAATGCATAAGAAAATGTAAACAGGTAATCTGAGGCATAATGATAACAGTAATTTGGACCAAATAGCCACCAAGATCATCCTACTTCGGAACCAAAATTAAGTGGAACCTTCTATTCAAAACTTTTGAATGGTACAACTAAAAGTGCAAAATGGTAAGAACGGGAGAATTAATCTCAGGGAAAGAGAATGAAGCCACAGAAGAGTGCTTGCAGATTAGCCACTCTACAATTAGGGCTGTTCATGAGATTAATGGATTCAAATAGCAAAGGCAAAAGAGTAATGTGCTCATTCACTCATTAAATCTAATTTTTAAAAATAGTTGAGTTATCAAATCTTGCTGGCAAATTTTCACTAAGCTACAACATGAAAAGACCGCCCCCTGATAAATCAAAACCTCCACCTAACCAAGTCAGTCCTTTACTCATTCCACAGGAAGTTCTAAATGAGGTCAAACTTAATGTTGATCAGTAGTAGTCTTTGGTAAATTATCATGTAATAAATTCAATGTGTTACTTCCATATCATAATCTAATAAGGAAAACTACCTGATACAGTATAATTACAGCTTAGCAAAGTCTAAAAAGTAGGGATAAGTATAGATTAGAACAAAACAAACCAGCCATTTACAGATTGGTAAGACTGTTTCCAACATAAATTAATTATACTATAAATGGCATGACATTAGAGATAAGTACTACAACACCCTAAAATACACATCATCCACATAAACAGAGTTAACTATCCAACAAACATATAACTATGACAGTCAAACAAGCATACGCTGATTAACATACTTAACATCAAACCTAAACTGGCCAATGCACATATTCAGCACTCAGATGTGAGCAGAGATGACCAATTTTGAATTGAAATGGAGGAATTAAGTGCTGTAGAAGCTGAATATAGTACTAACTGCAGAAGCTCAATATTTTCATTAAGTACAGCATACCAAAATAACGAGTCGTTATAAGACCACCAGAAGAAGACAATACTAAGGTAAATAAGTTAAAAGTTTTCCACCGTGATTAGCACTTAATTAACAGTATGTGTTATCGATTCAGAAGTCACTCAACAACAACCTACTAACCCCATCCTACCTTGTTTTCTACCAATCCTTCCAATCTCAAACTAGAAAGTAAGAAGCGAGTTGATATTATCATAAACTTCCTGCTTCTTACCAACTAAATGATTACCACTTTCTAAACTATCAACGAATTTCCAGATAGGGAACAAATGTTGATTTCACTGATAAACCCTAAACATAAACTTCCTATTCTAGTCACTGAACCATTATAATAGAAATATCCTTCTCCCTTCATCCCAATACTCATAATAGTTACCAAACGAAGCAGAGAAGAGAAGAATAGAACATGAATAATAGGGTTTAAACAGCAGAATAGAACTGAACTGAAATATAGGTTCCTACCTGAAACTCGACGGACTAAAGGATTCTAGGTCGCGGATATCGACGAGGGAGAACGAATATGGACTTGACGAACTCGACGCTCGAAAGATTTGGGGTTTGGCGCGGAGAAGGTGAGGTTTGGCGGAGAAGGTGAGGTATGGCGGAGAAGAAGATGAAGGGGAATAAAAGTTGTTTTAGTTTTAGGTTTAGCTTTTAAAAATTAGATGTAAGAAATAAAATAATTTTAAAACGTTTTCCTAGACAAATGACGAAGGGATTCGGGTTCAATTCCCGCTTTTGACATTTTATTTTAATAACAAGAAGGAGCGTTTGGCAACGGAAGGCATAGTCGCAAATGACTCTTACAACTGCGACAACGGAAATTCTTCCGTCGACAATGGGTTTTCTACTACGGTGACGGAAATACTTCCGCCGACAATGATTTTGTTACCTACACAGAATGGGTTTGTTCTACTGCGAATGGGTTTGTTACCTACAATGACGGAAATGAATCCGTCGGCAATGGGTTTGTTACCTACGGCGACGGAAATGCAACTGTTGACAATGGTTTTGCTCACTACGGCGACGGAAACGCATCCGTCGACGATGGTTTTGCTAACTACGGCGACAAAAATGCATCCGTCGACGATGGTTTTGCTACTACAGTGACGAAAATGCATCCGTCGATAATGAATGACGACTAAGGGCGACAGAGGCCGTTCGTCGACAAAGCATGGACACTTAGGACGACGTATAATCACCTTTCGGCGACCAACAAATCCGTCGCCAAATGATTGTGGCCTTTTAGCAACCATACTGAAGCCGTCACCGTAAGCCTAGCATTCAGAGTAACAGGATTTCTTAAACCGTCGTCGAAGCCTTAACAATTGGCGACGGAACTTTATCCGTCACAAAAAAATCGTCGCAGAAAACTAAATTTCTTGTAGTGTGAGCATTCCTTCTTTGGTGGTGGAGCTTGACTTGAGCTTGAACCATAAAAATGGTGGTGTTGACAAAATTTGGAGAAGAGAAGAAGTTAGAGAGAAGGAAGAGAATTAAGAGAGAGAGATGAATATGTTGTATGTTCTGGACATTTCCCCAATTTGAATTTCAGATAGAAGAATTTGAAATTAAATTAAAATATTTCTTTACTTTTCAAAAGTTGTTTCCACCAATACCCCGGAGCTCCCCTAGCCATTGGATCGAGAGGCCAGCCGAAACTGAATTTTGACCATCCGATTGACCTCTCAGATAAATCTTAGAGAAGTCCCTCTCAGAGGGATAGCCATATTGGCATTAGGGGGGAGGGTGTGGCGGATCTGAAACAAATCAAAACTTCTTTTAATCCGCCTCCGTTGGGTATCGATACTGTGAGGCCAAGCTCAAAGGCTTGGCCCAATAACCACTACGCCACAGCCTAATATCTACTTATTTCTATATCAGGCTCTTACAAATTATAGTAGACTAGCTGATCAAACTCCCCAATCTAGTCAAATAAGTCCATTGCTAATTATTAATGGATATTAATCACAGTAGTACTGTGTAATAGCACAATATTAATGACTATTCTAATTTGTTAACATATACGAAAAGTTTACTAGGGTTTACTTTGGAAAGATTGGCACGAAATTCTGGCCACCAGGTTTGGGGTGTAATAGTTTTCTCCTCCACTAAGGGGTAACCTTTCCTGGTTGCTCCATAAGTTCCGCCACTCCAAGCCAACATAGGAAACTTTGGGAGTGGTGCCCGCCGGGGCATGGCGGCGTCGGTCTTGGTGGCCGCGATCACTTCATTCCCCACTTCTTGAGAAGGATTCGTCCTCGAATCTCTATCTCTCCCTGGCAGACCACTCGGACTAATCAATAGGATGGTTGAGGTTGGTGGGGCGCGATTCGTCCATGGCTTGGGCTCGTGGTGCATGTACTAGGTCGCGCCGGGGCTGGCAGCGGTGCTCCTAGGGACTTCGGGCCGTACCGGACTGGTACGGGGTCTACTGGCTCGGGCTCCTGTGTGTCATGGAGCTGGTATAGGGGCTCGTGTTGGGGTACGGGCTGGGGCTAGTGTTGGGGCTCGGGTCGGGGCTCATGCTGGGGCTCAGGCTAGTGAAGTGCTGGGGCTCGGGCCGCGTCGGCCTGGGCAGTTGCTCCTAGTGCGCCGTTACTCTCCTCTAGGGGCTGTCCTTGTTCAACACCTTTTTTGGCGTTGGCGTGTCTAAATCAGTGTCCGTGTCTTTGATGTCCACATCGGACAGGGTGTCCTCATCAAAATCAACTTCTGGGATTGGGGCTCGGATGTGTATGGCTGAGAATTTCTCTAGGCCATCCATGAAAACTTCTTCTCCATCGTTTTATCCCGTATCCTCCTCTTGTTTGGCCACCTCTTCTTCATCATCAGTGATCACCTCTCCTTCCCTGATCACCATTGCCATTTGGTTTGGGCATTCCCTGGCTACGTGGCTGATGTGACTATATTTCGTGTGTTTTAAGCCCTCGATTAGCCTAAGGATCTCCCTTGTTTGATCTCATTTTGCCATGATTAATATGCTTTTATTGAAGTTTTATGCAAAGTGCTCTTTTGTTGTCCAAGTGCCACTTTGAGGGCAATTTTAGTGCCTATGGAGTTTTATCTGTGCATTTTCAGGCCTTGTTGTCGTAGTACTAGTGACAAGGAGCAAGTAGGATCAAACGGGAGGTCAATCGGAGCTAGGACGGAGAAGTTATGGCCTTGGCAAGATTGGAAAAAATGCAGCATTTCTGAAGGAGTTTTCGGCGAGAACTCTAAGTTCTCACCGAAAACTATCATCTGTTTGCAAACAGTGGAAATCCGGAATTCTGAAGCTGAAGTGTGAAGAAGTTTCCGGCTAAAACTTCCAGAGTTTTCGCCGAAAACCTATGAAGAAAAGTCAAGGCTGGTCGGTGATTTTAAAAGAAATTTTCGGTGAAAACTGAAGAAGTTTTCGCCGGAAAATTTAGGTGTTTCCAGCAGACTGTTTAAAGCGGCAATTGGCAGAATTTGGGGAATCATTCATTAAACACACACACTCGTCACTCTCTCTCTCAACTTTGAATCGGCAATCACTTCCTTCCTCTCAACCGATCATCCTCCCTGCTCCTTTGTTGATCAACTTGAAGTGCAAGGAGCTAAGTGAAGTCCTCCATATACCTTGGATTGAAGCTTGAAGAGTCAAGTGGCAAGATCCTCCATGGAAACAAGGATGATCTCCTCTCCTCAATTTCAGGTTTCTTCCATGGTTATGCTAGGCTAAACTTAGGTTTAGTTTAGTGGGGGATGAATCAAGCTAGGATAGGTGATTGATTGTGTGGATTGAATTTCTCATAGCCATTTGTGTAAGATGATGATCCTAGACCTTGTGCTTGTTGTCCATGAGAGCTTGACTTGTTCTTTTGGTACATTGTTTATGTCTTTCAATACATGAGAATGATTGATTGATGTTGATCTAAGGTTTTAGGATTGTGATTGAATGATTTGAGAGATTGGATTATGCAATTGCAACCATTTTGAGCTTGTTTTCCTTATTGTCATTTTGTCGAACACTTGGTGTGCATTTAGTTTTCAGTCATTTGAAGGTTGAAAGACCTTTTTGATTGTTAGACTAGTTATATATGATTGGCATGAGAGTGTCTTGCATCATTTGCCTTGTGTTGGATGAATGTTAGCATAGAGATCACGTGTTGAGCATTTCATTGAGCTAGCTAAAGCACTCTGTCCCCTTTGTTCACATAGCGAAAGCATGGTGCATTTGGTCTAGGAGTAGAGAGTCAATTGTGCGAGAGTTCGTTGATTCTACTTGAGTGAATTGCATGGTCATCCGTTTATACATCGTTGCTTGAGATTCAATCCAGCTTTCATGATCCTTGAGCTTGAAGAAACCCCTTGCTAAGCTAACCTACTTCTCTCTTATTTGACCTTCAACTTTCTTTGTTTAGTTTTGCCTTGTCCATTTATGTTTTTGACTTGTTCTTGTTTAAACCAAATCTCAATTTAAATGTTTAGACCGTTCATGAACCGTGTGAGTATTAGCTTATGAGAGGACCTCGTGGAATACGACCTTAAATGTTGTGAGTTAAATCTTGCACATCAAGTTTTTGGCGCTGTTGCCGGGGACACTCTCATTCCTAAGAAAGCAATTATTAGTGAACCGATCTTTACACTTCCTTCCATTTTCCTTTTTGCTTCCTTGTTGCTCTTTGTTTACTTTGTTATCCCGCATCGTTGTACTACTCGGGTGTGTTTGTTGTGCTTGTTTGCAGGAGATTTGTGCTAACGCATGAGGCGAATCACCCGTCTTCAAGCACGAATCCAAGGCATCAAGGTCGTGATTGAACCACCAAATCGTTCTCTTCCTCACTTAATTCATAGCACCACACGCAACAACATGTCTCACTATGAGGACGAAGATAACCACTCAGAGCATTTACATCACACTAATGAAGACGATCAATCGCAAAGGGGTGCGAGGCACACACTAGCTGATTATGCTCGCCCAACCCTTGAAGGGGCAGCCTCGAGCATCGTGCGAAGACCAGTGAATGCAAGAAATTTCGAGCTAAACGCCAAAAACTTGATATGTGCAAGATTTAACTCACAACATTCAAGGTCGTATTCCACGAGGTCCTCTCATAAGCTAATACTCACACGGTTCATGAACGGTCTAAATATTTAAATTGAGATTTAGTTTAAACAAGAACAAGTCAAAAATGTAAATGGACAAGGCAAAACTAAACAAAGCAAGTTGAAGGTCAAATAAGAGAGAAGTAGGTTAGCTTAGCAAGGGGTTTCTTCAAGCTCAAGGTTCATGAAAGCTGGATTGAATCTCAAGCAACGATGTATAAACGGATGACCATGCAATTCACTCAAGTAGAATCAACGAACTCTCGCACAATTGACTCTCTACTCCTAGACCAAATGCACCATGCTTTCGCTATGTGAACAAAGGAAATGGGGTGCTTTAACTAGCTCAATGAAATGCTCAACACTTGATCTCTATGCTAACATTCATCTAACACAAGGTCAATGATACAAGACACTCTCATGTCAATCATAGAACACTAGTAGTCTAGCAATCAAAGGGCCTTTCAACCTTCAAATGACTGAAAACTAAATGCACACCAAGTGTTCGACAAAAAGACAGCAAGGAAAACAAGCTCAAAATGGTTGCAATTGCATAATCCAATCTCTCAAATTATTCAATCACAATCCTAAAACCTTAGATCAACATCAATCAATCATTCTCATGTATTGAAAGACATAAACAAAGTACCAAGAGAACAAGTTAAGTTTCCATGGACAACAAGCACAAGGTCTAGAATCATCATCTTACACAAATGGCTATGAGAAACTCAATCCATACAATCAATCATCTATCCTAGCTTGATCCATCCCCCACTAAACTAAACTCTAGGTTTAGCCTAGCATAACCATGGAAGAAACCTGAAATTGAGGAGAGGAGATCATCCTTGTTTCCATGGAGGATCTTGCAACTTGGCTCTTCAAACTTCAATCCAAGGTATGGCTTCTTCCTTTTAGATGATCTTCACTTAGCTCTTAGGTTGAGATGGAGGGGAATGAAGGTTGATGATAGAAGAGGAGGATATGGCAATTCAGAGGAGAGTGTCGAAGGGTGTGAATTATGAAAATAATGAATTAATTCTCCTTAAATTTTTGACCGCTTCCTCTTTAAATATGCTGCTGAAAAGACCTGGAGTTTTCGGCGAAAACTCCTACAATTTTCGCCGAAAATTCCTTTGAAAATCACCGAGCCAACATTGAAATCCTTCATAGTTTTTCGGCGAAAACTCAGAAAGTTTTCGCCGAAAACTTCTTCAAAAATCAGCTCCAAAAATATGGATTTCTACTGTTTGCAAACGGCGACAACTTCTCGGCGAGAACTATGAGGTTCTCGCTGAAAACTTCAGTATAAAGCTGTGCACTTTTCTCGATTTTGCAACGGTCATATCTCCTCCGTCCTAGCTCCGATTGACCTCCCGTTTGATCCTACATGCTTCTTGTCACCAGTACTTCAACTACAAATCCTGAAAATGCAAAGAAAACAACTCCAATAGACACGGAATTTGCCTCAAAGTGGCACTTGGACAACAAAAGAGCACTTTGCATAAAACTTCAATAAAAGCATATAAATCATGGCAAAATGAGATCAAACATGGGAGATCCTTAGGCTAATCGAGGGCTTAAAATGCACCAAATAAAGTCATATCAAATTCCCCTACGACTAAGCTTTGCTTGTCCTCAAGCAAATGAATTAGAAAACATCCAAGTTCACAAATGACAAGATCGGCCCCATTGAGATTCAAGCAATGACAATTTGGCTCAAACTGTTCCACGAAAAAACTTAACCTACACATGCAAAAACGTCAACCAAACAAGTCTAGACCTCACTATTTTCTGCACACTCCAAGTAGTGGTTAATTGGGACATAGAAAAACGACCACAACAACACCAACTCTAATCAAAAGGACTTGAACTCAAGATATGAAACGGATTAGGTGGAGGTAGGAAAATTTGGAGAGTGGTGAGTGATCGTGATGTGGCTATCGACTCAACTTCGTCCGCTTCTAGATCTGCACTTTTCACGCTCAAGCTAGGATCACTACAACAAAGGGCCTCATTTAAGAACTCTTTTTTTTCCCTTCTTCTTTTTTTTCCTACTGCATACTAGTGCTTGATTCAACACTTCACTTAGGTGTTGAACCTGCCTAGCTCACAGCCTTTGCCTTTGCTAGTGCTCAACCCGACACTTCACTTAGGTGCCGAGCTTGCCTAGCTTTTCTTTTCTTTTGAGCCTTTTCTTTTGAACATTCTCTTCACAAATTAGCCACTTGATCCTTAGCGCCTTACAACTTCCACACAAGATTTCGAATTGGATTTCCGTCTAATCTCAAGCCACAATCACGAGGGATAAAAAAGGTGATGAAAAACATGGAAAAGGGTGAAAATGTGTGTCAACCAACAAACAGGCCTAGGCTCAACGGGTTATCCTATAGGAAACTGATTCGGGTAGGCTTTTTGGATGAATGTGGCAAACTTCTTATTGCCTTTATCATCTTAGAACGGTGTTTTCGAGCGGTACAAAAACACGCATCAAACCAATCAACCAACATACAAGAGTGATAAAATCTCTGTTCTGGCCCAGACTCATTGATATTAGTGCTAACATGCAGGTTATAGGTTCTAAGTGGAATAGTCTAAACGTCATTATGAAAGCTTAAAGTCAATTAAACAGCAAAAGTCAAGAACTGAATGATTCAACATAGAGAAATCTGACATTCAATCAAGATCATGCAACTCATCAAAGCATAGCAATAGACTTATACCGACAAATAATCACACCAAACCTCAAACTCCCCCTACGACTAACAGGAGCATTGGCCTCAATGATCCAGAGAGAGAGGGTAAGTGGAACGAAATTACCGCGTTGGTAGAGAAGAGCATAGGAGGTAATAGTGGTGAAAGAGTTCCATGACGATCAGTGGTGAAGAGTGATCCTCCTAAGTGCTTGCCAACATCTTATTGAAAGAGCTAAAACAACACAAAAACATAAAAGCGAAAAGGTAAGGATAACATGTGGTGCCTCCCATGAAGCACTTCTTTAACATCTCTAGCTAAATGAAAGCATAAGGAGTAGGCTAAGTAAAACCATCCCAACTCATTACCTCCTTGAAGTCGATGTCATTACCTTCGTAAGGCACACAGAACTTGAATTGTACCTTACCAACTTCGGGTGGAATGAGCACGGATTTCCCGGATGGTGAAGTGGGAGCAATGGAGAAGGGGCCAAACCACTTGGAGTTGAGCCTTTCATCGGGTGGCTTCTTAGTCTTGCTCGTCTTACCCATTGGTGCGGCTTCCTTGCCTTTCTCAATTGGCTTCTTCACAGATTTCTTCTTAGCTTTGAGTGGTGTCTTTGGGAGCACGAAAGGTGGGGCTTCCTTTACTTCATCCTTTGTCTCCTGAACATCATTAAGTGCAAACAACTCCGCAAGACTATGACGGACAAGGTTAGTGCTATTAGTGGCCGAAGTAAGCTCATGCGGATTCTTAGGATCATGGTGACTAGCATAAGACAAAGTAAACTCCATGCCATTGGAACGGTCAAAGATCATGCATTCATTATCGACCCTAAGGGTAAGTCTACCACCATAGACATCAATCAAAGCACGAGAGGTTGCTAAGAAAGGTCGTCCTAAAATCAAATGCACATCGGTATCACACAAAGCATCTAGAATAACAAACTCCACGAGGAATTCAAAAGCATCGAACTTAACCAACACATCTTCAACAATACCACGAGGAGATTTCATTGTTTTATCCGCTAATTGAACATTCATGAGGGTTGGTCTTAGTTTCCCTAGGCCTAGCTTCTTAAACATGCAATATGGCATAACATTGATACTAGCACCCAAATCGGCTAAGCCTCTACTTATTGCATGCTCACCAATAGTGCAAGGAATAGTAAAGCTACCTGGATCCTTAAGCTTCTCCGGTGGTTGCTTAGGAGAATGGCAGAGCATTGTTCGTTGAGATTTGCCAAAGTTACATCCTTAAGCTTGCGTTTGTTGGTGAAGATCTCTTTCATGAACTTCGCATATTGAGGCATCTTGGTAATCGCTTCTCCAAAAGGCATTGTGAATTGCATCTTGTCAAGAATCTCAACAAACCTCTTGAAATCTTTCTCCATGGAATCCGACTTCAAGCGAGAAGGGTAAGGGGGCTTAGGCTTGTACGGAGGCACAACCTGTGCGGGAGGAGAGACTGGAGTACCACTCATCGTAGCCTCTTGGGAACCAATCTTATTGGTAGTCTTAGAAGCCTCATTAGCCTTGGCTCCATTATCTAGTACTTCAATCTTGTCTGTGTCATCATCGGAAACAACGTCTTCAACCAAAACATAGTCATCATCTTGAGTTCTTACCGCTTTAGGTATGGGGTCTTGGACTTGCTTACCATTCCTCAATGTTACCATCATAAGCTCCTCAGGAACCTTGGGGTTGACCTCGGTGTTGGAGGGTAGGCTACCCTTTGGTCTCTCAGAGAGTGCCTTAGATATTAGACCCAATTGAGTATTCAAATTGGTAATTGACGCTTGTTGATTCATGATAAGTTGAATCATTGCCGCATTGGTGTCTTCTTGAGAGATTGAAGAACCACCCTCTTTGTTTTGAGGAGGTTTGCTGAATTCGGGTGGACCATCGCCTCTATGGTTGTACATTCCCGGTGGGGTAGGACCTCGCTCACTACCTTGGTTACCTTGATTTTGATTGCCACTTTGGTTCCATTGACTTCCTCATTGGTTCCCTTGAGCTTGGTTTCCCACTTGATTCCATTGGTTACCTTGGCTTTGGTTACCTCCTTGAGTCCATTGGTTGCCTTGATTGTAACCTCTATACCCTTGGAATCCTCCTTGATTACCTTGGTTGTAACCCTTGTTATAACCACCACCTTGATTCCCTTGGCCTTGGTACCCTTGGTTAGGCTTGTTGTAATCACTTCCTTGATTCCAAGGGCGGTTATAGTTACCTCCTTGATAATTCCCTTGAGGGTTGAAGTTTCCATAGAATCCTTGGCCTTGCACAAAGCTTACTTCCTCAATACTTTCACCTTGGTTAGGCTCCAAAGTAGCGGAAGGGCAAGCGTTGACATCATGACCTTGGCCTCCACAACATTCACAACAATACACCGAAGCAACCGGTGGATTACCCAAATGAGATGATGAAGCCTTAGAGGGATGCTTAGGCATACTAAGATTACTTACTTGAGAGGCCATGGCATCAATCTTGGACATAAGGAGAGCGATAATGGGATCATCTTCATCACGGTGTCCCGGAATCTTAGGCTTCTTCCCATAACTAGATGGCTCCTTTGGTGCATCAGCACTTATAGACCGAGAATCATAGTGAGTGTCGCTTCCATACTTAGACTTAGGAGGTTATTGTCGTGACCAACTCCTTGTCTTGTTGGCAATCTCTGCAAAGAGTTCAAGAGCATCTTCGGGAGTGAGCATCCTTAAATCACCTTCGGCGGCTTGGTTGATCATCCTTGTATTCTCAAAATCAAGGGACCTAGCAAAGATGTCCACTAAGCTCCATTCGGCGAAGTTGTGATGAGGACAAGACCGAAGAAGGCTTGGAACCTATTCCAAGTCTCATGGAAGAGCTCTCCCTTGTGTTGTGTGAAGTGGTTGATACGATCTCGGATTGCATCCGTCATATAAGGGGGAAAGAACTCTTTGAGGAAAGCTTCGGCTAGGCCCTCATCTTTGCTAGATGTCTTGATTTTGAGAATACAAGGATGATCAACCAAGCCGCCGGAGGTGATTTAAGGATGCTCACTCCCGGAGAAGCTCTTGAACTCTTTGCGGAGATGGCCAACAAGACAAGGAGTTGGTCTCGAAAACAACCTCCTAAGTCTAAGTATGGAAGCGACACTCACTATGATTCTCGGGCTATAAGTGTTGTTCCAGCCTTGTCGCCTGGCCCAATAATGGAAGCCCAAACCTGTTGGTCTTCCGGGGGAGCTAGGATCAGGCCACCTCCTGAGCCTGATCCAAGGAAGGATGCTTGACCATGATGAACGCGGTGGTGTACCTCGTAAGTAATGAAGGGGGTAGTTAGTTCAAGGGAAAGGGGGGCGATCAGTTTAAGGAATGGGAAGGGAAGCGAGTAACGTACCGCGGAGCGTTTTGTCCGCTGGGTAAAAGTGTTGTCCCTTGGTTAATGGGGTGTACGGGGGGTATTTATAGTACCCCTGTCTTGGTCGCCAAGGCTGAATCCTGGCCACTCGTTTGTAGCTCCCGTAGGATGTTGACATGTGTTTGCTTTGTCTTGGATCCCTAAGTGTCGCCGAGTAAACCCTAGGAGCCTGCCGGACTGGGCCGTTGCTTTGGGCCCCCCTCCACTTCTTGGGCTTGCTTGCTTGGCCCATCTGAATTATCGCCTAGGTCCAACCCTCCAGCCCTAGCCGCTGTGTTCAGGCCGCCATGTGGGCCACTATGTGGGTCGTCGTTTGGGCCGCCGCTTGGGCCCCTGGGATTCTGGCGGGCCGTGCCCATCAAGTGTTGATGCACCAAAGGAGCCATCTAGTTATGGGAAGAAACCTAAGATTCCGGGACACCGTGATGAAGATGATCCCATTATCGCTCTCCTTATGTCCAAGATTGATGCCATGGCCTCTCAAGTAAGTAATCTTAGTATGCCTAAGCATCCCTCTAAGGCTTCATCATCTCATTTGGGTAATCCACCGGTTGCTTCGGTGTATTGTTGTGAATGTTGTGGAGGCCAAGGTCATGATGTCAATGCTTGCCCTTCCGCTACTTCCGAGCCTAACCAAGGTGAAAGTATTAAGGAAGTAATATTTGTGCAAGGCCAAGGATTGAGCGTTGTTTTAATGATGTCGAGATTGAGCGTTGTTTAGTTGATCTAGGAGCGTCTGTTAATGTTATGCCTATGAGCCTGTTTGAAAAATTGAACCTAGGAGAACTTGAACCACCTAGTATGCAACTTGTCTTTGCTGATAGATCACTTAAAACTCCTAGAGGAGAAATAAAAGACGTTGTTACTAAATGTGGTCTGTTCTCGTTCTTAGCTGACTATGTGATTATGGATACTAGTACGGATGATTCTACCATTCTCATAGGTCGACCTTTCATGGCTACTACTGGAATGAATATTAACGTTCCAAATGGTTCTTTGACTCTAAGGGTCGGTAAAGAAACGAAAACGTTCCATCTTAAAGATGGCATGAAATATGACTCTAAGAATGAAGAACCTCATTGCCTGGTTGTTGAAACTGTGGAGTTGACTCCGGTCAACTCCGTTACTAATGCTTCTTCCAGTGTCTCTAGATTAGTTGTTGCTGCAGGTATTGAACAGGTTATTAAGAAGAAGACAAAAATTTCAGTTCAGAAGCCGCCCAAGAAGAAGAAGGAACTGCAAGCCTCTTCTAAGCCACCGAGCACAAAACCTAGCAGACCTCGGGGAAAGAACAAGAAGACGACGACCCATATGGTCTGGAGACCAAAAGCTCCACTGTCTTCTTCCGAGCCAGCTGCACCACCAATTCGTTCCGAGAAACCGGTGCCGGAACAAGTATGGAGGGAGAAGCCAAAAGCCTCTCCTAAGGAAATGATGACGATCACCAATCCTGGTGATATCAAGCCGGAGATTAAAGTAAAGAAGGAGCCGATCATTCTCGTTCCATCCACTGTCTTCCTTGTGGAAGACGATCCTTTGACGGAACTGTTCGGACCATTCAAGATCACTGGCCACCTTCCCGACGGACAACCAAGCTCTTACACGCGAACGGGAAGAAATTCATGCTCACCGGAGAAACCCCGAAGCTCTACCTTATGAACTCCGATGCTAGCATTAAGGAGAATTTGAGTTGGCATGTCTCCTAAGACTATCCAGGTATCGTCCAGCTCAAGGACGTTAATAAAAGAGCGCTTCGTGGGAGGCAACCCACGGCTGGAGTCCGTTTTTTATTTTCGTCAACCTTAGTGTTTTAGAGTTGGTTCGGGGGAGCCAAAAGTGACAGTTTGTTTGTTTCTTATTTTTTTGTGTAGTCTGCGTGTCGTAGTGTCAGTCGCAAGTTGATTGAGGTCGTTCCAATTTTTGTGGATTTAACTGTGATTTTCTGAAGTTTGCCGGATTTGTGAAAATATTTTTACCCGAGCAGTTCAAAATTTTTGGCGAAATGAACCCTTATTTTCGGCGAAATCACTTTTTCGATTTTCACTGAATTCCCCTGTTTCATATTTTCGGCCGAAAAATTCATTCTGTTTTCGGCGAAATTATCTTTGAAAACCGGCAGTGCATTTGACGTAAATTTTCGGCGAAAACTCCCTATTCTTTTCGCCAAAAATCCCTTTGAAAATCACCCAACTTCCCACTTTAAAATCCGGTCTTATCCTCTCTCTCTCCCCACTTGCCATTTTCGAACCAAAACGAAAAAATCCCCTTCCCCTACTGTTTTGGAAACCACCGACCACCACCCCTTTAAAACGCCCGCCGCCGCCGCTCCCTTCCCCGTCCTTTTCCGATCCTTTTGAGCCCTAGAATGTTCGAATCGGAGCTCTACAGCTCTAGTTCACCGAAACCCTTGTTTTCAGAGTTTTTCACCGATTTCTCTCAAACCGTTCATTTTTAGCATCCATGGCTTCAAGGTAAGTTGTAGAACTTTTCATTACGAATCTTTTGACATATTGATTGCTGAATTTCATCGGGGTTGACTTTCGGTTGAGTTTTCGGTTTGCCTCGATTTGCGTGCCGACTGATTTCGTGTGAACTAGGTTAGCTGAACTTGTTGAACTATTCTAGCATGCTTAGGGAGTTTCGTGCTTAATTTCCATATCATTTGATCATGTGTTGCTATGCATACGATTGATTCTTTGCCATGTTGACTTGTGAGAAATGTCGGTTTGACCATGAACTGTCTTTGATCATTTGGCTGCCGTATGTGTTCATTCTCGTTCAGACTATTGTGTTTGCCATCTGAGATCATATTTTACCGTCGTGTTCCGCTTTGTGATAGTCTTGCCATGATTAGGGTTCACTATGCTATAGTGTTGACTTTCTAAATGTCGGTTTGACTCTTTGAACTCTGATTGTGCTTATCCAATTCTTGCTGTTCCTAAGCATGTATTTTACTGTCTATGATTACCGGTTACTCTGCTTTGCTTACCCCCACTCGGTTTTCCTAATTTCTTTGTGAAATTGAGTTTTTTCTACTAAGTGTGGGGTAGGGTTTTAAGTTTGAGTGATCTGGTTTCATTCTGGTTTTAGGACACCACTTATGAGCGCAGGACCAAGGCGCAACTTGATGCCGCCTCGAGCTCCAGAGCCCCCGCTCCCGTCACACCCGCCGTTCAGGGCCCTCCTCCAGCACTACCTCGCCGGGCTGGATACCATCGCACTATCGCTCGTCTACCTGACTTTTACTTCGAGTGCTTCCAGAAGATCGAGCATGTGCAGGGAGCTAAGGTACGCCCTCTCTCCATGGAGTCCCTCAGCGAGCACGACAAGCCCTAGCACCGACCGGCCTCCTAGAGCTGACCACCATAGCTGCCGACTTCCCAGACATCGCCCTTCAGGAGTTCTGGGCGACCTTTGATCTGGATGAGCACAAGAGGAGGCAAGGCCAGAAGGTTGTTACCTTCTATCTGGGTGGAGTATACAGGACGCTCACTTATGATGAGTTTGCCGCTCATCTAGGTATCCCCTATGAGCACTATCATGGCCATCACCTCGGCTGGGGCGACGATGATGACGACGAGGCGTACCATGCACTCTGGAGCCACATGACTGGAGTGCCTGGCGATCGCCTTGGGGAACACAACTCAGTTAAGTCGCTCTCTCACCCTCTCTTTAAATTTATTCATATGGTTTGGCGTAGATCACTTTTGTATGTTCCAGATAAGGATCATCACCATATCCTCAAGGAGGAGCTTATGCTTCTCCGAGCCATCCGAGAGAGCTACCCTCTTCACCCCGGATGGGTGCGTGCTCGCATCTTCCGCCAGAAGACTAAGAGGCGGACGCCACCTCGTGCACTCCTGGGAGGTAACTTCATAGGTCACCTCATCATCTCCTTCGGCATCAGCCACGAATATGGCCCGAACATTCCACGACACCAAGTTAGGACCGTTGGAGGAGACTTAGTAGTCGAATACGACCTAGAGCTGGACCTCAGTCCCCAGGTGGCAGCAGATCCTCCCCTCCAGCATGTAGCCGAGTCAGAGGAAGATGATGACACTGAGCAGCAGCAGCCCCAGCCGTAGCCAGAATTCCATGACTATATACCCTCGCCACATCATCAGGCAGGGTATGCACACCAATCGCCGCCGCACATTCCAGATCCATACCAAGTGCCTCACCCTCAGCACGACCGCACCCCGCGGACATTGGTTAGCAGTATGAGCGACTGCAGGAGTGGCGCATCACTGACAACGCCACTCAAGAGGCGAGATGGACTATTATGCAGCAGCATATGCGCCGCGCCGACAGGCAGTATGAGGCACAGCTGGCGTGGCAACGCCAGCTCGGCGAGCACCTCCACTTTCCACCCCCCCCGACACCCCTGACCAGCCATGATCAGGTGGTGTCCTTTTCCTTGTCCTTTCTTTTTATTTATTCTTTTCGGATTTCGGTCCAACTTTTTTCTGTGTGGATCCGGGACACTTGTCCCGGTTTCCTTTTTATGTTTCATTTGTTTTTGTTTTGTAGGCAGTAGGGAGATTCCCTTTGCTTCGCTTTGGTAGATCGCCTCCGCTCCGAGGACCCGTGCTCATCCCCTATGCCAATCATCTCGGTCCAGGTTCTTCTACTTCACTTTGAGCTCTAGAATTAGTCCTGTGAGGACACAGTCCGATTTAAGTGTGGGGTAGGATGCTAGAGAACCTTGCATGAACTTGATTGCCCTTGATTGTGTTTTATGTGTGCCTCGTGATTCCATTCCAGTCTCTCTAGCATTAGAATGGCTCAGTTCTTGATTTTTGATGTTAAGTTGTTGTTCAAACCTTCATAATGATGCTTAGACTGTTTAACCTAGAACTTGAGAACCAACTTGTGTACTTTGATGCTAAATTGCCTGGTCAGAATAGAATTTTTAAATCACACTTGTAGTTTGTAGCCTTGATTGCATGAAAATGACCGAATCCGACTAGCAAACCAACTGTGAGCTTTTGATCCATTGAACGTAACTTGCAATTTTAATTCTTTCTGACTGGTTTTCTGTTTACTTGAATGAGTTAGAATTTGCATGAGACCTACTTGAGACCACACGATGACACGAGTTCTAGAAGGATAGGGGCACCTTGATTCAACTACTAAGCCAGATAGCCTACCAAACGATAAATCCATTAGGTTTAGACCCTTGAGCTTGGCCTGTTCTTTCGGTTCGATAATACATTACAGCCATTTTCCATTTCTTTCATTCCCCGTTGATCCCCCGTGGTTGTAGTTCTAGATTGACCTACCGGAAGTCGGTTTGTGGTAACCTGCCTATAGCTATTAAACAGGTGGTCTTAGCTAATATGTCCAGACGTGTAAACCCCTCTAGCAACTAAAAGAAAATTCGGCACAAAAGAAAAAAAATAGAAAATAAAGAAAATTTCGAAAAAAAAGTGAAGGAAAGAAAAATCAGAAAAGCAGAAAAGTTCAAAGTTTTAGTTCAATAAAACGTTCTTCTCCCTACAGATGGAAGAACGAAATCAAAGAAAAGTTGAGAAGAAAAGAGAAAAAAAATCGTGTAAAGAAAAAAAAGAATAAGTGCTAGGTTGCTTGAGGGTATCATAGGACGAGCGTTCATTATTCCACCAGTGTCTGGTTAGACGGTAGGAAGCCATAGATTAGATTCGAGGGAAGTTAGTCGAAAGCTACACCGCACAAAGCCATCATCATACACTCCCATCATCCATCGCATCATAAACCCAAGTAGTGTAGAATTCATTACGGTCCTAGCAGGGAAGTCCTTCTTGACTAGATACTTGTGTTGTCACAGTGGTGGAGATGTGGTCGAAATGCAAACCTATGACAGAATTCAGTAACAGAAAATGATCGAGAGCAGAAACACGTCCTTAAACACAGAGAGCGAGAGTTCCCCATTTTACTAAATATTTTCTGTGTGAGGAGTCTGGTCGGTCAGGTCAAATTCGTGCATAATTGGTTGCTAATTCCTTGTTGTGTGCAATTTACTAGTGAGACCAGGTTGTTTGGCTGATCTGTATACATGTCAGGTTTCTTGTTCTAGGAATTAGCTGTCTAATAATTCATTGTGTTTGATTGAGCTCTAATTTAATCGATCTTATCATTTATGAACATGAGCGTTTCTATTCAGTTTGCTTGAGGACAAGCAAAAGCTTAAGTGTGGGGTATTTGATGACACTCGATTTGACGTGATTATCAGCCTCATTTAAGCGACATTTCTTTGCGTAAGACATGGTTTTTAGGGTAGAATAACGAATATTCAATCGATTGCCCTATCTCATGTCATTTGTGTTACCTTGGCCCGTTTCGGGTCTATTTGATGGTTTTCTAGTGTTTTATGTTAGCACAGGTTTTTGCCGTCAAATAAAGTAGCCAAGGACGTGTCTAAGGCGTTGGAACCTCGAGGAATCACACTGGAATTGATACAAGGAGCCAATCAAGTCAAACCAAAAGTCTGCCCGTTTACACTGACATTTTCGGCGAAAAGAACCCATGGTTTTCGGCGAAAATGCAAGGAAAAATCCACTGATGCTCAGCCAAGGAAGTTTTCGGCGAAAACCCAAAGTTTTCGCCGAGAACCATCAGTCCAAAAATCACAGGAGGGAAGCAGCCGGACACCAGCCATTTATGAAGGAATCTTTGCCAAAAATTCCTCAAGATTTTCGGCGAAAATATTAAGCTGATTCGGCGGGTATTAGGGTTAAGTATAAATACTTAACCGGCGGCCCAAATTCGAAAAAAGACAACATAACACACATCATATTATACTTTTCGAAATCAGAATTCAAAGAATTCTCTGAAGTTCTGGAGCGAAGAGTGAGAGTTCAAAGAGCCGGAAAGAGATCGTGACGCCATCCCTTCCACCTTGGAGAATCGGAGCTAGGATTGCAGTTTACGGAAGATCGAAGTCTGCCAGAGTCGTCTAAATTAGGTTTTTCAGATTCTTTTCTGTTCTTCCTCTGGATGATGAACTCTTTCTTTGTCTTAGATTCTTTTGTGATAAACATGAGTAGCTAAACTCATTAGAGCTTAGACTAGATGAACCCTAAGTGACCTAGGGCTTTAAAGCGGTCACGGATCGGCGGTGATTAGATTCGAAATTCAATCTGTTTCTCATTCATGTTTGATTTGTTCTTCATTGTTCATGTTTCTTGTCTGGATTGATCACCTAGATTAGATTCTTGTTAAGCTAAGGATAGAAGCGAACGCTCGCCTTACTTTAGAACATCGAATTGAACAATTAACCTTATAATTGGAGCGTGCCTTTCATAGGAACCGGTTAGGGTTAATCCACTGCAAGAGTAACTCATAAATTGTTAGTAATTGCACCAATTAAGTTAACTCGTTGCGAGAGGCGACCGTACCCGGGCGACTAATCAATCTTGGTAGTAAGAACGAATAGAGCGAACGTTCACCGGTCTTAAACCTAAGGGTAAGGAGTTATGGTGGTGTCTTAGTAATTGATTGAATGAGAATCGAAATCCGCTGATCTGTTGATTGCCAATGCTCTGGGGAACGAAGGGGGATTCAAAGTCTAAGTTCGTCTGTCATCTTTGTTTTCAACCCTAATTTCCAATCTGCTTTAGTTTAATTTTTAATTTTCTCTGCATTTCTTAGAATTAGAAGTCGTGGAACTCACACCACGCATGAAGTGCTTACATTCGAGTATTTTGCTAGTTTTTGGAGTAGTCAATCATAGAAGGCCCGTGGAATACGATCTACCCTAGCTGTTGTAGCTTTGTTAGTTTATTTGTGTGAACCATCAACGACAGGTTCACCAAGGATCCAGGTAGCTTTACTATTCCTTGCACTATTGGTGAGCATGCAATATGTAGAGGCTTAGCCGATTTGGGTGCTAGTATCAATGTTATGTCGTATTGCATGTTTAAGAAGCTAGGCCTAGGGGAACTAAAACCGACCCTCATGAATGTTCAATTAGCGGATAAGTCCATGAAATCTCCTCGTGGTATTGTTGAAGATGTATTGGTTAAGGTTGGTGCTTTTGAATTCCTTGTGGATTTTGTTATTCTAGATGCTTTGGGTGATACCGATGTGCGTTTGATTTTAGGATGACCTTTCTTAGCAACCTCTCGTGCTTTGATTGATGTCTATGGTGGTAGACTTACCCTTAGGGTCGACAAATGAATGCATGATCTTTGACCGTTCCAATGGCATGGAGTTTACTTTGTCTTATGCTAGTCACCATGATCTTAAGAATCCGCATGAGCTTACTTCGGCTACTAATAGCACTAACCTTGTCCGTCATAGTCTTGCGGAGTTTTTGCACTTAATGATGTGCAGGAGACAAAAGATGAAGTAAAGGAGGCTCCACCTTTCGTACTCCCAAAGACACCACTTAAGGCTAAGAAGAAAGGTAAGAAGAAGCCAACTGAGAAAGGCAAGGAAGCCGCACCAATGGGTGAGACGAGCAAGACTAAGAAGCCACCCGATGAGAGGATCAAATCCAAGTTGTTTGGTCCCTTTTCCATTGCTCCTACTTCACCATCCGGAAATCCGTGCTCATTCCACCCGAAGTTGGTAAGGTACAATTCAAGTTTCGTGTTCCATACGAAGGTAATGTCATCGACTTCAAGGAGGTAATGAGTTGGGATGGTTTTACTTAGCCTACTCCTTGTGCTATCTTCTAGCTAGAGACATTAAAGAAGCGCTTCATGGGAGGCACCCCATGCTATCCTTACCTTTTTGCTTTTATGTTTTTGTGTTGTTTTAGCTATTTGAAAAAGATGTTGGCGAGCACTTAGGAGGATCACTCTTCACCACTGATCATTATCGAACTCTTTCACTACCTTGGCCTCCTATGCTCTTCTCTACCAACGCGGTAATTTCGTTCCACCTTACCCTCTCTCTCTGATCATTGAGGACAATGCTCATCTTAGTCGTAGGGGAGTTTGAGGTTTGGTGTCATTATTTGTCGGTAGAAGTCTAATGCTATGCTTTGATGAGTTGCATGATCTTGATTGAATGTCAAATTCCTCTATCGTAAAATCATTCGATTCTTGACTTTTGGTGTTTAATTTACTTCAAGCTTTCATGATGACGTTTAGACTGTTCCACTTAGAACCTTTAACCAACATGTCTGCACTAATATCAAATGAGTCTAGGCCAGAACAAAGATTTTATCACTCTTGTATGTTGGTTGACTGGTTTGATATGTGTTTTTGTACCGCTCGATAACATCGTTCTAAGATGATAGAGGAAATTAGAATTTCACCGCATTCAGCCAAAAAGCCTACCCGAATCAGTTTCCTATAGGACAACCCATTGAGCTTTGGCCAACACATTTTCACCCTTTTCTATGTTCTTCATTCCCTTTTTGATCCCTCGTGATTGTGGCTTGAGATTAAACGGAATCAAAATCAAAATCTTGTGTGGAAGTTGTAAGGGGCTAAGGATCAAGTGGCTAGTTTATGAAGAAAATGTTCAAAAGAAAATGCTCAAAAGAAAAGAAAAGCTAGGCAAGCTCGGCACCTAAGTGAAGTGTTGGGTTGAGCACTAGCAAAGGCGGAGGCTGTGAGCTAGGCAAGGTTCAACACCTAAGTGAAGTGTTGGATCGAGCACTAGTATGCAGTAGGAAAAAAAGAAAGAAAAAAAAGAAAGAGTTCTTAAAAGTGGCCCTTGTTATAATGATCCTAGCTAGAGCTTGTAAAGTGCGGATCTAGAGGCGGATGAAGTCGAGTCGAGAGCCATATCACGATCACTCACCACTTTTGATGAGATCCAACAATGCTGCCCTGATGCCAACCGGTACTCCTACACCCCCACCAGGGTCACCAGGCAGAGATAAGGCCCTAGGACCTCACACAAGGCATAAAGAGCCTCAGATAGGCCATCTTCAAGCCCTAAAGCCAAGGTACGCTCTGAAATATAAACTAAGCCCATCCCTTGCAGGTATAAAGGCTCCACGAGATGGAATGTTAATCCAGGCCATGCTGCTGGCCAAGGACACAATCCCTAGCACTGAAGACGAGCCTCAGTCTGCCCCTAGCCTGACCTCCAAGAGCCCTAAAGAAGCCCGACCCCCAGACCAGCCCGGAGCACCCGGCCCGCGACCGCCACCATGGCCCAACTGGCCCGAGCAGCCCAACCACGGCCGAATTAGGGTTCTTCTAAAGGCCTTGGCTACTTTGAAGGCCCATGAATCAGCTCCAACAAACGGTGCTCAATTTGGAGCAGTACTGAAGGAGATAGAGCTAGGCCAAGACCTAGTGAAGCTTGGTGGGAGCACCAAAGAGGAAGACTCGGATGCTGATCCGAGGAAGGCCAAACGAGGAGCTGTGATCAGGCCACCACCTGAGCCTGATCCAAGAGGAGAGGATCAAGGAGAATCCAATCTTGGAGAAGAGCCAAGAGGTCAGCCCATGACCGAGCAGCCACGGGCCAAAGCTGGACTAATACTAAGCAAAGCTGGATTTCTGGACAGATTCGTAGCCCGACAAAGAGTGACGAATATGGGCTACTTGGAGACAGAATTTGGGCTGATGTCCAACATGAAAGTGTAGCCCATGGAGTCCACTAGTGATCTGCAAAAGATCAGGATTTTACGAATTTGTTTATTATTTATTTGGCTAATATCTCCAGAACCCGTTTAGCTGTTTTTTTAGGATTTTCCAGCCTCCTTTTTAGGAGCTCTTGTTTAGGTAGGATTCTCTTCCCTTATAGGGTTGGAGTCCGAATTTTCCCTCTTTTTAGTCTAGGTTAGGATTAGTTAAAGTCCTCTTTAGGGTTTTCTAATTAGGACTCTTTTTATTTCTTTATTTTATTATTATTTAGGAATTAGACTTTAGGGAGGAGAAACTTGTTTCCTCCCTATATATAGAGGCCGCCGGCCTCCCTTTGTAAACAGACTTTGATGAAATAAACCCCCTTTGAAAGAACTCTTTTCTGAAACCCTTATTGTATCTGCATGACGCGATACTGAAGGATCGACTTATCATCAAGAGCATCCATCTCTTGGCGTGGCGTCTTCGACTGGACACTTCTGGTTCCCGGCTGTTATATAGCCGACGGGTCAAAGTACTTATCCGCCCCCGGTTCCCGACGGTTCTACCTCGTTGCACGGTCTCAACTTGCAGTGTTTAAGGGTCGTCTGCCACGGTTGCAGCGGTTCACATCAACTTTCCATATATTTCCTACCCCCACCTAATCTGTTCCATTTCCCGAGTTCAAGTCCTTTTGATTAGAGTTGGTGTTGTCGTGGTCTTTTTTTTCATGTATCCCAATTAACCACTACTTGGAGTGTGCAGAGAATAGTGAGGTCTAGACTTGTTTGGTTAACGTTCTTGCATGTGTAGGTTAAGTTTGTTCGTGGAACAGTTTGTGCCAAATTGTCATTGCTTGAATATCAATGGGGCCGATCTTGTCATTTGTGAACTTGGATGTTTTCTAATTCATTTGCATGAGGCCAAGCAAAGCTTAGTCGTAGGGAGTTTGATGTGACTATATTTCGTGTGTTTTAAGCCCTCGATTAGCCTAAGGATCTCCCTTGTTTGATCTTATTTTGCCATGATTAATATGCTTTTATTGAAGTTTTATGCAAAGTGCTCTTTTGTTGTCCAACTGCCACTTTGAGGGCAATTTCAGTGCCTATTGGAGTTGTATCTGTGCATTTTCAGGCCTTGGTGTCTTAGTACTGGTGACAAGGAGCACATAGGATCAAACGAGAGGTCAATCGGAGCTAGGACGGAGGAGTTATGACCTTGGCAAGATTGGAAAAAATGCAGCATTTCTGAAGGAGTTTTCGGCGAGAACTCTAAGTTCTCGCCGAAAACTATCATCCGTTTGCAAATAGTGGAAATCCGGAATTCTAAAGCTGAAGTGTGAAGAAGTTTTTGGTGAAAACTTCCAGAGTTTTCGCCGAAAACATCTGAAGAAAAGTCAAGGCTGGTCGGTGATTTTCAAAGGAATTTTTGGCGAAAACTAAAGAATTTTAGCCGAAAAATTCAGGTGTTTCTAGCAGACTATTTAAAGCGGCAATTGGCAGAATTTGGGGAATCATTCATTAAACACACACACTCGTCACTCTCTCTCTCAACTCTGAATCGGCGATCACTTCCTTCCTCTCAACCGATCATCCTCCCTGCTCCTTTGTTGATCAACTTGAAGTGCAAGGAGCTAAGTGAAGTCCTCCATACCTTGGATTGAAGCTTGAAGAGTCAAGTGGCAAGATCCTCCATGGAAACAAGGATGATCTCCTCTCCTCCATTTCATGTTTCTTCCATGGTTATGCTAGGCTAAACTTAGGTTTAGTTTAGTGGGGGATGGATCAAGCTAGGATAGGTGATTGATTGTGTGGATTGAATTTCTCATAGCCATTTGTGTAAGATGATGATCCTAGACCTTGTGCTTGTTGTCCATGAGAGCTTGACTTGTTCTTTTGGTACATTGTTTATGTCTTTCAATACATGAGAATGATTGATTGATGTTGATCTAAGGTTTTAGGATTGTGATTGAATGATTTGAGAGATTGGATTATGCAATTGCAACCATTTTGAGCTTGTTTTCCTTGTTGTCATTTTGTCGAACACTTGGTGTGCATTTAGTTTTCAGTCATTTGAAGGTTGAAAGACCCTTTTGATTGTTATACTAGTGTTATATGATTGGCATGAGAGTGTCTTGCATCATTGGCCTTGTGTTGGATGAATGTTAGCATAGAGATCTGATGGGTCCTCCTACGGCGACCAAAAGGCAAGCGGTCCGAACCATGAGTAAGCCCTCAGCCAAGCAAAGCTCGACTAAGGGCTTGGGGGCAATTGATGGGCCCAGCCCGGCGAAATCCAAGGGCCCACATGGCAGCCCACGCGGCGTCCTGGACACAGCCGCTAGTGCTGAGAAGTTGGGCCTAGGCGACAGCTCAGATGGGCTAAGCACGCAAGCCCAGGAAGTAAAGGGAGGCCCAAAGCGACGGCCCAGTCTCGGCGGCTCTTAGGGTTCCAAGACAAGACGAACACGTGTCAACATCCTACGGAGGCTACAAACGAGTGGCCAAGATTCAGCCTTGGCGACCAAGACAGGGGTACTATAAATACCCCCCGTACACCCCATTAACCAGAGGACAACACTTTTACCCGGCGGACAAAACGCTCTGCGGTACGTTACTCGCTTCCCTTCCCATTCCTTAAACTGATCGCCTCCCTTTCCCTTGAACTAACTACCCCCTTCATTACTTACGAGGTACACCACCCCCGGAAGACCAACAGGCTTGGGCTTCCATTATTGGCCAGGCGACGAGGCTGGAACAATTGGCGCGCCAGATAGGGGCAATCAGGCGACTTTCCAAGGCAAATGGCTTCATCAGCGATTCCCACTCTGATGGGCAAGGATGGTGAAGGAGGAGATGGAGTAACACCGGTCAAGCACATCAACCCAGGTTCCCGTGCAGACCCAAATCTCACTAGAAACATGGAGCGCGAATTCGAAGGCGACTCGGAGTCTCGAAGTACTATTCCTGCCGGCGATGCCTATGAACTATTGGAGCAGTGATTCCGGTCCCTTGAGCAGCAAAATGCTGAGCTTACCCAAATGTTGAAGACGGTGATCGCTCAGCAAGCTCAAGCCCTCGGGGCCAACACTCGGGACAGGCAGTCGCCGCAGGACTCTCATCTCGAGGTATTACAACAGTTCCTCCTGGCTACTCAAATCTCACCTGCACAGTTGGCAGTACGCCAACCTCTGTCCAGGGCGATACTCGCCGAGCCACTACCAAAAGGGTTGGTGCCGCCCAACCTAGATAGGTATGTAGGTACGGGCGACCCGGACGAGCACCTTCAAGCCTTCCAGATCGCCATGCAAATGCAGCAAGCCGGCGACGCCGCATATTGCAGGGCTTTTCCAGCGACGCTTGGGGGGCGAGCTAGGGAGTGGTACATGAATCTACCGGAAGGCATCATAACATCGTGGGAGGGTTTCGCGAGGATCTTCTCACAGAATTTTGAGTGCAAGAAAATAAGGACGGTCCCGTTGCAAGCACTGGTGAGCCTGAGGCAAAAGCTGAACCAGTCGCTGAAGGAATTCTTTGACTAGTGGACTGGGGTCGTCCAATCCATCAAAAGGGTAGATCATGAGATTGCTGCGGCAAGTTTATTCCAGTCGACCCATAATGGCAGACTGCGAGAGTCGCTGCTACAGGTGGCTCCGAAGTCGCTGTCCAACTTGGAAACTGATGGGCCTAGCCCGGCGAAATCCAAGGGCCCACATGGCGGCCCACGCGGCGTCCTGGACACAGCCGCTAGTGCTGAGAAGTTGGGCCTAGACGACAACTCATATGGGCTAAGCACGCAAGCCCAGGAAGTAAAGGGAGGCCCAAAGCGACGGCCCAGTCTCGGCGGCTCTTAGGGTTCCAAGGCAAGACGAACACGTGTCAACATCCTACGGAGGCTACAAACGAGTGGCCAAGATTCAGCCTTGGCGACCAAGACAGGGGTACTATAAATACCCCCCGTACACCCCATTAACCGGAGGACAACACTTTGACCCAGCGGACAAAACGCTCCGCGGTACGTTACTCGCTTCCCTTCCCATTCCTTAAACTGATCGCCTCCCTTTCCCTTGAACTAACTACCCCCTTCATTACTTACGAGGTACACCACCCCCAGAAAACCAACAGGCTTGGGCTTCCATTATTGGGCTAGGCGACGAGGCTGGAACAATTGGCGCGCCAGATAGGGGCGATCAGGCGACTTTCCAAGGCAAATGGCTTCATCAGCGATTCCCACTCTGATGGGCGAGGATGGTGAAGGAGGAGATGGAGTAACACCGGTCAAGCAGATCAACCCAGGTTCCCGTGCGGACCCAAATCTCACTAGAAACATGGAGCGCGAATTCGAAGACGACTCGGAGTCTCGAAGTACTATTCCTGCCGGCGATGCCTATGAACTATTGGAGCAGCGATTCCGGTCCCTTGAGCAGCAAAATGCTGAGCTTACACAAATGTTGAAGACGGTGATCGCTCAGCCAGCTCAAGCCCTCGAGGCCAACACTCAGGACAGGCAGTTGCCGCAGGACTCTCATCTCGAGGTATTACAACAGTTCCTCCCGGCTACTCAAATCTCACCTGCACAGTTGGCAGTTTGTCAACCTCTGTCCAGGGCGATACTCGCCGAGCCACTACCAAAAGGGTTGGTGCCGCCCAACCTAGATAGGTATGTAGGTACGGGCGACCCGGACGAGCACTTTCAAGCCTTCCAGATCGCCATGCAAATGCAGCAAGCCGCGACGCCGCATATTGCAGGGCTTTTCCAGCGACGCTTGGGGGGTGAGCTAGGGAGTGGTACATGAATCTACCGGAAGGCATCATAACGTCGTGGGAGGGTTTCGCGAGGATCTTCTCACAGAAGTATGAGCGCAAGAAAACAAGGATGGTCCCGTTGCAAGCACTGGTGAGCCTGAGGCAAAAGCCAAACCAGTCGCTGAAGGAATTCTTTGACGAGTGGACTGGGGTCGTCCAATCCATCAAAAGGTTAGATCATGAGATTGATGTGACAAGTTTATTCCAGTCGACCCATAATGGCAGACTGCGAGAGTCGCTGCTACAGGTGGCTCTGAAGTCGCTGTCCGACTTGGAAACCAGGGTACATAAAATTATTTTGATTGAGGAGCAGTTAGCAGAGCCCTTACAAGGAGCGGCGAAGGGGGAAGAAAAGCCCGTTACAGGGAACAAGCAGGCCAAAGGGCAGCCCTCCGAGACACCGCCATACAGGAGATACCGCCCTGGAGAACAAAGGGGTTACCAGGAGAGGGGATACCAAGAAGAAAGAGCGGATTACACACCGCTCTCGGAGTCGCGAAGAAAGATCCTGCTGTATATGCAGCATAAGGGACATACCATCAACTGGCCGGGACCAATGTTCACCCCAGCGGATCAGCGAAGTCGCCAGAAGTTCTGTGATTTCCATGACTCTCATGGGCATACCACTGAAGATTGTAGGGAATTGAAAAATGAAATCGAAAGGTGGATAAGTGAAGGACGTCTCAGGGATTTCATTGTCAGCTCAAAGCGGAAAAACAAGCCGCAAGAAGATGATCGCCGCGGGAAAGGAGAATCACAAGACAAGAAGGGTGATGTCTTCGCCCGGCTTAAGAAGCCTCTGGACAATGAAGATAGCAAGAAAAAGCCTCGACCTGAGGTGAATCACGTTTATCAAACCATTTTCGGTGGGGAAAGTTGCCCAACGAAAAAAGTCAAAAAGGAGGAAACAAAGGAAGTAATGATGATAGATCAAGTCAGTCGCCCAACGTTGGGATTCTCGGAGGAAGACATGGCCCGGGTAGGAGGCCCAAGTTTGGAGGCGATGGTGATTTAAGTAATCACACACAATAGCCGAGTGGAGCGAGTGATGGTTGACGAAGGGAGCTCGGTGGACATCATTTTCTGGGAGCTGTACAAAAAGATGAGCATGCCAGCTAGCTTGCTCAGGCAGACAAAAACTACCATCTCAGAATTTTCAGGGCACACAGTCCCCATCAAGGGAATAGCCACGATGGCGGTAACCATTGGGGACGGAGACTTGCAGGTCACCCGATCCATCGACTTCCATGTCATGGATTGTCAATCCACGTACAACATGATCCTCGGGCGACCGGCGCTCGCCGCCTTCCAAGCAATCTCCTCCCCAGTACACCAAGTGCTGAAGTTCGCCACTAACGAAGGGATAGGTTTTGCCTGGGGCACCCGGACATTGCCAGAAGGTGTTATAGGGCGGCGACTAAGAGCACTTGCCTCACCATAAGCTTGGAGGCGGAAAACGAAGGAGAAAGAGTCGTACCTGCGGAATCGGACGTCCCAATACCCCTTTTTGAAGAAGATGAAAGTAAGACAGTTCGAGTATCGTCCTACCTAAGCGATGACAAGAAGCAAGAGTTGGTTAAGTTGCTCCGAGAGTTCTCCCACCTGTTTGCGTGGGCACCAAGTGACATGCCAGGAATCGCTCCAGACATCATCAAACACTCTCTAGCAATTGAGCCCGGGAGTCGCCCAGTCCAGCAAAAGCGGCATAACATCTGCAGAGAAAGACAACAGGCGGTGGCGAATGAAGTAGAAAAGCTCCCGAAGGCAGGGTTTATCAAGGAGGTGCAGTATCCTGAGTGGTTAGCTAATGTAGTTCTTGTGAAGAAATCGTCAGGAGCATGGCGAATATGTGTCGACTTTACCAACCTTAATGATGCTTGCCCCAAGGATCCGTAACCCTTACCCAACATAGAGCAACTGGTAGACGCAACGGCGAATAATGAAATGTTGTCCTTCCTGGATATGTTCTCAGGATATCATCAAATACCTTTAAACAAGCAGGATCAAGAGAAAACGACATTCATGACACCCACGGCGAACTACTGCTACCGGGTAATGCCATTTGGGCTCAAGAATGCTGGCGCGACTTACCAGAGAATGATCGACACAGTCTTTGTCAGACAGCTCGGCCGAAAGTTGGAGGCATATGTGGATGACCTTTTGGTCAAAAGTAAGAAGTCCGACGATCATCTTGGCGATCTAAGAGAAACCTTCAACACATTACAGGAATATTCACTCAGACTGAACCCTTTGAAGTGTGTGTTCGGAGCAACATCAGGAAAGTTTCTGGGATATCTTATAACCAGAAGAGGAATAGAGGCTAATCCGGCACAGATCGTGGTGATTACAGCAATGGCACCCCCAAAGACCGTGAAGGAGGTTGAGGTTTTATCTGGAAGACTGACCGCAATCAACCGATTCATTCCCAGGATCACCGATCGCTGTGTTCCGTTTTTTGCGACCTTGAAGAATGCATCAAAGTTCGCATGGAATGACAAATGTAATAAGGCTTTTGAAGAGTTGAAGCAATTTTTAATTACCCCTCCTGTACTCGCATCTCCAAAGTTAAATGAAGATCTATTTCTCTATATCGCAATCTCTCCAAAGGCAGTTAGTGCGGTTTTAGTTCAAAGAGAGGACAAGGCCGAACACCCTGTTTTTTACACAAGTAAAACCTTAGTCGACGCTGAAACAAGGTATCCGGCGATAGAAAAAATGGCGTATGCTGTGGTTTGCACGGCCAGAAAGTTGCGACCATATTTTCAGGCACACACAATACATGTGCTCACGAATCTTCCGATTAAGAATGCGTTAAGATCCATGAGCGTGGCAGGGTGATTAGCTAAGTGGGCGATTGAGTTAAGCGAGTATGACATTCGATACCAGCCATGAACGGCGATCAAAGCCCAGGTCCTTGCGGACTTTGTAGTCGAAGGGGCAGTACAAGAAGATAACGAGGAAGGCGATGAATGGACGTTATTTACGGACGGCGCCTCGAGTAAGGAAGGATCAGGCGCGGGGATAGTCCTAAGGTCTCCTGGTGGGATCCTCCACGAGGTCGCATTGCGATTCGCAACTAATCGAACCAACAACGCAGCTGAGTATGGGGAATTGGAGGCTGGCTTACGAATCGCTAAGAGTATGGGAGTTACTAACATCAAAGTTTTCTCAGACTCGGCGATAGTAGTCAACCAAGTTAATGGGAGCTTTGAGGTAAAGGAGGAGTCGCTCCTCCCCTATTTTGATGAGGTAAAACTGCTTATATCGGAATTCAAAAAGGTGGTTATATCCCAGATTGCTAGGGAGGAAAATTGCCACGCGGATGCATTATCAAAATTAGCAACGGCGACAGATTTTGAAGAAGGGCGAATGGTCACAGTGGAGAAGGAAACAAGGATGAAGCAGTGTTTCCACATGATTAACGGAATTGGGAAAAGCGACAGGCGAACACCTATTATCCAATACTTGGATAACGACACTGTACCAAGCGACCCATTAGAGGCGACCAAACTCCGACGAAAAGCAGGAAGATGTACTATAATAGGGGGTGAGCTGTACCAAAAGTCAGCCATGGGTCCATACTTGCGATGCCTAGGAGAGGAGGATGCAGCTTGGGCTCTGGAAGAAATACATTCAGGTGTGTGCGGCACTCACTTGGGAATGAGAAGTTTAGAAAGGAACTTAATTTATCAGGGCTTCTATTGGCCAACAATGAGATAGGAGGCTGGTGACCTGGTGAAGAAATGCCACAAGTGTCAAGAATTCGCGAGTTATCACAAGTTGCCAGCAACAGCGCTCCAGGCGAATGTCAGCCCATGGCCATTCGCGAGGTGGGGGATGGATATCCTGGGCCCATTCCCAGAAGCCTCAGGAAAAAGGAAATTCCTCATCGTGGCGGTTGATTATTTCACCAAGTGGGTTGAGGCAGAAGCGGTGGCAAGTATCACCGCTAAGCAGATACAAAAGTTCGCGTTTAAAAGTATCGTCACCAGATTCGGCATACCAGAAAGTATTATCTGTGATCATGGTACTCAATTCGACTCACAAGTCTTTAAAGAATTTTGTGATGATTTAAAGATAAATCTACGATTCGCCTCAGTCGCCTACCCACAAGCCAACGGACAAGCGGAGGCGGCTAACAAACTTATCCTGCAAGGTTTAAAGAAAAGAGTGGATGGATGTAAGGGTGTATGGGTCGAGGAGCTTGATCACGTACTATGGGCTCATCGTACGGCTTATAAAACGGCGACAGGCGAGACTCCCTATACATTGACATATGGGACTGAGGTGGTCCTCCCGGTGGAGATTTCAATCCCATCTATACAGATACAGGAATACAGGGACGAGGTCAACGAGCAAGAATTGATGCTTAACGTGGACATGATTGAGGAAAGAAGAGAAAAAGCGCAGATGCGGCTGATCGCTGAAAAGGAACAGCTAGCCAGGCGATATAATCTAAAGCTCCGACCACATCACATCGCGCTCAATGATTTAGTACTGAGGAAAATTTTCAGGCCGGCGGTAGGGGCAGCCAAGCTCAATCCTGGATGGGAGGGACCGTATAGAGTACGGCGAGTAATAGGGGCCAATACCTTCAAACTAGCGGAGCTGGATGGCACAAAGGTTTCCAAAACATGGAATTCCATGCATCTTAGGCGGTATTATGATTAAAAAAAATAATAAAAAAGTACTTGTAAGCAAATATTGGTTTTAATGAAGTTACCAGATGCCTCGTTACCTAATACCGAAAACGCTGTTTCACCATCAAAATTATCATATAAGACCTAAGGGCATTGAGATCGCTATGTAAGACCTACGGGCATTAACAAGTCGCTGTGTAAGACCTAAGGGCATCAAAATTATCATATAAGAACTAAGGGCATTGAGATCGCTATGTAAGACCTACGGGCATTAACAAGTCGCTGTGTAAGACCTAAGGGCATCAAAATTATCATATAAGACCTAAGGGCATTGAGATCGCTATGTAAGACTTACGGGCATTAACAAGTCGTTGTGTAAAGACCTAAGGGCATCAAAATTATCATATAAGACCTAAGGGCATTGAGATCGCTATGTAAGACCTACGGGCATTAACAAGTCGTTGTGTAAGACCTAAGGGCATCAAAATTATCATATAAGACCTAAGGGCATTAACAAATCGCCGCGTATGACCTAAGGGTAGTAAAACTATCAGTATAACGTATAGCCAACGATGAAAGCAGGCGAAGCGGTCAAGAAGGGCGATACAAGATATAAGACCATGACTGGGAATACGCAAGTCGAACCTAAGTGGAAAATGTTATATAAAAAAAAGAAGAGCAATACCAACAGCAAGTAAGACCATGAAGTCAATTGTCTGAAAAGAAAACAGTAAAAAACAAAAAATCAAAGGCAGAATCAGGGGTCCTTGATGTTGGAGTCTTTCCCGCCGGTCTTTGAGGGATCGGCGGCGGAGTCAAAGTCTTTGCTGCTGGATGAGGGAGCAAGGTCAGAGGATGGCGGCTGAACCTCCGAGCCATCAGGGTTCAAATCAGGCAGGCCGCGACTACGGCAAGTAGCCGTAATATACTCAGCATCTGCCGCCGCCACTTCACGCTGCAGGCGATCGGCGTCTCGGAAGTAATTTTCTTCCTCAGCATCAATTGGGTCAGGAACCCCGCAGCCGTGGCGGTTAAGGCCGCGAAGAACAGCCCGCACCATCTTCCGTCCAGGCCAACCCTTGTTGGGAAACAGCTCGTAGAACTCGTTACGACAGCTGCGCATTACCACACGCATACTCTTGCCGAGAGCATGAGTATAATAAGCCACAGTCTCGTCATATTGAGCCTTAGCAGCCTCAAGATCGCGATCCACCGCCGATTGTGCCGCCAGAGAATCGATAAGCAGCTCTTTAGCACTGTCCCTTTCGACGGTTATCTCCTCCGCCTAAGCGACTTTGGCGCGCGCCTCCTCCAGCTCAGCTTCAAGGGCGGCAACACGCTCATTCGCAGCCTGTAAGTCCTCCTGCACCCCTTCCAGTTGGCCGATTCGCTCAGTCGCCTCGGCCAGGCTTTCCTTCAAGGAACCGGCAGTAGAAGTCACCGCATCTGCTCGGCGCTAGAATCAAAAAGCAGTAAGGGTTTCAGTAGGATCGCGGGGCGACGGTCTGGATGGGAATAAACAAAAAAATAAAAAATAAATAAAATAAAATAATAATAATATAAATAAGTAAAGGGGAAGAGAGGCAAGCAGATAAATACCTTCTCCTCGTTGTGATAACGAGTAAGATCCATACGCAGGGAGCGTAAGTTCTCTGCCTCCTCCTTCAGCCTCTGGTTTTCCTCTTGCATGTGCTTACATGCAAAAGACAGGTCGTCGAGCTCGGCAAGGGCCTACGTAACGAAGCAGCTATGAGCAGGGCAAGAAAAAGGGATGTACCAACAAAGCGAAGTGAGCATACAGATGAGCAAAGGCATTTCACAAATACCTGAAGCAGCTGGCAGGAGGTCGCCCCGTGCAGATCTGGGATCTCCGAGCCTTCTCCGGGTGCGGTCACCCCCGCGTAAATGCCGCGGGAAAATTCCTCAGCAATATCGCTGGCCATCCGGGGGGATATGTGGGATGCGACCGGATGGACAACAGCGAAGTACGGTAGGCGAAAGCGCCCCTCGCCCTCCCGACCAGCAGGAGCAGGACGGTCAAAAATGGTATTGGCCTACTCAGACCAGTTAGCCCGACGGGCGCGATCGATGTTGAACGCCGGTAGGCGAGAATGGTCGCGGGGAGGCTCTGTGGGGCGGGGATCAAGTTCCACGGCAGGGTCCGTTTCAAGATCTGCCGGGTCTAGAGGAGGAAGGATAGGCTCGGTGGAGAGATAGGAGTCGTCATATGAAAGGCCGTCCTCGTCAGCAGGCTGGTCAAGGGGCTCCCTCGCAGGAGGATTATTATCTGCCCGAGGTGATTGGCGGTGAGAGCGGCGGAGGAGAGTTTCAGTTTCAAAATCATCGTCCTCGACTTCTACCACCGGTTGGAGTGGTGGCTGCGGGCGACTGGAGCTCTCGCCCGTCTTCTTCCTCGGCTTGGAAGCCCCGGCCTTCTTCTTCCTTTTTGAGGAAGTGAGGCCTTCGTCTGTCTCGGTCGTTTTCTTCTTCCCCTTAGATTTTTCAAGGGAGGCTGGGAAGAGGCAGGGACGGCGGTAGCAGACTCTGAGCGACCAGGGCGAGTCTCGCCAACAGGCCCGCGCGCGGCGGTGGTGAGGAGGCATCCAGCGAGGCTTACAGCGCCTGAGAAAAAGACAACCCAAGGGTTAGTAAAAAAAAAAAGCACAATGAAGATCTAAACACATATAAGTGGCAGGAAAAGGTAGGCGGTAATGAGAAGGTTGTGTATTCCTAAGGGTTTGGCTTCGGCGACTTAACTACACAAGTTAGACAACACTAACAAAAAGGGGAGGTGGTCATCGTCGCCTATACATAAAAATTAACCTCCTCGTATTCCCGCCCCGCCTGAGCGGTCCTTAGGCCAGAGGTTGTCGATAGGTGATGACAGTCGAGGAGGATTCGGCGCCGCATGAGTGTTTCCTCGGGAGTAGGATCGAGTTCGATGTTGAAACGACTCACGTCGCCGGAAGACCATGAGGGTGGAAGCAGCGAGGACCAGTGGCGATCTGTGTCGCAGGGCTGGAAGTAGAAAAAAGAATGGTACCAGGTAGGACGAGGCTTAGGCGATGAGTAGGTACCCTTTGGGGAGAGATCAGGCCGGCGAACAAAACTTATGCCATTGGATGTGTGTTTGGCATAGTGAATCAGCTGAAACAGTCGAAGAGTGGGAGCGATCTTTTTGGCCACACAGCTGCATTCAAAAGCAGAAGCCGTGGCCCAGCACCCGACATTAAAGGCGCCAAGGGATGCGCCAAAACATCCAAGCAAGTCGACTATGAATGATGATGGCGGAAGTCGAAGTCCATTGGTGAAGGCCTCGGTCCAGATGCCGTGCCACCCGGGCGGGCAATTGCCAATGGTAGAGAGTCGGGAGGCCACGACGAATCCCCAGGAGGATGGCAGCATGGCGAATGGAAGAACGCTGGCGATTCTCTCTACTGACCCTGAAGGAAAGTAGCCCGGGCCAATGACCGTGCGTTCGTCACAAGTAGCTCCCTGCCACATAGACTGCCAGTTGCCAATGGAGTAGGACCCGGTGACCTTGGTCGCCTTAGGGTCAATCTCCACCCCATGGAGGACCCGTTCGAATCCTTTTTGATGGGGACCCCAGAAGGGAAGGGCGGGAGATTCATCAAGGGTTTCCTCTGCTACGTCGGAAATATGGGAAGAAGAGTTCTCGGCCAAGGGTGGAGGATTTAAGGGCACCCGTTCAAGGGACTGACTAGAAAATGAGGGAGAGGGTGAAGGAGAAGGTGAAGGATCAGTGCCCGCAGAATAAGAGTGACTTTGGTTCTGGCTATCGGTGTCGGAATCCATGGTTAAAGAAAGACGGTAAGAAGCGAAAAGAAAAGAGGAACACACGACAGAGAACAGAACTACAATGAAAGCACGAGAGAAAGGTTAAGGCACGTACCAGGTGGGCGACGAAGGGCTCCAGACATCTAAAAAAGGAAGAAAGGGGGAGGAAAGGTCATTTTCCGGTCGACGGAAGAAGGAGGAGGTCGTCGGAAGAAGGAGGAAACAGTCGAAAGCAAAGGGACAGTAAAAACAGTAAGACAGCAGAGAAGGAGTAAAAAAAGGAGGAAGACGGTAAGAATAGGGTTTATATAGGAAGTCTAGTAGGCGGGAAACGGAACCGTCGTGGTGGATGAGTGGGGAGCACGCGCGGCTGATGGGATGTGCTGGCGGGAAACGGAACCGTCGCGACAGTTCATTGGGGGCACGCGCGGTTGAGATGACGTCTGGAAGGATAAGGTAATGATGACTTTTGGGCAATTACTGAAATGCCCCGATTTCCCCAACTTCCCCAGCACGCTAGAGAATAAAAGACCATAATGTCCTGAGAGAGGGAAGAGAACATGAGAAACGGAAGTCAGGTGTGGTTGGCAGTAGCGATAAAGGATCGAAGGCGATATAAGACACGAAAACAAGGGCGATCTAACAAAAAACCAAAAGCTAAGAAACCAAGGCGACGAAGGAAAATAGGGGCGGCAAAGCGACATGGCACAAGCAGCCAAAAGCCCTCAGACAAGCGAAGCTCGACTAAGGGCTTGGGGGCAATTGATGGGTCCTCCTACGGCGACCAAAAGGAAAGCGGTCCGAACCATGAGTAAGCCCTCAGCCAAGCAAAGCTCGACTAAGGGCTTGGGGGCAATGGATGGGCCCAGCCCGGCGAAATCCAAGGGCCCACATGGCGGCCCACGCGACGTCCTGGACACAGCCGCTAGTGCTGAGAAGTTGGGCCTAGGCGACAGCTCAGATGGGCTAAGCACGCAAGCCCAGGAAGTAAAGGGAGGCCCAAAGCGACGACACAGTCTCGGCGGCTCTTACGGTTCCAAGGCAAGACGAACACGTGTCAACATCCTACGGAGCCTACAAACGAGTGGCCAAGATTCAGCCTTGGCGACCAAGACAGGGGTACTATAAATACCCCCCGTACACCCCATTAACCGGAGGACAACACTTTTACCTAGCGGACAAAACGCTCCGCGGTACGTTACTCGCTTCCCTTCCCATTCCTTAAACTGATCGCCTCCCTTTCCCTTGAACTAACTACCCCCTTCATTACTTACGAGGTACACCACCCCTGGAAGACCAACAGGCTTGGGCTTCCATTATTGGGCCAGGCGACGAGGCTGGAACAAGATCAAGTGTTGAGCATTTCATTGAGCTAGGTAAAGCACTCTATTCCCTTTGTTCACATAGCAAAAACATGGTGCATTTGGTCTAGGAGTAGAGAGTCAATTGTGCAAGAGTTCGTTGATTCTACTTGAGTGAATTGCATGGTCATCCGTTTATACATCGTTGCTTGAGATTCAATCCAGCTTTCATGATCCTTGAGCTTGAAGAAACCCCTTGCTAAGCTAACCTACTTCTCTCTTATTTGACCTTCAACTTGCTTTGTTTAGTTTTTCCTTGTCCATTTATGTTTTTGACTTGTTCTTGTTTAAACCAAATCTTAATTTAAATGTTTATACCGTTCATGAACCGTGTGAGTATTAGCTTATGAAAGGACCTCGTGGAATACGACCTTGAATGTTGTGAGTTAAATCTTGCACATCAGTGGCCTCTTTCTTGACACTTGAAACATATGATGCCACTAGGGCGTGGGTTAGAATTTGGAATAATAGGCGTAGTGTTAGGGTTTACCCGGGGTGTCGGCCCTTTAGTATTAGGGTTTGGTCAGGCAGTGCTCTTCTCAACATTCGGGTTCCACGAGGCATTTCCAACATTAGTGTTTCCTCACCAAGGGTTGGTTGGTGCGGTCGCGGGTCGCCTTCTGAAGCCACTCTTCAGTTCCCTTTCCACACGAATGGCTAAGTCCACTAAGTCTTCATAATCAACATAGTTGATCATGTTAACTTGGTGAAGTATGCCCTTTTGCAATCTTCTTGTGAACCTGGTTACTCTGGCTTTCTCATCCTCCTTCAGGTCTAGCCTGGTCACCAATATCTCAATCTCCTTGTTGTACTCTTCCACCGACATGCTACCTTACTTCAAGAATTCGAGCTTCGTGTGTAGGTAGCCAGTATGAAACTCTTCCAGTCTTCCTCATCTTTCTCTTAGGATCCCTCCATGTCTCGATTGGATCCGCCTCATCCCTCTAGACGTGCCGCCTGAGTTCACTCCATCATAGAGCAACATAGTCAGTAAACTCAATAGTAGCAACAGTTACCTTCTTCCTTTCGGAATAGTTATGGCAGTCCAGGAAGTCTTCCATGCTTCACTCTCAATCGATGCATTCGTCGGCATTGGCTTTGCTAGCGAATTTCGGCATGGGCATCTTCAGGATGTTCACATCATCATCAGGCTCTTAGCTGGCCCTCATTAGTCGCCTACCGTCGTCAGGAAATCCACCTCCTCTCGGCTTGCACTCCATGAAGTTGGTAATGGTTTGAGGTAGGGCTGCGATTTGAGCCTCTATGGATGTTATCCTCTCATCTACCATGGTTAGTAAGATAGAACAAAGGCCTCCCAAATCTCTCAACTAAAAATATGAACTAAAACTCACACACTCTAATTATACCACTCGTGTTTAATTTTAAGTATGCACTCAAGTAGGTTAAGAAAATCATAAACTACTTTGAAGCTTAGTTCAAGTAGTTGCAAGTTTCTTCAAAGATAACAAGTTCAAATCTATCAAATCGTAAAGCACAAACAAAACTTGAAAACCTAGGATTATATCTCTAGCCATAAGTACTATCCGTGGTACGACTTGTCTATCAAACAAATTGGCAATCAGTAGTCTTAAGGTCGGTTCAAAGTTTTAAAAAAAAGCAACAAAAGCTATGAAAATCAAAACTTCCCCCTCTTCTGGAGATCAACCTATAATGAAAATTATGGCAAGGTGGCATTAGTTTGGTTTGGGTCGTATATTTTTTATGACCTCTTTTCTTTACTTTATTTTTGTATTTTTTCTTATGATGATGGTCACCAGTTTTTTCTGCCTTATAATTTAACTAAAAACACGAACAAACACAATCAATAACACAATTATGAAACCTTTTAGGGGTTTTCGAAATTTTTATAAAAATAGTAAAGATAAAGAGATAGAGTTGGACCTAGTGTTGAACCTCGCTCTGATACCAGCTGATATGAACCGATCCGCAACCGTGGACGGGGACCATATACCAATAAGCCGAATAACAAAACAGACAAGTCTAACCTTAGAAATTGGAGGTGGATAGGACTTGGAACGGCTAGCTATAAAGAGCTAGGAACCCTAAGTGTCAAGTCGAAGGTGCCATACCGTGGGATGGATGCCCAAGATGATATGTAACATCCCAGTTCTGATTAACCGGTTTGATTTAAAAAGTTTGTTGGTTCCTCGTTGGTTAAAAGTCTTGGTGGGATTTAACTTCATTATTAATTCGACAGTTTAATTTACCTCAAGTGTTGAAAGTTGAACTTTCCGGGTTAAAGGTGTTTCGAGTTAACTGCCAGGTCTAAGTCCCGAACAATTGGCCCGGCCAATTAAATGTGGCAATTTAATTAACTAAAAGTAGTTGTTGTTCAAAATTGAAGAAGCAAAGAGGAGAAGCCGTGTGGGCTTGAGCCCACTCTTGATGAGGGTCGAATGGGAGATGGAAGGAAGGAGGAGAAATTGCTCTCCCTCTTTGGCTGGGCTTTGAGCCCCAACTTAAACTAGGCCTGGTCCCCGGTCAGGTTTGGTAACGAAGGAAAGAAGAGCAAGAAGGGGTTTAATTCAGCTATGGGTTTCCGGCTTGGAAAAAGGAGGGCACGGAAATTAAGATGGGTATTGGCGGCTGAGAGTTGGAAACTCCAGGAAAGGGCGGTATGGAGTGGGATGATGAACAGGGGTCGAGAGAGGGACTCGGGATGCAGAGGATTGGTGGCTGGAGCAAGTTTTGGAGCCGTTGATGAGGGGTTTCGGATCGGTAATGAAAGGAGAAGGACCCGCGGACGAGTTTGAGGTCTGTGGGAAGATCAGAGTCGGGTTCTAGTCAAGAAAACTCTAACTCCAAGAAGTTGGGAGCGGAGTGGCGGCGGTGGCGGCTTGTCGGCGGCCATCACCTTCATGAGAGAAGAAGAAGGATGAAACCGCCACTGTCTGGAAGTTTGGTGACCCTTCAACAGTTTCAGAAGTTAACTGACTGGCTTGTGAGTTTGGGAAGTTGGTGCATCTGTTTTGGAATTTTGTTGTAAATTTCGGTTTGGTCCCTAACTGTAGTAACTGTGACAGATGAGGACGTGGGTGACTTTCTTTTACTTTCTGAAGTTCTGGACCTCATTGCTTAACTGGAAAAGTTGGCGGACCATGCTAGAAATTCGTGGAAAATCCTCAGCTTGGTCACCAGAAGTTTTGAAGGGTTGCAATTCAGTAACTGGGGGTTATCTTGCTCGCTTGAAGTCGAAACGATGAACCGTTAGAACCTGTGGAACTGGGATGACGAGACTGGCGTTTCCAGACATAATTTAAAGGCTGAATTCAGGTTAAGGTAAGGTCTTAGCGTCGATAGGTAGAGACGTGAGAAATTACAATCTGACTTAGTGATTAACAGGGATGCATGAATTGGAGAGCTGAAAATGGTTAATTATGTGTTTTGATTATTGATTGCTGATGTGTTTTTGTGTAGCTTGAATTGGTTGGTATGACTTGTTTGTATGAGTGGTTGATTGGCTTGATTTAATGGTTGATTAGGTAGCTAGAATGAGGGTTTAATTCCTAAATGCGCAATATATATTATTATTGGAATTGTGGAATGTTGGTTGCGGAACGATGGCCCTGCCAATGTGGGGTCATCCTATGAACGACAAATAGGAGGGTGACCCTAGACCTTGTGACATGATCACACCTTGTTTTCACTATTACAGGTGGGGTGGTCAGTAAGGATAGCAGTCCGCCCGTAATAAGTGTGTATGTGATTTGTGGTGTAGAATTATCACATTGAATTGGTGCATGGAATTGTAACATGGAATTTTGAAGTGTAATTGGGATATGGAATTGGTTGAATGAAATTGTGAAGTGGAATTGGCCGGAACAGAGATGCTTGACGGGACGCTAGTCGCGCTCGGTTTGTTATAGTCCGCCATGGTTCGTGGAGACACCATTGCTGGAAGTGCTGGTGGAGTGGTGTGAGGAGTAGGTGGTTGAGAGCCGAAAGACTTAGGGGATGAGGATGATTCTCCCTTAGTCTCCTCAATTTTTATGGGGAAAGTGGGTTGGTTATCACTTGTTTCTTTCCTTGTTGTTGCTTTGTCGGTACGGAACTTCTAGGACAGTTTGAGCTCTTAGTCTTGATTGGCTTGAGCTGAGAACGAGTACTTGGACGGTTCATATATGATATACCTTCATTCAACCTGCAATTTAACAAAAAAAAAAAAAAAGAGCAACCGGTGTAAAATCGAAGTGTGATAGAAAGTGAAAAGATCAAAAGTAGAAGAATAATTGCCAACTCTTCTTTCAAACGTTTAAGAAGAGTCCCCGGCAACGGCGCCAAATTGATAAGCTGCAAAACAACGGTCAAATAACTAACCTACAAGATTAGGATAGATCGTATTCCACGGGGTTCTTCTCTACGTTTACTCAAAGGAGATTAACAATTATTCGGGTTTAAATATGTTTTGTGGTGTAAGTTCCACAAATTTCTAATGCTATCAAGTAGGGGAAATGGAATTGAATTAAAACTAAGATTAAAAGGTTGATTCATTGGATTTGGTTTCGATTAACAGAAAAAAGCTTAGACTGGAATTCCCCTTCAGATCACGAAGGCATTGGCAATCACAAGACCGACGACTTTTCAACCTTAATTCATTCAGTTCTTAATCACCACCATAGCTCCTTACCCTTAGGTCTAAGTCCACGAGTATTCGCTACTATTGAACTAACTCCCAAGATCAATTACCTGCCGTGCGTTCGCTTCTACAACGGATAATTGGTTGGTGCACCTAAATTGATTTTAATGAGCTACTCTTGAAATGGATTAACCCTAAGCGGTTCCTACTAAAGGAATGATTCCCTTGAATAGGTTAACTAATTGATTTGATGTTCTAGAATCAAGCGTACGTTTGCCAACTATCCTTATTATAACAAGAATCTAAACTAGGTGATCAAGCTAGAAAAGAAACGAAATTGAAGAACAAATCAATTATGAAAAAGAATAAACTAAATTAATATCTAACTACTACCGATCCGTGACCACTTTAAACCCCCGGGTCACTTAGGGTTCATCTAATCTAAGCTTATTAGGTTTAGCTACTCATATTCGATACAAAAGAATCAAAGACTAATAGAATTCATCTCAAAGAGGAAGAACTGAGAAGATCTAAAAAACCTAATTTCGACGATTCCGTGAATCTTCAATCCTCGAGAAATCTTCAACTCTTAGCTCTCAATGTCTTCTGGATGAATGATTATCACTAATATCTTCAAGAACTCTAGAATATGCTCTGACCTCTCTCCTATGTGTGGGAAATTATGAAAAATCGAGAATATCTTCAAGTAGGGCTGAATGGCTCCTTAAATAGGCTAAAATCCGAAATCAACATTGAGTTTGGAAAGCCTTATGTTCTCGGCGAAAACTTATTTGTAAATAATTAAACAATTCTCGCGCTGGATATCTTCCTTTTCCTTCACAGACTTTTTGCCGAAAAGTTGTTCATGATAATTAAATGAAATTCTTTGCTGGAATTTCTTCACAAAGTTTTTGGCGAAAACTTTGATGTACGTTTTCGCCGAAATATTCTTCACTGGGCAGTTGTGTTTTAATTCTTGATGGTCTGACTTCTCTGATGATCTCGGGTCACTTCTTGAAGCTCCATTGTAGCCTGAACACTCTCGACGGCTACTTATTTGATGACAAATACCCGTGTACTAACATAGACACTAGAAAACACGTCAAATATAGACCTGAAACGAGCCAAGGTAACCAAATAAGTGAGAAATAGAGTAAATGAACCGAAATCCATTAAACTATCCCTAAAACGTGTTTCAAACAATGAAATGTCGCTTAATTGGGGCTGATAATCACGTTAATTCTAGTGTCATCAGCTTGTTTGACATTAGTTACAAAGAACTAAGAAGTCACTAATAGAATTGGATATGCTAAGTGCAAACACAATTTACACTGTTGTAGGACTCTAACCAGATTCAGGATTCATTGTGTTCGGTAGATCTTAATATTCATGTTGTGATTTGGTGACCTATATATGTAGAGTGTCATATTGGTACCTTGAAAGAAGCATTCAGAAACTGTTTATAACCACAAATGAAGCCAAGACAAGAAAGGATTAGAACTAAAAAAACAAAGAGGTGACAATGCTTCATGATTCTTACAACAATTTGGGGGAGGAAGCCAGCAACTTGAAAAATGAGGATGTTGAGATGGAGAAACAAATTGACAAATGATATTGAGAATTGACGTGCCAATAATCAAATATGAAAGTTCGATTATTAACAATCAAGGTCGTATTTCAACGGGGATCTCTGAATGGCCAATACTCACACTACTCATGGACAGTCTAAACATTTAAATTGAGTTTTGGTTTGAAAGAACGATTCAAAAGCATAGACTAAACAAGCAAGTAAAGCAATAACTAACAAAGACGGTCGATGATCAAATAAGAGAGAAGAAGGTCAACTTAGTAAGGGAGTTTCTCAAGCTCAAGAGTAATGAAAGATGGATTGAGTCACAAACATCAATGTATAATTACTTGGCCACGCATAACATTAATATAGAATCAACGAACTCTCACACAATTGATTCACTACTCCTAAACCACATGAACTATGCTCTCGCTATACGAACAAAGGAATTGAGTGCTTTAGTTAAGCTCACTCACCTAAACTCCTAATGCAAGATACTCTCAGATCAATCAACAACATAATGTTAACAATCATAAGGTTCTTCAACGACTAAATGAATGTAAAACCAAATGCACTCCAAGTGTTTCAAGAAATGTCAACAAAGAAATCAAGTGAAAATGGTCGCAATTGAGTAATCCAGTCTCTCAAATTCATCAATTACAATCCCTAAACCTTAAATCAACATCATCCAACAATTCTCATACATTGAATAACATTAGAAAGTACCATAGAAACCAATCAAGCTCACATGACAATACAAGCACAATGTTAGAGACCAATTCATTACACAAAGACTATGGAAGACTCACACTACAACAAAAGCCATGAATAGTCGGGGGTCACTTGTCGGGGGCCAAATGCCCCCGACAATTATAGTCGGTGGCTGGCCAACAATGGTCGGGGGCGTATAGCCCCCGACAAATATAGTCGGGGGCAATTTTGTCGGGGTCTGGCTCCTGACTAATTGAGTGGTTTAGTCGGGGTGTGGCCCCCGACAATAAAGCCCCGACTATTTTAGTCGGGAGCTTTATTGTCGGGGGCCACACCCCCGACTAAATGTGTAATTATATTTAATATAGTATTTAGTCGGGGGTGTGGCCCCTGACAATAAAGCCCCGACTAAAATAGTCAATGGCATTACTGTCGGGGGCCGCGTCCCCCACTAAATACTCATTTAATGGGGGGCGCGGCCCCCGACAATATTGCCCCTGACTATTTTAGTCGTGGGCTTTATTGTCGGGGGCCACGCCCCCGACTAAATACTTTATTAAATATAATTTTAGTGCCCCCGACAATAAAGCCCCCCGACTAAAATATTCAAGGGCATTATTTTCGGGTGCCGCACCCCCCATTAAATGAGTATTTAGTGGGGGACGCGGCCCCCAACTAATCCACTCATTTAGTCGGGGGTGAGGCCCCCGACAATTAAACCCCATACAAAAAATAGTATTCCTCCTTAAATTGTCTCATTATCCCCATTCTCTTCATTTCTCCTTTCCCTCAACTCTCTCAATTTCTCAACTAACCAAAGCCGTCGCCGCCGTCGGCCGTCCGCCGCCACCGCCATCCAACGCCGTCCGTCGCCGCCACCACCACCACCACCACTATCCACCGCCGCCACCACCACTACCACAATTGTCGCCGTCGCCGTCCACCACTGCCACCACCACCACTATCCACCGTCGCCGCTACTACTACTACAATCACCATCGCCGCCACCACCGTCGTTGTCGCTATCCGCCGTCCACAACCACCGTCGCCGTCACCGTCCAACGACCATTAGATAATAAAAGAATTTATATATATTATTTATTTAATATATATGCAATACTTATTATATATATTATTTATTATAAATGTATGTATTTATATTATATATAAATAAAATAATATATTGATTGAACGGACGGATAAGATCGCGACACGCAAGCGGGTGCACTCAATGCACCCACCTAGCTGGGTGCACCGGAGTGTTCACCATATATATATATGGTCAACGCTCCGGTACCCACTGGGTACCAGTACCCTATAACTAAAATTCATCACAATTATGTTTGTATTTTAAAGTTCGAGGGTCTTAGTTTAGTGTTCAGGTGTAAAGATATAGTGTTTAGGGGTTCGAGTTTATATTTGGGGTTTATGATATTTTAGTTTGGACTTTTAGTCAAAAGTTAGAGTTTTACATACGATTTAGAATTTGAGTTTATAAAGTAGTATTTGAGGGTCAAAATTCAGTGTTTACGGGGTAAGCATTATTCATTACTCCTCACGATTTATTACAATGGATTTAGGACTCATTATTTTAATTTTAAGCATTTAAAAATGTGAATTTAGAGTGGTAGGGTACCGGTACCCCGTGGGCACCGGAGCGCTTGCCATATATGTATATATATGTATAAAAGGAAAACACTCCGGTGCACCCGGTGCACCGAGTGCACCCGCTTGCGTTTTGATAGATAAATATGTTTTTAAAATCTTGTTTTTTTGAGGATAAGTATCTACCAATGTTGTCATGACCGGACCGGACCGGCCGGTCCGACCGGTAAAACCGGGAACCAGTCCCAAATCCGGTCCGGTCAGCCCTTGAAAAGCTAGCAGCTCAATTAGACACTGCAATCCGGTTGAACCGGAAAAACTGGTGTAACCCGGTCAGGACGGTTTTGGCCGGTCTAATTGAATAAAAAAAATTCCTAATTTCCCAAAACAAAAAATCGTGCAATCTCTCTCTTTCAGAACCATTCTTTTCACGACACTCTTCTCCCAACTCTCTGCCTATCTCTCACTGAACTCCATCGTCGCCTCTTCTCAGTCGGCAGCGGCTCCGCCGGCATTCTCTTCCTCATCTCCGGCCGGCGCTTCTTCTTCTCTCACACTCGTCCGTCATCTTCTTCGTAAGTTTCTAATTTCTATTTCCCTTTCATCAAATGTTAGGGTTCCTAATTAGATTGTGTTCCGATTCCATTCTGTGTTCCGATTCGTAATTTCTATGCTGTGTTTCGATTCCATTCCGTGTTTCGATTCCTAATTTCTATGCCGTGTTTTGATTCCATTCCGCGTTTCGATTCCATTCCGTCTTCCGATTCGTAATTTCTATGCTGTGTTTCGTTCCATTCCGTGTTTCGATTCCTAATTTCTATGCTGTGTTTCGATTATATTCTATATTTCGATTCCTAATTTCTATCTGAACTGTCGTCTTCTTCTTCTTCTTTGTCCTAATTTCTATACTGCTTTGCTTTGCTCAGTTGCAGCTTTTCTACTTTGCTGATTACTGCTATAATGCTTAGTAATTTGGTGTTAGATGGGGCTTTTTACTGTTATGGAGCAATCCTCTTCAGTTAGATAGGTTTGTTGTTTTACTGATATGGGTTTGTTTAAGGGCTGTTGTTTTACTGATATGGGTTTGTTTAAGGGCTGCTGTGTTGGTCAGTTAGATCTTAGATGGGGCTGCTGTGCTGGCTTTGTCCGTTTTAGTGTTTCTGCTGTGCTGTGATGTAGTGTTTGTGTAAAACTTGAAATTAGATGGGGCTGCTGTGCTGTGATGTAGTGTTGGTTAGTGAAGCTTTGTCATTTAAACTCTTGTCCCTTGATGGTGGTATGTGAAGCTTTGTCCTTTAAACTCTTGTCCTTTGTCATTGAAACTGTAGTTGTTGGCTGCTTTGTCCTTTGATGGTGGTATGTGAAGCTTTATCATTTACACTATTTATTAATCAATGAAAGTTTCCTTACAGATGGATACAAGTACTGGTGGAGATGGATCTTCGATATCTCTTTGACGATACCTCTCTTTTTTAGATGTCGTGTTTATGTATTGGTGTTGTTTCAGTTTCTAACTTTTCAAAATATTGTGTTGTGGTATGTATTATTGGTGGGATTTGGTTGCTATGTTTATGCACTATGAATTATGGATTATAAACTTCGAATGGTGAATGGATTTTGGATTATGCACTATGAATCATAATATTTTTGTGTTTATATAGTTACCGGTTTTATACCGGTTTTTTACGGTTTGATCACGGTCGGACCTCTGACCCTTCAACCTCTCGCTGGACCGGTTCGATGTCCGGTCCGGTCCTGACAACACTGGTATCTACATGTCATTAAAAGATACATAGAGCGATTTGAACGAAAAACTAATTTGGTAGACCTGATGATCTATCATATTAGGAAAAAATACCGCTATAGAAGGAAACCTAAAGAACATTAGGTATAATCTTATACTATGATGACTAAAAATTTCAACTAAGCTCAATCTAGACTTATTAAGATTAAATCTATTGATTTAAAAGTTCAATTCAATGAAAATACGACTCTAGATAGCATAAACGCAAGCGGGTGCACTCGATGCACCGGGTGCACCGGAGTGTTCACCATATATATAATATTTATATATATTATATAAATATATACATAATTTTGCCCTCGACTAAATGGCCCTCGACAAAATTAGTCAGGGGTGTGGCCCCCAACTAAATGGCCCCCTATTTTTGTTAGGGGCCACGCCCCCGACTATTTTTTGTCTGATTCCTTCACCCCCGACAAAATATCCCTATACAGTGATACTTTAGTGGGTTGCAAGTCTGAATTTAAGGGGGGCAGCGCCCCCGGCTAAATTAATTAGGGGGTGCATTGCTCCTAGGGATGGCAATTTATAACCTACCCTAGGGTATCCTACCCTACCCTACCCGGTCAACGAGGATAATACCCTGTGTGGACGGGGTAAGGGTAGGGTAAGGGTATTACCTTAGATGAAAAATTAGGGTAAGGGTAGGATAAGGGTATGACCAAAACCCTACCCGCAAAATACCCTACCCTTAATCTCAATATAAATCTAAGTAATTTTTATATAAAATTACCAAACAAACTATTGTCCACGGTTGATTCATGAGATGACTCACAATTAACTAAGGGTCCGTTTGGATAGGTGTATTTGTATTTGGTAATTGAAATTCATGTAATTGAAATGCATGCAATTGAAATTCATGTATTTAAAATTCATGCAATTAAAATTCATGTGTTTGGATGTTAAGTTATTTTGTGTGTATTTAAAATCAATACACAATACAACATTTTGGTAGTCTGACCAAAAGTCTGATTAAGAAATTTTCCGACCATGAATATTTGATGATCGATTTTTTCAGCAAAAAGGTCTACCAGAAAAAATTTGATGACAGAATCCTGAACCCTAAATAGTGGAATCTAACAGCAGAACCCTAAACCTCAAATAGTGCAATCTAGTGGTAGAATCGTAAAACCTAAACAATGAAATTTAGTGACAAAAATTTAGAAGCAGAACCCTAAACCTTAAATAGTGAAATCTGGCGGCAAAAACCTGAACTCTAAACATTAGAATTTGGCGGCAAAAACCTAAACCCTAAGTGGTGGAATTTGGCGACAAATTTTTTTCCAAAGAACCCTAAACCCTAAATGGTGTGGAATCTAGCAGTAGAAACCTAAACCCTAAATGATTGAATCTGCTAGCAAAAAATTGGCGTCGGAACCTTAAACGTTAAATGGTGGAATCTAGCGGAAAAGATATGGTGGCAGAACCCTAAAACCTAAACGGTGGAATCTGACGAAAAATATTTGGCGACGGAACCCTAAACTCTAAAGAGTAGAATTTCGCGAAAAAATGGTGGTTGAACTCTAAACCTTAAAGAGTGAAATTTGGTGGTGAAAACCTATACCCTAAATGGTAGAATCTGGCGGAAAATATTTGGCGGCGGAACCCTAAATCCTAAGCGACCATAAAAATTTGGCGGCAGAACCTTAAACCCTAAATGGTAGAATTTGGCGGCAAAAATTTTGGTAACAGAATCTTGTGACATAACTCTTGGCAGAAAAAAATATGTCGGCAAAGTTTCTATGCTTGAATATGCTATCTATTAAAGAAAGTAGTTGTGCATTTTTTTTTATTTATCCTTGAGATATGAGCCATTGATTGATTATGCTTGATGTGAATTTCAAATCACTAGGTTTTAAAAGGTATTTCAAATTCATGATTTAGCAAGCTCAAATTCAAGGGTGTATTTGACCCAAATACAAATACATTTTCTTATTTGTATCCAAACACTAAATTTGGTATTTGAAATACCAAATACCAAATCCCAAATGCAAATACACCTATCCAAACGGACCCTAAAATAATAGCACATTATAATCATTAATATTTAATTAAATACTTGATCATGATTGAAGTCTTGATTTAGAATGATATAATTATGGTTGATAGTAGAAATTAGTAGTCATATATTTGTATAATATTACTTTATATATATTTTGTGCTTATATAATGTATTTTATTTTATTTATGTGGTTGAGAATGGTGTGTTTTGGTATAAACATTATCCAAAAAATTGTGTAATAAGAGTCGATCAAAATATCCAGGGTACCCACGTACCCTTTGGGTATTTGTAGGGTATGTAAGGTTAGTACATTTGAAAACCCGTAAGGTAAATGGTCGGGTATTTTCCATTGTTATACCTTGGGGGTAAGGGTACAGTTGACCCCATACCCCGACCCTACCCTACCCATTGCCAAGCCTAATTGCTCCCTCTATTTTCAGTTTTGCCCCCCACCCCTCCCTATTTGATGTGTTTGTTGTAGTGTCAATTCAATCAATCATTACACAAAGACTATGGAAGACTTAATTCAATCAATCATCCCTCTATCCTAGCATGATCTATCCCTCACTAAGATAAACCCTAAGTCTAGCCTAGCATAGCCATGGAGGAAACATGAATTGGAGAGGAGGAGAACACCCTAGCTTCCATGGATGATCCTTCAACCTTGCACTTCAAGTTACTACTCGAAGGTGAGAGGCTTTCATTAGCTCCTTCCTTCAATTCAATCTTCAATTCCCTTAGGTTGAGAGGCAGAGGATGATCGAGAATGGAGATGATCGCGATTCTACTCTGTGTTCTGTGTATTGAATGGTCTGTGTCCCCCTTAATTCTCGTCGAGCATCGCCTTAAATACATACACCGGAACAGAGCAGAGTTCTCGGCAAAAACTAGTTCTCGCTGAGAACTTTCTTGAAAATCCCCTGGAATTCTCATCGAGAAAATAGCCTTCAATCCTCAAATGTTCTCAGCGAGAACATTGAAAGTTCTCGCTGAGAACTTCTTCATAAATGCTTGCACTAATCTCAATTTTGCATTGGCCTTAACTCCTCCGTCTTAGCTCCGATTGAGCTCCAGTTTGATCCTATGTGCTCCTTGTCATCCATACTACCATGCCAAGGCCTGAAAATGCACAAAGACAACTTCGATAGACAACAAATTGGGTCCAAAAGTGGCTTCCGGACAACAAAAGTGTACTTTGCACAAAACAACTATAAAAGCACATGAGCTATGGCTTAACACGATAAAAAACGGGAGATTCTTAGGTAAATCGTAGGCTCAAAACATGAATACAAACATCACATCAAACTCCCCTACGACTAGCCCGAAGCTTGACCTCAAGCGAGCAAATACTTACACTAACGCACTAACCATTTGAAACAAGCCAAAAGATCTCTAAGTTCGTCGAAACACATTTTGATAGCCTGAGTTTAAGCAAGGTAAATGATCCCAAAATCTCACCAAACAACCCTGAAAACATTTTCACAACAAAAACCAAACTAGTTCTTACTAGAGATAAGGCCGAACAACTTGACAAAAGCATCGGTTACTAGATGGTTCACTTATCCCTGGAGCCTACACATGAACGGAGGGAAAGTAAGGGGTTCGGTCGACATTGGTCAACTTGTGCCGAGGGGGTAGTACACTCGTCCTCACATTTTTAGATTTTGCGGCTTTTGCGAAAGGACTCTAGGCTATTTCAAGTTCTACCCCCTCTTTTTCTTTTCCAAATCTCACTTTTTCTTCGCTTTTGGTCTTTCTATTGTAATAGCGACTTCAGAAAAAAGTTTTTTACTAGACTCTTTTGTCTTACTAGTAGGAGCATTGGGAGACCCGTGCAGGTACGGAGCAGCCAACCCCATTGGGGACCGCGTTATCCTAAACCCTCCCCACGCAGGGAGGGGTTGACAAGGAGAATGCCACACTAATACTTCCCCTTTGGGGACTAAGCAATGGGCGGGCAACGTATTTCCAGCTTGTGGTGGATCTCAACCAAGCGGCTCTTAGGCACGTCTATCGCTCAAGTGGACACAAAGGTCATCTTACTCATACATTGGGCACCACACTTTCCTACCCTATATCCTAGACTCTAGGAAACTTTGACCGCCACTGAACACTACACAAAACTGGCACCTATCAAAGATAAGAACACTTTGTCAAGTTAATAGACCTCATATTTAATAAAAACTAGTTTCAGACTTGTTGTAAAAGGGTTTAAAAGGCATTTGGAATAAAAACCAGTTCACACTTTACGTTGAAAACCTCGGCTATCACGTATGTGCTCACCATACAATCATGTGGCTTGTCAAACAAATAGAGTTTAAGGGAGTTAAGTAATTAACAAGCAAAAGAGGTGATAGTGGAACATGCAAAACGAAAACAACATGCTAAGGTAGATGAAAAGAGAGACACAATTATATATGCTACCTAGCACAAGACATCCAGTTATCATAGCATAACATTCTACTTCTACCAGCAAACAATCATACCAAACCTCAAATTCCCCCTATGACTAGAATGAGCATTGTCCTAAAAGCAAGAGAGAGAGAGAGAGTAAGGTAGAACGAGAATACCGCGCGACGAAGAGGAGCATACAAGGCAAGAGTGGTGAGAGAGTCCCATGATGATCATTGGTGAAGAGTGATTCCCATATGTTTTCCAAACATTATTTAAAGAGTTAAAAACAACACAATAACCAAAAAGAGCAAAAACAAGTGAGAAAGTAAAGATAACATGGTGTGCCTCCCATGAAGCGCTACTTTAACGTCTATAGATAGACGATACCTATGTTATGGTATCCAACTTAGCACCTCATTGAAATCCATTAGTTTCTTCCAAGAAGAAAATTGAGCTCCAAGTAACACCTTGAGTGATTGATAAGCTAGCCAATTAACAATGTTTGAATACCCTTTGTTACCTTGGAATGGATTACCACCCTTGAATTTAGAAACTTGATGAAGGAAGGGGGAGTACGGTTGGGCATTGCCATTGGTCTCCATTGACTCCAAGTCGGAAATGTCACTCAAGGAGTCCTTCAGGTCAAGTAGATGTGGCTCCACTTTCATGACTACTTTAGGAGGGGTCGAGAAGCATGTGTCCTTAGTCTCTTGGCACAAGTACTTCATGAGCAAGCAAGAAGTTTGAATAGTACTCTTGGTCTTGGTTGGTTGCACCACAATCAAAGGTTGATGTTGTATACTCAAGTGCACCACTCTAGGTGAAACCTCTTCTTGAAGAGTCCTCAAATCATCTCTTACCACCTCTAAAGGATCATCAACTTCAATTCTCCTTGATTCTTCTACCTGTGCACCATAGTCATTTGGTGTGTCCTTAGGAAGAATATGTTCTTCAATCTCCTCCACTACCAAATATTCTTCCGTATTAAGCTCTTCCGACTCACAAGTATCATCCTCATCATCATAAACATGCTCCACACTATCAAGACGACTTTCATTCTCTAAAAATTCCTTGATGAGCTCCATACTTTGAGCTAAGCGATTAACCCGAACTGCATTATCTTCCGCAATTTTCAAGATCTCCTCTATCATGGAAAGAGGTGGAGAATGTTGCTCATGGCTTATGAACTCCTCTTGAGAATACTCCGCCAAGATTTGATGGTAGCTTGGAGGTGGAGGAGGACATTGCTCATTCCACATTGGTGTTGAAGTTCGTTCATCTTGACCCCACCATTGGCGAACTCCCTCAAAAGTCTCTTGGTAGTAGTTGGATGATGTTTGATGATCATAGTATGGGTTTGGAGAAGGATTCCAACCTTGATAGGTACCATAACCACGATTTCCATGCCACAAGTTCATTCTACTTGGAATCTAGCTCCCATTAACTAAGTGAGGTAGAGAAAGGGTTGGTGGATCTATAACTTGCTCGAGGCCTCGAAGTTGTGCTTGGGGATGAATGAGTCGACTCATACACTACCACAAGGTACCTACCCACAAGCACAACGAGCACACCAAAGTAACACGATAATACGGGATAACAAAATCAAGCAAACAAGTAAAAAGGAAGCAAAACTAAATTGGAAGGAAGCAATAGATTGGTCCACTACTAAATGCTTTCTTAGGATTGAGAAAGTCCCCGACAACGGCACCAAAAACTTGACGTGCCAATAATCAACTATGAAAGCTCGATTATTAACAATCAAGGTCATATTTCCATGGGGATCTCTCAATGGCCAATACTCACACTACTCATGGACGGTCTAAACATTGAAATTGAGTTTTGGTTTGAAAGAACGATTCAAAATCATAGACTAAACAAGCAAGTAAAGCAATAACTAACAAGGATGGTTGATGATCAAATAAGAGAGAAGAAGGTCAACTTAGTAAGGGAGTTTCTCAAGCTCAAGAGTAATGAAAGATGGATTGAGTGACAAGCATCAATGTATAATTACTTGGCCACGCATAACACTAATATAGAATCAACGAACTCTCGCACAATTGTTACACTACTCCTAAACCACATGAACTATGCTCTCGCTATACGAACAAAGAATGGAGTGCTTTAGTCAACCTCAATGAAATGCTCACTCACCTAAACTCCTAATCCATAACTTCTAACACAAGGCAATGATGCAAGATACTCTCATATCAATCATAGAACATAAGGTTAACAATCATAAGGTCTTTCGACTACTGAATTAATGTAAAATGAAATGCACTCCAAGTGTTTGAAGAAATGTCAACAAAGAAATCCAATGAAAAATGGTTGCAATTGAGTAATCCAATCTCTCAAATTCATCAATTACAATCCCTAAACCTTAAATCAACATCATCCAACAATTCTCATACATTGAATAACATTAGAAAGTACCATAGAAACCAATCAAGCTCACATGGCAATACAAGCACAAGGTTAGAGACCAATTCATTACACAAAGACTATGGAAGACTTAATTCAATCAATCATCCCTCTATCCTAGCATGATCCAACCCTCACTAAGCTAAACCCTAAGTCTAGCCTAGCATAGCCATGGAGAAAACCTGAATTGGAGAGGAGGAGAACACCCTAGCTTCCATGGATGGTCCTTCAACCTTGCACTTCAAGTTACTACTCCAAGGTGAGAGGCTTTCCTTAACACCTTCCTTCAATTCCCTTAGGTTGAGAGGCGGAGGATGATCAAGAATGGAGATGATCGCGATTCTGCTCTGTGTTCTGTGTATCGACTGGTCTGTGTCCCCCTGATGATAGACGTGATTATCAGCCTCATTTAAGCGATATTTCCTTGCTTAAGACATGGTTTTTAGGGTAGAATAGCAAATATTCACTCAACTGCTCTATCTCGTGCCATTTGTGTTACTTTGGCCCGTTTTGGGTCTATTTGATGGTTTTCTAGTGTTTTTATGATAGCACAGGTTTTTGCCGTCAAATAAAGTAGCCAAGGACGTGGCTAAGGCATTGGAACCTTGAGGAATCACACCAGAATTGATCCGAGAAGTCAATCAAGTCGAATCAAATCCTGCCCCGATTTACACTGCAGTTTTCGGCGAAAATCCCCCAGGTTTTCGGCGAAAACTCAAGAAAAATCGGCTGAGTTCACAAAGAGAAGTTTTCGGCGAAAACTCCAAGTTTTCGCCGAGAACCCTATGGTCCGAAAATAACAGGAGAAACAGTCGAGCTTTCAAGTCATTTACAAAGGAATTTTCGGCGAAAACTTCATAGGTTTTTGGCGAAAATTCCAGGCAAAATCCGGCAGTTTTAGGGTTAAGTATAAATACTTAACCGGCGGCCGAAAAGGAGGAGGAAGAATCATTATTAATATTTTCATAAATCAGACTTTTGAAAGTCAGCCGACTCTAGGGTCGATAGATAGAGTTTAGAGAGTTTAAAGATCCATGGAGAGATCGTGACGCCATCCTTCCACCTCGGAGAGCTCGGAGCTTAAAGTTGAAGATCCAGGAGACTGAAGCTTCGCCGGAGTCGTCAGAATTAGGTTTTTTAGTTCTTATCTGTTCTTCCTCTGTATGATGATTTCCTTTGTTGCCTTTGATTCTTCTGTTATTGTTATGAGTAGCTGAACTCGTAGAGCTTAGATTAGATGATCCCTAAGTGACCCAGGGCTTTAAAGCGGTCACGGATTGGCAGTAATTAGATTCAAAGTTCAATCAGTTTCTCTTTGCATGGTTGTTTTGTTCTTCATTGTTTATCTTTCTCTTCTGGTTGGTCGCCTAGATTAGGTTTATGCAAGCTAGGGTTAGTCGCCAGACAGCTTCCCTGCTTTGGGCATAAACTTGTCTTCCTTGATCACCTAGTTTAGATTCTTGTTAAGCTGAGGATAGAAGCGAACGCTCGCCTCTCTTTAAAACATCAATTCAACCAATTAACCTATTCATTGGAGTGTGCCTTTCGCAGGAACCAATTAGGGTTAATCCATTGCAAGAGTAACTTATAAATCGTTAGTAATTCCACCAGTTAGTTAAGTCATTGCGAGAGGTGACCGTACCCGAGCGACTAATTAATCTTGGTAGCTAGATCGGATAGAGCGAACGTTCGTTAGTCTTAAACCTAGGGTCAGGAGTTATGGTGGTGTATAGAAACCGATTGAATTAGAATTGAAAACCGCTGGTCTTGTGATTGTCGTTGCCTTGGTAATCTAAGGGGGATTCAAAATCTAAGCTCGTCTATCTTCTCGTTAGTCAACCTTTTTACTTTTTCTGTCTTTTATTTTCCTGCTTATTAGATTAGAAGTCGTGGAACTCACACCACGCACAACGTGTTCAAACTTGAGTAAATTGCCAGCATATTTGAGTAACCGATTAGAAGAGACCTCGAGTAGAATACGATCTAGTCTACCTTGGTAGATTAGTTATTTGAAGCACGCCAAAAGCGTGTCATCAAATTGGCGTCGTTGCCGGGGACTCTTCTAATTGTTTGAAAGGAGAGTTGGCAAATTATTCTTCTACCTTTCCGCCTACCATTTATTTTCCCTCCATATTTCCACGATTTACCTGGGTAGTGCTTTTTAGTTTTGATTATGCAAGATTACAGGTGGGATGACCGGTACTGAGAGTGGTACATCAATGAAGCACCATATCTCGAAGCCTCCCAAGAGATGGATTTACACACTTATGAGTATCAACAATGGATGGCAAGCACCCAAGCCGCGATCGACAACCTCTAGTCAATGGACAATGTTGTTGATGCATTGAACGCCGCGCTCAAGCGACTAGTGCAATTGAAGGGAGAAGACGCTCAAGAGCATTTCGAAGAAGAGTCAGAAGCTACACACCACTAACAAAATCACTAAGAGGTGTATATACCGGCTCATCACATCGACAACAGACATAAAGAGTAGAATCCACCTTGGATGATCTCATTTCGAAGCTACAAGATCGTAACATGGTGGATGTCGAGCTCGAGCAACCAAATCCACTAATGGAAGAAGATGCTCAAGAGCTGTACGAAGATGAACATGACAATCTCACCCATGACTATTGCGAGCTAGAAGCATCTGATGAAGAATCCTTGGTGGTGGTGGTTGATGAAGACAAAGAGCCAATCCATCCTGAAGTTGAAGCCGAAGAGGAGCACATAGAGATTGAGGAGATACCCTCACCTACACTTCCGCTGAATCAACCTGTAGATCAAGCCAGAGACGAGCACGTGGAAACCAAAAAGGTCATGGATTTAGAAGTTTACATACTCGATCCCGAGAGACCTCTGGATGATCATCAGGTAGAGAAGATGGAGCTCATTGACCATGTCGCGACGTACTACCTCTTTCCTCCTTCGGTTGGAGAATTCGAGAAGAACTGGTTATCCAAACAGAACCGCGATCTACTGGAGCACTTCCGGCTACATCACCCTTCTGGAGTGCCACATGACACTCAACCACTAGCCTTGAAGAAGATGATTGACTTCAAGGAACTCCTAAGTTGGGGTCCCTAACAGGTACCGTCCGGCTCAAGGACGTTAAAAGAGAGCGCTTCGTGGGAGGCAACCCATGGCTGGAGTCCGTTTTTGAATTATTGAGTCAGTCTTTTTCGTCGTTCGAGTCGGTTTCGGGGAGCCAAAGTGTCAGTTTAATTTCCTTTTGTTTTGATTTTTTTTCTATTAGGTTTTTGAAAAAAAAATTTCAATAAAAAAAAAGTATTTTTCGGCGAAAAGTACAAAATTTTCCGAAAACTTTTGTCAAATTTACAAACAGTGGCGTCCTTTTTATTTTTGCTTGTTTTCCGAAGAAGTTTTTGGCGAAAACTTCCATAGTTTTCGAGAAAACTTGTGTCTGTTTCGATAATCAATTTCCTTTTTTCAGTCTGATTCCAACGCATACTTGATCGTCCAAATCGGAGCTCTGTAGCTCCGGTTATCCCCGAAACAAACTTTTCACGTTTTTGGCCAACTTCGTCGCTTTCCGTCCATTTTCTTGAGTCGTGTCTCAAAGGTTAGTTGTTGGGTTTTCTATTTCGAATCTTTTGACATGCTGATTATTGAATTTCGATGAGTTTAAATTCAGACTACCTCGTTTTGCGTGCCTGCTATTTTGGTGTGATTTTTTCTAAACTGATTGAGCTTAGACGATCTAGATTGCTCTAGGAGTGTCGTGCCGTGAATTTGAAAAAAAAGAGAGTCAAAATATTTTCAAAATTTCCCTAAACCTTCTTCATTTTGACTTTTATTCTGTGTGCATCCGGGTCACTTGTCCCGGTATCCTTTTGATCTTTTTGTTGTTTTTGTTTTATAGGAACTTGAGTAGGTACTCCACTCCGCTCCGGACTCTTCGTGCTCATCCACTACACCGACCATCCCACTCCGGGTTCCTCGTATCTCTCTACTCTAGTTTAGTCCTGTGAGGACACAGAACCGTTTAAGTGTGGGGTAGGATTCTAGGATTGTGCATGATCTTGTTTGCTTTTCTGTGATTCGGTGGTTCAATTTTGAAATTCTCTAGCATAGAATTGCTCAATTCTTGACTTTTGATGTTAAATTGACTTCAATTTTGAAGAATGACGTCTAGACTGTTCCACTTAGAACCTGTAACCAACGTGTTGGCACTGATATCAAATGAGTCTAGGTCAGAACAGATCATAAATCACTCTTGTAGTTGAAACTTGAATCAATTAAACTGATTGACTTGTTAATAACAAAGCTCGATAACACCGTTCTAAGATGATAAATGCTAGCTTCTTCCATGTTTTTCACTCCATATTTGTCCACCTGTGATTGCGGTTTGAGATTAGACGGAAATCCAATTCGAAATCTTGTGTAAAAAGTTATAACTAGCTAGGAACAAATGACTAAATGGTTAAATCAAGTAATAAAGTTGTGGAAATCAATGCTAAGTTCTTAAAGTGCTGAAAATAAAGCTAGGCAAGCCCGACACCTAAGTGAAGTGTTCGGGTTGAGCACTAGCATGGGCACAAATACTGTGAGCTAGGCAGGTCCAACACCTAAGTGAAGTGGTTGGTATCGAGCACTAGTATGCAGTAAATAAATTAAAGGAAGAAGTTCAAACTTGAAATAAATTGTTGTTTAAATCGGTCCTAGGTAGAACATGTAACGTACAGATCTAAAGGCGGATGAAGTCGAGTCGATAGCCACGTCACTTTTCCTACCTCCGCATCCACATCATGGCTAGAGTTTAAAGTCTTTTTGATTAGAATTGGTGTTATCATAGTCGGTTAATTATGATTAATTGTTTTGCCAAGAAATGAGCTTTGTTTAAACTACTACTTGAAGTGTGCAGAAATTAGTGAGATCGAAATTTGTTTGGTTGATGTTCTTGCATGTGTAGGTTAAGTTTCTACGTGGAACAGTCTAAACCAAATCGTTAGAATTGAATCTCAGTTTAATCTCGTGTCATTTGTGAATTTGAGTGTGTTCTAGTTCAGTTTGCTTGAGGACAAGCAAAAGCTTAAGTATGTCGTCCCCCTGATGACACTCGAATTGACGTGATTATCAGCCTCATTTAAGCGACATTTCCTTGCTTAAGACATGGTTTTAGGGTAGAATAGCGAATATTCACTAACTGCTCTATCTCGTGCCGTTTGTGTTACTTTGGCCCGTTTCGGGTCTATTTGATGGTTTTCTAGTGTTTTCATGATAGCACAGGTTTTTGCCGTCAAATAAAGTAGCCAAGGACGTGTCTAAGGCGTTGGAACCTCAAGAAATCGCACCAGAATATATCCGAGAAGTCAATCAAATCGAATCAAATCCTGCCCCGATTTACACTGCAGTTTTCGGCGAAAATCCCCCAGGTTTTCGGCGAAAACTCAAGAAGAAATCAGCTGAGTTCACAAAGAGAAGTTTTTGGCAAAAACTCCAAGTTTTTGCCGAGAACCCTAAGGTCCGAAAATCACAGGAGAAACAGCCGAGCTTTCAAGTCATTTACAAAGGAATTTTCGGCGAAAACTTCATAGGTTTTTTGGCAAAAATTCCAGGCAAAATCCGGCAGTTTTAGGGTTAAGTATAAATACTTAACCGGTGGCCCAAAAGGAGGAGGAAGAATCATTATTCATATTTTCAGAAATAAGACTTTTGAGAGTCAGCCGACTCTAGGGTCGATAGATAGAGTTTAGAGAGTTCGAAGATCCGTGGAGAGATCGTGACGCCATCCTTCCACCTTCGGAGAGCTCGGAGCTTAAAGTTGAAGATCCAAGAGATTGAAGCTTCGCTGGAGTCGTCAGAATTAGGTTTTTCAGTTCTTAATTGTTCTTCCTCTGTATGATGATTTCCTTTGTAGCCTTTGATTCTTTTGTTATCGTTATGAGTAGCTGAACTCGTAGAGCTTAGATTAGATGAACCCTAAGTGACCCAGGGCTTTAAAGCGGTCACGGATCGGCGGTAATTAGATTCAAAGTTCAATGAGTTTCTCTTTGCATGGTTGTTTTGTTCTTCATTGTTTATGTTTCTCTTCTGGTTGGTCGCCTAGATTAGGTTTATGCAAGCTAGGGTTAGTCGCCAGACAGCTTCCCTGCTTTGGCGCATAAACTTGTCTTCCTTGATCACCTAGTTTAGATTCTTGTTAAGCTGAGGATAGAAGCGAACGCTCGCCTCTCTTTAAAACATCAATTCAACCAATTAACCTATTCATTGGAGTGTGCCTTTCGTAGGAACCAGTTAGGTTAATCCATTGCAAGAGTAACTCATAAATCGTTAGTAATTCCACCAGTTAGTTAAGTCGTTGCGAGAGGTGACCGTACCCGGGCGACTAATTAATCTTGGTAGCTAGATCGGATAGAGCGAACGGTCGCCAGTCTTAAACCTAAGGGTCAGGAGTTATGGTGGTGTATAGAAACCGATTGAATTAGAATTGAAAACTGCTGGTCTTGTGATTGCCGTTGCCTTGGTAATCTAAGGGGGATTCGAAATCTAAGCTCGTCTATCTTCTCGTTAGTCAACCTTTTTACTTTTTCTGTCTTTTATATTCCTGCTTATTAGATTAGAAGTCGTGGGACTCACACCACGCACAACGTGTTCAAACTTGAGTAAATTGCCAGCATATTTGAGTAAACGATTAGAAGAGACCTCGAGTAGAATACGATCTACCCTAGCTTCCAGCTTGGTAGTTATTTGATACCGCTCTACGACGGATCGTCACCCCCCTAATTCTCACCGAGCATCACCTTAAATACGTATGTCAGAAGAGAGCAGAGTTCTCGGTGAAAACTTATAAAGTTCTCGACGAGAAATTCCTTGAAAATGCCCCGGAAGTCTCGTTGAGAAAATAGCCTTCAATCCTCAAATGTTCTCGGCGAGAACATTGAAAGTTCTCGCCGAGAACTTCTTCATAAATGCTTGCACTAATCTCGATTTTGCATTGGCCTTAACTCCTCCGTTCTAGCTCTGATTGAGCTCCCGTTTGATCATATGTGCTCCTTGTAATCTGTACTACCATGCCAAGGCCTGAAAATGCACAAAGACAACTCCGATAGACAACGAATCGGGTCCAAAAGTGGCTTCCGGACAACAAAAGTGTACTTTGCACAAAACAACTATAGAACAATAACAGCTATGGCATAACACGATAAAAAAATGGGAGATTCTAGGTTAATCGTAGGCTCAAAACACGAGTAAAAGCATCACATCAAGAATCTAGAAGGTGATAAGGATTAATCTCCTCAATATATTTAGTTACCTAGTTTATAGATTTGTTATGATCTTGTTAATATTTGTACTTATCTTTCCATGTACTCATATTCTATAAATACAAACCCTAATGCACACGGTTGGGTGTGGGTAAACATTCCAACCAATTCTCTACATGGTATTAAGAGCCTCCAAATAAACATGGTATCAAGAGCCTCCAAATAATTTTCCCTTTTTATTTCTCTTCGGCTGCCGACCCCCCTCCACAATCCTAAACCCTAGACGCCACCTACAACCCTCTCCAAGCCGCAACTATGGCTACCTCAAGCCAACAATTACCTTCTCCCCCAACACAACTATCCGTCAAACTTGATGCCACAAACTATATCCTTTGGAAGCTCCAACTAGAGCCTTTCTAGCGGGATACGACCTGCTCCAGTATGTTGATGGATCAACTCAGGCGCCCGCCAGTACCATTCATGGAGGAGCCACTAACCCGGAGTTCACTAAGTGGTTCCGCCAAGACCAACTATGTAACATCCCAACCTTATCTGACAAGATATTGTCCGCTTTGGGCCCAGCCCTCACAGATTTGTTTTTGGATGTTGGTGGGATTTGAACCCATGACCTCCTCCTCTCAAGATCACCACTACGCCCCAAAACACGTCATGTCAGTTAAGGTTGAACTATTCCACATATCCCGTAGATCTCTCCCGTGCTTTGTCGATGTGGGATCTGCCTAGGATGTCACATACACCCCCTCAAAGACTCAACGTCCTCGTTGAGGTTTACCCCACCATAGTTCAGAGGGACGGGAACCAGGCTCTGATACCACTGTAACATCCCAACCTTTTCTGACAAGATATTGTCTGCTTTGGGCCCAGCCCTCACGGATTTGTTTTTGGGTGTTGGTGGGATTTGAACCCATGACCTCCTCCTCTCAAGATCAAACCCCCACCACTACGCCCCAAAACGCATCATGTCAGTTAAGGTTGAACTATTCCAGATATCCCGTAGATCTCCCCCGTGCTTTGTCAATGTGGGATCTACCTAGGATGTCACAAACTAGTTCTTGGATGGATCATCAAATCGTTCTCCCCATCCGTGATCCACACTTTGGTTGGAGTATCGACGGCTCGAGATGCATGGACATCACTTGCTACTGCTTTTGGATCTGGAAGCCCCTCGCAAATCAGGTCACTAAAAACTCAGTTGCGTGAATTACGTTTAGCTAACGATTCTATGTCTGACTATCTTCAGAAAGCGAAGATGATACATGATCGTCTCCAGGCTCTCGACCAGCCGCCCAAAGAAGAAGACCGGGTTGAACAGATCACTCATGGCTTGCCACCAGCCTATCGTCTGTTAGTCCGCTCTCTTCATAACAAAATGGTCCCGGTGACGTATTTGGAACTCCATGGGCTGCTGATCTCGGAAGAGCTCGACCTAGCGATAGAAGAGGCGGCATCGACAATAACTCCTCAGGCGAATTATGATGGACGTCCTAACTCTAATTACCGAGGCCGCGGTCGTCCAAACCGTGGCCGAGGGCCTCAATTTTCTGATGCAGGTCCAGGTGGTTATAGAGGCGGCTATTCAAGCCAACCGAGCTGTGGACAATCTCACTGCCGCAGCCAATGACGCAATATCAAGCTCTAGTGTCGATGATGGTTTGCTACAATTTCAAGGGTACCGGTCATCACTACAAAATGTGCCCCTCACCTCCTCAAGGACCTACGAACCCACAAGCCCATTATATGACCTCGCCCGTCAATCCAAACCAAACCTGGAACCTCGATTCGGGAGCTACTCACAACCTCACACACGACCTCCAAAACCTAGCGCTTCACTCTGAATATCAAGGCACCGAGCATGTCGAACTAAGCGATGGTAATACTCTTCCTATATCTCGTTTTCGGTCGGCTATTATGGATATAAAAAGTCGTGATATGAATCTTCATGATATGATCTATGTTCCCTGATCGTGCCAAAACTTAATATCACTAAGTGCTCTCACAAGAGATAACAATATTGTTGCGTTATTCATAGATGATTGGGTTCATATACAGGATCTGGACAGCCGTCAGACACTACACAAAGGCTGGAGTAAGGAGGGACTATACCCAATACCACTGGCGTTACTTGGGGAAACAAGGCGGAGAACGAAAGCTAATAGCATTACTCTATCGACTTGGCATAAACGATTGGGGCATGCTAATCTAGATAGTGTTAAGACTTTGTTGCGTCGTTATGATTTTTCCTTTTCGAATAAGCAACTACCCAGTATTTGTCATGACTGTTGTGTTGGCAATATGCATAAGTTGCTGACGTGTGAATTTCAACTCACAACATTGAAGGTCATATTCCACGGGGTTCTCTCAATGGCCACTACTCACATTCCTCGTAGTCGGTCTATTCATTTGAAAGGAGTTCTAGTTTGAAATAGAAATCAAAAGCTTAAAGGAAACTAAACAAGAAAGAAAAACAAAGCGGTGCAAATAAAAAATAAAGGAGGTTCACTTGGAAAGATACCTTCATCATACTCAAGAGGAGACAATGAACAAACAAGCCAAACATGATTGAGGATGCAATCGAATGACCATGCAAATCACTTTTCACTACAACAAACACATCAAATAGGAGGGGGAACTAAAAATAGAGGGGAGCAAGGCCCCCTAATTAATTTAGTCGGGGCCGCTGCCCCCCCCCCCCCCAAAATTCACCCTTGCAACCCACTAAAGTGTCCCTGACTAGGGATATTTTGTCGGGGGCGAAGGAATCCGACAAAAAATAGTCGGGGGCGTGGCCCCTAACAAAAAATCGGGGGGGGGGGGCATTTATCGGGGGCCACACCCCTGACAAATCTTGTCGGGGGCCACGCCCCCCAAACAAAAATAGGGGGCCCGACAAAATTTTATATATATATATTTATATATATATTGAAATTAATTTATTGTATTTTATTAATTATGAAATATGAAATAATAAATATAGAATAATTATTTTAAATTATTTTATTTTATTTATATATAATATAAATATATACATTTATAATAAATAATATATATATATATAATAACTATTACATATATATTAAATAAATAATATATAAAAATTATTTTTTTAACTAATGGTCGTCGGACGGCGACGACGACGGTGGTGGTGGACGGCGATGGTGGTGGTGGACGGTGGACGACGACAGCGACGGTGGTGGCGGCGATGGTTGTTTTAGTGGTAGTAGCGGCAACGGTAGATAGTGGTGGTGATGGCGTTTATGGAAGGTGGTGGTGGTGGTGGACGACGACGGTGGATAGTGGTGGTGGTGGCGGCGGCGGATGGTGGATGGCGACAAACAGACGGTGGATGGCGACGGACAGACGACGGATGGTGACGGACAGACAGCGGATGGCCAATGGTGGGATAGTGGTGAAATTGGGAGGAGAAATGAAGAGAATGGGGATAATGAGAAAATTTAAGGAGGAATACTGTTTTTTGTCAGGGGCGTGGCCCTCGACAATAAAGCCCCCGACTATTTTAGTCGGACAGACAGCGGATGGCCAATGGTGGGATAGTGGTGAAATTGGGAGGAGAAATGAAGAGAATGGGGATAATGAGAAAATTTAAGGAGGAATACTGTTTTTTGTCAGGGGCGTGGCCCTCGACAATAAAGCCCCCGACTATTTTAGTCGGGGGCTTTATTGTCTGGGGCCACGCCCCTGACTAAATAATATATATATTTAATTATTGTATTTAGTCGGGGGCCATAAAGCCCCCGATTAAAATAGTCAGGGGCATTATTGTCGGGGCCGCGCCCCCATTAAATGATTATTTAGTCGGGGGCCACGCCCCTGATTAAATAATATATTATATTTAATTATTGTATTTAGTCGAGGCAAAGCCCCCGACTAAAATAGTCAGGGGCATTATTGACGGGGGACGCACAATGATTATTTAGTGGGGGGCGCAGCCCCCGACTAAATAATATATTATATTTAATTACACATTTAGACGGGGTGTGGCCCCCGACAATAAAGCCCCCGACTATTTTAGTCAGGGGCTTTATTGTCGGGGGTGACACCCCCGACTAAACCACCCAATTAGTCAGGGCCAGACCCCCAACAAAATTGCCCCCGACTATATTTATCGAGGGCCATTGTTGGCCAGCCACCGACTATAATTGTCGGGGGCATTTGGCCCCCGACAAGTGGCCCTTGACTATTTATGGGTTTTGTTGTAGTGTTTGTAGACTCAATGCACTCTCGTAGCACTAAATCCCTATCCTAAGACTACTCAACTTAGGCTCTCACTCTCAAGCTAAGTGACTAAGGATGCACTAAAGGTGTTTGATGAAATGCCAAGCTACAAAACCATATCCTATAACTCTATGACCACAAGGCTAGACATCACACTCTCATCACTACAACAAAACTCATAAATAGTCGGGGGCCACTTGTCGGGGGCCAAATGCCCCCAACAATTATAGTCGGTGGCTGGCCAACAATGGTCGGGGGCGTATAGCCCCCGACAAATATAGTCGGGGGCAATTTTGTCGGGGGCCTGGCCCCTGACTAATTCAGTGGTTTAGTCGGGGCCACACCCCCGACTAAATGTGTAATTATATTTAATATATTATTTAGTCGGGGGCGTGGCCCCCGACAATAAAGCCCCCGACTAAAATAGTCAGGGGCAATATTGTCGGGAGCCGCGCCCCCAACTAAATAATCATTTAATGGGGGGCCTTGCCCCCGACAATTATTGTATTTAGTCGGGGCGTGGCACCCGACAATAAAGCCCCTGACTAAAATAGTCAGGGGCATATTGTCGGGGCCACGCCCCCGACTAAATTAATTATATAATATAATAATTAATTTAGTCGGGGGCACGGCCTCCGACAATAATGCCACTGACTATTTTAGTCGGGGGCTTTATTGTCGGGGGCCACGCCCTCGACTAAATTAATTATTATTATTATATTACATATAGTATTTAGTCGGGGGCGTGGCCCCCGACAATAAAGCCCCCGACTAAAATAGTCAGTGGGGGGCACAGCCCCCGACAATAATGCCCCTGACTATTTTAGTCGGGGGCTTTATTATCGGGGGCCAAGCCTCCGACTAATCCATCATTTAGTCAGGGGTGTGGCCCCCGACAATTAAACCCCCGACAAAAATAGTATTCCCTCCTTAAATTTTCCCCATTCTCCCCACTCTCTTCATTCCTCCTCTTCCTCAACTCACTCAAATTCTCAACTAAAAAAATCCACCACAGCCGCCGCCACCGCCGTCCACCATCCACCGCCGTCCGCTACCATCCGATGTCCGCTGCCGTCCACCGCCGCCACCACCGCCACCACCACAATCACCACTACCGCTGCCGCCACCACCACTACCACCATCGTCGTCGTCGCCATCAACCACCACCATCGTCCACCACCACCACAATCCACCACCGCTGCCACTACCACTACAACCATTGTCGCCATCGCTGTCCACCACCATCGCCGTTGTCGCCGCCTCGTCACTACCACCGTCGTCGTCGCTGTCTAACGACATTTGGATAATAAATTAATTTTTATATATTATTTTATTAATATATTATGTAATAGTTATTATATATATTATTTATTATAAATGTATATATTTATATTATATATAAATAAAATAATTTAAAATATTTGTTATTCATTTATTATTCCATATTTCATATTTATTAAATATAATAAAATAATTTTTATACATTTATATATATAAGTATATGAATATTTATATATATAAATATATAAATATTTATATTTATATATATTTTTTATATAAATATTAATATATATATAAATATATATTTAATTTTTGTCAGGGGCGTGGCCCCGACTAAATGCCCCCGACAAAATTAGTCGGGGGCGTGGCCCCAACTAAATGCCCCCTATTTTTGTCGGGGCCATTTTAGTCGGGGGCCACACCCCGACAAAATTAGTCAGGGGTGTGGCCCCCGACTAAATGTCCCCCCCCCCATTTTTTGTCAGGGGCGATTTAGTCAGGGGCCACGCCCCCGACTATTTTTTTCGGATTCCTTCGCCCCCGAAAAAATATCCCTTGTCAGGGACTGTTTAGTGGGTTGCAAGCCTTGATTTAGGGGGGCAGCGCCCCCGACTAAATTAATTAGGGGGGGCATTGCTCCCCTCTATTTTTAGTTTTGCCCCCCTAAACTATGTCTTTGTTGTAGTCCATGTCAATGTCCTAACACTAAGAGAATCATCAAAAGACTAATCAAAGTTCAATTGAGTGAAAAAATAAGTGCACACCAAGTGTTCGATAAAATGCACAAGAGAAAAATCATGCAACTATGGTTGAAATAAGTTGATCTAATCTCTTAGAACACATTCACTTCAATCGCTAGACCTACAATCCATGCAATCCAAGCACTCTCATGCATTAAATCACATTGAATGGACAAAATCAAGCAAACATGGCATAAATTGGCAATAAGAACAAGTCTGGAAATTATCCTCATACAACCAAGATCAATCATGGCAAGTCTATACAATCATGCCTGTATCATGGCACAACTAATCTACCCATCCAAGAAAGAACCCTAGAAACTAAGCCACACATGGCCAAGGGAGTAAAGAGAAGAGAAGGAAGAATGGTCACCAAGTACACCATGGATGAATCCTTGTGATGATCTTCACTTCTCCACTTGTAAGCACTTCTCCCAAGGTTTGTTGGCTTCAATCCTAGCTCGAATGGCTTCAAATTACTCAAAAAATGTGTTGTTGGGTTTGAGGGTTCGTGAGTATGTGTTTGGGGTTCAAGGGAGATGAAAGAATGCCTCAAAAGAATAAAAAAAACGTGGGTATTTACTATCTATAGTGCAGGGGCCACTGCACGGCATGCACCCCTGCACTCTGCATAAATCCCGAACTTGCAAGGCCATAGCGCCCTCGTCCGGACTCCAATTGACCTCCCGTTTTCTCCTATATGCTCCTTGTCATCCGTAATTCGATGTCATAACCTGAAAATGCACAGAAGTAACTCCAATAGACCACGAATTTGGCTCCAAAGTGGCAACCGGACAACAAATGGACACTTTGTGCAAAATATCAATAAAAGCATATAGAGCATGTCATCTCACGATCAAACAAGGGCATTTCATAGGTCAATCATAGGCTCAAAATGCACTATATAAAGTCACATCAAATTCCCCTACGACTAAGTTTTGCTTGTCCTCAAGCAAATGAATTAGAAAACATATCTAACATTTATCTACACAAAATAGTACTAAGTTTACAAGTTATCTACCTTTACAATTTTTTTTGACAGTAATCAAAATCTTATTCATCTTATTCATCGACTCTCATGAGAAATCAAACAACACTCCAACAAAGTCTCATGTAGCCAAATCGGATGGCTATCACCCACCAACGGCGACATGCAAAAGGTGTCATTTGTTAAAGGACACCTTTACGAATTTTAATCATTCAACATATAAAGATAGATCAATTATCTACCTCTAAGCTAATCATACAACCTATAGAGGCAATTTAAATTATCTGCCTCTAAAATTTTTAATCATACAACCTATAGAAGTAGTTCTAAATTATCTACCTCAAAAAGAGTTTTTTGTATAAGACAAAAAACTTATAGAGGCAGTTATAAATTATCTGCCTCTAAAAGAGTTTTTCATATAACTTATAGAGGTAGTTATAAATTATCTGCCTCTAAAAGATGTAATCGTATAACTTATAGAGGCAATTATAAATTATCTGCCTCTAAAATAGTTTTTATATAACTTATAGAGGCAATTATAAATTATCTGCCTCTAAAAGATGTATCTTATGACTTATAGAGGCAATTATAAATTATCTACCTATAAAACTATAAAAAATTTGTATTAATATTAAAATAAATATATAAAATACAACTAGAGGTAGATATTTGCATCTATAGAGGCAGATATAGTATTTGTCCTTTAAAAGTATGGAGTTCATCATGCCATCCAACAAATTTGACTTCTTTGATGGTGCCAAGGAACAATCTCAACCATTGATTCATTTTTTAAGATCGAATGGTTTAAATTAAAATGGTAAAAGAGTCATTTCACTATTTAATTTAATTTAATTTCTTTTTAGTTTTTTTATAATTTAAGTGGAAATAGCCGATGACCGGAGATCCGGTGATCGGAGCTTGGCGACCGGAGATCCGGTGATCGAGATCCAGCGATCGGAGCTCCGGCGACTTCTCCGATGAATTTTCCAGATGATCGGAGCTCCGATTTCAAAAAAAATTTCGGCCACCGGACCACCGTCGTCGGGCCTATTTTTCTGGAAATTTTTTTTCGGGGACACTTCGTACTCGTTTTTAATATGTGTACACATTTTTGTACATGTGTACGTGCACATTTTTGTACATAAACTGTGTACTCATTTGCAAAGATTTTTCGTACATGTGTTATACATGTGTGCATGTTTTGTACACGCACACGTTTATGTACTTACATTTTTGTATACGTGTACACTTATCTTGTACACATGTACACGCGGTGTACGCATGCATACACTCTTTGCACACGTGTACACAATATCTTACATTTTGTTTATGTACACATACTTCGTATTCGTGTGCACATATTTTGTATAAATCATGTGCACACTACTTAATAAAATAATGTGTGTACATGTGTACACATATTTCGTATACGTGCACAATTATTTTTTACGCTAGTGTACACATACTTCGTACTCGTACTCGTGTGCACATATTTTGTATAAATCATGTGCATACTACTTGATAAAATAATGTGCATACATGTGTATTTTTATATACTAGTGTACACATACTTCGTATTCGTGTGCACATCTTTAATACAAACCATATGCACACTAATTAATAAAACACTTTTATTGTTGTATACTATTAATAAATTCTCAGTAGTGTAGTGGTAGGAGTTTGGCTTTCAAAGAAAGAGTTCATGATTTTGAAACCCATCAAAAACATGTTTTTTAAATTACTTTATTGAGGGTGGCGGCGGCAGAGGTCCGGTGAGGAGATGGCGGCGGAGGTCCGGCGACGGAGGCCCGGCGACCGGCGAGAAGATGTCGGGCGGCCGGCGACGGAGGCTCGACGACCGGCGAGAAGATGTCCGGCGGCCGGCGATGGAGGTCCGGCTGCCGGCAACAGAGGATGACCATTGGTTGGATGACATTTTTAAAATACCAAAACTACCCTTCTTTGATGGGATCAAGGAAATGATTTCCTTGATCCCTAGGCGATCTGAAAAGTATGTCTAGATGCAAATATTCTATGTGCTTTTATGAATCTGCCTCCGAAGCCAGGTTATGTTGTAGTTAGTGGCGGAGCCACATGTTGCCAAGGGCCCTTGGCTGTTTAAAAAAATTGCAGTTTACTCCTCCATCTCTTGGGTATGAACACCAAACCTCCAATTTGAAAGTGGGCTACATACCATCCAACTACCACAATTTATTGATTATTATATCCATTAGATTGTAAATAACTTTATTTTTATAACTCTAAATCTACCTATTGAAAGATTATTTTCATCTATAAAATATATTTTACAATCCTTGTCTTAAAAAAATTCTAATATAGTTAATAAACTCAATCATATTACTTTTTTTTTTTTAGGAAATGGCGATCTCATTTATTAATCATGCCGATTCGGACAAAAATCAAGCAAAACATCATCCAAAAACTCCGGAGATGACACCCCCACAACAGGTGTATCAGAATTCACAGGAGATAATGATTCTAGCAAACTGATGAGCAACTTCATTCCGTTCTCTACGTTCAATCACATTAACTATTATCTTCTTTATAATACTAATGTTTCGTCAACATGTATAAATGGTTGAATAAGTCCAACATCAATTTATCTTAACTTGTGAATAAGTAAGAATACAATATTTGATGATAAATCATTAAAATTGATAAAAAAAAATCGCCGGTGGCACATTCTAATTTTCATGTGATAAAAAAGAATACTAATAATCTTTGAATCAATACTAAAAATTTATTTTAATTTTGAATCAATGCATTTTTGAATCAATGCAAATGCGTATGTTTATTTTAATTTTTGAATCAATGCGTTTTGGTTTCCGCGAGTTCCCTTGTCCACAGCTCCAGGTTTGAATCCCATAGGCTGCTCTGATATCCCCCCACAAGCTGGCGAGTATATGTCATGTACTCCCAGCTTGAATACTAATGATTCGAACCTGTGACCACCAAGTCCTTTTGTGAAGACATATGCTAAGTTAGCATCAGAAGGAACATAGTGTAGGCTTACCAATCCTGACTTTACCCTTTCTCGGATCACATGGCTGTCAATCCCTATGTGTTTTGTTCTCTCATGGAACACCAGATTTTCTGCCATGTGTATGGCATACTTGTTGTCACAGAACATCTTTATCTTCTCCATGTGTTCCACTTGAAAGTTTGCTAAGACTTGCTTCAACCATTGAAGCTCACAACCCAGCTGTGCCATGGACCTATATTCAGCTTCCGACGATGATTTGGACACAGTTGGTTGCTTCTTTGCCTTCCAGGTTACTAATGATTCTCCAAGGAAGGTGTAGTAACCGGTAATTGAGCGCCTTGTGTTAGGGCATGCACCCCAGTCAACATCACAATACCCCTGCAACACAAGGTCATTGTTACACCCCGAATTTCGGAACCAAAAAATTGTTTTTTTGGTACGGTTGATTTTTTTTCATACGGTTGAAATGACCGTAAATTAATGATTAAATAATTTCGGGTCAAGTTGAGATGATTCCGGGTCAAGTTAAGTTCATTCGCGGTAGTCAATTATTTTTGGCCGAGTAGGTTGAGGAACCGAACAAAAATCTCAGGTTCGAATTTCTTTTTTTTCCGATGAATAGTGATGATGACGTCATCATCACTAATCATCGTCTTCCTCCTTGGAACCAATTTTCCAGCAACTCTTCCCAAGGGTCAAGGGCCATTTTTCTAGCGTTTTCGGAACATGGGATCCCACCAAAACGTGGGTTAAAGCCGGGAATCACGCTCCGAGCTTGAATCCACGAAGAAACGGCCAAAGTTGATAAGAAATCGCACCTACTCCGGCGACAGAAACTCAATTAGTGGAGGTCCCTCTAGATTACGAATTGGCTCGTAATCTTATCCCCTTTGGCGTTTATCGGCAACCCCGAGCCTATATAAACGATCCGTGTTTCAGTTCGAAGCTTGCACCACTCGAAATCCAACTAACTCGATTTCTTTCCTTCTCCGATGATGGTTCCGATCAAACTTGTGTCGGTATGCTCCAGGCTTCGTCGGACTGTTTCGAAGCCACTATTATAATCTCATGGGTCCTGTGAAGTTTTCCCTATGTTCAAAACTCCATTTCGATTCAAAAATCGAGCTTCTCCGAAGCTTCATCGAAGCTTCCATGGAGTCCTACAATAGTTCCTGCAAATTTGGGGAAGATGGCCAAGTTGCAGTTTGGTCACCCAAATTCTATAGGTGACAGTTCAATCCCTCCTTCTTTTTCCTTTGATATTTTGACCCTGAAAGTTTTCCCTTGTGACAGTTTGATCCTTAACTGTCAATTTGTGACAGATTTGGCCCAACTAACTTTCCAGTTAGTACAATTTGGCTCGGAAGTTACGAAAGTTCGTTAACTCCTTATTTCCATCCGATTCAAGCTACGGAACCGATTTCCAAGTAAACCGACTCGATTTATAGGTGGGTTGGTTTAAGGGGGTAAATTTCCTTGGATTAATTGATTCCTCAATTTAAAATAGTTATTTGGTTAAACTTTGTCACTAACCAAATATTGTGATTAATCCGAATTAATCGTTTGATGGGAACCAGATCAACGAGTGAAGTACTCAGGCCGTATTTTGGACTCGTATATGCTTAAATTAAGGTCCTTTTAATTCTCGTGGTGATTTACTGTTAACCGAGTATTAACCCATCGGAGGTGGTTTTCCCGATAAGTTAAATACTGAAATTGTTTAATTAAGTATTTCCAATCCAATTATTTTCGAAATGAACCCCGGTAATTACCTTTTCACGGAACGTTGGATTTATCGGATAAATCGAATTGCTGGAATATCCGGTAAGTGTTATACTCCTTATGGAATATTAATTCCTTAGTATGACGTAATAATTGTTATGATATTATTACGAGGACTTATATATTACCATACTCCTTTTTAAATCAGCTATCTTCCGAGGGTTAGATTTAACTCGGAATATGACCGCATGTGAAACGATGTGGCTTCGATTGCTCTGGGTGGTTAGTCAAATTAATAGATGACGTGATGGATTGTTAAATCCATATAGATTATAAATCTATTACTTGCAGGTACTATAATACCTTGATGATTTGGATGACTAACTGTTGTTTGTTGATTGTCCCGAGTTAATGAGTGACATGGATCCTCATTAAACCCGGTTTATAAAGTTATGATACCTAAGGTTAGAGGGACTTAAGTAGTCCAAGTGACTCCCCTACTTACCTGGAAATCAAGACGTAAAGTCTTGGTTTTGACAACAAGGTGTCGTTTCTACGGAAAGTTCCATCTTTCCGGAACCATTGGTTTTACACCGAATTATGTTCGATTCGACTATGGGTAAATCGTGATGCTATCGGATGATGTTTGGCACCTAGTGTATACAGGTGGAAAGTAAAGCCTCGTTAGCTAGTCCTCCGCCGGGAACATCGATGTATACGGGTTCCTACCGGGTGATGGGAGTTGGGTATTGTTAGCCCCAATCGATTCACGGTAGATGCGTACGGATAGCCCTACCGGATGATAAGAGTTGGGTGGAATAAGCCTCGACCAGATGATGGGAGTTGGGTATTGATAGCCCCAATCAATTCATAGTCGGGAAGAATAGCGACTCTTGCGAAGTCCCTATTACAGGCTCAAAAGTAAGCCTTAACGATGATGGCGTAGAGGTTAGCTAGGCGGGAAGAGGGGACGCCCTGTTGATTGATGAAAGCTGTTCGGGTTTGATCTCGATATTGTGTGGTACTAATTAGAATAGTTCATGTGATGTATTATTGACTCGTGAGTATGTGTGTTCATGTTTCACATATAGGTCGGGTTTGGAATATTGGATTAATATTCCTTGTGACCAGTCATTTGATAAACAGTAACGGTAATCTCTGTTACGAAAGGATGAGTATGGAATTACTGGGTTGCGTTGTTAATTCCATTAAATGTGTTTATTCATGTTTATACGGAATATTCATGATAATGAACTGACCCCGAGCCACCCACCAGTTTTGCAGGAATTTCCTGGACAAGCAACGGACCACCTGAGTTTTTTAAGGCGTGCCGGAGCAGTGGATCATGAGACGGTGTAATGGCGACTTGGAGAATTTCTCTCAAAGTCGTTGGGCCCAATTCCGCTGTAAATGTTTTGACGATTAATACCCTAGTTTTATGGTTGGTTTGAAAGTGGTTGGTCAAAGTTGTATTTTTCAACCTTTGAGTCATCGTCTGTCCCGGGACACGTTGTCGTTTTACGTTTCATAAAATTAGGGTGTTACAATCATTTGATGATGAAAAGAACAACCCTTGACCAGGATTCTTCTTTATATAACGCAAAATCCTATTTGCAGCTTTCACATGTGTGCTTCTAGGGGATTTCTGAAACTGACATAGCTACTGAGCTGAGAATGCTATGTCAGGTCTGGTGGTTACTAGGTAGTTTAGTCTTCCAAGCAACCTTCTATAACTAGTGATATCCTCAAGGGAGTCACTTTCAAATTGAGATAACCTCGTCTTCATGTCTGTTGGAGTATCGATTGGCTTTGATTCAATGTATCATGTATCAGTTAAGAGTTCCAAGCTGTATTTTCTTTGGCACACCGAAATTCCTGATGCATTCCTTGCAATTTCCAATCCCAGGAAGTATTTCAATTTCCCTAGATCCCTAACTTTGAACTCAGTGGATAAGAACTTCTTTACTTCTCTGATTTGTTGCTCATCATCACCAGCTAAAATCAAATCATCCACATATATCAACATAATCACGATTCCTCTGTCAATTGCTTTGGTGAATAGAGAGTAGTCTGAAGCAGATTGTTTAAAACCATACCTCAGTAGAGCATCTGTCAATTTAGAGAACCACTGTCTGCTGGCCTGTTTTAAACCATATAGTGATTTCTTTAATCTACAAGCCTTACCAGTAATTGGTCCTTGAACATTAACTCCAGGAGGCAGCTCCATGAACACTTCCTCTTCTAAATCTCCATGTAAAAATGCATTGCTTATATCCAACTGCTCCAGGTGCCATTGCTTGACTGAGGCAACGACTAGAAGAAGCTTAACTGTGTTCATCTTAACAACTGGAGAGAAAGTGTCCAAAAAATATTCCATAAACTTGAGTGAAACCTTTGGCTACCAACCTTGCCTTATACCTTTCAATTCGTCCATCAGCATGAAGTTTCACTTTGTAAACCCACTTGCAGCCTACTGGCTTCTTACCCTTTGGGCAGTCAACGATGTCCCAACTTTGGTTGTCCTCCAAAGCCTGCAGTTCAGCTTTCATAGCATTCCTCCAGTTCTCCTCCCTCACAGCTTCATCATAGGTCTTAGGTTCTTGTATCTGGGTTAGGGTCATGGCATAATGTTTGTGGTTATGGCTTAATTGGTCATAATTGGTAAAGGAAGTAATAGGGTACTTTGTGGTGCAAGTTTGCCCCACAATGTAGTCATTTAGATGTCTGGGAGGATGAGTTTGCCTAGTGGACCTTCTAATTTGGTTTTGAGTAGGGCTTGGTTGATTTTGTGGTTCTGGTTCATTTTCGTTTTCATCAACTTCAGACTCTTGGTCAGAAGAACTGGAGTTGGTGTGAAGGTCATTTATGTGGTCAAAGTTCACAAATGGTGGATCATTTGAGATAGGTGAATGTGTTTCAAGAGCAGGTAAATCCTGGTGAGGAGGAAAGTCATTGGTACCTGGATTATGAACAACAGGAATAGGTGCAGGCAGATCATAGTGCATGAAATGCATATGCTCATTCAAGTTTTCATGTTGAATTTCATTCATTGCTTTGAAAGGAAATATATTCTCATGAAACACAACATCACGGGAAACAAATATAGACTTGGAGTGAATGTCATATATCTTGTATCCATTAATTCTCATGAAACACAACATCACGGTTTTAAGGTTTTAGGTAGAGAGAATTTGGGAATTTTCCAGCTGAAAGTTCAGCTTTTCCATTGCTGCAATTGCAGAGTAATAAAGGCTGTACAACACAAAAGAACAAAAACAGTATAACAGAATATGTAACAGAACCTATCAGCTATCTACGCGTGGATGGTAATAATTAGCCACCACAGCCTGTACAGTTAAATGAAACGCTCTCGTTTTGGTTTCCGCGAATTCCCTTGTCCACAGCTCCAGGTTCGAATCCCATAGGCTACTCTGATAATTTCAAACCGAAAAATCGAATGAATTTAGTCGATGATGTCGAGGGGGAGCCATTGATGTCATTCTGTTCCGGTAAGGATTTTGAATTTGGTCATCATCTTTCTTTCTATATCTCTCATTCATCTCCAATATTATTGTAGTTGCATTTGCAGATGTTCAACTGTTGTAATACAACACATCTGACAGTTAAACATCAATGTTTTAGGAAGCCATTAATAATGGTTTGATAAACAGAGCCGAGGAGCGCATGTTGTTATCTTGTGGGTTAATGGTTGATTGGTTGGAGAGAACTGAGAAGTTAGCTCTTCATGTAGACAAAGAGTGCGATAAATTACAGAAAAAAGGGGGATATGCTATTGCTTGTCCTGCTGAAACGAATGGAAGAAGACCTTTAACTTCTTTTTGGTAGTCTTTCTATTTTCCCACACTTTATTACTCACTGTTTGTTTTTTTTGGTCCCCCCTAATTCCTGAATCTCTCATTATTCATTTTATTATACTTGCAGACAACTCCTCACTTCTGATCAAGTCCTATTCGTGGTTCCTTTTTAATAGCCAAAACATGATTTACCTTTTGCATAAGCATGTTCATACTCATCCCTATGTACATTTCTCCAAGTGAAGAGAAACTTTGACATGATCTTAACATCCCGTTCGTACAGTACATGCTAGCGTTGTGAGCATGTGTGTGATATTCCAATTCATGAATAGTACCTTTACAAGAGAATACTGATTTTGTATTAAAAAACGATCATCGTCATGACTTTGGTACCCAATTTGTTTTTTCGGTTAAATTTAGTTATTGGCCGAAAACTGCTTATTAGTCCAAAAACATGAATTAAATATTCAAATTAGAGATAAATAAGTGATTTAAATGTCTAAATCAGTGAATTAAGTACATTTACACTAACGTCGATTCACACGTTTTAAAGTATCGGATAAGCACACTTACACTACACATCGATTACATTGTATAGCAGCATCGCGCTCTAAAAAACCTAGTTATAATTAAGTCTTGAATCTACTAATACTTTAAAGCAGATACCATTTTTTTCAGTTGACACGTCAGCTTTTTGAGGATTTTAGAGCTCCTCCTTCATTCTAGGAACGAGGGTATTTTGGATAAAAATCAGTTCTGACAAACAAATTTTTTTGATTCTTTTCTCACAAACAAGGATCAAACTCTCAACATTATGGTTAAGAGACAAAGTGAACAACCAACAATACCACACCTAATGATTGGAGTAATTTACTATTTAATCAAAGAAAAGTTGTAGTATTTTCAACGTAACAACAAGAAAGCATAACTATAATGCTTTTGTTTATTATATCCCAACAATTGATAACAAATTTATAATTTTTTACCAACATATGAATTAAATGATTATATATTAAAAAGTAGAAAAAATTATATATGAAAAAGTAGAAATAAAAAGTAGAAAAAATTCAACCACAATTCTAAGTAATCTAAATAAAAATTATTTTCCGGTAAATTATTAACACAAAAAATCGGCCAATGGGCCGCTGATAATCTAGTATCATAAGCAGCTAAATCACCTTCGAACTTGATCAAAGCCGTCTTCTTGGACAACAAAATGATTGGTAGCTGGAGAACACTGTTTCTAGAAGAGTATTTATTTGTGTTTAATAAACAAAAAATCTGGAAGATAGATATCCTGTATCTTGGGTGACATGGCCATATAAATTTGGAGGGGGTGTGAAGCTGATTAAGATGGTATTATGTGAGAAAAATGTGAGAGTGGCATTCTTGATTTGAATATCTTTTATTTATGATATGTTTGAATTTCTTGACATTAATATTCAATACTGTAGCATTCTTATGGTTGATGTCTTCCTCCCACGGAAATAATTAATGAACAAAAAAATAGATATATTTTCCAGAGGCTGAATAGTTTCTATCTTAAACTTGGGCCATTTTTTTCTTTCATTTGTCTGCCACATGGGAGTTATTATATGTTAACCCAGTTCACATTAATCAAGACTACTTGCTGTGAATTGCTTTAGCGTTTGGTAATCAACTAATCACAGCCTGTCCTAGTATTGACAAACTAAGTATCCTCTCCTTGTTCTATCTTTCACTTTCATATCATCAATCCTAATAACCTAATAACATGGCATGTTACAAAAAGGGTACTTTGTGGCCGCCACCAAACATCCCACATTACTTTGTTATTCCCAAGCACTCACTTCTTGTCACATATAACATTACTAGTTGGGACACTTCCCATATGTGATTGGTAGCTATCTGTTGGTCGTTCTGTTCCTTGTCTCTATCAATTGTAGCAACTAACCCAATTGATGGCTTAACTCTTAAGGTATTATTTTTTTTTTCACAATTTTGGATATGGCTTATTGAAGTAATAACTTAAGGATTAGTCGAAATTAAAAGATGTGACTGTTGGAAAATTTGGGTAAACCAAATGGGTTTGTACCATTGTGGGATGTGATTATGAGTGGGTTAAGTAACAACTTTTTTTAAGGTGATTACATATTCGTGTTCTCCTACAAGAGAGCTTCGAATCGAGATATAATCCGTCCAAAATGGATTTAAGGTGAATGAGAAATTGATTCTCAAAGTACCTTGGTGGGAAAAGGAGTAATGTGAGAAAGTGGTTTTATACCACATTGCTCAACTAAAGAGTTTGCTCCAGAATTTTCCCTTATAAATACCCACCTATCCCTTCAGTTTTCCACACACCTTCAAATATTAAAATCTCTCTCCCAGAATTCTATTCTTCTTCCTTTCTTTAAATTTTTTGGTTAGTTTCTTGTCGCTTTGCTCAAGCATGGTTACGTTCGGCGGTGTTGAAACACCGTTGAAATCGTTGTATCATGGGAGAAAGACGTCCTTGTGTAGGGCGAATCTATCTTCAGGAAACTATGCAAACACAGGCCTCGATTACAGTTTTCTTTCGATTTCGATATCGTTATGGTTTTTCTAATCCGCGTTGATTTTGTCTAACAACTTAAGATAGATTTTTTTTTTAGTTTTACCGTGGAATATTGTTTACTGATCAAGGTACCTTCTTACCAGTGAAATGGTTATAACTGTTCTTTCGTTTCAAGTATTAAATGTAAAGACGAGGGTTGCTCACTATTTGTTGATTTCAATTTGTTTAGTTAAATCCTTTGTTTTTTGGCCGAGGATCTGTTGCCAAGCTAAAGTTATAATTTGATTCTCTTATTCTAATGCTAATAGAATCTATTGGATCATATTTGTTTATATGTGGATTTATTTCCCTAGCGTTGCTTTTGAGAATTGCATATCTGTGAAGCTCTTAACTATATATGTAATTGCTTTCTTCAGTAACTTTTAAGATTGAAAGAATTCCTTCGTGAGTTAGCATGTATGGGTGGAGGCACAATTCTATAAAGTTTGGTTTGAATTCCATTTGTCTTTCATTTGTTGGAACTATTGGAACTAATCTACTGATTTGAATTCTGTGGGGGTTCAATATAATACTTACTTGACTTCTCATTCAATTTGTAAGATGCAATTAAGGTTTTTTTTTGTATGAATAGTATATTTTCATTCCAAAAAATGAAGAGTGTGTCCGAGGATCACAACTCAAAGTTTACAGCTTACATTCAAAAAGACAGAAACTATAAACTAAAACTATTTCTGTAAAGAGAACCCATAAGAAGAAACAGCTAACTGCAAAACTTCATTGCCTAACGCATGATAGCCTATCTCTTTGAGAATAGAGCTAACAATCGAATCAACTACCGACGATACTCCTCCATGAGCACGGATGCAACGTTCTCTCCAAATAGCTGCAACCACAGAAGTCCAAACAGTTCTGCAGAGCACACCTCGAGAGCTTTGCTCACTTGCAAGGGCACTGAAAGCAACAAGAATGTCTTCACCATTAATAGTAGTTACAGGCACCACCCTTCCAAGTAGATCATTGCAAATCGAACGAGAGAAGGGGCAATCAAAATATAAGTGACTGTGGGATTCCAAAGCTCCTGAGTCACACAAAACACACTTGGGATCAGCTGGTATCCCCCATTTAATAAGTCGATCCCTAGTTGATAACCTGTGACGCACATACAACCATGAAAGAAAGCAGTTACGCGGCCTAATCCCAGCTCCCCAGACTAGATAATACCAATCAACTTTAGGCCGAGTTAGGCGAACTGAATGCCAAGAGCTTGATTTTGTCATAGGGGACATTGTCCCAATAGCACACATCACCAACAGCAGAAAAATGAGAGAAAAAGCCCTGCCTATTTTTAAGCAGCCTCCTCCACACCCATGACCCTGTGCCGGGGGAGAGGGTTGCCAAATCTCTCCCTTTCACCCTGTAATGTTTTAGCCAAGCAATCCAAATAGAACCCTCACTTGCAAAAACATCCCAAAGTAGGCGGAATACAAGAGCTCTATTCCATAATTTTAGGTCTCTAAGACCAAGACCACCCTCATTCTTAGGGAACACAATCTCAGACCAACTGACTTTAGCTTTACTCCCAGATTTATCATCACCACCCCAAAGGAAGCACACAGCTGCTGAATACTCTTAATAACACTCATTGGAAGGGAAAAGACCCTCATACAATATTGCGACAAGCTCATCAAAACTGAGTTCACTAACTGCAAACGACCAACAAAAGATAGAGTCTTAGGGATCCAACCTTTAATGCTCTAAGTGACCTTCTCAATCAAAGGAGAGCAATCTCGTAGACACAGCTTGCTAGCAATGAGTGGAAGGCCTAAACCCCGAGAGCCTCTGCATTGCAACAAGAGTTGAGGAAGGAATCCCTACACTGAAGAGCTCACATTTATCAGGATTGACCTGCAGACAAGACCATTTGGCAAATTTTTTAAGGATAGTTAAAATGATCTCCAATCCATAGTAGCTACCATTGGTAAAAAGCATCATATCATCTGCAAAGGCCAAATGAGTCAGCTTAATTTTCAAACATTGTGGATGATCAGGCAAGGAACGAGAAAAACCCTCCATATCTAACAGTCTAGAGAAGCCTTCCATAGCAATAACAAAGAGATAGGGGGACAATGGATCCCCTGTCTAACCCCCTTTTTTGCAGGGAAAGTGCTATGAAGCCCTCCATTGAGAGAGATACTGTATGAAGCAGAGTAGATATAGGCTTTGATCCATTTAATAAATTGAGAGGGGAACTTCATTGCACTCAGCACATTCAGAAGATACCCCCAGTGTACTGAATCGAACGCTTTCATCAGGTCTACTTTGAGCATACATCTGGGAGAGACAGAGGCATGATTGTACATGCGAACTAATTCCTGGGCCAACAGTATATTATCCACAATCTGCCGATCTTTCACAAATCCTGACTGTGATGAACTAATAATATCCGGCAGGACCTTTTGCAACCGGGAGGTCAATATCTTTGAGACACACTTATAGAATAGTGTGCAACAGGAGATAGGCCTAAACTCACGGACTTGCATAGGGTTATTAACTTTAGGAATGAGAGTTAAAGAGGTCACATTTAACTCAGAAATCATAGCAGAAGTATCAAAGAACTCCAAAACTGCCTCAACAAAATCCCTCTCAACTATCCCCCAAGCTGATTTATAAAATGTGGCATTATAACCATCAGGACCCGGAGCACGTTTACCATCCATATGAAACATAACTCCCTTAATTTCATCTCTGGTAACTGGCTGAAGTAACAGGGAGCAATGATCATCTGACACAAATTTGTTAAGGACAGAAGACAATTCCTCTATTGAAGGAGGAAGAACAGAATCATCCTCAGTGCCTAATAAACCTTTATAGTACGAGACAAACTCATCAACTATGCTATTAGGATCACTCAACACGATACCAGAAGGGGTGGAAATCTGACGTACCATATTATGAGCAGTTCTAATTTTCACAGTTCGATGAAAATACTGTGTGTTTAAGTCTCCTTCCGAAATCTTCCTAATTCTTGACTTTTGCTTAAACAAAATCTCTTCAGCTTTTTGGAGATTAAGGAGGTCAGGTGTTGCCTGTTTTTCTTCATCAATTAAAACTATAGAAGGAGCATTCAACAGAGCTAGCTGAATATCTGCAAGCCTCAAAGCTGACTGCTTAACCCGAATAGAGATATCACTAAAGTTATCTCTATTGAAATTTTTCAGAGCTGCCTTAAGGTGCTTCTGCTTCCTGAATAGTATGAGCATGGGGGGACCAATAGTAGGACCATCCCAAGATTGCTTAACACAATCCAGAAAACCACCCTTAGTAGCCTAGATGTCAAAAAACCTGAAAGGCTTAGGGAAAGACTGATAAGTAACATCAAACTGAAGGAGTAAGCTCACATGATCTTGGAATGAGGAAACACAGTAAGCCAATCCTCATTGGCAAGAACCCTATCCAGCCTACGAGCAATCCAATTATCCTCCTGTTTATTAGTCCATGTGAAAAATGGACCATAAAAAGGTAGCTCTAGCAAATAACTTTTCTCTATAAATTCATTAAAAGCACCCATACTTGTTGAGAATTTGATAACATTAGACGCATCCCTAGGGCCCCTAATAGCGTTAAAATCTCCAAGTACTATCCATGGGGAGCCCTTAATGACTTTACCAAGCAGCATGTTGTAAAGATCAAGACGAACCTTTGCATCATTAGCACCATAAATGAAAGTTATGTACACTGCAGAACCCTTATACTGAACTGAACAGCTAACACATTGCTCAGAGGCAAAATGAATCTTTAAATCAATATCAGATTTCCAAAGAATCCAGATTTTTCCCTGAGAAGAGTACTGATAGTTACCATAATATCTCAGATGGATGAACTTTGATTGAAGAATACTGACTTCATTTCCAGACCTCACCCTAGTTTCCAAAACTCCTAGAACATCAAGACTATGCTTCCTAATATGATCAGGAGCATGTCCTGTTTACGAGGGTCATTCAACCCCCGTACGTTCAAAACTGAGAGGTTCAGGATGATGGTGGGGGCCCCCCGCCTCCACCACCACCACCTTCCCCGACGTTTCCTTGTCTTCCTTTTCGGAACTGAAATCGGGTCCACGACAACCTCTGGAGCAGCCTCTGGGATCACCTCAACATAATCCATGCTCAATGCTCCAAAGGCATGACCAACTAACATAATAGGCTCCTGCTGAGCAGGAGGTACACGAGCAGCAGACCTAGCAGGTTGAAAACCATCAAAAAGCTGCCTCGGGACAGAAGTTGCTGAGGTGCCAACATGGCCCTCCGGCACATCCACCTTCGGAGAGTCTCCAAGGCCATCAGAGGCCCGAGAGCGCACATCCTGGGGCTTTTGTGCCACAACCAAGGGCAAAGGGTCTGGGGTAACCATAGTGGCTGCCCCTGAAGTGGCTGTCTTCGGTGTGCTCCTCTGACCAGCAGAGGCCTTCGGAGCAGCAACCTCAGAAACCTACTTCTGAACCCATTGCACACCACCCTTAGCTTTAGAGAAACTCTCCAGATTATGACCAAACCCTTTACAACCAGTACACACAACAAGAGCGTTCAGATATGACAATTCAATTGAAACAGACTCATCACCATCTATCGAGACTGGCAGGGACGTAGGAAACAGTCTATTACTTGACATTAGAACACAGATTTTGAGAACCTCTTGACCAACAACCGTACTAGACAACATATCCACATTGAGGGGGTGACCTAGAATGCTAGTAACCATACTCAAGAATGCACTAGTACGTATATCAATCGGCACCCCACGCAATTGAACCCAAATTGGAGCCACAACAGTAAAAGAAGGGATAGGTTTTATACCAGGAGTTCATCTACGGAAAACCACTGATGAATTCTCCATATGCAATGGTCCGCTGGTAATAACCCATCGAGCAACTTCTACCGAGGGAAACTGGAAAAGATGGAGCTTCGAACCACTATCCGGGAGAATCGAAACACGACATAAGCCATCACGCCCCCATAAGCGATTCGCAATAAGATGAAGATCCCGATCTTTTGGAACCGGACCCAAGAACTGCCCTACAAGGCACAAATTCAAACGAGCTCGCCCTTCATTTCGGACCTCCTTAGGCACTTGAAGAATCCCTTCCACAATCGTCGGTTCAACAAGTTGCAGAGAGAGGTCCTTTGGGATACCGAATAACCCTGCCCAACAATGAAGATCCTCACCTGAGGGAGAGGAGGACATCGTGAAATCGAAGAAAATGAAAAGAAAAGAAGAATCAGAATAGTAGAAGACTTATTCCGACGACCAAGGAACAACGCCGGCCTTGGCGGCCGACGAAGAACGCAAAACCTAGAAACTCGATTTCAGGCAAAGTCAACTCCGGTCAACCCTCATATATATTATACCTTTGCAGATGCAATTAAGTTAATATCGAATTAGTTGCAGTATTTACCTCCTCGCATTTGGGTTTCTGTTGCAGCTTTCGATTGTGCTCTTTCATATGTTTGATTTTATAGCTTCTTTTGGTTATCAACAGTTTTCGTATTCTAACAAGTCTATTGGTAATGTAAGATCTTGGATCTTAGTAATGTATTTACCAATTCGCTTACTTGTTTAGAATCGTTATAAATCCATTTGATACTAAGATTGAATTCTCACACTCGCGTAGCTATTTGAATACTATTCTTTGCATCTAGTGTTGGTCTAGTGTGCTTGGGCAACAATCGCTTGGATCTGATGCTGCAATTAAAAGGTTGAAGCAATGATGCTCTAAAGTAACCTAATTAATTGCACTATTTCCGTCGGTAGCGAAAATTTGCTTCAAGTTTTAAATGAAATTATTGTTCATTTTGATTAAAATTTTCTTTGAATTTGTTTCAAGGAATTAACATGGGTAAAAATCGCTTAGATCTGGTGTCACAATTAAATGGTTGTAAGCACTATTGCTTTATAACAACAAAATTAATTGAACTAATTCTATTGATAGTGAGGTTTTACTTTGAAGTTTAACTGATATGACAGTGTGTTGTTTTACTTTACTGTTGCAAGCAATTTTTATTTGCTTTGTACCTTTGTGTTGTTTATTAAGAATTACGTTTTAGTGCAATAATTATGTGTATTTGTTATTAGCTTTGGATTTAATTAATACATGACATAACTATTGTTTCTACAATTTTATTTATCATCGGTTTTCGTTTCCTAACAAGCTCATTGGTAATCTAAGATCTTGAATCTTAGCTATATTCTTTACCAACCTGCTTACTTGTTTGGAATCGCTTTAAACCCATTTTGATATTATGGTTGAATTCTCACACTCATATAGCTGTTTGAATTCAATTGTTTGGATGTGGGTCAAATCACTTTGGATTTGGTGATGCAATTAAACGATTGAATTAATCTTGTTTTTAAATCAATCAAACTTAAATTGCACTTATTCCTTTGATAGTGATTTTGACATCGGTTCCCTAAATATTTTGTGTTTTAATTGAAGTGTTATATTTGACATATCAATGTTTGGTACATTGAATTTACTTTGTGTCAAATTTGTCAATTCTTGGTGGTTGGATTGAGGGTCCAGTTGAGGCTAGAAATCTTGAACATGATTATTCATGAATCTACTATAAAAATGTATGTTTCTTGTGGAAACATGACAAACAACTCAACGAGTGTTGAACAGTGGATGATTTCTCTTGTGGAGAAATTATTAAAGGACACTTGTGGTATTGCTTAAAAATACCTAAGAGTGTGATGGTTAATCATGTGAATAAACTAAATAAATTCATTTTATGAATTTTGAGAAGTGGCAAAAGAAAGTGATATTTGTTTTGTACAAATTCAATTTTGGCTTGGCAAATTTTCTACTTAATGTGTTAAAGGAGATATTAAAGTCATGTAGACCATAAAATGTTTGAGAACATTTATAAGTTCATGACATGTGAACAATTGGTCGATGGGTTGACCAATGTGTGTAATCTTACTGGCACAATCAAAGAATGGTAAAAAAATTCTTACATCTTTTTATATGAAAATCAAGGACGCTTGATTCTTATATAATTAGGTGGTGGTACTCGACCATATATATAAGTCTGGGGACGCTTGGATCTTATATTGTGGCTTAGTGCTATATGAATTGGAATTATTCTACATGAAATTTGTGTAAAATGAATGCTCTTGTATTAGAGATACAAGCATGAAAAATTGTTAAGGAACATATGAGTTCCTAAGCTGAATGTCAATCAATAAGTTCTGAGTTTCCACAACATGTGGGCGAGCTGTTGTGTCAGCTAATTACCTTTTAAATAAGGTATATGAGACTTCATATAAATTATTGAATAGAAGAAATAATTCTTTTCATTATTTTAAATGTGGGGGTGACTAATGAAAGTAGTCATCACATTACTTGATGGTAGTCTAGACATATTGTCATAGACAAAATACCATAAGACAACTTCTCTCAAAATAGAGTTATCATCGAGATAACCTTGCGGATCCGCTAACCAAAGGGTTAGACCGAGAGGCTGTGCACAAGTTGTCAATGGGAATGAGATTAAAGCTCTTGAAATTAAATTTATTCGAAGGAAAACCCAACCTAGTTGACTGGAGATCCCAAGATCTAGGTTCAAAGGGACAACCTACTTGAATGAACTAGTATAGAGTCATGTGGGGCAACCCCAACCCATTCCTATAAACAGTGATATTGGTAATGTAAGATCTTGGATCTTAGTAATGTATTTACCAATTCGCTTACTTGTTTAGAATCGTTATAAATCCATTTGATACTAATTAAGATTGAATTCTCACACTCGCGTAGCTATTTGAATACTATTCTTTGCATCTAGTGTTGGTCTAGTGTGCTTGGGCAACAATCGCTTGGATCTGATGCTGCAATTAAAAGGTTGAAGCAATGATGCTCTAAAGTAACCTAATTAATTGCACTATTTCCGTTGGTAGCGAAAATTTGCTTCAAGTTTTAAATGAAATTATTGTTCATTTTGATTAAAATTTTCTTTGAATTTGTTTCAAGGAATTAACATGGGTAAAAATCGCCTAGATCTGGTGTCACAATTAAATGGTTGTAAGCACTATTGCTTTATAACAACAAAATTAATTGAACTAATTCTATTGATAGTGAGGTTTTACTTTGAAGTTTAACTGATATGACAGTGTGTTGTTTTACTTTACTGTTGCAAGCAATTTTTATTTGCTTTGTACCTTTGTGTTGTTTATTAAGAATTACGTTTTAGTGCAATAATTATGTGTATTTGTTATTAGCTTTGGATTTAATTAATACATGACATAACTATTGTTTCTACAATTTTATTTATCATCGGTTTTCGTTTCCTATTAAGCTCATTGGTAATCTAAGATCTTGAATCTTAGCTATATTCTTTACCAACCTGCTTACTTGTTTGGAATCGCTTTAAACCCATTTTGATATTATGGTTGAATTCCCACACTCATATAGCTGTTTGAATTCAATTGTTTGGATGTGGGTCAAATCACTTTGGATTTGGTGATGCAATTAAACGATTGAATTAATCTTGTTTTTAAATCAATCAAACTTAAATTGCACTTATTCCTTTGATAGTGATTTTGACATCGGTTCCCTAAATATTTTGTGTTTTAATTGAAGTGTTATATTTGACATATCAGTGTTTGGTACATTGAATTTACTTTGTGTCAAATTTGTCAATTCTTGGTGGTTGGATTGAGGGTCCAGTTGAGGCTAGAAATCTTGAACATGATTATTCATGAATCTACTATAAAAAAGTATGTTTCTTGTGGAAACATGACAAACAACTCAACGAGTGTTGAACAGTGGATGATTTCTCTTGTGGAGAAATTATTAAAGGACACTTGTGGTATTGCTTAAAAATACCTAAGAGTGTGATGGTTAATCATGTGAATAAACTAAATAAATTCATTTTATGAATTTTGAGAAGTGGCAAAAGAAAGTGATATTTGTTTTGTACAAATTCAATTTTGGCTTGGCAAATTTTCTACTTAATGTGTTAAAGGAGATATTAAAGTCATGTAGACCATAAAATGTTTGAGAACATTTATAAGTTCATGACATGTGAACAATTGGTCGATGGGTTGACCAATGTGTGTAATCTTATTGGCACAATCAAAGAATGGTAAAAAAATTCTTACATCTTTTTATATGAAAATCAAGGACGCTTGATTCTTATATAATTAGGTGGTGGTACTCGACCATATATATAAGTCTGGGGACGCTTGGATCTTATATTGTGGCTTAGTGCTACATGAATTGGAATTATTCTACATGAAATTTGTGTAAAATGAATGCTCTTGTATTAGAGATACAAGCATGAAAAATTGTTAAGGAACATATGAGTTCCTAAGCTGAATGTCAAGTCAATAAGTTCTGAGTTTCCACAACATGTGGGCGAGCTGTTGTGTCAGCTAATTACCTTTTAAATAAGGTATATGAGACTTCATATAAATTATTGAATAGAAGAAATAATTCTTTTCATTATTTTAAATGTGGGGGTGACTAATGAAAGTAGTCATCACATTACTTGATGGTAGTCTAGACATATTGTCATAGACAAAATACCATAAGACAACTTCTCTCAAAATAGAGTTATCATCGAGATAACCTTGCGGATCCGCTAACCAAAGGGTTAGACCGAGAGGCTGTGCACAAGTTGTCAATGGAATGAGATTAAAGCTCTTGAAATTAAATTTATTCGAAGGAAAACCCAACCTAGTTGACTGGAGATCCCAAGATCTAGGTTCAAAGGGACAACCTACTTGAATGAACTAGTATAGAGTCACTGTGGGGGCAACCCCAACCCATTCCTATAAACAGTGATATTGGTAATGTAAGATCTTGGATCTTAGTAATGTATTTACCAATTCGCTTACTTGTTTAGAATCGTTATAAATCCATTTGATACTAATTAAGATTGAATTCTCACACTCGCGTAGCTATTTGAATACTATTCTTTGCATCTAGTGTTGGTCTAGTGTGCTTGGGCAACAATCGCTTGGATCTGATGCTGCAATTAAAAGGTTGAAGCAATGATGCTCTAAAGTAACCTAATTAATTGCACTATTTCCGTTGGTAGCGAAAATTTGCTTCAAGTTTTAAATGAAATTATTGTTCATTTTGATTAAAATTTTCTTTGAATTTGTTTCAAGGAATTAACATGGGTAAAAATCGCTTAGATCTGGTGTCACAATTAAATGGTTGTAAGCACTATTGCTTTATAACAACAAAATTAATTGAACTAATTCTATTGATAGTGAGGTTTTACTTTGAAGTTTAACTGATATGACAGTGTGTTGTTTTACTTTACTGTTGCAAGCAATTTTTATTTGCTTTGTACCTTTGTGTTGTTTATTAAGAATTACGTTTTAGTGCAATAATTATGTGTATTTGTTATTAGCTTTGGATTTAATTAATACATGACATAATTATTGTTTCTACAATTTTATTTATCATCGTTTTCGTTTCCTATTAAGCTCATTGGTAATCTAAGATCTTGAATCTTAGCTATATTCTTTACCAACCTGCTTACTTGTTTGGAATCGCTTTAAACCCATTTTGATATTATGGTTGAATTCCCACACTCATATAGCTGTTTGAATTCAATTGTTTGGATGTGGGTCAAATCACTTTGGATTTGGTGATGCAATTAAACGATTGAATTAATCTTGTTTTTAAATCAATCAAACTTAAATTGCACTTATTCCTTTGATAGTGATTTTGACATCGGTTCCCTAAATATTTTGTGTTTTAATTGAAGTGTTATATTTGACATATCAGTGTTTGGTACATTGAATTTACTTTGTGTCAAATTTGTCAATTCTTGGTGGTTGGATTGAGGGTCCAGTTGAGGCTAGAAATCTTGAACATGATTATTCATGAATCTACTATAAAAAAGTATGTTTCTTGTGGAAACATGACAAACAACTCAACGAGTGTTGAACAGTGGATGATTTCTCTTGTGGAGAAATTATTAAAGGACACTTGTGGTATTGCTTAAAAATACCTAAGAGTGTGATGGTTAATCATGTGAATAAACTAAATAAATTCATTTTATGAATTTTGAGAAGTGGCAAAAGAAAGTGATATTTGTTTTGTACAAATTCAATTTTGGCTTGGCAAATTTTCTACTTAATGTGTTAAAGGAGATATTAAAGTCATGTAGACCATAAAATGTTTGAGAACATTTATAAGTTCATGACATGTGAACAATTGGTCGATGGGTTGACCAATGTGTGTAATCTTATTGGCACAATCAAAGAATGGTAAAAAAATTCTTACATCTTTTTATATGAAAATCAAGGACGCTTGATTTTATATAATTAGGTGGTGGTACTCGACCATATATATAAGTCTGGGGACGCTTGGATCTTATATTGTGGCTTAGTGCTACATGAATTGGAATTATTCTACATGAAATTTGTGTAAAATGAATGCTCTTGTATTAGAGATACAAGCATGAAAAATTGTTAAGGAACATATGAGTTCCTAAGCTGAATGTCAAGTCAATAAGTTCTGAGTTTCCACAACATGTGGGCGAGCTGTTGTGTCAGCTAATTACCTTTTAAATAAGGTATATGAGACTTCATATAAATTATTGAATAGAAGAAATAATTCTTTTCATTATTTTAAATGTGGGGGTGACTAATGAAAGTAGTCATCACATTACTTGATGGTAGTCTAGACATATTGTCATAGACAAAATACCATAAGACAACTTCTCTCAAAATAGAGTTATCATCGAGATAACCTTGCGGATCCGCTAACCAAAGGGTTAGACCGAGAGGCTGTGCACAAGTTGTCAATGGAATGAGATTAAAGCTCTTGAAATTAAATTTATTCGAAGGAAAACCCAACCTAGTTGACTGGAGATCCCAAGATCTAGGTTCAAAGGGACAACCTACTTGAATGAACTAGTATAGAGTCACTGTGGGGGCAACCCCAACCCATTCCTATAAACAGTGATATTGGTAATGTAAGATCTTGGATCTTAGTAATGTATTTACCAATTCGCTTACTTGTTTAGAATCGTTATAAATCCATTTGATACTAATTAAGATTGAATTCTCACACTCGCGTAGCTATTTGAATACTATTCTTTGCATCTAGTGTTGGTCTAGTGTGCTTGGGCAACAATCGCTTGGATCTGATGCTGCAATTAAAAGGTTGAAGCAATGATGCTCTAAAGTAACCTAATTAATTGCACTATTTCCGTTGGTAGCGAAAATTTGCTTCAAGTTTTAAATGAAATTATTGTTCATTTTGATTAAAATTTTCTTTGAATTTGTTTCAAGGAATTAACATGGGTAAAAATCGCTTAGATCTGGTGTCACAATTAAATGGTTGTAAGCACTATTGCTTTATAACAACAAAATTAATTGAACTAATTCTATTGATAGTGAGGTTTTACTTTGAAGTTTAACTGATATGACAGTGTGTTGTTTTACTTTACTGTTGCAAGCAATTTTTATTTGCTTTGTACCTTTGTGTTGTTTATTAAGAATTACGTTTTAGTGCAATAATTATGTGTATTTGTTATTAGCTTTGGATTTAATTAATACATGACATAATTATTGTTTCTACAATTTTATTTATCATCGGTTTTCGTTTCCTAACAAGCTCATTGGTAATCTAAGATCTTGAATCTTAGCTATATTCTTTACCAACCTGCTTACTTGTTTGGAATCGCTTTAAACCCATTTTGATATTATGGTTGAATTCTCACACTCATATAGCTGTTTGAATTCAATTGTTTGGATGTGGGTCAAATCACTTTGGATTTGGTGATGCAATTAAACGATTGAATTAATCTTGTTTTTAAATCAATCAAACTTAAATTGCACTTATTCCTTTGATAGTGATTTTGACATCGGTTCCCTAAATATTTTGTGTTTAATTGAAGTGTTATATTTGACATATCAATGTTTGGTACATTGAATTTACTTTGTGTCAAATTTGTCAATTCTTGGTGGTTGGATTGAGGGTCCAGTTGAGGCTAGAAATCTTGAACATGATTATTCATGAATCTACTATAAAAATGTATGTTTCTTGTGGAAACATGACAAACAACTCAACGAGTGTTGAACAGTGGATGATTTCTTGTGGAGAAATTATTAAAGGACACTTGTGGTATTGCTTAAAAATACCTAAGAGTGTGATGGTTAATCATGTGAATAAACTAAATAAATTCATTTTATGAATTTTGAGAAGTGGCAAAAGAAAGTGATATTTGTTTTGTACAAATTCAATTTTGGCTTGGCAAATTTTCTACTTAATGTGTTAAAGGAGATATTAAAGTCATGTAGACCATAAAATGTTTGAGAACATTTATAAGTTCATGACATGTGAACAATTGGTCGATGGGTTGACCAATGTGTGTAATCTTATTGGCACAATCAAAGAATGGTAAAAAAATTCTTACATCTTTTTATATGAAAATCAAGGACGCTTGATTCTTATATAATTAGGTGGTGGTACTCGACCATATATATAAGTCTGGGGACGCTTGGATCTTATATTGTGGCTTAGTGCTACATGAATTGGAATTATTCTACATGAAATTTGTGTAAAATGAATGCTCTTGTATTAGAGATACAAGCATGAAAAATTGTTAAGGAACATATGAGTTCCTAAGCTGAATGTCAAGTCAATAAGTTCTGAGTTTCCACAACATGTGGGCGAGCTGTTGTGTCAGCTAATTACCTTTTAAATAAGGTATATGAGACTTCATATAAATTATTGAATAGAAGAAATAATTCTTTTCATTATTTTAAATGTGGGGTGACTAATGAAAGTAGTCATCACATTACTTGATGGTAGTCTAGACATATTGTCATAGACAAAATACCATAAGACAACTTCTCTCAAAATAGAGTTATCATCGAGATAACCTTGCGGATCCGCTAACCAAAGGGTTAGACCGAGAGGCTGTGCACAAGTTGTCAATGGGAATGAGATTAAAGCTCTTGAAATTAAATTTATTCGAAGGAAAACCCAACCTAGTTGACTGGAGATCCCAAGATCTAGGTTCAAAGGGACAACCTACTTGAATGAACTAGTATAGAGTCACTGTGGGGGCAACCCCAACCCATTCCTATAAACAGTGATATTGGTAATGTAAGATCTTGGATCTTAGTAATGTATTTACCAATTCGCTTACTTGTTTAGAATCGTTATAAATCCATTTGATACTAATTAAGATTGAATTCTCACACTCGCGTAGCTATTTGAATACTATTCTTTGCATCTAGTGTTGGTCTAGTGTGCTTGGGCAACAATCGCTTGGATCTGATGCTGCAATTAAAAGGTTGAAGCAATGATGCTCTAAAGTAACCTAATTAATTGCACTATTTCCGTTGGTAGCGAAAATTTGCTTCAAGTTTTAAATGAAATTATTGTTCATTTTGATTAAAATTTTCTTTGAATTTGTTTCAAGGAATTAACATGGGTAAAAATCGCTTAGATCTGGTGTCACAATTAAATGGTTGTAAGCACTATTGCTTTATAACAACAAAATTAATTGAACTAATTCTATTGATAGTGAGGTTTTACTTTGAAGTTTAACTGATATGACAGTGTGTTGTTTTACTTTACTGTTGCAAGCAATTTTTATTTGCTTTGTACCTTTGTGTTGTTTATTAAGAATTACGTTTTAGTGCAATAATTATTGTATTTGTTATTAGCTTTGGATTTAATTAATACATGACATAATTATTGTTTCTACAATTTTATTTATCATCGGTTTTCGTTTCCTAACAAGCTCATTGGTAATCTAAGATCTTGAATCTTAGCTATATTCTTTACCAACCTGCTTACTTGTTTGGAATCGCTTTAAACCCATTTTGATATTATGGTTGAATTCTCACACTCATATAGCTGTTTGAATTCAATTGTTTGGATGTGGGTCAAATCACTTTGGATTTGGTGATGCAATTAAACGATTGAATTAATCTTGTTTTTAAATCAATCAAACTTAAATTGCACTTATTCCTTTGATAGTGATTTTGACATCGGTTCCCTAAATATTTTGTGTTTTAATTGAAGTGTTATATTTGACATATCAATGTTTGGTACATTGAATTTACTTTGTGTCAAATTTGTCAATTCTTGGTGGTTGGATTGAGGGTCCAGTTGAGGCTAGAAATCTTGAACATGATTATTCATGAATCTACTATAAAAATGTATGTTTCTTGTGGAAACATGACAAACAACTCAACGAGTGTTGAACAGTGGATGATTTCTCTGTGGAGAAATTATTAAAGGACACTTGTGGTATTGCTTAAAAATACCTAAGAGTGTGATGGTTAATCATGTGAATAAACTAAATAAATTCATTTTATGAATTTTGAGAAGTGGCAAAAGAAAGTGATATTTGTTTTGTACAAATTCAATTTTGGCTTGGCAAATTTTCTACTTAATGTGTTAAAGGAGATATTAAAGTCATGTAGACCATAAAATGTTTGAGAACATTTATAAGTTCATGACATGTGAACAATTGGTCGATGGGTTGACCAATGTGTGTAATCTTATTGGCACAATCAAAGAATGGTAAAAAAATTCTTACATCTTTTTATATGAAAATCAAGGACGCTTGATTCTTATATAATTAGGTGGTGGTACTCGACCATATATATAAGTCTGGGGACGCTTGGATCTTATATTGTGGCTTAGTGCTACATGAATTGGAATTATTCTACATGAAATTTGTGTAAAATGAATGCTCTTGTATTAGAGATACAAGCATGAAAAATTGTTAAGGAACATATGAGTTCCTAAGCTGAATGTCAAGTCAATAAGTTCTGAGTTTCCACAACATGTGGGCGAGCTGTTGTGTCAGCTAATTACCTTTTAAATAAGGTATATGAGACTTCATATAAATTATTGAATAGAAGAAATAATTCTTTTCATTATTTTAAATGTGGGGGGACTAATGAAAGTAGTCATCACATTACTTGATGGTAGTCTAGACATATTGTCATAGACAAAATACCATAAGACAACTTCTCTCAAAATAGAGTTATCATCGAGATAACCTTGCGGATCCGCTAACCAAAGGGTTAGACCGAGAGGCTGTGCACAAGTTGTCAATGGGAATGAGATTAAAGCTCTTGAAATTAAATTTATTCGAAGGAAAACCCAACCTAGTTGACTGGAGATCCCAAGATCTAGGTTCAAAGGGACAACCTACTTGAATGAACTAGTATAGAGTCACTGTGGGGGCAACCCCAACCCATTCCTATAAACAGTGATATTGGTAATGTAAGATCTTGGATCTTAGTAATGTATTTACCAATTCGCTTACTTGTTTAAATCGTTATAAATCCATTTGATACTAATTAAGATTGAATTCTCACACTCGCGTAGCTATTTGAATACTATTCTTTGCATCTAGTGTTGGTCTAGTGTGCTTGGGCAACAATCTCTTGGATCTGATGCTGCAATTAAAAGGTTGAAGCAATGATGCTCTAAAGTAACCTAATTAATTGCACTATTTCCGTTGGTAGCGAAAATTTGCTTCAAGTTTTAAATGAAATTATTGTTCATTTTGATTAAAATTTTCTTTGAATTTGTTTCAAGGAATTAACATGGGTAAAAATCGCTTAGATCTGGTGTCACAATTAAATGGTTGTAAGCACTATTGCTTTATAACAACAAAATTAATTGAACTAATTCTATTGATAGTGAGGTTTTACTTTGAAGTTTAACTGATATGACAGTGTGTTGTTTTACTTTACTGTTGCAAGCAATTTTTATTTGCTTTGTACCTTTGTGTTGTTTATTAAGAATTACGTTTTAGTGCAATAATTAATTGTATTTGTTATTAGCTTTGGATTTAATTAATACATGACATAATTATTGTTTCTACAATTTTATTTATCATCGGTTTTCGTTTCCTAACAAGCTCATTGGTAATCTAAGATCTTGAATCTTAGCTATATTCTTTACCAACCTGCTTACTTGTTTGGAATCGCTTTAAACCCATTTTAATATTATGGTTGAATTCTCACACTCATATAGCTGTTTGAATTCAATTGTTTGGATGTGGGTCAAATCACTTTGGATTTGGTGATGCAATTAAACGATTGAATTAATCTTGTTTTTAAATCAATCAAACTTAAATTGCACTTATTCCTTTGATAGTGATTTTGACATCGGTTCCCTAAATATTTTGTGTTGTAATTGAAGTGTTATATTTGACATATCAATGTTTGGTACATTGAATTTACTTTGTGTCAAATTTGTCAATTCTTGGTGGTTGGATTGAGGGTCCAGTTGAGGCTAGAAATCTTGAACATGATTATTCATGAATCTACTATAAAAATGTATGTTTCTTGTGGAAATATGACAAACAACTCAACGAGTGTTGAACAGTGGATGATTTCTCTTGTGGAGAAATTATTAAAGGACACTTGTGGTATTGCTTAAAAATACCTAAGAGTGTGATGGTTAATCATGTGAATAAACTAAATAAATTCATTTTATGAATTTTGAGAAGTGGCAAAAGAAAGTGATATTTGTTTTGTACAAATTCAATTTTGGCTTGGCAAATTTTCTACTTAATGTGTTAAAGGAGATATTAAAGTCATGTAGACCATAAAATGTTTGAGAACATTTATAAGTTCATGACATGTGAACAATTGGTCGATGGGTTGACCAATGTGTGTAATCTTATTGGCACAATCAAAGAATGGTAAAAAAATTCTTACATCTTTTTATATGAAAATCAAGGACGCTTGATTCTTATATAATTAGGTGGTGGTACTCGACCATATATATAAGTCTGGGGACGCTTGGATCTTATATTGTGGCTTAGTGCTACATGAATTGGAATTATTCTACATGAAATTTGTGTAAAATGAATGCTCTTGTATTAGAGATACAAGCATGAAAAATTGTTAAGGAACATATGAGTTCCTAAGCTGAATGTCAAGTCAATAAGTTCTGAGTTTCCACAACATGTGGGCGAGCTGTTGTGTCAGCTAATTACCTTTTAAATAAGGTATATGAGACTTCATATAAATTATTGAATAGAAGAAATAATTCTTTTCATTATTTTAAATGTGGGGGTGACTAATGAAAGTAGTCATCACATTACTTGATGGTAGTCTAGACATATTGTCATAGACAAAATACCATAAGACAACTTCTCTCAAAATAGAGTTATCATCGAGATAACCTTGCGGATCCGCTAACCAAAGGGTTAGACCGAGAGGCTGTGCACAAGTTGTCAATGGGAATGAGATTAAAGCTCTTGAAATTAAATTTATTCGAAGGAAAACCCAACCTAGTTGATTGGAGATCCCAAGATCTAGATTCAAAGGGACAACCTACTTGAATGAACTAGTATAGAGTCACTGTGGGGGCAACCCCAACCCATTCCTATACACAATGATAATGGTTAAGGATAAGCATAAAGGCTTTTAATGATTCTGAGATAAGGATCACCTATGTTAGAGTGAAGTGGCTCCGCTTCAAGGGAATTGTGGGGGCACAAATCCCTTAATCTCTCGCAGAACTAGACAAATGTTCAGGGCCATATGAACATAATAGTGAGAACAAGGTCACATTAGGAAGGATCCTGTGTGCAGTGTATCATCGTCTACACAAGCGACAAGATGGTTCAAGGACATCGCGTCTACCATCTAGCTAGTAAAGTCGGTATGCTTCACAAGGGAAGGTTCAAGGGGTAACACCTACCTATCCTATGCAAGATTTGACCATTGAGCAAAGTTGTCAGTGTCGTCAGAGTCTTGAGTCCAATTTTCATTCATGTGGGGGACTGTTGGAAAATTTGGGTAACCCAAATGGATTTGTACCATTTTGGGATGTGATTATGAGTGGGTTAAGTAACACCTTTTTGTAAGGTGATTACATATTCGTGTTATCCTACAAGAGAGCTTCGAATCGAGATACAATCCGTCCAAATGGATTTAAGGTGAATGAGAAATTGATTATCAAAGTACCTTGGTGGGAAAAGGAGTAATGTGAGAAAGTGGTTTTATACCACATTGCTCAACTAAAGAGTTTGCTCCAGAATTTTCCACTATAAATACCCACCTATCCCTTCAGTTTTCCACACACCTTAAGATACTAAAATCTCTCTCCTAGAGTTCTATTCTTCTTCCTTTCTTTTTATTTGTTGATTCATTTTTTGTCGCTTTGCTCAAGCGTGGTTGCGTTTGGCGGTGTTGAAACACCGTAGAAATCATTGCATCCTGGGAGAAAGACGTCATTGTGTAGGGCGAATCTATCTTAAGGTAACTGTGCAAACAAAGGCCTCGATTACAGTTTTCTTTCGATTTTGATATCGTTATGGTTTTTCTAATTCGCGTTGATATTGTCCAACAGTGACGAGGAACATATAACCTCGCACCTCCGTGGACATTAGACCTAACATTTGGTTGCACGTTTTAGTGTTGGACCAATCTTGTATACTTCCTGTATCAAGACCTACAAAGTTGAAACTGATTTTGGCCATCAAGACAGGCAACCAAACACATGTGTTTGGACCATGTACTTTGGGTAAGTTGTACGGATAAAAGTCACAGAGCTGCACTTCTCTACAGGTCCAGAATTATGACAAATTGAGATTTTTTCCTGTGGAACTTCCTATGTTAGACGCAAGTAGAACCACCAAGTTTTTTGTTGTGAATTCCAACTTGTTGGCACAACCGCAATTTTCAAATGTTTAGTTTAAAGCTTAATATGAAATGCATTGTTACAATAGCAATTGATATTATATTTATTTCTAGTTGGATGTTCGTGTTTTATTACTTGATTGCCCAAGGACCAATAAAGTGGTTTAACTGGAAGTTGATCGCTGGTTGTCCTTGAAGTACCTTAGGTTCCTTCGGGGTGGTTCCTTGCAAGGTATATGACAAAGGCGTTAGTTTCTAGGTGAGTGTGTGTAAGAGGTGAAAGCGTATAATGAGCGAGTAACAGAGAATAATCAGGGGTAAAACCTTTAGTGAGGCTGTAAGTCCACAACATTTACCATTCAACGTGAGGGCGTGCACTATCAGGCGTGTGATCCCAGTGTGTGTCATGTCATTTACTGGATGGGTGACCCAGTTTTTATAGGGCCATCTTGGAAAGGGTAGACTCTCCACGTGGTAGGCTCTAAGTGGACCTCCATCGATGATCGTCCTTGTGGTACAACCTTCTATCTTCTTACTGATAGGTCTGCAAAGTTGATGGTCGATGGACGTGACGGGGTCTCTGTTGCTGATGGGAAAATACAAGGTCTCCTCCCATCCATCCTAGCTAGGCTGAGTAGGCTTCACAACAGGTAGGTAAGGAAGGCGAAGTTATTCGCCTTAATGGCGTTTGAGACCAGATAACACAGGGACCCATCAATTGCCCCTTGATGTAGTCCAAGAGAGCTTCATGAGCTATAATATGAAATGTCTAATCTCCTGTCTTGGTTCCATGGGCCCTGATGTGATCTTCTAACCTGATGTTCGAGGGCGGATGACCCGGGGTCCCATCAATCACCCCCTACTGTAGTCCAATAGAATTCCATGGGCTACATCCTGGACTACGTTATGAAATTTCTTGTTTTCCTATTGAATCCATCCTGGTAAAGGATTAAAGGTATGTTGTCGTCCCCTCCAACGCGGCGCAGAGGCAGTTGTTGCTCGGAAAAAGGAAGGGGGGGTAGTGTTCAACCTTCAACATCTGGATGGGTCGATTGTGCGTCTGATCAACTGCCTCCAAGTGTCCCATCTTCCGCGTTGCGGTTGAGGCTCTTCTTTTAATGCATCGCAGAATCATTGTCGGGGAACTTTTCTCGAGAGCCTCGTTCGGGTCAACTATTGGCCTAGGTTTCTTTTGTGTGCTTGGGGGGGGGGGATGGCGCCTTCCCATCCACTGGGCCCCACGTTGTAGTCATGCCACCTTGGGGACTCTTCGACTTCCCACGTCATCACTATAAATAGGGTCCATTTGCCGATTCGATATTCACATGACACTTCTTGATTTTTTTTGGAGCAACCACATATGGAGAGAGAAACTAGCCACCCCATTAGAGAAGCCTCTCTTCCGATCTATTTCTTCATCTTTTGTACCGCATTGGAATTGACGAGATGATCCGGAGGTTCGTCTCTTACATCGAGGCCGCTGACATCATGCGTAAGTGCCATGAAGGTCAGTTTGGAGGACACTTCGGCGGCAACCGCACTGCGAGAAAGGTACTCAAAACTAGATTTCACTGGCCTTCTATCTTTAGTGATTGCGACACTTTTGCTCGTCATTGTGATGCATGCCAACGATCAGGTAACATCTCTAACCGTAATGAGATGCCTCAAATTGTTTCTTTAACTGTTGAAATTTTTGATGTTTGGGGAATTTATTTCATGGGGCCATTCACACCCTCCAAAGGAAACGAGTACATTCTTGTGGCCGTTGATTATGTTTCTAAGTGGGCTGAGGCTGAAGCTTTACCCACCAACGATTCAAGAGTGGTGGGACGCTTCCTTACACGTCTCTTCACGCGTTTTGGTTCACCGCGCTTCATCATAAGCGATAGGGGTACCCACTTCCACGGACACTTCGACCGGGTGTGCAAATGCTTTGGCGTCACCCACCGAATGTCCACTGCTTATCACCCTCAAGCTAACGGTCAAGCGGAAGTGACAAACCGTGAGCTCAAGCGGATTCTTGATAGGACAGTTAGCCGGTCCCGCAAGGACTGGTCATCTAAGCTCAATGATGCCTTATGGGCATATCGAACTGCCTACAAGACTCCCATCGGTACCTCACCGTATCAACTACTTTATGGCAAGGCATGCCATTTACCGGTTGAGCTTGAGCACAAGGCTTTTTGGGCTACTAAAGAGTTAAACATGAAATATGCAGTAACAGGGAATATGCGCCACGATCAGATTGTTGAGCTTGAAGAGCATCGTCTTCACGCGTACGAGAGCACGAAACTTTATAAAGAACGCAACAAGAGGATCCATGACGCTCAATTGAAGGGGGTGAAGCAATTTTACCCCAGAGATGAAGTCCTTCTCTACAATTCTCGTCTGAAGCTTTTCCCGGGTACGCTGAAATCCCGTTGGTCAGGCCCCTACACCGTGGTTAGGCAGACGTCGCTTGGGAGCGTCCTAATTAAAGGCCACGGTCAAGAACCTTTTATGGTCAACGGCCATAGACTTAAGAAGTACCTACAGGGATTGGTTGTCTGCCTCATCAACGTGCATTACTTCGCATCAACCCAGTAACTCCGATCTAGGTATCATCCAGCTCACGGACGTTAAGCAAGAGCGCTTCGTGGGAGGCAACCCACGGCTAGAGTCAGTTTGTGTTTATTTAGAGTCATCTCTTTTAAACCCCCCTTAAAAAAACTGTCAAAAACCATTTTTCAAACGAGTTTCCACCGAAAACTCTGGTTTTAAAACCCCTAGATCCTCCTGTTTCTCATTTTCGAAAAGTTCTCCAAGTCTCGCCGAAAACCTGACTTCAAGGCGAGAACTACCTGTTTCAAACCGGCGGAATTTTGTTTTCTCTGTGATTTTTTGCCGAAAATTCCTCAAATTTTCACCGAAAAATCTAAGACTTTTCGTCGGCTTTAAAACCTTCATTCAGACTTCTTTTTCACGGAACCCCCTGAAAAACCCAACCTCGCGACTCTCTCTCTCTCTTTTTCGCCCTATCGCCGCTCATCCCACCTGTTTCCTTCGCCGCCACCGACCCACCGCCAACCAGTCGCCGTCCCGCCACCGCCGCTCTAACTCCCCCCTCCTCCTTTGTTTATTGCAACCTAGAACTCTCAAATCAGAGCCCTATAGCTCCGGTTCCACCCGAAACGAGTTTTCAAGCTTTTTGGTTGATTTATCAGATTTCAAACCATTTTCTCGAGTCATGTCTTCACGGTTAGTTGTTCAGCCCTTGATTTTGAATCTTTTGGCATATTGACTTTCGGTTTTCAACATGTTTGACTTTGGTTGACTTTTCGGTTTTCCTCGAATTGCGTGTCTGCTGATTCGATGTATTCTTGCTCAACTTTTGGAATCCCTTCGATCTTTATTGCCCTCATGGATGATTTTCAATGATCTTGTGCCGATAAATTGTCTTATGCTCTGTCGTCTGTCAGTTGCGTGGTTTCTCTACTTGGTAATTGAGTGTCGTTTTCCCTGCGTGCTGGCCGTTTCTTTTCTGTTATGCTTTGCCATTGTGATCTCTCGGCTTATTTGCTTACCCCCACTTGTCCGTTTCGTTCTTCTCTGAACCGAGGTTTCGAACTAAGTGTGGAGTAGGATTCTTGGCATCTAATTCTGTTTTACTCTAAGTTTTGTATTGCATGAATCCGAAGTGTTTCAAGACCAGCAGTGCAGATAGAGAGAACCGATCTAGGGCTCGACAGGACAAGGCTCAGTCCTCCCTTCCACCCACGCCATCTGCCACAGTACCTGTGACCATGAACTTGGTTCCACAAGCTGCACCGGCACCTGTGATCCCTACTTTGAGTGCTCCAGCACCCACCACCGGGGCCCTGCACCCATTCATCGCTGCCCTTTCCCCGCACCAACTAGAGGTATACATGAAGATCAAGGGCATCCCTCCGGCGAAGGTGGCAATCCTTTCCCTCGATAGCCTCAAGAGCCACGACCCAGGATGGCACGCCAGCGTCGACCGAGCTCTTGGGCAAACCGGTCTACGAGCTCTTGCCACTTCCGGCTCCACATGCCATGTGGTCGCCCTCCAGGAGTTCTGGTGTTTGTTTGAATGGACAACTCAGAGACCCCATCGCCTCCTCAAGTGCATCCGCTTCCGTCTCGGGGGAGTGCAGTACGAGAAGACTATCGACGTGTTCGCTCTTCTCCTCGATGCCACTGCCACCACTGTCGATGCTTCCCTTGGATTTGAAGAGATGAGCTCCGTCACTCAAGATCCATACCCTGATTTTTGGAGATTCATCTCCGGGGCGTCCGAAGCAAAATCAGAGAACGACACTGTTGGTAACATTGCTCATCCCCTTTTCAAAATTTTCCATTATGTTTGGACTCGCTCTTTATGCTACTGCAGTAAGGAGGCTCGCCACCACATCTCTTTAGAGGAATTCATTCTCTTTCGTGCCGTCGAGGAATTTAGTAGACTTCATCCGGGATGTTGGCTAGCCCGCTTCTTCCATAAGCGTACCACAACCATGAAGTGCCCCTCGGCCATCCTTGGCGGCCCCTTCGTCTCTTGCCTAATGAAATCCCTCCAGATCAGTGACAAGTGGGATCTCAGCCTCCCTCGCACTGAGATTGAGCACGTCGGAGCGGAGCTCGCCGTTACTCGTGGCCTCAACCTCTCGGTCAGTCTTGACGTCTATAAACCGACTACCGCCCCGCTAGAGATCCGTCCCCTCCACGTACATCACGGACCCCGACCCACGAGGTGAGCAGCTGACTCGCATTGATCTTTGGCAACAAGACTACTCCTCTGGTGCTCATCAATGGTAAAGGGATCGGGTGGAGTACGAGGAGACCCAGAACTCGCAATGGGCTGTTCTGCAATAGTTCATGGCCGACCAGGACATTCGACACAGGGCTGAGCTCACATGGCGATAGTAGATTGAGCAGCAGCTTGGCGTTTCCCCTTTCCCGACTCCTTCACCACCTGAGGGACAGTGATCAGGTTGTTTCTATCCTTTCCCTTTGTTTTTCTTTCTTATTTTCGGATTTCGATCCAACTTTTTTATGTGTGGTTCCGGGACACTTGTCCCGGTTTCCTTTTGATCTTTTGGTTGTTTTTGTTTTGTAGGTGTCTTTTGGTAGCTACTCTACTCCGCTCCGCGACACACTCTCTGAACCCATCTGCTACACCGCCCCCCTTTCCCAGGTTCCCCGTCACTCTCAATCTCATTTTAATCCTGTGAGGACACAGAACAGTCTAAGTGTGGGGTAGGGTGTCAGAGAACCATGCATGATCTTGATCTCCCTTGTTATGTTTCGTGGTGCCTTGTCCAATTTCTCTAGCAGTAGAATGCTCAGTTCTTGATTTGTGATGTTAAAATGTTGTTCAAATTGTCATAATGATACTTATACTGCTTAACCTAGAACCTGAGAACGACGTGATACTTTGATGCTAAATTGCCTGGTCAGAACAGATTTTTATAATCACACTTGTAGTTTGTCGCCTTAATTGCATGAAAATGACCAAATCCGACTAGCAAACCAACTGTGAGCTTTTGATCCATTGGACGTAACTTGCAATTTTAATTCTTTTTGAGTGGTTTTCTGGTTGCTTGAATGAGTTAGAATTTGCATGATACCTATTCGAGACCACACGATGACACGAGTTTTACAATGATAGGGGCACCTAGATTCAGCTACTAAGCAGATTGCCTACCCAACGTGAAATCCATTAGGTTTAAACCCTTGAGCTTGGCCTGTTCTTTCGGTTTGATATACATTACAGCCAATCCCCATTCTTTCATTCCCCGTTGATCCCCTATGGTTGTAGTCTAGATTAGCCTACCGGAAGTCGGTTTATGGTAACCTGCCAATAGCCATTAAACAGGTGGTCTTAGCTATTATGTCCAGACGTGTAAACCCCTCTAGCAACTAAAAGAAAATCGGCACAAAAGAAAAAAAGAAGAAGAAAAAGAAAGAAAATTTGAAAAAAAATTTAGAAAACAGTTCAAAGTTGTAAGTTTATAGTTCAGTTCATTAACGTTCTTCCCCCTACATATGGAAGAACGAAGTCAAAAGAAAATGTAAAAGAAAAATTCAGAAAAATGCGTTAGCAGAATAAATTGCTAGGTTGCTTGAGGGTATCATAGGACGAGCGTACACTATTCCACCCGTGTTTGGTTAGACGGTAGGAAGCCATAGGCTAGATTCGAGGGAAGTTAGTCGAAAGCTGCACCGCACCAAAGCCATTATCATACATTCCCATCATCCATCTCATCTTAACCCTTGTAGTGTAGAATTTGTTACAGTCCTAAACAGGGAAGTCCTTCTTGAATAATTTTCTCTTGTTGTCACAGTGGTGGAGATGTGGTCGAATTGCAAACTTATGACAGAATTCAGTAACAGAAAATGATTGAGAGCAGAAACACGTCCCTAGACACAGAGAATGAGAGTTTCCCTTGTACTAAAATATTATCTGTGTGAGGAGTCTGGTCGGTCAGGTTGAATTCGTGCATGATTGGTTACTACTTCTTGTTGTGTGCAGTTTTAGTGAGACCAGGTTGTTTGGCTGATCAGTATGGATGTTAGGTTTCATGTTCTAGAAGTAGCTGTATAATAATTCATTGTGTGAGCTTGAACTTCAATTTAATCGATCTTATCATCTATGAACATGAGCATTTTCTATTCAGTTTGCTTGAGGACAAGCAAAAGCTTAAGTGTGGGGTATTTGATGACACTCAATTTGACGTGATTATCAGCCTCATTTAAGCAACATTTCTTGTCTTAAGACATGGGTTTTAGGGCAGAACAACGAATATTCACTCAACTGCTCTATCTCGTGCCATTTGTGTTACTTTGGCCCGTTTCGAGTCTATTTGATGGTTTTCTAGTGTTTTCATGATAGCACAAGTTTTTGCCATCAAATAATGTAACCAGGGATGTATCTAAGGCATTGGAACCTCAAGGAACCACACCAGAATTGACCCAAGGAGTCAATCAAGTCAACACATTTCCTGCCCCGTTTTACACTGAAGTTTTCAGCGAAAACTGAAGGAGTTTTCGGTGAAAACTCGAGAAGAATTCGCCAGAGCTTACAAGAAGAAGTTTTTGGTGAGAAGTCCAAGTTCTCACTAAAAACTCTAGGTGAATTTGGAACAGAAGAAACAGTCGAAGCGAGCAAAGTTTTTAAAGGAAGTTTTGATGAAAACTTCCCAAGTTTTCGGTGAAAACTTCCCAAGTTTTCGGCAAAAACTTAGCTGTTTCCCAGCCAAACGCGGACAGCTATTAAAGAAGAAATCACCGGCAGAAAAGAGTGACTTCATACTTACTTTTTGGACGAAAATTCCAAGACTTGGACCAGAGAGAGAAAGAGTGAAAAGAGTTCGAGGAGCTAGGAAAGGATCGTGACGCCATCCTTCCGTCTCGGAAAGCCAGTGCTAGGAGTTGAAGATTCAGCAGATCCAAGCTTCACGAATTCGTCGAAATTAGGTTTTACAGTTCTTCTTTGTCTTTCCTACCTGAGATGTATTCCTTGTCTGTCTTTGATTCTCCTGTATTGAATATGAGTAGCTAAACTCGTAGAGCTTAGATTAGATGAACCCTAAGTGACCCAGGGCTTTAAAGCGGTCACGGATCGGCTGTGATTAGATTCGAAGTTCATTCAGTTTCTCCTTCATGTTTGATTTGTTCTTTGTTCTCTGTGTTTCTTGTCTGGTTTGGCCACCTAGATTAGATTCTTGTTAAGTAGAGGATAGTAGCGAATGTTCGCCTCACTTTAAAACACCAAATCAACAATTAACCTATTCATTGGAGCGTGCCTTTCGTAGGAACCAGTTAGGGTTAATCCCCTTCAAGAGTAACTCATGAATCACTAGTAGTTGCACCAGTTAGTTTTGTTGTCGCAAGAAGCGACCGTACTTGGGCGACTAATTAATCTTGGTAGTTATATTGGATAGAGCGAACGTTCGCCAGTCTTAAACCTAAGGGTAAGGAGTTATGGTGTTGTCTGTGAACTGAATGAATTAGAATTGAAAATCGCTGGTTTGTTGATTGCCAATGCTCTGGTTATCTAAGGGGGATTCAAAGTCTAAGCTTGCCTGTCGTCTGTCTAAGTCAAACAACCAATCATTCTGCATTTTAATTTCATTTCATTTTATCTAACATCCTAGTATAAAAGTCATGGAACTCACACCACGCACAAACTGTTTGATCCTGAATAAAATTGCCAACCCATTTGAGTAAGCAAGTAGAAGAGGCCCGTGGAATACGATCTGTCCTGCTTTGTGCTTGACAGTTATTTGATAAACCTGTTTACAATGTTCATCACACGTACAATAATGCAAGACTATGATCATACAAGATCCCTCCGTTCAATGGTTAATCATGCTTTTGGTGTCGTTATTGAGGAGGTCCATGAGACCACTACCGAAGTTCACTTCTCAAGATGCTAACGAGGAAGATCAAATGAATAATGCTAATGACATGACCAAAAATATTGACATGAGCATCCCTAATGACATAGAGGAGCCGGTTGATGAGAATGAAAATTTGAGGGATTTACTAAAACATGGAGAAGCATCATTATACGAAGGATGTAAGAAGTTCTCAAAACTATCTTTCATTCTAAGGCTTTATCATATCAAAGGGATGCATAACATCAACAATAAAGTAATGACGATGAACATTGAGTTGCTGGATGAAGCTTTTGAGTTTGCCAACATACCATCATCTTTTGAGTTTGATAAAAACCCTTGGGTTGGGGTACACGAAGATTCATGATTGTGAGAATGACTGTATGTTGTATTGGTGGAATGCCATATATGAAACTGTCTGTAGGATTTGTAAGCACTTTAGATACAAGGATGCTGGTGGTGACGAGGAAGTTGATGGAAGTAAGAAGAAACGAAAGAGAAAGAAAATATATCACTACTTTCCCCTGATTCCAAGGTTGAAAATATTATTCATGTGTCCTACAACACCTAAGAGTATGGTGTGGCATTCTACACAGAAAAGTATTGATGGAATGTTTCGACATCCACGAGACGCTCAAGTGTGGGTTGCCTTTGACACTAGGTATATATCTCTAGTTTTCTTTAGATCGTAGAAATGTTATACTTGGTTTTATGTTGATGGCTTGAATCCTTTTGGGAATATGGGCCTTAGTCATTGTACATGGCCATTTATACTTACCTCGTACAACACGCCTCCTTGGGAATGCATGAACTCAACAAGTATGTTTTTGTCTGGTATCATTCCTGGTAAGAAAGCTCCTGAAAATGATATCGATGTGTACCTACAACCTTTAGTTGATGAGCTGAGAATGTTATGGGAAGACGTAGAAGCATACGATGCAGTGAAGAAACAAGTATTTATGTTGAGAGCGAATCTAATGTGGACAATCAACGATTTCTTGGACTACGTTTATCATCTCGGTGGAACACTTATATAGGACATGCTTGCCCTACTTGTAATCTTGACTAGGAACCATTGCGTATGGCGGGGAATGGGAAGATTTGTTTCATAGGAAGTCGGTGTTTCTTGCCTGCAAAACATCCTTTTCGATTTAAAAAAAATCAAATTCAATGATGATGTTGATTTATGGGAGCCAACCATTTTATATAAATCAATGACAATAATTACATATTGAGTCCATATGACTTACCGTTATTGATCTATATCAAATGGTTGGATGTTTGACATAATTAATTTCTTTTTGTTATGCAGACATGCCTCCTCTTAGAGACGCATGTACGGTTGAGCACCAAGCCAAGTGCTGCCACACCCAGGCTGGCACCAACCCCCAACTTTTCCATGATGACTTGGAGCAGAGGAAAGTATGGAGAGACCAGGAGAGGTTATGATATGAACCGATCCGCAACCGTGGGCGGCGACCCTATACTAATAAGCTAATTAAAAGAGACAACGAGTCTAACCTTAGAAACCGGGGGTGGATTAGGACTTGGACCCGCTAGCTATAAATGAGCTAGGAACTCTAAGTATCAAGTCGAAGGTGCCACACCAAGGGGAGTTACCTAGGATGATAAACCAACCTTAAGCTATGCAACAACTCGCAAAGGCTTGAAGGAACAAGAACATAAGTTTTGAAAATTTCTGTGTTTATTCATCAAAGTCTGAATTACAATGAAGGTCGATGGCCTTAATTTATAGGTGAGGGTGGAGAACAGGCTCTCTAACTCTTCCTAGAACTCTAACTCCTAAAAGAGTAAAATAACTAGTATGAAAATATAAGAGTCCGAAACAAACTACTAAGAATGAATAACAATCCAATCCTAAGTAGGAAACCAATAAAAGAGGAAAATTCCGAAAATAAAGTGGAAAATAGTAAAGAGTCCTAAATCGACAAAAATCCTAATCTAGGTAGGAAATCCCTAATCTGTGTTCAAGGTGGATGGGGTGTGAAATAGATCCTTCAGGAAGCAACCTTGTATTTTCCATGTTTCCTTCTCCAAAAAGGACTAGGAAACACGGGTTTATCCTTCGGCGTGGAGGTTTCCTTATCCGGAGAGGATTCGTTCTCACGATCAGATTTCTGGTCGCACCTAGATTTCTCGCTCAGGCCAGCATCCAGCTTCATGTCTGTGTCTGGCTCAGACCGGCATCAGCACCCGACATCAGCTGGACTTGTTCCTCGGTCCAGAGTTGTCTTAGCCTGGCATTGGGGTAGCATCGCTCTGCCTAACAAACTAATCATAGGTAGGAAACAAATAAAAGAGGAAAATTAAGAAAATAAAGGGGAAAATAGTAAAGAGTCCTAAATCGACAAAAATCCTAATTTGGGTAGGAAAACCCTAATCCGTGTTCAAGGTGGATGGGGTGTGAAATAGATCCTTCAGGAAGGAACCTTGTATTTTTCGTGGTTCCTTCTCCAAAAAGGACTAGGAAACACGGGATTTATCCTTCGGCTTGGAGGTTTCCTTATCCGGAGAGGATTCCTTCTCACGATCAGATTTTTGGTCGCAGCCAGATTTCTCACTCGGACCAGCATCCGGCTTCATGTCTGCGTCTAGCTCGGACCGGCATCAGCTGGACTTGGTCCTCGACTCAGAGTCGTCTTAGCCTGGCATCGGGCTAGCATCAGTCTGCCTTGGTCCTGGGTCCATAGTAGCCTCACTTGTGCATCCGGGGCCAACATCAAGGTGTCTCGGTCTTGTGTCGAAGGAAGTCTCGGTCTAGGGTCCCCATGTTGGCTCGTATCAACATTCGGGCTTGGCATGTTGATGCTTCGGCCCTACATCACTCTGGCTCGGTCTAGCTCCAAGTCTCTCATTCCTTCAGTGCGTCCCTCTCCAGATCGAGCTAAGCTTGCTGGAGGTTCATCTTGAAGGAGTAGGGAATTCTTAGGGCTGAAGAATTCCTGAAAGGCACGACTGGAAAGTTGGCTCGGCCCTAAGCGCTCCTCGTACGAGAGCTAGCATGGGCTCTGCGCTTGTGTCCGCTTTGGCGCTGAGCCCTGGGCTGGTGATGAACGTCGCAGAAGCGGTTGATCAAATACTACCAAGCTAACGAGAGCTAGGGTAGATCGTATTCCAGGGGTCTTCTAAGATTGACTACTTTAAAACTGGCAAAATACTCGAATGCAAGCAAGTTGTGCGTGGTGTGAGTTCCACGACTTCTAATTCTAAGAAATGCAGAAAAATTAAAAATTTAAACTAAAGCAGATTGGAAATTAGGGTTTGGAAACAGAGATGACAAACGAACTTAGACTTTGAATCCCCCTTCGTTCCCCAGAGCATTGGCAATCAACAGATCAACGGATTTCGATTCTCATTCAATCAATTACTAAGACACCACCATAACTCCTTACCCTTAGGTTTAAGACCGGTGAACGTTCGCTCTATCCGTTCTAACTGCCAAGATTAACTAGCCGCCCGGGTACGGTCACCTCTCGCAACGACTTAATTAACTAGTGTAATTACTAATGATTAATGAGTTACTCTTGCAGTGAATTAACCCTAATCGGTTCCTACAAAAGGCACACTCCAATTATAAGGTTAATTGTTCAATTCGATGTTCTAAAGCAAGGCGAGCGTTCGCTTCTATCCTTAGCTTAACCAGAATCTAATCTAGGTGATCAATCCAGACAAGAAACACGAACAATGAAGAACGAATCAAACATGAAAAAGAACTGATTGAATTTCGAATCTAATCACCGCCGATCCGTGACCGTTTTAAAGCCCTGGGTCACTTAGGGTTCATCTAGTCTAAGCTCTAACGAGTTTAGCTACTCATGATTATTACAAAAGCAACAAAGACAAAGAAAGAGTTCATCATCCAGAGGAAGAACAGAAAAGAATCTGAAAAACCTAATTTAGACGACTCTGACAGACTTCAATCTTCGGTAAATAACACTCCTAGCTCCGGTTCGTCGATGTGGAAGGGATGGCGTCACGATCTCTATCCGGCTCTTCGAACTCCAACTCTTCGCTCCAGAACTTGAGAGGATTCTCTGAATTCTGATCTCGAAAAGTTGTATTTTGTGAATTATGATGTATATCTCTCTTTCGGCCCCGGGTTAAGTATAAATACTTAACCCTAACTGATCTGGATTCCTCTAATATTTTTGCCGAAATTCTTGAGGAATTTTCGGCGAAAATTCCTTTGCAAATGAGGGGTATTTTTTGCTCTTCTCTGGACTCAGTTTTCGGTTCGAACACTTGATCAATTTCGCCAAAAATTCCTTTAACTCGGCACCAGTTGATTTGGGATGTTATTTTTGCCGAAATCAATAGGTAATTTTCGGCGAAAATATCTTTGTAATCGGGCAGGATTTTGTTTGAACTTGATTGGCTCCTTTGATCGATCATGGTGCAATCCTTCGAGATTCCAACGCCTTAGACACGTCCTTGGTTACTTATTCGATGGCAAAAACCTGTGCTAACGTAAAAACACTAGAAAACCATCAAATAGACCCGAAACGGGCCAAGGTAACTCAAATGGCAGGAGATAGGGCAATCGACTGAATATTCGTTATTCTACCCTAAAAACCATGTCTTAAGCCAAGAAATGTCGCTTAAATGAGGCTGATAATCACGTCAAATCGAGTGTGATCAGCTGGCTTCGCTCTGTGCTTGGCCATCAGGGACTATTTGGGGTCAGCATCAGTCTAGGGGTGTCTCCTGAACCCAAGACTTTAGTTCTTCTAGAATCCTGGTGTGGTGCTGGCATCAGCTCCTAGCTGGGCGCTAGCGTCGGCTTGGGGCCGGTGAGGTCTCAGTCTGGCATCAGCAGCAAGACTCGGCCTAGCATCAATTCTTTGGGCTGATCTGACATCAATTTCTCTTGGTCCAACGCCTTCAGAAAAATATGGGTCAGGTGCTCGTGGTGTCATGGCCGCGCTGGGCTTGGTGGCCGCTGACGCATGAATTTCCACGAGGTCCTCTCATAAACTAATACTCACACTTGTCATGAACGGTCTAAACATTTCAGTTGAGTTCGGTCTAAACAAGAGCAATTCAAAAGATTAAACAATCTAATTCAAACGAGGCAAAACTAACAAGTAAAGTTGAGGATCAAACAAGAGAGAAGTAGGTTAGCTTAGCAAGGGGTTTCTACAAGCTCAATGATCATGAAAGTTGAATTGAATGTCAAGCAACGATGTGGAAATGAATGACCATGCAAAACACTTAATTAGAATCAATGAACTCTTGCACAACTGACTCTCTACTCCTAAACCAAATGGACCATGCTCTTGCTATGTGAACAAAGGAATGGAGTGCTTTATCTAGCTCAATGTAATGCTCAAACACTTAATATCTTAGCTAACATCCATCTAACACAAGGAAATGATGCAAAACATTCTCATGCCAATCATAGAACACTAGTCTAACAATCAATGAGTCTTTCAACCTCCAAATAACTGAAAACTAAGTGCACACCAAGTGTTCGACAAAATGCAACAAGGAAAACAAGCTTAAAATGGTTCCAATTGGAAAGTTTAATCTCTCAAACAATCAATTACAATCCTACAACCTTTGATCAACATCAATCGATCACTTTCATGTATTGAAAGACATAGAAAATGTACCATAAAAACAAATCATGCTCACATGGAACCCAAGCACAAGGTCTAGGATCATCATCTTACACAAAGGCTATGAGAAACTCAATCCAAACAATCAATCATCTATCCTAGCTTGATCCATCCCCCACTAAACTAAACCCTAGGTCCAGCCTAGCATAACGATGGAAGAAACCTGAAATTGAGAGGAGGAGACCATCCTAGCTTCCATGGAGGAATCTTCACTCTTTTTCCAGATGCCAATCCAAGGTGAGAAACTTCAATCCTTAGCTCCAATTGCTCCAATTTGGGTCTTCAAATGGCCTCCTAGGGTTCTAGAGGTGTTGGGGATGAAATGGGGTGTTCTTGGGTTGTAGGTGATGAAAGAGAAGTGTTAGATCCCCCTTTTAGCTCCACAAATTGTCAATATATAGAAATCTGTTGGGCATACACATCGTGTACCCTAAAATCTGCACAGACCGCAATTTTGCTTCGCTCGTTTCTCCCTCATCCGAGGTCCGATTTCGCCTCCGTTTGGTCCTATGGACTCCTTGTCATCTCTACTAAAATTTCTGGCCTTAAATGTACACAAAAGACACTACAAAGCACGTAAAGTGGGGCCACAAGTGACCCCCAAGCAACAATAACTCAACTTGTGCGAAATGGCTTGAAAAGCATGCAAACTAGGACGGATGAGGATCAAATCACGGAGAAAACAAGGGCGTAACGTAGGATAAATATGTATGAAATAAGGTCACATTAAACTCCCCTATGATTAAGCTTTTGCTTGTCCTCAAGCAAATGAACCAGGATACACTCAGGTTCACAAATGACAAGATCGATCAAATTGAGATTCATTGTGGGAACTTGAATCTAACATGCATATAAATCAGCCAAACAACCTGGTCTCACTGGTTCTCTGCACACAGACAAGGAGTAATCACCAATCATACATAATAATCCCAATCTAACCGACTACACTCCACTTTCGACATCAACAATAATTTAAATAGATACAATGGGAGAAAACTACCCACACTCTTGAATGTAGTTAGGTGATGTTGTTTTAGCAACCCATCCAATCACTTTCCCCATTTACACAAGGCCATGTTCGGCACAGAAACTTTATTTTCCTATGTTTTCGACACTTGAACTATTAGACAACATTACTTGAACTTTTTGCTTCCTGACTTTGTTTTTCTTTTTAGTGCATCAAGTGGGTATTGCCTGTGTATCCTCATTTAAAATTCTTGTTAGATTTTAGAAAAATTCAATCCTATCTCGCCATTGTTCCTCCTTCGTCATTGAGTTCTATGTTTTTTAGGTTTGCGTCATAACACGGCTAGGCGAGACTGAGATAACCGAACATCAAAGACAATCAAGTCAACAATCTCTCACATTCATTCGGAAATGACTAAGTCGGAAATCATATGCACAATCCAATGAGACTATTCCAAATAAGCTCTTCACAATGCAAGAAAAGCATTCAAGCCGTTGCGAATACTCTGGTTCGGCAAACAGCCGGCCCGCCAAACTAGGGTTCAAGTATTTATACTTAATCCGGCGTCCGGGGGGACATATCATACAATTCATAATTCGAGAAACACAACCTTTCGAGAGGAGATTTCTTTGAAGTTCGGGAGTGAAGAGTTGGAGTTCGAAGAGCCGGATAGAGATCGTGACGCCATCCTTTCCACCTCGGAGAACCGGAGCTAGGAGTGTAACTTACCGAAGATCGAAGTCTGCCAGAGTCGTCCGAATTAGGTTTTTCAGATCCTTTTCTATTCTTCCTTTGAATGATGAACTCTTCCTTTGTCTTTGTTTCTTTTGTAATGATCATGAGTAGATAAACTCGTTAGAGCTTAGACTAGATGAACCCTAAGTCACCCAGGGCTTTAAAGCGGTCACGGATCGGCGGTGATTAGATTCGAAATTCAATCAGTTCTTTTTCATGTTTGATTCGTTCTTCATTGTTCATGTTTCTTGTCTGGATTGATCACCTAGATTAGATTCTTGTTAAGCTAAGGATAGAAGCGAACGCTCGCCTTACTTTAGAACATTGAATTGAACAATTAACCTTATAATTGGAGCGTGGCTTTCGTAGGAACCGGTTAGGGTTAATTCACTGCAAGAGTAACTCATTAACCACTAGTAATTACACCAATTAATTAAGTCGTTGCGAGAGGCGACCGTACCGGGCGGCTAGTTAATCTTGGTAGTTAGAACGGATAGAGCGAACGTTCGCCGGTCTTAAACCTAAGGGTAAGGAGTTATGGTGGTGTCTTAGTAATTGATTGAATAAGAATCGAAATCCGCTGATCTGTTGATTGCCAATGCTCTGGGGAACGAAGGGGGATTCAAAGTCTAAGTTCGTCTGTCATTCTTGTTTCCAAACCCTAATTCTCAATCTGCTTTAGCTTAATTTGTTTTAATTTTTCTGCATTCCTTAGAATTAGAAGTCGTGGAACTCACACCACGCACAACGTGTTTTCCTTGAGTAATTTGTTAGTTCTGAAGTAGCCAATCAATTGAAGGCCCGTGGAATACGATCTATCCTAGCTCTTGAGCTTGATAGTTATTTGATTGAACCTGCTCAGCACAACGACGGTTCCATCAGGTTTACACATCTGGACATAATAGCTAAGACCACCTGTTTTCTAGCTATAGGCAGGTTACCACAGACCGACTTCTGGTAGGCCAATCTCATACTACTACCACAGGGGATCAACGAGGTGAAGAAAAACATGGGAGATGGTTGTAATGTATAATGAACCGAAAAAAGGCTAGGCACAAACGGTTACACGTAGAGGATTCATCGTTGGGACGGCTTCTGGCTTAGGTAGCAAACTCTAGGTGCCTAAATCATCCTAGAACTTGTGTCATCGTGTGGTATCCAGTAGGTGTCATGCAAATTCTAACTCATTCAAGATACGAGAAAGTCGCTCAAAAAGATATGAAATTGCAAGATACGTGCAATGGATCAAAAGCTTACAAGTGGTCGCTAGTCAGATTTGAACATTTTCATGCATTTCAAGGTGACACTACAAGCGTGATTTAAATTTCTATTCCGACCATGTTATAAGACATCAAAGCATGCATGTAGGTTACATGTTCTAAGTTAGGCAATCTAAACATCATTGTGAAACATTGAAATCAATTTAACATCAAGAGTCAAGAACCGAGTAATCCAATGCTCGAGGCATTTCAAACAAGATCATGCATGTCACTCTACTTCTACCGGCAAACAAACATACCAAAACTCAAAACCCCCTACGACTATAACGAGCATTGCCCTCAATGGACGAGAGAGAGGGAGAGAGTAGGGTAGAACGAGAATAACGCACGGTGAAGATGAGAAGCCGGATATGAAACACCGGGTCAAGTAGCCTGTTCAGGACGAGGACCTGAATCAGGGGTATACCTGTGGAGAAACAAGAGAAAAGAAGCCACAACCACATACATCCATAGGGTCATAAGTCAAGCACAATGTATTCCGCGAGAGCACTGATTAATCCATATTACAGATCAAAAAAGAAAATAGAAACGAGCACAAAGCATCCACACACAATCACAATCAAACAGAACTAACAGAAAATAAGTCATGAGATAAAGGTGTGGCCCTGAAAAGCTCACTGTGGTGGGGGCGGGTACGGGTAACCTGGCCACTAGGGCTGCCATGGCTGGAAGTCACCGGAGTAGGGGGCAGAGGTGGGTACGCTGGCCACTGCAATGGAAAGCTGCCATGCACCAAAACTGCCTCCTCCTGAACCACACCCTGATATGTGTAGTACGCAGAGGAAGCATGATAGGAGTCCTGATAATAAGACATGAAGCCCTGCTGCCAATACTGTGACTACTCAACATGTGAAATCTGGACCCCTTGGTGCCGCTGCATAACCTTCATCCTCGCCAAGCGCTCGCTATCCGCCTGGTACCCTAACTCCAAATCAGAAACCCTACGAGCTAAATCTCCAATCATCGAGCTGTCCTGATTTTTCCTATACCTCACAGCCTCGCAGACCAACGTGAGATGACCAATGCCAGAAGATAATTCCTGAAATGTAGAAGGCTCGGTTACAAGTGCGTCCTCATCAGCGTCGTCTCTCGAACGCGCGCACGTGGGTGCCAAAAGATCTGGAATGCCCCCTAACTACAGAATATCCGCAACAAAGATGGTGACTGGTGGCACATAAGGAGGGCTAGGTCCAAAATCCTCTAAGCAACCGTATGAGTGAAGGAGTCGCGTCACATAGCCGCCTCCCAACACTAACCCCAAATTCTCATTCCTCTACAAGGTGGCCAAGGAATTAAGCACCACGTCGCCTAAGTTCACCTTTGAACCTGACTCCAAGCAATAGAAAAGGAAAAGGTCCCTTGAGGTGACCACAACCATTGAAGACCGAGGCTTCCTGTGAGTGATAGAGTGGCGAAAGAAGTAGTGCTGGAAGTGGAGCAGCGGCTTTCTTACTGAAGTCACCTTGGATATATTAGGGTTATAAGAACCAGAGTTCGGAGCAATGGAGTCCCAAAATTCCCAAGTAGAGAATCTTGCCATCGATGCGGTAGCTAGAGATCTCATCACGTCACTCCTCGAGGTCGAATAATCATAGAAGCTGAGGCGGTAGCCAAACTCATCAATAGAGCATATCCTAAGGAATCCACGAAGGCGGAACTGCACACACTTTTTTGATGTAGTCCTATGCGGGGCGATCTCAAGTGTGCACATGAATTCCTTAGTGGCCCACTCGTAGGTCCTCTCGCTCACCTCCAGAAGCGGCCACATCCCTCTATCAGCAAAATCCTTGAGGTGATCAAACGACCCCTCACGATGCTATAAACCTAGATCATCAAGTCGTCCGAATTTTGCTGGAGTCCAATGCTCCATGACCTGAAATCTCCGATATGCCTTGCTCGTAGGATCGATGTCAAAAATCTTCTCTCTAATTTCAGCAGGGACGTCCATGCTCCGAAAAGGTGGACGGTCCTGAAGCTCAACCGAAGGTTCACCAACCGGTCCCTTTCACTTCTTTGGTGCGGATGAGGAGGCCAAAGCCTTTCTTTTACCCTTGGGTGGCATCCTGCAAGAGACAAAGCACTTGATTCAAAAGCAAGCTAATGACTATCAAAACAAATACTAAGGATATACCCATCAATCTGAATCAAATCATGTAAAATTGGAGCAAAGATCAAACAACTCAACATCCACGGCTCAACGATTACATCAAAAGGGTAATATTACTCAGCATGAATCACAATCATCAAAGTCAAGAGCAACAACCTATGCTAGCAAAGATCAATTCATTAAGAACCACACTAAGCATTAGGCATGTAAAACGGGTCAATATTACTAATAACAATATATGAGCACAAAACCACACAATGTAAGGAGGAATGTACAAAATAAATCAACGAGTGGTGATCAACCACACCCCTCCTCACACAAAGAATGGAATTCAGTCCCTGAATTCAGAATCTAAAGGATCAAATGATAGACCATAATGAAATTCACGGAGCAAGAACACAAGTCATATCATAAGAGCACTATCATCTAAACTTAAGTTCAGCACTCATGAGCACAATCAACAAAAATCAATCCAAACCTGAGACACACCACACCACAATGATTTAAGCAAACCAATAAGCACATACAAGTTTGACCGTCCAAAATCCTATAGCTCATCTAGCACCCAACACCACAACACCACAACCTGATTTGCAACTATCCAACATATAGTTCATCAAGCAACTATCCAACAATCACACCCCAAATCAAGCAACAATATACACAAAATGGCACAGAATGAAAATATGGAAGCAACCCAATTAAAAACGTCATGTCCCCACTACCCCAAATTTTGTTCAGCAATGAAAAGCACACTATCAAAATTAATTCATATCACTGAGCACATCAAACAATGAACCACAAACAGCAAACCCCCAATTCCGTAACCAATCACCAATAGACCAAGCAAACATAAACACCATATGCTCATCACCAATCGGCTACTACTCACCCACACACCAAAGAACAATAACCACATCCCAAACAGTTGAACAAGAAATAAAGTAAGGGAACTGTAACCCACAAGTCAAACTCCAAACCAACCCAAATAAACAGCACCTAAACTTAAAACCCCTAACCACCCTGTCCAAACCCCAAACTAAGCACAAGGCAATCAATCTCACGTCAATCACCTAGCAAAAATAGACCAAACCTAAAGCAAAGTCAATTGAAGAAGCAAAACAGCGCATCCAAGCAACATTCAACCCATAGTATGAAGAAATCGAACCTGGGAAAAACGGCGGCCGGGTGAAGTTGTTGGTCGGTGGTGGCAGAGGGGAGGTGGTTTAGAGCGGCGTCGGCGGGATTGGTGAAGTTGGAAGCTTCGTGGGCGATGGGTGAGAGGCGGCGGGGCTGGGAAAGAGGGAGCTGGTAGATGGGAAGGAGCGGCGAAGGTGAGATTCAGGTGGCGGGAGTCTGGGTGGCTACCGGCGGGAGTTGGCGGTCGAAGGGGGAGAGAGATGGGTGGAGGCGGCGGGTCGGTAGCTGGCAACTGGGTTAGGTTGGCGTTGGGAGATAGACGGCAGCTGGCAATGGCGGCAGGGCTTTGGTGGGTAGAGAGAATGGAATCTGAGTATTGTTGAAGAAGAGGGGATAAGGGGGGTTGAGTGGTTTGGGCGGTTTGGTTCGGGTAGGAGGTTTGGTTGAATGAGTGGGTTGGGCCATGTGAGAGGGTTGGGTTTAATTGGGTGGCTGGTTAGATTAGGGTTGGGCAAAAACCAAATCAAACCGAATGAAAGCAAAACCAAAAACCAACCATGACTCAAATTGAAAATCACTCAAAATGGGGTACACGACGTGTAAGAGTACACGTCGTGTAAGACTACACGGCGTATTATTCCACACGACGTGTAAAAATAAGCCATTTATGGGAACAGAAGGTGGGGTTGAGATGGGTTGAAAAAGTACAGTCTTGTATTAGTACACGACGTGTAGTCCCCTCAAAAAGAATTTTTTTTCTCAAGGCTCAAAATAAGCTCAAACCACCAAAACGAGTCATAGACCCAAACAAACTCAATTTCCCACATCAAAACAGACCAAGAACCACCTCTAAACCTCAGTGACTCAAAAGAAAACAACAACACACACAAACACACACAAAAAGAAAGCCAAATCAACGAGAAAACACTCGGGTTGCCTCCCGAGAAGCGCTTGTTTAACGTCGTAAGCTTGATGGAGCAAGGAATACCTAAGGCATGACCAAAGACAAGACCTCGACAGCTCCTATTTTATCACCAACCACATAATGCTTAAGTCTATGGCCATTCACCTTGAAAGGTTCAGTTTGGGAAGGAGAGATTACCTCGATGGTGCCATAAGGAAAAGCATGAGTTACCGTGAAAGGGCCGAACCAACGAGACCTCAACTTCCCAGGAAAGAGCTTGAGCCGAGAGTTGTATAGGGGGACTTGATCACCAACCTTGAAATCCTTTCCCGGCTTCAAACGGGAGTCATGAATGAGCTACGTCCTCTCCTTGTAAAGCTTTGCATTCTCATACGCATGGTGGCGGTACTCCTCGAGCTCATGTATCTGAAACGTACGCTCTTCTCCTGCGAGACTCACATCAAGGTTTAAAATTTTTGAAGCCCAATAAGCTCGGTGCTCGAGCTCTACCGGCAAATGACATGCTTTGCCATAGACCATCCTATAGGGAGTTGTGCCTATAGGCCGTGCGGTAGGCCCATAGAGCATCATCAAGCTTCTATGACCAATCTTTTCGTGATTGGTCGACCATTTTCGTGAGGGGTACCAAAACGGGTGAACAACTTAACAAGAAACTTCGCTACGACTCGGACATTATTGGTAGGCAAAGCTTGTGCCTCCACCCATTTAGACACGTAATCTACCGCAACTAATATGTACTTGTTACCATGCGAAGTAGGAAACGGTCCCATGAAATCAATACCCCATATATCAAATATTTCTACCACTACTGAGACATTTTGAGGCATTTCATTACGGAAAGAGATGTTACCTGAACGTTGACACGCATCGCAAGACTTGACCAAGTCTTGGCAATCTCGAAAGATGGAGGGCTAAAAGAATCCAGACTCAAGTACCTTGCGAGCAGTGCGATTTGTCGCATGATGTCCTTAGACTCTCGATAATTGACACATCTTCTAATCATACCATCTGAGCCAACTCAAAATACAAAAGGATCACCCCAATAGTAATGCTTCAAATCCGCAAAGAACTTCCTTTTCTATTGAGTGGAGAGGCCCTCCTTCAAGTCTCCACTAGCAAGATAGTTAGCAAAATCCACGAACCAAGGTTCCTCGAACTCCAAGGTAGCTATAGCGAATAATAGCTCATCGGGGAAGTTGTCATTGATCTCTTGATTACCATTGTGTACCATTTCCGCCTCTTCTAAGCGAGACAAGTGGTCGGCGGCTACATTCTCGAAACCCTTCTTATCTTGAATCTCAATATCAAACTCTTGCAACAGAAGTACCCATCGGGTCAACCTTGGTTTAGCATCGGTCTAAGATAGAAGGTACCTCAAAGCTTGGTGGTCCGTGAAGACAATAGTGTGAGAAAGCACTAAGCAGGACATAAACTGATCAAAAGCAAACACTATGGCCAAGAGCTCCTTCTCCGTAGTTGTGTAGTTCCTTTGAGCATCATTGAGAGTCTTACTTGCATAGTATATTGGATGGAATCTCTTGTCGATTAGTTGGCCTAGAACCGCTCCAATAGCGTAATTCCTAGCATCACACATCAACTCAAATGATTTTGATCAATACGGAGCAATGAGTATAGGAGCATTCATGAGCTTACCCTTGAGGAGTTTAAAGGCTCGCATGCATTCGTCATTAGAGCGAAATTCAATGTAACATCCCCGCCCAACCGAACGGTCTGGAGCATCAACTAAAATGATTTTGACCAATCTGGAGCAATGAGTATAGGAGCATTCGTGAGCTTACCCTTGAGGAGTTCAAAGGCTTGCATGCATTCGAGTTTGAGTGTTTGAGACATTGGAAACAATGTTCTTGAGGCTCCATCGAAGTCCGGGACGTTCATAGTTGAGTCGGGTTGAAGATACAAGCGAGTACACGAAAATTTGTCAAGGTGGACAGACCATGATACATGGCTGTGTATCATGGCCTGACTATAAAAGGCTGATTTTCACGGATTTCCATAACTTCCCCTTCTTTCCCTTTCCCCAAAAATCCTTTTGACGAACCAAAAATCCCTTAGCTTCAAGCCTTGATTTCGGGAGTTGTAGAGCTCCGATTGACAATCCATTTGTTGCTACGCGTTCCTTGCGATGAGAGGAAGAGACCGCACCTTAAATTTCTGGGTATTTTGGAGTAGGATGCTGTAACTAAGGAGGAGAAGAGCTACGGTTTTAAAGTTGTAGAGCTTGGTTGTTTGGGTTCCGGAAGTTGTTTTAGAGCCTCGTCTTCTTGTCAGGTGAGGGTTTAGCGTACGATAGGTAGAATGGTCGGTGTGAGGAGTTGCAATTCAGACTTAGAAGAATGTAGGGCTTTGCATGAAATTGAAAGAGAGTAAAAGGGGAAAACTGTTGTGCAATTGACTGTTCTATGAAATATGTTGTTTGATGTTTGTTAATTGATGGATTGGTTGATGATTGTGGGTTGTTTGTGTTGTGTTGAGATTGGGGAAATGATTAACATTGATGGTTAATGGATCGGACTTAGTAAGGAGTGTAGGAGGGTCGGAATGTGATTTTTGTAAACTGTATCTATACCTTCTGCTGACAGTTGTGGTTGCAGGAGGGTGGTCCTGCCTATGTGGGGTCGCCCCAATCGATGATGAACATGTGGATGGCCCTCCAATGTGGGGTCGTCCTATGAAGGATGTACAGGAGGGTAACCCTAAGACTCATGACATGGCTATCCCTGTACTTGGTGGGGGTGGCCGGTGAGCTAGCCGTTTACCCTTAAACTCTTTGTGTTATGTGTGGATTGTTGAATGAAATGGATTGTGATTGTAAGTGTGATATCTGATGAAATGATGCCATATGTAGTTGTTGGATGACTTGATGTTATGTGTTGTTTGGGTGGAAGTGGTACTAGGTCTAATGGGGGTTGATAATTTGATAGCGATATAGAGTTATGATATAGAATTGGATAATAGAATAGGGAGATGTGATTACATGAATCAGTTGATTTGATATTGTGTGACTGATTGAGTGAAATGGGTGTTATGTGTATGATGGTTGTTGATAGCGTAATATATGACTAGTGTATTAAGGTTGGAGTCTTGGATGTGAATTGAGAAATGGTTATGAAGTAAGATGATGTCGGAATTGGACGAATTGTGGCTAGGAATCGTGGTAGATGAAATATGTAAACTGGATAGATTATGTGGTGTAATCTAGAAATGCTCGAACTGGTGAGTTGAGTGGTAAATTAGTGTTGTGGTGATTGTTGTCGTTATGTGGTGTTGAGTTGACTTGTCTGAGTGAATGATCGACTTGTCTATTTGCGTGGTTGACTTATGTGAATGTATGGTTAACTATGGGGCTAGGAATGGGAGTGAGGAGTTAAAACTGAAGATAGAATGGAAGTAGGTCTTGCATGAACCCTTGAGAGTATAAATGAATAACTGTCTTGTGATTACTGTTTGATGAGTGTGCTGATTGATGTGCGATGTGGGGATTGGGATGGAAGATGATGAATAATGATTTTGAACTAGAAATGTGAGATATGATGGGATGGGATGAACTGAATTTCTGTATTTGCACCTATCATTGTCGGTTGTGGTTTAGTGTAGAGTTGTAACATGAATTTGATACGTGGAATTGGTTGAGTGGAATTGTGTTGTGTAACTGTGTTGTGGAATTGTGTGGTGGAATTTGGTGTATGGGAATTGGTACACGGAATTGGGAAGTGGAATTGAGTGAATGGAATTGGTTAAGTGGAATTGTTTGGTGTGTGTGTGTAGCTGTTATGATTGTGTTAATAGGATTAAAATGATAGAACCGGAAGGAGCCAAAGTTACCCCATGAGATTGTGTTTCACCCACCGACGGACTGGTAGATTAGTCTCCCGACGGGGAGTGGTGATGACACTCGATTTGACGTGATTATCAGCCTCATTTAAGCAACATTTCTTGGCTTAAGACATGGTTTTTAGGGCAGAATAACGAATATTCACTCAACTACTCTATCTCGTGCCATTTTTGTTACTTTGGCCCGTTTTGGTCTATTTGATGGTTTTCTAGTGTTTTCGTGATAGCACAGGTTTTTGCCACCAAATGATGTAACCAGGGACGTGTCTAAAGCATTGGAACCTTGAGGAATCCCACCAGAATTGATCCAAGGAGTCAATCAAGTCAACACAAATCCTGCCCAGCTTTTCAAAGATGATTTCAGTGAAAAGACCTGAAGTTTTCGCCGAAAATACAAGAACAAATCGTCAGAGCATAGACGAAGAAGTTTTCGACGAGAAGGATGAGTCTTCGCCGAAAACTCTCGATCAAATTATCACAGGAGAACAGTCGACTGGTGCCAGCCTTTTTCAAAGAAGTTTTTGGCGAAAAGTCCTTAAGTTTTCGCCGAAAATCTTAAACCTAATCCGGCTGGGAAAGGGTTAAGTATAAATATAAACCGGCGGCTCACAAGATATATACACTTTTTCATATACAACTTATCACAAGTTCCAGACCTAAGAAGTCCGAGAGAATAGAGTTTTGAGAGTTCAAAGAGCTAGGAAGTGATCGTGATGCCATCCCTTCACGTCGGAGACTTGGAGCTAGGAGTAAAGATTACCGGAGAGCGGAGCTTTGCCAGAGTCGTTTTAATTAGGTTTTACAGTTTCCATCTGTTCTTCCTTTTCATGATGAACTCTGTTTCTATCTTTGTTTCTGCTGTTATGAACATGAGTAGCTAAACTCGTAGAGCTTAGACTAGATGAACCCTAAGTGACCCAGGGCTTTAAAGCGGTCACGGATCGGCGGTGATTAGATTCAAAGTTCAATCAGTTTCTCTTGCATGTTTGATTTGTTCTTCGTTGTTTGTGTTTCTTCTCTGGCTTGATCACCTAGATTAGACTCTTGTTAAGCTGAGGATAGTAGCGAATGTTCACCTCACTTTAAAACACCAAATCAACAATTAACCTATTCATTGGAGTTTGCCTTTCGTAGGAACTAGTTAGGGTTAATCCGCTTCAAGAGACTCATAAATCGTTAGTAATTCCACCAGTTAGTTTAGTCGTCACAAGAAGCGACCGTACTCGGCTGACTAATTAATCTTGGTAGCTAGATCAGATAGAGTGAACGTTCGCCAGTCTTAAACCTAAGGGTAAGGAGTTGTGGTGGTGTCTTAGAATTGATTGAACGAGAATTGAAAACCGCTGGTCTGTTGATTGCCAATGCTCTGGTGATCTTAGGGGGATTCGAAGTCTAAGCTTGTCTATTGTTTTTGTTAAGTCAACCAATCTTGTAATCTGTCTTTCAATTTAGTTTTTAATTTACCTGCATTTCTAGAATAGAAGTCGTGGAACTCACACCACGCACAACGTGTTTAAACTCGAGTAATCTGCCTTTACATTTGAGTAGACAATTATTAGAAGACTCGTGGAATACAATCTGCTTAGCTTCTAGCATAGTTGTTATTTGACTGCACACCTTACAACGTTCATCAAATTGGCGCCGTTGTCGGGGACTTCTTTTAATTGTTTGAAAGAAGAACTGGCATTTTACTCTTCTACTTTCCGTCTTTCATACTTTCATCCGCTTCGATTTTACACCGGTTGTGCTTGTTTTTGTCGTTTGTAGGTTGTTTACAGGTTTATGCATCACCGTCCTCTCACACGCTCCTTAACCAAGACTGACAAGGCTAAGAGTGTAGAGAGACCAGGTAGCTCTGCTCCGCCAAAGCGACCATAAATTCCGAAGCAAGGCAGAATCGATCCACCTCCATCCTTCACACCAATTAAGATTGAGGAACCGAAGGAGAGTTCTTCATCTTCATCTTCATCCGTTTCATCGACCGCATCACTTTCACCCCCTCCATCTCCTAGGATGGAAGATCAATTACCACCACCACCACCACCGGCTGCACCGAAGAGTCTGGCCGATTACAACAAGCCGTGCGCGACTAGCGTTCGATCTTCTATCGCGGTGCCACACATCAACGGAGATCCTGACTATGAGATCAAGATCTCTTTCTTGACCATGATCTTTAGGGATTTACAATTTGAAGGCAGGCCACTTGACAATCCGTGCACTCACTTGGCGAATTTCAACGATCTTTGCGAAACTTTCAAGAATGGGAATCTCGACAAGAACACCTTATGCTTAAGAGCCTTCCCGTTCTCTCTTAAAGGCGCAGGTAAGAGGTGGCTCACTGGCAAGCCACCCGGTTACTACACATAATGGGATACTCTTGCTCAAGACTTCGTGGAGGAGTACTTCCCTCCCTCACGAACAACCGCCTTTAAGGACAGCATCTCTAGATTTTCCCACAAGGAAGGTGCGAGCTTATATGACACTTGGAATGAATTCCAAGAACTTCTCTATAACTGTCCTCACCATGGTTTCGAGCAGAGGCAGTTAGCTGAAATCTTTGCTCGGGGTCTACGTGAAGAATCTGCTAAATGGGTCAATTCCCTAGCTGAAGGGGATTGTACTACCCTCACACCTGAAGTTGCTCTTCTCCATTTCGCAAACTGTGCTTCCAAGTCAAGGAACTGGGAACGACAATTAGAAGGATCAAGAAGCAAGCTCGATATTGAAGCAACCATTAAAGAAGAAGTTGAAAAGCATTTGAAGAAGTCTACTATACCTATTAAGCCTCCATCAGCCTCCATTCTTGTAGCTGATTGCGAATGTTGTGGAGCTTGTGCTCATAACGGAGGACGATGCCAGAAATTTGGCAAGGCAGAAGTCTGATCTACCGAAGAAGTCAACTTCATCTCCCAAGGCTTTAATAACAATCAACAAGCTTATGATAGTCAGTTCAAGGCTCAAGCTATTCTTAACTAAGAATAAATCGCTTCTGGACAAAGGATAGAGCATGCGGTGAACCAGATCTCCAGCATGCTAGCAAATGGGCGCCCCTCTGGCCAGCTCCCAAGCCAAACCGAGCCGAATCCAAGAAAGGAGCAAGCTAAGATGGTCTCTATTCAAAGTCCGACGAACTCACTTATTAATACTTCTTCTAGTCCATTCAAGGCTATTGAAGTTTCGGAGAAGAAGATAGAAAAGGAGGAGGCGCCAAAGGACTACCATCCTCCTCTTGCTCCATACTACGAGAAGCCTCCCTTCCTAAATGTTATGCTACCAAACGCAAGGATCGAGACCGACATGTGGGGGGAAGAAAGAAGAATGCTCTACCATCCGTAGCAAGAAGCCTTCCTCGCCATACCCAGTTAAGTGCCCCGATCCTGGTTCTTTCTGTTTACCTCTTATCATTAATAATATTGAAGTAGAGCGTAGTTTGGTTGATCTAGGTGCTTCCATAAATGTCATGCCTATGAGTTTGTTCGAAAAGTTGAATCTAGGAGAACTTACACCAACTAACATGCAACTTGTTTTTGCTAATAGATCATTAAAAATGCCTAGGGTGAAATTAAAGATGTTGTCACTCGATGTGGTCCTTTCACTTTCCTAGCTGATTTTGTGGTTATAGATACTCGAGAGGAGGATTCTACTATCCTTATAGGTCGACCCTTCATGGCAACAACCGGGATGCAAATCAATGTCCGAGTGGCTGATTGACCTTGAGGGTTGGTAAGGATACGATAACATTCCACCTCAAGGACGGTATGAAATACATCCCTAAGGAGGAAGAAGCTCACTGTCTTTCTGTTGAAACCGTGGAGTTGACCTCGGTCAACTCCGTTACTAATGTCTCCTCCAATGTTTCTTCAAGGACTGTTGTCACAGGTGCTAAACAGGTCATCAAGTAGAAGACCGGACCTACGACACAGAAGCCATAGAAGAAGAAGGAACTGAAAGCCTCCTCTTCTCAATCATCACCTAGCAAAGTTCCTGGCAGGCTAAGGAAAAAGCATCCAAAAACAGCTAGAATGGTCTGGAGCCAGTTGCTCTGCCATCTTCTTCCGAGCCAAATGTACTACCGATTCCTGCCAAGCTGCAGGCGCGGAAGCTAGTAAAGAAGGAGAAGCCGAGAGCATCTCCCAAGGAAGCACCAAAGATCACAGATCCCAGTGACGTGAAGCAGGAAGCTAAAGAAAAAATGACCGACTGTCCTCATTCCCTCTACCGTCACACTGGCGAAGGATGATCGCTCACAAGAACTAATTGGGCCGTTCAAGATTGCCAGCTATCTTCCTGATGGACGTACCAAGCTCATTCATGCTAACGGGAAGAAATTCACGCTCGCCGGAGTTACCCCGAAGCTCTATTTCATGAATTCCGACGCTAGCGTAAAGGAGATCATGAGTTGGGATGTCTCCTAACACCGTCCAGTTATCGTCCAGCTCAAGGACGTTAATCAAGAGCGCTTCGTTGGAGGCAACCCACGGTTGGAGTCAGTTTTTAGTTTGTGTTGAACTCCGTGTTTTAGAGTCGGTTCGGGGGAGCCAAAAGTGATAGTTGCATGATTTCTTATTTTTCGTGTGTGATTTGTGTGTCCTCGGTTGAATTCCAAGTTATTCGAGGTTGTTCCGATTTTTGTTAAATTAGTTCTGATTTTCTGAAGTTTGCCGGAATTGCGAAAATGTTTTAAAACTGCAGGTCAAAGTCCTCGCCGAAAACTTGCACTTGTTTCGGAGAAAACTCCCTTTTAAAACCCACTGTGTTTTCTGACCAGGTTTTGACAAACTTTACGGTGAAAAGTTTCATACTTTTTGGCGAAAACTCAATTTGAAATTTGGCAGACAGTTTGTACTAAAATTTTTGGCGAAAACATGCACATCTTTACGCCAAAAAAATTTTAAAAATCCAAAAAAATTCCCCCTTTTCTTTTTTTTTCTGGTTCATTTCCTCTCGTCTCCCTCATTTTTGACCGAAAACACCAAAACCCCTCCCCCATTTTAAAAACGGAAATCGCCACCGCCCTCCAAATGCCGCCGCCCTCCAAATGTCGTCGCCGTCGCCGACCGCCGCCGCTCAATCCATCTCCCTCCCCTGATCATTTCGAGCTATAGGTCGTCCAACTCGGAGCTCTAGAGCTTCATTTCCGTCCAAACCTAAATTTTGAGTTTTTCACCGATTCCTCCTCTCCCGTTCATTTTCAGCCACCATGACTTCAAGTTAAGGTGTAGAGTTTTTCATTACGAGTCTTTTGACACATAGAATGCTGAATTTCGTCGGGGTTGACTTCGGTTGACATTTCGGTCTACCTCGATTTGCGTGCCGACTGTTTCATGAAATTTTGATGAACTAATTACTTTGGACTGATCTAGCATGTTTAGGGAGACTTGTGCTGAAGTCTAATATCATTTGGCCATGAATTGTTATGCTTAAAGCTTCATTCTTTTGCAGTGTTGACTTTTTGAAATGCCGATTTGACCATGAACTGTTGATGCTCATTTGGCTGCCATATTAACTCATTAAAATTCATATTGCTGTGTTTGTATTATCAGACCCTGTTACGGGATGATTCAATGCTTTGTGCTCATAAATTGCCATGGTTAGAGTTCAATTTGTTATAATGTTGACTTTTTGAATGACGGTTTGACCTTTGAACTCAATTTGGGATTTTGACGCTCTGCCTAATCCTATACGTGTGCTAAGACCTATTGTGCTTACCGGTTACTTGATTTGCTCACCCCCACTCGGTTTTCCTCATTTCTTTGTGAAATTGAGTTTTTCGGCCAAGTGTGGGGCAGGTGTTTAAGTTTGACTAATCTGTTTCCATTCGTTACATGATGTTATTTAGGAACCCAGAGCGAGAGTGGAGAACTAAGGCCAGGATGGACACCTCCTGGGCTGGACCCAGTTCCCGAGCTCCTGCTCTAGTCACTCCAGCCGTCCACGATCCTCCTCCAGCATTCCCAAACCGCCTTGGGCACCACTCCACCATTGCCAGCCTACCGGAGCACTACTTTGAGCGCTACCAGTGGTTCTAGCACACTCCTGTAGCCGACGTGCGACCACTCTCTCCGGAGTCCCTCTTCCAGTATGACGAGGATTGGCACAGGAACGTGCACGACTCCCTGGTAGCTGGAGGTCTTCTGGAGCTGACCATCATAGCTGATGACTTCCCTGACATCGCGCTCTGGGAATTCTGCGCTACCTTTGAGCTGGACGAGCACAAGAGGCCGCAGCACAGGAAGGTCGTTTCTTTCTATCTCGGTGGGGTGCACAAAGACCTAACCTACGACGAGTTTGCCGATCACCTTGGCATCCCACCTGCGCACTACCGCGACCACCATCACGGTTGGGAGGACAACTCATGTAGAGGTTCGGATTATGACGCGCTCTAGAGCCACATCACTGGTGTCCCAGATGCTCAGACCATGACCCATAACTCAGTCAGGTCACTCTCTCACCCTCTATTCCGCTTTGTTCATATGGCTTGGCGTAGATCCCTTTTGTTTTCTCTAGAGAAAGATCTCCACCACATTAGTAGAGAGGAGCTCTTACTACTCCGTGCTATCCGAGAGGGCTACCCCATTCATCCAAGAAGGGTGCTTGCACGCCTTTTCCACCAGAAGACCAAGACGACCAAGACACCTCACTCCCTCCTTGGTGGCAACTTCGTTGGACGCCTCATCATCAACCTCAACCTCAGCCAGTCATGGGGACTTGGACTACACACCGTCGGTGGAGATTTAGCCGTCGAGTACGACCTCCAATTGGACTATAGTCCACAAGAGGCGGCTATTTTACCTCCACCCCAAGAGGTCAGTCGGACGAAGATGATGATTCTGAGGAGCAGCAGCCCCAGCCAGAGCAGGAGTTTCACCACCAGATACCCCCATAGTAGCCGTCTGTGGGGTATGCATATCAGCAGCAGCCGCCCCTTCAGGATCCATTCCAGATACCTCATCCACACTCCCGACGCCTACTGGAGACTTGAGAGATGCTAGATTGACTCTAGGAGTGGCGAGTGGAGGACAACGCAACACAGGATGCCGATGGCAATAACTCAAAGGACACATGCGTGCAGAATGAGAGGTATGAGGCACAACTAGCGTGGCAGTAGCGGGTCACGACCTTCTTCCATTTCCCACGTCCCCATGCACCTGATCAGTAGTGATCGGGTTGTATCCTCTTTCTTGTCCCTTCTTTTTATTTATTCTTTTCGGATTTTGATCCAACTTTTTTCTGTGTGGATCCGGGACACTTGTCCCAGTTTCCTTTTGATCTTTTGCTTGTTTTTTTTTGTAGGCAGAGTTTTGGTAGATTCCCTTCCCGCTCTGAAGTCTCGCGCTCATCCCCTACATCGATCATCTTGGTCCAGGTTCTTCTATTTACTCTCAATCTAGTTTAGTCCTGTGGGGACACAGAATGGTTTAAGTGTGGAACATGATGCTAGAGAACCTTGCATGAACTTGATTGCCCTTATTTGTGATTTATGTGTTCTGTGGTGCCTTTCCAGTTCCTCTAGCATTAGAATTGCTCTGTTCTTGATTTTTTATGTTAAGTTGTTGTTCAAATTGTCATAATGATGCTTAGACTGCTTAACCTAGAACGTACAAACCAACTTGTATACTTTGATGCTAAATTGCCTGGTCAGAACAGAATTTTTAAAATCACACTTGTAGTTTGTCGCTTTGATTGCATGAAAATGACCAAATCCGACTAGCAAGCCAATTGTGAGCTTTTTGATCTATTGCACATAACTTGCCATTTCAATTCTTTTTGAGTGGTTTTTTGTTTTATTGAATGAGTTAGAATTTGCATGAGACCAATTCGAGACCACACGATGACACGAGTTCTAGAATGATAGGGGCACTTAGATTCAGCTACTAAGCTAGATTGCCTACCCAACGTTAAATCCATTAGGTTTAAACCCTTGAGCTTGGCCTTTTCTTTCGGTTCGCTATACATTACAGCCAATCCCCATTCTTTCATTCCTCGTTGATCCCCTGTGGTCGTAGTTCTAGATTAGCCTACCGGAAGTCAGTTTGTGGTAACCTACCTATAGCCATTAAATAGGTGGTCTTAGTGATTGTGTCCAAACGAGTAAACCCCTCTAGCAATTAAAAGAAAACCGGCACAAAAAAAAGAATAAAAAGAAAGAAAATTCGAAAATTTAGAAAAAGTTTCAAGTTTATAGTTTAGTTCAATAACATTCCTCTCCCTACATATGGAAGAACGAAGTCAAAAGAAAATGTAATAGAAAAATCAGAAAGAAAATATATATGCAGGATAAAGTGCTAGGTTGCTTGAGGGTATCATAGGACGAGCATACACTATCCCACTCGTGTTTAGTTAAACGGTAGGAAGCCATAGGCTAGATTCAAGGGAAGTTAGTCAAAAGCTACACCGCACCAAAGCCATCATCATACTTTCCCATCATCCATCTCATTATAAACCTCTGTAGTGTAGATTTCGTTACAGTCCTATGTAGGGAAGTCCATGTTGACTAGTTTCTCGTGTTGTCACAGTGGTTGAGATGTGATCGAATTGCAAACATATGACAAAATTCAGTAACAAAAAATGATTTAGAGCAGAAACACGTCCCTAAACACAGAGAATGAGAGTTTCCCTTGTACCAAATACTATCTTGTAAGGAGTCTGGTCGGACAGGTCAAATTTGTGCAAGATTGGTGACTGCTTCTTGTCGTGTGCAGTTTTTAGTGAGACCAGGTTGTTTGGCTGATCGGTATGCATGTTAGGTTTCTTGTTCTAGAAGTAGCTATCTAATAATTCATTGTGTATGCTTGAACTTCAAGTTAATCGATATTATCATCTGTGAACCTGGGCGCATTCTATTCAATTTGCTTGAGGACAAGCAAAAGCTTAAGTGTGGGGTATTTCATGACACTTGATTTGACGTGATTATCGGCCTCATTTATGCAACATTTCTTGGCTTAAGACATGGTTTTTAGGGCAGAATAAAGAATATTCACTCAACTGCTTTATCTCGTGCCATTTTGGTTACTTTGGCCCATTTCGCGTCTATTTGATGGTTTTCTAGTGTTTTCGTGATAGCACAGGTTTTTGCCACCAAATGATGTAACCAGGGACGGGTCTAAAGCATTGGAACCTTGAAGATTAGCACTGAATTGATCCAAGGAGTCAATCAAGTCAATACAAATCCAGCCCAGCTTTTCAAAGACGATTTCGGTGAAAAGACCTGAAGTTTTCACCGAAAATACAAGAAGAAATCGTTAGAGCATAGACGAAGAAGTTTTAGGCGAGAAGGCTGAGTCTTCGCCAAAAACTCTCGATCAAATTATCACAGGTGAACAGTCGACTGGTGCCAGCCTTTTCAAAGTAGTTTTCGGCGAAAACTCCTTAAGTTTTTGCCGAAAACCTTAAACCTAATCCGGCTGGGAAAGGGTTAAGTATAAATATAAACCGGCGGCTCACAAAAAGACAGACTTTTTCATATACAACTTATCATAAGTTCCAGACCTAAGAAGTTTGATATAAGAGAGTTTTGAGAATTCGAAGAGCCAGGGAGAGATCGTGACGCCATCCTTTCACCTCGGAGACTCGGAGCTAGGAGTGAAGATTACCGGAGAGCGGAGCTTTGCCAGAGTCATCTTAATTAGGTTTTACAGTTTCCATCTGTTCTTCCTTTTCAGGATGAACTCTGTTTTCTGTTTTGCTGTTATGAAAATGAAGAGCTAAACTCTTAGAGCTTAGACTAGATGAACCCTAAGTGACCCAGGGCTTTAAAGCGGTCACGGATCGGCGGTGATTAGATTCAAAGTTCAATCAGTTTCTCTTGCATGTTTGATTTGTTCTTCATTGTTTGTGTTTCTTCTCTAGCTTGATCACCTAGATTAGATTCTTGTTAAGCTGAGGATAGTAGCGAATGTTCACCTCACTTTAAAACACCAAATCAACAATTAACCTATTCATTGGAGTGTGCCTTTCGTAGGAACCTGTTAGGGTTAATCCATTTCAAGAATAAGTCATAAATTGTTAGTAATTCCACCAGTTATTTAGTCGTCGCAAGAAGCGACCGTACTCGGGCGACTAATTAATCTTGGTAGCTAGATAGGATAGAGCGAACATTCGCCAGTCTTAAACCTAAGGGTAAGGAGTTATGGTGTTGTCTTAGAATTGATTGAACGAGAATTGAAAACCGTTGGTCTATTGATTGTTGTTGCTCTGGTGATCTAAGGGGGATTCGAAGTCTAAGCTTGTTTGTCGTCTTTGTTAAGTCAACCAATCTTTCAATCTGTCATTTAATTCAGTTTTTAATTTACCCACATTTCTAGAATAGAAGTCGTGGAACTCACACCATGCACAACGTGTTTGAACTTGAGTAATCTGCCTTTATATTTGAGTAGATGATTATTAGAAGACCCGTGGAATCTGATCTGCTTAGCTTTTAGCTTAGTAGTTATTTGATACGGTTCACAACGTTCATCAGCAAGACTGAAGAAGGGCTTGGAACCTATTCCAAGTCTCATGGAAGAGCTCTCTCTTGTGTTGTGCGAAGTGGTTGATATGATCTCGGTTTGCATCCGTCATATAAGGAGGAAAGAAATCTTCGAGAAAAGCTTCGGCTATGCCCTCCCATGTGGTGAAAGCTCTAATCGGTTGGTTCTCTAACCATGACTTGGCTCTGCCTTTGAGTGAGAAGGGAAAGAGCCAGAGTCTCACACAATCCGGGTGCACTTGCTCATTCTTCACCGTATCACATATCTCCAGGAAGTCCTTGAGATGCCTAGATGGATAGTCACCATCAATGCCATTGAACACCACTCCATTTTGAACCATTTGTATCATATTAGGCTTCAGCTCAAAGTTCCTAGCATTGATGGGTCTTCGCACAATGCTAGAGGCGGCCCCTTGATGAGCTGCAGAACAGTGATCAAATACTACCAAGCTAGAAAGCTAAGCAGATCGTATTCCACAGGGTTTCTTCTAATTGACTACTCAAAGAAGTTGCAATTTATCCAAGTTTGAACACGTTGTGCGTGGTGTGAGTTCCACGACTTCTAGACTAAGATGCAAGAAAATTAAAATGAAATTAAAAGACAGAATGATTGGATGGTTCAGACAGACGACAGACAAGCTTAGATTTCGAATCCCCCTTAGATCACCAAGGCAACAACAATCAACAGATCAGTGGATTTCAATTCACATTCAATCAATTTCTATATACCACCATAACTCCTGACCCTTAGGTTTAAGACAAGTGAACATTCGCTATATCTGATCTAACTACCAAGATTAATTAGTCGCCCGGGTACGGTCGCCTCTCGCAACGACTTAACTTAACTGGTGCAATTACTAATGATTTATGAGTTACTCTTGCAGTGGATTAACCCTAATCGGTTCCTACGAAAGGCACACTCCAATTATAAGGTTAACTGGTTGAATTGACGTTCTAAAGTGAGGCGAGCGTTCGCTTCAATCCTCAGCTTAACAAGAATCTAAGCTAGGTGATCAGGAAAGACAAGTTTTAATGTTTAAAGCAGAGAAGTTGTCTGGCGACAAACCCTAATTCAACACAAACCTAATCTAGGCGATCACTCAGAAAGAAACATAAACAATCAAGAACAAAACAACCATGCAAAGAGAAACTGATTGAACTTTGAATCTAATCATCGCTGATCCGTGACCGCTTTAAAGCCCTGGGTCACTTAGGGTTCATCTAATCTAAGCTCTACAAGTTTAGCTACTCATGTATAACAAAAGAATCACAGGTAGACACAGAGTTCATCACACAGAGGAAGAACAGATAAGAACTGAAAAACCTAATTCTGATGACTCTAGCAAAGCTTCGCTCTCCGGTAATCTTCAATCCTAGCTCCGAGTCTCCGAGGTGAAGGGATGGCGTCACGATCTTTCCTGGCTTTTCAAACTCTAAACCTCTCTCCTGAACTCGTGAGAATTCTAAAATTAATTGATATTCTGAGGTATATCTTTATTACTTAACCCTAATAACGCCGGTTTTTAACTATATTTTTGCCGAAAATGTGAAGAGATTTTCGGCGAAAATCCCTTTGTAAAATGACTGCACGCCGGATGCTTTTCTTTTGTGGTTTTCGGTCCAACAGTTCTCGGCGAAAACTTAGTGTTTTCGCCGAAAACATCCTTTGGTTGACATTAGTGGATTTGTGCTAGGGTTTTCGCCGAAAACACTAAGGGATTTTCGGCGAAAACTTTAGTGTAAAACGGGGCAGGAATTGGTTTGACTTGATTGGCTCCTTGGATCGATTCCGGTGCGATTCCTTGAGGTTCCAACGCCTTAGACACGTCCTTGGCTACTTATTTGATGGCAAAAACCTGTGCTATCATAGAAAAACTAGAAAACCATCAAATAGACCCGAAACGGGCTAAAGTAACACAAATGGCACGAGATAGGGCAATTGATTGAATATTCGCTATTATACCCTAAAAACCATGTCTTAAGAAAGGAAATGTCGCTTAAATGAGGCTGATAATCACGTCAAATCGAGTGTCATCACCCCTTCGCGAGTAGGGCGAGCATAGTTCGCTAAGGTGCGTCTTTCACCTCTTTGTGAGTGGTCATCTTCATTAGTATGTTGAGAGTGCTCCGAATGATTGTCTTCATCGTCATGATGAGACATGTTGTTGTGTGGGGGGTTATGAACTTCTTCTTCAATAACTAAGGTAGGAGGACAGGTTGGATGCTCAAGAACTTGCTCAAGGCCTTGAAGTCGTCCTTGGAGACGAGTGAGTCTACTCATACAATACCACAAGGTACCTACACACAAGCACAACAATCACACGAAAGTAACAAGACAATATGGAATAAGAAAATTAAGCAAACAAGTAACAAGGAAGCAAAACTAAATTCGAAGGATGTGAATAGATCGGCAACGGAATGAGAGAGTCCCGGCAACGGCGCCAAAAACATGACGCATGAATTTCAAAGGAATGAGAGAGTCCCCGGCAACGGCGCCAAAAACATGACGCATGAATTTCAACTCACAACATTCAAGGTCGTATTTCCACGATGTCCTCTCATAAACTAATACTCACACTGGTCATGAACGGTCTAAACATTTGAGTTGAGTTTAGTCTAAACAAGAACAATTCAAAAGCTTAAACAATCTAAGTCAAACAAGGCAAAACTAACAAGTAAAGTTGAGGATCAAACAAGAGAGAAGTAGGTTAATTTAGCAACGGGTTTCTACAAGCTCAAGGATCATGAAACTTGAATTGAATCTCGAGCAACGATGTGAAAATGAATGACCATGCAAAACACTTAATTAGAATCAATGAACTCTTGCACAATTGACTCTCTACTCCTAAACCAAATGGACCATGCTCTCGCTATGTGAACAAAGGAATGGAGTGCTTTATCTAGCTCAATGTAATGCTCAAACACTTAATCTCTTAGCTAACATCCATCTAAAACAAGGCAATGATGCAAAACATTTTCATGCCAATCATAGAACACTAGTATAAAAATCAATGAGTCTTTCAACCTCCAAATAACTGAAAACTAAGTGCACGCCAAGTGTTCGACAAAATGCCAACAAGGAAAGCAAGCTTAAAATTGTTGCAATTGGAAAGTTTAATCTCTCAAACAATCAATTACAATCATACAACCTTTGATCGACATAAATCAATCACTTTCATGTATTGAAAGACATAGAAAATGTACCATAAGAACAAATCATGCTCACATGGAACCCGAGCACAAGGTCTAGGATCATTATCTTACACAAAGGCTATGAGAAACTCAATCCAAACAATCAATCATCTATCCTAGCTTGATCCATCTCCCACTAAACTAAACCCTAGGTCTAGCCTAGAATAACTATGGAAGAAACCTAAAATTGAGAGGAGGAGACCATCCTAGCTTGCATGGATGAATCTTCACTCTTACACTTCAAGATGCCAATCCAAGGTGAGAAACTTCAATCCTTAGCTCCAATTGCTCCAATTTGGGTCTTCAAATGGCCTAATAGGGTTCCAGAGGTGTTGGGGACGAAATGGGGAGTTCTTGGGTTGGAGGTGATGAAAGAGAAGTGATAGATCCCCATTTTAGCTCCACAAATCGTCAATATATAGAAATCTGCTGGGCATACACGTCGTGTACCCTAAAATCTGCACAGACCGCAATTTTGCTTTGCTCGTTTCTCCCTCATCCGAGCTCTGATTTGGCCTCCGTTTTGTGCTATGGACTCCTTGTAATCTCTAATACAACGTTCTGGCCTGAAATGTACACAAAAGAGACTACAAATCACGTCAAATGAGGCCACAAGTGACCCCCGGGAAACAATAACTCAACTTGGGCGAAAGGGCTCGAAAAGCATGCAAACTAGGACGGATGAGGATCAAATCACGGAGGAAACAAGGGCAGAACATAGGATAAATATGTATGAAATAAGGTCACATCAGCAGCGCCGGGCTTGGTGGTCGTGTTCACTTCATTCCCCTCTTCTTGGAAAGGATTCGTCCTCGAATCTGTACTTGGCTGGCCCTTAGGGATTTTCAGAATAAAGGCTGGGGCCTGTGGAACATGGCCTGGTGGTACTTCGGGGCCCTTGGTGCATCGTGCCGTACTGGGACTAGTACGAGGGATTCTGAGCTTGGACTTACGGGCATCGGGCTGTATTGATGCTGGTTAGGATTCTGGGGGCTCCTGGCTAGGGAACCTGTGGGTACTGGGGCTGGTACATGAGCTCGTGTTGGGGCACGGACTGGGGCTCGTGTAATGGCTCGTGCTCGAGCACGAGCTGGGGATTGTGTTGGGGCACGGGCTGGGGCTCGTGCTGGAACACGGGCTAGGGTTTGGGTTGGGGCTCGCGCTGGGGCTCGAGCCTATGTTCTCGCTAGGGCTCAGGCTGGGGCTCATGTAAAGGCTGGAGCCTGGTGCTGTGCCAGCCTAGGGCCTGATGTTGCGCCGGGCTGGGGCTTGGTGCTGCACCGGGGATGGTGCTTGGGTTTTGCCAGGGTTGGTGTCGGGGATGGTGCCTGGTGCTCTGCCGGTACTAGTGCTTGGTGTTGTGCCGGTGCTGGTGCATGGCACTATACCGGAGTTGGTGCCTGGACTCCGTACGCTTCTTCATCATCGACTCTCAGTCCTCCTTCGAGTTGTATGTATATTTTCACCAGCTGTGGAGGTTTGCCAAGTGTCTTTCCATTACCTCCAGTCATTTTTCTGCCATTGTTAGTAGAACAAAGGACTAACAACATGAACTAAAACTAACAAGCTAATGTTCGAGCTCAAGTTCAAGCAGTTGCAAGTTTGTTTAAAGCTACAAAGTTCTAGTTTATCAAATCTTAAAGCACAGTGAAGACTTGAAAACCTAGGATTATCTCTAGTCACATGTTCTATCCTTGCTACGACTCGTCTCTCAAAGCGATTGGCAATTTAGTAGAATTAGGGTCGGTTCAAAAATTTGAAATGTCAAAGCAACGAAAGCTATCTACTTGAAAACTTTTTTTCTTCTCCATCTTCTTAAGATCAACCTATAATGAATTTATCAAGGTGGCCTTGCTTTGGTTGGGTCTTAGGTGATCTTCTGACCTCATTTTTTGTATTTTTTTGTTTACTTATTTTTCTTTCGTGGCGACCAGCTTTTACTGCCTTACACGAAATTGAAATACTGAAAACAAAGAAGAAACAAAAATCGTAAACAAGATGAAGCTATATAGGGCATTTTCGATTTTTTTTTAAAATAGTAAAGATAGAGGGATAGAGTTTGTCCTAGTGTTGAACCTCGCTCTGAGACCAGCTGATATAAACCGATCCACAACCGTGGGTGGTGACTCTATACCAATAAGCTAATTAAAAGAGACGACGAGTCTAACCTTAGAAATCGGGGGTGGATTAGGACTTGGACCCGCTAGCTATAAACGAGCTAGGAACCCTAAGTATCAAGTCGAAGGTGCCACACCAAGGGGAGTTACCCAAGATGATAAACCAACCTTAATCAATGTAACAACTCGCAAAGGCTTGAAGGAAGAAGAACATAAGTTTTGAAAATTTATGTGTTTATTCATTAAAGTCTGAATTACAATGAAGGCCGATGGGCTCTCCAACTCCTCCTAGAACTCTAACTCCTAAAAGAGTAAAATAACTAGAACGGAAATAAAGAGTCCTAAACAAACTACTAAAAAGGAATAAAAATCCTGAAGTGACCTGGCTCACAAGACCCGACGCGGCCACATCGCCATGGGCACGAATCCATCATGCACACCTAGAGATTGGGAGAAAGGCGCGACACCAAGGAGATAATGAGAGGCTCATAAGGGAAGGCTACAACCTGCTAGAGATGAAGGCCCCAGACCCGGAGAGGATGGTGGATCAACTAAAGGAAAGTTGATGTCAGGTCGATCCTTGATGCTGATGCCAGACCGAGACAACCTAATGCTGGGCGCGGATGCTGATCCGAGGCTAGACCGAGACGGACTGATGCTAGACGTTGATGCCGGTCCGAGCTGATCCCAGGCCTAGGGCCTATACAAGGCGCGATTAGGGCTGCGCCTACAAACTAGCCGTGCCTTTCAAGAATCTTCAAGCTACAAGAATTCCCCATGTGCGCAGGACGCGCCTCCTGAAATCCCAGCCCAATTCGGTGAAGGAATCAAGGCGTAAATGGAATCCTTGTCTGACTAAGACACCTAATCCGGCGCAGAAACGGACACGGACGCGAACATCTATGAATTGCCGGTTTGGGTTTTTTTTACCTATTTAGACTATTTCAGTGTTTTAATCGAATTTCCCTTATAGTTTTTGATGTGCAAGATTCAACTCACAACAATCAAGGTCGTATTCCACGAGGGCTCTCTCAAAAGCTAATACTCACACGGTTCATGGACGGTCTATTCATTTGAAATTGGTTTTAGTTTGAAATAAGAACAAATGAAAACATAAAGAAAACTAAACAAACAAACAAAGCGGTGCAAATCAAAGGTAAAGGAGGTTAACTTGGAAAGATAGCTTCATCATGCTCAAGAGGAATACATGCACAAACAAGCCAAATATGATCGAGGATGCAATCAAATGACCACGCAAATCCCTTCTATAGACTCAATGCACTCTCGTCGCACTAAATCCCTATCCTAGAACCACTCAACCTAGGCTCTCGCTCTCAAGCTAAGTGACTAAGGATGCATTAAAGGTGTTTGATGAAATGCCAAGCTACAAAACCCTCTCCTACGACTCTATGACCACTAGGCTAGACACCACACTCTCATGCCAATGTCCTAACACTAAGAGAATCATCAAAAGACTAATCAAAGGTCAATTGAATGAAAAACCTAATGCACACCAAGTGTTCGATAAAATGCACAAGTGAGAAATCATGCAACTATGGTTGAATTGGGATGATCTAATCTCTTAGAACACACTCTCTTGAATCCCTAGACCTACAATCCATGTAATATAAGCACTCTCATGCATTACATCACAAATAATAGACCAATCAAGCCATAGCCATCAATGGAATTAACAACAAGTCTAGAGATCATCTTCTTACAATCCAAGATCAATCATGGCATATTTGTACAATCAACCTCTATCCTAGCACAACTAATCTATCAATCCAAGGAAACCTAAGAAATCAGCCACACATGGCCAAGGAAATGAAGGAAAGAGAAAGAAAGATGATCACCAAGAACACCATGGCAATCCTCCTCTTGCAAGCTCCTCTCCAAGGTTGTGGGATTCAATCCAAGCTCCTCTACTTTGATTTGCCCCTTGCTCTAGGGTTGTGGATTGGAGATGAGGAGAAAGTATTTGAGAAGTTGAGAGGAAAGGGTTTTGATGAAGTGTGAAATCTGAATAATGAATTGTTGTCCAAAATTTCCACCCCTTTCTCTTTAAATAGCACCGCTGGAAATAGCCTGGATTTTCGTCGAAAATTCTACAATATTTTCGCCGAAAATGTCTTTGAAAAACACCGAGCGGTTTGGCTTTTCTTCACAGATTTTCGGTGAAAATTATACAATATTTTCGCCAAAAATGTCTTCATAAATCGAACGTCTGCCTCCTGTTTGCAAGTGACCGAGGGTTTTCGGCGAGAACTATAAGGTTCTCGCCGAAAACTTGAGTACAAAACCCTGCACTTTTCTCGATTTTGCAACGGCCATATCTCCTCCGTCCTAGCTCCGATTGACCTCCCGTTTGATCCTACGTGTTCCTTGTCACTAGTACTTCAATGAAAAATCCTGAAAATGCAAAGAAAACAATTCTAATAGACATAGAAATGGCCTCAAAGTGGCAACCGGACAACAAGATAGCACTTTGCATAAAACTTCAATAAAAGCATATAAATCATAGCAAAATGAGATCAAACATGGGAAATCCTTAGGCTAATCAACGGCTTAAAATGCACTAAATAACGTCATATCAAATTCTTCTACGACTAAGCTTTGCTTGTTCTCAAGCAAATGAACTAGAAAACATCCAAGCTCACAAATGACAAGATCGTCCCCATTGAGATTCAAGCAATAACAATTCGGCTTAAACTGTTCCACGAACAAACTTAACCTACACATGCAAGAACGTCAACCAAACAAGTCTAGACCTCACTAATTTTTGCACACTTCAAGTAGTGGTTAATTGGGATACAGAAAAACCGACCACGATAACACCAACTCTAATTAGAAGGACTTGAACTTGGGAAATGAAACAAATAAGGTGGGGAAAAGAGAATTTTTGGAAGTGATGAATGATCATGATGTGGCTATCGACTCGACTTCATCCGCTTCTAGATCCGCACTTTACAAACTCGGGCGTAGGATCAAGGGCTACATTTGAGAATTCTTTTTTTTCTTTCCATTTTCATTTTTTTCTCTTCTTTTTTTTCTACTGCATACTAGTGCTCGATCCAACACTTCACTTAGGTGTTGAACCTGCCTAGCTCACATCTTTTGCCTTTGCTAGTGCTCAACCCGACACTTCACTTAGGTGCCGAGCTTGCCTAGCTTAGCTTTTCTTTTCTTTTCTTTTGAACATTTTCTTTTGACATTAACCACTTGATCCTTAGCCCCTTACAACTTCAACACAAGATCTCGAATTGGATTCCATCTAATCTCAAGCCACAATCACGAGGGATGAAAAAGGTGATGAAAAACAAGAAAAAGGGTGAAAATTTTGATTGCCTTTATCATCTTAGACCTGTGTTATCGAGTGGTACAAAAACACGTATCAAACCAATCAACCAACATAGAAGAGTGATAAAATCTCTGTTCTGGCCTAGACTCATTTGACATTAGCTCTAACATGCTGGTTATAGGTTCTAAGTGGAACAGTCTAAACGTCATTATGAAAGCTTGAAGTCAATTAAACACGAAAAGTCAAGAACCGAATGATTCTACAATAGAGGAAATTGACATTCAATTATGATCATGCAACTCATCAAAGCATAGCCTTAGACTTCTACCGACAAATAATCACACCAAACTCAGACTCTCCTACGACTAACATGAGCATTGTCCTCAATGATCAAGAGAGAGAGGGTAAGGTGGAACGAAGTTACCGCGTTCGTAGAGAGGAGCATAGGAGGTAATAATGGTGAAAGAGTTCCATGATGATCCTTGGTGAAGAGTGATCCCAATTGCTTGCCAAACCTTATTCAAAAAGCTAAAACAACACAAAAACCTCAAACAACAATTAAAAAAGAAAAAGTAAAGATAACATGGGGTGCCTCCCAAGAAGCGCTTGGTTACCGTCTTAAGCTCGACGATACCTGTGTTAGGGTGCCCAACTTAGTACCTCTTTGAGGTCAAGTAGCTTCTTCCATGATGAAGTTTGAGCTCCAAGTGGCGATAGAAGCAAAGGGTAGAATGACCAATGAGCTAAGCTTGAGTTCCAATTGTTACCTTGCTATGGCCTTCTACCATTGAGTTTAGGAGTTTGAGTAAGAATTTATGGTAGGGGGATGCCATCGAGCTCCGTCGTCTCCATGTTGGTGATACCACTCAAGGAGTCTTCCGGTTCAAGTAGAGGTGGCTCCACTTCCACGGTTACCTTAGGAGGGGTAGAGATGCATGTCTCCTTGGGTTCTTGGCACAAATACTTCATGATCAAGCAAGAAGATTGAAGAGCACTAACAATCTTTGGTGGGGCCACAATAGGGTGGTGTTGTTCACTTTCGTGCTCCACTCTCGGTGCCACCTCTTCTTGAAGCGTCTCCAAGTCATCTCTCACCTCCTCTAAAGGGTAATCATCCTCAAATCTCCTCGATTCTTCTATCCTCACATCATCGTTACTTGGTGTGTCCTCGGGTAGAACATGTTCCTCAATCTCATCCACTACCAAATCTTCTTCCGTGTCAAGCTCTTCGGATTCACAAGTGCCATCTTCATCAACATAAACTTGCTCCAAATGATTGGGATGTCGTTCATTCTCAAGAATCTTTGTGATGAGCTCTATGCTTTGGGATAAGCGGTTAACTCGGTTTGCATTATCCTCCGCAATTCGTAACATCTCTAGCATGAAAGGAGGTGGAAGAGGTTTCTCATGGCTCATGAACTCTTCTTGGGGAGACTCACTTTCTTCCTCTTCCATGACAAGCACTTCCGGTTCAAAGGTGTCGGTGATGAGCTTCACACTTTGAGTTAAACGATCCAACTGGGCCGCATTATCTTCAGCAATTTGCAACATCTCCTCAATTATGGGGGGAGGTGGAGAGTGTTGTTTATCCTCAAGAGCTTCCTTGATGAGCGTCACGCCTTGAGCTAAGCGATTAAGTTGGTTCACATTTTCTTCCGCAATCTTCAAAGCTTCCTCAAGTGTGGGACAAGATGGAGGAGGTTTCTCATAGCTTACGAATTCCTTTCGAGGACGCTCACTTTCTTTCACCATTTTCAAGAGCTCCTCTACAATAGAAGAAGGTTGAGAGGGTTGCTCATAGCTTGTGAACTCCTCTCGAGGACGCTTGCTTTTTTCAACCATCTTAAAGAGCTCCTCTAGCATGGAAGGCGGTTGAGAATGTTGTTCATAACTTGTGAACTCCTCTTGATAATACTCCGACAAGACTTGATTGTAGGGTGGAGATGGATAGGGACATTGCTCATTCGACATGGGTGTTGAAGCTTGTTGTTCTTGACCCCACCATTGGATATCTCCCTCATAAGTTTCTTGGTAGTAGTTGGATGAAGTAGGATGACCATAGTATGGGTTAGGAGATGGATTCCACCCTTGATAGGTACCATAACCATTACCTCCATTCCACAAGTTCATCTTACTTGCAACCTTGCTCCCATGAATTAGGTAGGTGGAGAACGGGCCTACAAACACGCACAACAAACACAACCAAGTAGTACAACAATACGGGCTAACAACACCACAAAAAGAAATAACAAAGAAGAAAAACTAAAACAGAAGGAAGTGAATAGAACGGTCCACTACTAAATGCTTTCAAAGGATTGAGAAAGGTCCCCGACAACGGCGCCAAAAACTTGATGTGCAAGATTCAACTCACAACAATCAAGGTCGTATTCCACGAGGGCTCTCTCAAAAGCTAATACTCACACGGTTCATGGACGGTCTATTCATTTGAAATTGGTTTTAGTTTGAAATAAGAACAAATGAAAACATAAATAAAACTAAACAAACAAACAAAGCGGTGCAAATCAAAGGTAAAGGAGGTTAACTTGGAAAGATAGCTTCATCATGCTCAAGAGGAATACATGCACAAACAAGCCAAACATGATCGAGGATGCAATCGAATGACCACGCAAATCCCTTCTATAGACTCAATGCACTCTCGTCGCACTAAATCCCTATCCTAAAACCACTCAACCTAGGCTCTCGCTCTCAAGCTAAGTGACTAAGGATGCATTAAAGGTGTTTGATGAAATGCCAAGCTACAAATCCCTCTCCTATGACTCTATGACCACTAGGCTAGACACCACACTCTCATGCCAATGTCCTAACACTAAGAGAATCATCAAAAGACTAATCAAAGGTCAATTGAATGAAAAAACTAATGCACACCAAGTGTTCGATAAAATGCACAAGTGAGAAATCATGCAACAATGGTTGAATTGAGATGATCTAATCTCTTAGAACACACTCTCTTCAATCCCTAGACCTACAATCCATGTAATCTAAGCACTCTGATGCATTACATCACAAATAGTAGACCAATCAAGCCATAGCCATCAATGGAATTAACAACAAGTCTAGAGATCATCTTCTTACAATCCAAGATCAATCATGGCATATTTGTACAATCAACCTCTATCCTAGCACAACTAATCTATCAATCCAAGGAAACCTAAGAAATCAGCCACACATGGCAAAGGAAATGAAGGAAAGAGAAAGAAAGTTGATCACCAAGAACACCATGGCAATCCTCCTCTTGCAAGCTCCTCTCCAAGGTTATGGGCTTCAATCCAAGCTCTTCTACTTTGATTTGCACCTTGCTCTAGGGTTGTGGATTGGAGATGAGGAGAAAGTATTTGAGAAGTTGAAAGGAAAGGGTTTTGATGAAGTGTGAAATCTGAATAATGAATTGTTGTCCAAAATTTCCACCCCTTTCTCCTTAAATAGCACCGCTGGAAATAGCCTGGATTTTCGTCGAAAATTCTACAATATTTTCGCCGAAAATGTCTTTGAAAAACACCGAGCGGTTTGGCTTTTCTTCACAGATTTTCGGTGAAAATTATATAATATTTTCACCGAAAATGTCTTCATAAATCGAACGTCTGCCTCCTGTTTGCAAGTGACCGAGGGTTTTCGGCTAGAACTATAAGGTTCTCGCCGAAAACTTGAGTACAAAACCCTACACTTTTCTCGATTTTGCAACAACCATATCTCCTCCGTCCTAGCTCCGATTGACCTCATGTTTGATCCTACGTGTTCCTTGTCACTAGTAGTTCAATGCCAAATCCTGAAAATGCAAAGAAAACAATTCTAATAGACATAGAATTGGCCTCAAAGTGGCAACCGGACAACAAGATAGCGCTTTGCATAAAACTTCAATAAAAGCATATAAATCATAGCAAAATGAGATCAAACATGGGAAATCCTTAGGCTAATCAACGGCTTAAAATGCACTAAATAACGTCACATCAGTTTTCCAATGTTTAGGAATATTTTATAGTTTCTAGACTTAGAATAGGAATAGGATCCACAGAGCTTGTTCCCGAATCCTCACATATAAATAAAGGCCCTTGGCCTACGATGTAACACACATTGAATAATTATAATCTTAGAACACATGTTCTTGTTTCCCTTCAAGCTTTTGCTCGTTGTTGCTTAGCTTAAGGTTTGGTTTATCATCTTGGGTATTCTCCCCTTGGTGTGCCACCTTCCACTAGACACTTAGAGTTACTAGCTCATTATAGCTAGCAGGTCCAAGTACTCTCCACCTAGGCTCCATAGGTTTGACTTGTTGTTTGGGTATTCAACTTGCGGTGTTTAAGGGTAGTGGTTCATTATAGTGTCGGTATTTTGGCTCATTATAGCTAGTATTTTTTTTTGTTTGGCTATGACCGACGCTAAAAACCCGGTCATCTGCCCACGGCTGTAGTGGTTCACATCAGCTGGTATCAGAGCTCGGTTCAACACTAGGATCGACTCTATCCTTTATCTTGTTATTTTAAATAATTTTTCAAAAACCCCTAAAAAGTTTCATCGTTGCGTACTGATTTGTGTGTTCTTGTTTTAGTTTTCTTATAAGGTGGTAAAAGCTTGGTGGTCACAAAATATTTAAAGAAAAGAAAAGCAAAATCAAAAGAGGTCTAGAAACTAAAAAGCCAACGACTCAACCAAAGTAAGGCCATCATCACCAAGTGTTTGTGAGATTGTTAGGTTGATTTTTAAGAAGAGGGGTTCAAAATTTTAGTAACTTCCGTTGCTTAGTCTTTCACTGAACCAAACCCCTACTTTCATAAACTGCATGTTGATTGCTTGATAAACAAGTCCTAGAAAGATTGTGCTTGCTGACTAGAGAAATAATCCTAGGTTAAAGTCTTTTGTGTCACACGAGTTGATATACTTGAACTTGGTAGCTTCGAAGAAACTTGCAACTGCTTGAGCTGAACTTGACTGTGTTCTAATTCCTTATTTGATTGCTAGTTTAAATTCCAAACACGAGAGGTAAAATGAAAGTGAGTGAGGTTCATTAGAGTGATTTGTGAGGTCTTTTTTCTACACTAACCATGGTAGACGAGAGGATGGCTACTATGGAGGCGACCATGACAACCATGGCCCAAACCCTAGCCGTCATACAAGCTAGGTTGGATCAACCTGAAGGAGGAGGAATCCCTCAAGGCCCCAAAAGGATCGTCCACGAGATTGATGATGATGTGAGCACCCTCATGCTCACCGTGCTTAAGTTTGCTGGAAAAGCCAACGCGGATGAGTACCTTGATTGGGAGAGGAGCATGGCTTGTCACAACTATTCTGATAGGAAACAGGTAACCATTGCCACCCTAGAGTTTACTACTATTCTGCCCTTTGGTGGATCCAATTATGATGTGGAGAGATCTAAAAAGGATGATGAGAAGAAGGTTCATACCGGCAGCTTACACACGAGATTTGCATACCAAACTTCAAGTCTTGAAGCAAGGCAACATGACGGTGGATGACTACCATAAGGGGATAGAGATGCTGGTGACCAGGCTTGATTTGGAGAAGGATGAAGAAGCACGAGAAGCCAGGTTCACAAACAGGTTACAAAGGGAAATTCTCCACTAAGTCAACATGATCAACTATGTTGATTATGAAGACCTAGTGGCCCTTGCCATACGCTGGAGAGGGAGTTGAAGAATGGCTTCGAGAATAAGCCTATGACCACACCACCTACGAATAGCCCTTGGAGACTGATGAGCCACCTGTACCGTGGACCTGACTAGAGCTTCCACTAACCAAGAGCCAAGTAAGAGCCTTCAGGGATCGGCTCAATTCTTACATGAAGGCTTGGAGCAAAGGTGGCCATGAAGAGGATGCAGAAAGGTTAACCAGAGAAGGCTACACACTCTTGGAGACTAAGGAGCCACCTAGGAACTGATGCCGGATCGAGCCAAGGAAGATCCTCCATGGAAACAAGGATGATCTCCTCTCCTCAATTTCAGGTTTCTTCCATGGTTATGCTATGCTAAGCCTATGTTTAGTTTAGTGGGGGATGGATCAAGCTAGGATAGGTGATTGATTGTACGGATTGAGTTTCTCATAGCCATTGGTGTAAGATGATGATCCTAGACCTTGTGCTTGTTGTCCATGAGAGCTTGACTTGTTCTTTTGGTATATTGTTTATGTCTTTCAATACATGAGAATGATTGTTTGATGTTGATCTAAGGTGTTTGGATTGTAATTGAATGATTTGAGAGATTGGATTATGCAATTGCAACCATTTTGAGCTTGTTTTCCTTGGTGACATTTTGTCGAACACTTGGTGTGCATTTAGGTTTCAGTCATTTGAAGGTTGAAAGGCCCTTTGATTGCTAGACTAGTGTTCTATGATTGACATGAGAGTGTCTTGCATCATTTACCTTGTGTTAGATGAATGTTAGCATAGAGATCAAGAGTTGAGCATTTCATTGAGCTAGCTAAAGCACTCCATTTCCTTTGTTCACATAGCGAAAGCATGGTGCATTTGGTCTAGGAGTAGAGAGTCAATTGTGCGAGAGTTTGTTGATTCTACTTGAGTGAATTGCATGGTCATCCGTTTATACATCGTTGCTTGAGATTCAATCCAGCTTTCATGAACCTTGAGCTTGAAGAAACCCCTTGCTAAGCTAACCTACTTCTCTCTTATTTGACCTTCAACTTGCTTTGTTTAGTTTTGCCTTGTCCATTTATGTTCTTGACTTGTTCTTGTTTAAACCAAATCTCAATTTAAATGTTTAGACCGTTCATGAACCGTGTGAGTATTAGCTTATGAGAGGACCTCGTGGAATAAGACCTTGATTGTTGTGAGTTGAAATTCACACATCTTGTTTTTGGCGCCGTTGCCGGGGAACTCTCTCATTCCTAAGAAAGCAATTATTAGTGAACCAATCTTTACACTTCCTTCCATTTTCCTTTTTGCTTTCTTGTTGCTCTTTGTTTACTTTGTTATCCCGCATCGTTGTATTACTCAGGTGTGTTTGTTGTGCTTGTTTGCAGGAGATTTGTGCTAGTGCATGAGGCGAATCACCCGTCTTCAAGCACGACTCCAAGGCATCAAGGTCGTGATTGAACCACCAACTCGTTCTCTTCCTCACTTAATTCATAGCACCACACGCAACAACATGTCTCACCATGAGGATGAAGATAACCACTCGGAGCATTCACATAACACTAATGAAGACGATCAATCGCAAAGGGGTGCGAGGCGCACACTAGCTGATTATGCTCGCCCAACCCTTGAAGGGGCAGCCTCGAGCATCGTGCGAAGACCAGTGAATGCAAGAAATTTCGAGCTAAAGCCTAATATGATTCAGATGGTGCAAAACGGAGTGGTGTTCAATGGTATAGATGGAGAGTGCCCGTCTAGACACTTGAAGGATTTTCTAGAGATATGCGATACGGTGAAGAACGATCAGGTTCATCCGGATTGTGTGCGACTCCGACTCTTTCCTTTCTCCCTCAAAGGTAGAGCCAAGTCTTCGTTGGAGAACCAACCTGATGTGAACCACTGCAACCGTGGGCAGAAGACCCTTGTACACCGCAAGTTGGTTACCGTGCAACAAGGTAGAACCGTCGGGAACCGGGGATGGAGAGGACTTTGACCCTCTAGCTATATAACAGCTAGGAACCAAAAGTATCAAGTCGTAGACGCCACGCCAAGAGATGGATGCTTTTGATGATAAGTCAAGCCTTCAGTATCGCAACATGCAGATACAAAAAGGGTTTCAAGAACAAAGTTTTATCAAAGGGGTTGTTTATTTTATCAAAGTTGTGTTTTTTACAAGGGTGGCCGGCGGCCTCTATATATAGGTGAGGGAACAAGCTCTCCTCCCAAAACACTACTTCCTATATAAGAATAAAATAAAGAGTCCTACTCCTAAAAAGAATCCTAAAACCCCTAAATAATCATACTAAAAAGGAATAAAACATAAAATAATGATGGAGTCTTTAATATGGAATAAAAGACCCAAATAGGTCAAAAACCCTAATCTGGTCGAATTCGGCTGCTCGGGCCGGTTGGCGGTGGTGGCGGCCCGGTGGGCGCCGGGCCTGATACGGGTGGCGGTCGTGGGGCCTGGTGTGCCGCACTGGTCCAGGGGCAAGGGTCTTGCCCAAGAGGCCCGGTCTTCGTGGCAGACTTCATGGTATTCCTTGGATCGGCCCGGCTGCCGGTCTAGGGCTCGGGGCTGGCCTCTCCTTGGGCCTTCTCCATTTCCGCTTGGGCCTTCTTCTTTAAGCTTCAAGTAGGCCTCCAAGTAGCTCCTGATGTAGCTCTCTGGGGGTTGGTCGGTCTAAGTGTAACGCCTCGGGGCCAAGGACTCCAATTCTTCTTTTGGCTCGGCTCAGGGTCAATCCTTAGAAGCTCTTCTCTCCAGGCCAAGTATTCTTGGGCTCTTTTCCTTCTATACTCCAGAAATGCTTCCAGAGGGTCACCTGAGGGACTGACTTCTTCTTCAGGGCTCCTGGAGGTCAGGATAGGAGCAGGCTGAGGCTTTTCTCCAGTGCTAGGGCCTATATCCTCGGCCAGCAACATGGCCTGGAATAGCATTCCATCTCGTGGAACCTTTCCACCTGCAAGGGAGAGACTTAGTCGATATTTAAGGGCGTACCTTGGCTTTAGGGCTTGAAGATGGCCTGCCCTAGGCTCTATATGATTCTTGTGAGGCCCTACGGTTCTGCCTCAAACAGGTGACCCTGGTGGGGTGTAGGAGTACCAGATGGTACTAGGGTAGCCTGGCTGGGTCATATCATCCCCCTCTTCTTGCCTTGGATTTGTCCCCAAATCCATCTCGGGTCCTTGTACTCATCACTCTCTTTCAGACTTCAGCAATTTTGTTGGCCACGGTCGGGGAAGGTTCAGCACCATCTTCGGACTTGGGAGTGTCACTTGAGTCAGTGATGGACCAAGGCTCAGGTCCTTTAGGGCTTTCTTCATCTGTGTCCATAGCTCCTTTTCCTGAAAAACTAGCAACCATAATGTTAAGACTTGGTGAGGTAGCTAGTGAGAGTTCCTCACTCATTTCCACATCCGGATCTGGACCCGAATCTTCTTCGCTCGGGGCAGCCCTCAAAACTCGGCGGGAGGTGATCTCTCATTGAACCTTGGGTGCACAGGTGGTCGTCGGTGAAGCGTCGGGTTGGGCAGTGGGGTGCCAGAGGCGCCGGAGGTTGGCCAGGGCACATCGGGGCCTTGGGCGGTAGCGTCGGGTAGTGGGGGGTCGGCGACGTCGGGCAATGACGAGTCGGGGTGGCTGGGGCCGTCGGGCAGTAGCCAGTTGGCGGCGTCAGACATCGTCACGTCGGGGTATTCGGGGTCGGGTAGGACCGCGGTAGAGCATCGGGCGGGGATGTGCCGGACGCGTCGAACGGTGATCCGTCGGGGGCCACGTCGGGGGCGCCGGGGTCGGGCGGCGTCAGACCGGGGGTGGACGGGGCGGTGGGTGGCGTCGGGCCGAGGGTGGATAGGGCGGTGCCGGGGTCAGACAGCGTCGGGCCGGGGTCGGTCAGGGCGGCGACGGGGTCATGGGGCCCGTCGGGTGTTGGGGTCGGGAGCTAGGGTGCCGGGGCTGGGCGCGGGGGCGCCGATGCTGGGCGCTGGGGTGCCGGGGCTGGGGCCGGGACTAGTGCCAGTGCTGGGGTCAGGGCTGGGGACGGGGTTGGGCTCTGGAAGGCCGGGGTGGGGCGCCGGTGCTGAGCGCTTGGGCGTCGGGGCTAGGCGCTGGGGCGCCGGTGCTGGGCGCTCGGGCGCTGGTCGCCGGGTTGTGCCGGCTTCTTCCTCTAATCGGGCTAACGTGGTCTGCACCTGTTGCATGACTCGGGAAACATCTCCCAATGTAGCTTCTAACTTGGCAAGCCTCCAATCTGCCATGGTTAGTGCTAGCAAACGGAAGCAAATTTTCTATCCCTTCTTCTTAGAAATAAACTTACAACGAAAGGAAAATAACTTGGCAAGAGTGGCCTTGCTTTCTTTTCTTTTTTTCTTAGCCTCGATTAGGGTTTTGTTGATGGTATGATGGCCACCAATTTTCTCTTGCCTTACAACTAGAAACTGAAAACAAGAACTGAAATAGAAGGGACTTTTCGAATCTATTTTCTAAAAAGCAGTAAAGGATATGAATCTAGGTAAACCTGGAGACTGGGATAGATTGTGGTCCGTGAGTTGAACTATGCTCTGATACCAACTGATGTGAACCACTACAATCATGGGCAGACGACCCTTAAACACCATAAGTTGATGATCGTGCAACGAGGTAGAACCGTCGGGTACCGAGGATGGAGAGGACTTTGACCCGCTAGCTATATAATAGCTAGGAACCAGAAGTATCAAGTCGTAAACGCCACGCCAAGAGATGGATGCTCTTGATGATAAGTCGAGCCTTCAGTATCGCAACATGCAGATACAATAAGGGTTTCAAGAACAAAGTTCTATCAAAGGGGTTGTTTATTTTATCAAAGTTGTGTTTTTTACAAGGGTGGCCGGCGGCCTCTATATATAGGTGAGGGAACAAGCTCTCCTCCCTAAACACTACTTCCTATATAAGAATAAAATAAAGAGTCCTACTCCTAATAAGAATCCTAAAACCCCTAAATAATCCTACTAAAAAGGAATAAAACATAAAATAATGATGGAGTCTTTAATATGGAATAAAAGAACTAAATAGGCCAAAACCCCTAATCTAGCCGAATTCGGCTGATCGGGCCGGTTGGCGGCTGTGGCTGCCCGGTGGGCTTGTCCGGGTGGGCGCCGGGCCTGATACAGGTGGCGGTCGCGGGGCCTAGTGCGCCGGGCAGGTCCAGGGGCAAGGGTCTTGCCCAAGAGGCCCGTCTTTGTGGCCGACTTCGTGGAATTCCTTAGATCGGCCTCGGCTGCCGGTCTAGGGCTCGGGGCTGGCCTCTTCTTGGGCCTTCTCCATTTCCGCTCGGGCCTTCTTCTTTAAGCTTCAAGTAGGCCTCCAAGTAGCTCCTGATGTAGCTCTCCGGGGTTGGGTCGGTCTAAGTGTAACGCCTCGGGGCCAAGGACTCCAATTCTTCTTTTGGCTCGGCTCAGGGTCAATCCTTGGAAGCTCTTCTCTCAGGCCAAGTATTCTTGGGCTCTTTTCCTTCTATACTCCAGAAATGCTTCCAGAGGGTCACTTGAGGGACTGACTTCTTCTTCAGGGCTCCTGGAGGTCAGGCTAGCAGTAGGCTGAGGCTTTTCTCCAGTGCTAGGGCTTATATCCTCGGGCAGCAACATGGCCTAGAATAGCATTCCATCTCGTAAAATTTTTCCACCTGCAAGGGAGGGACTTAGTCGATATTTCAGGGCGTACCTTGGCTTTAGGGCGTGAAGATGGCCTGCCTTAGGCTCTTTATGCTTCTTGTGAGGCCCTACGATTCTGCCTCGGACAGGTGACCCTGGTGGGGTGTAGGAGTACAGGATGGTACTAGGGTAGCCTGGCTGGGTCATATCACAACCTAGTAGAGCATTCACCCCATGGGAGGGCCTAGCCGAACTTTCCTCAAAGAGTTCTTTCCTCCTTATATGATGGATGCAATTCGAGACCGAATCAGCCACTTCACACAACACAAGGGAGAGCTCTTCCATGAGACTTGGAATAGGTTCCAAGCCCTTCTTCGGTCTTGTCCTCATCACAACTTCACCGAATGGAGCTTAGCGGACATCTTTGCTAGGTCCCTTGATTTTGAGAATACAAGGATGATCAACCAAGCCGCCGGAGGTGATTTAAGGATGCTCACTCCAGGAGATGCTCTTGAACTCTTTGCGGAGATGGCCAACAAGACAAGGAGTTGGTCTCGACAACAACCTCCTAAGTCTAAGTATGGAAGCGACACGCACTATGATTCTCGGGCTATAAGTGTTGATGCACCAAAGGAGCCATCTAGTTATGGAAAGAAACCTAAGATTCCGGGACACCGTGATGAAGATGATCCCATTTTCGCTCTCCTTATGTCCAAGATTGATGCCACGACCTTTCAAGTAAGTAATCTTAGTATGCCTAAGCATCCCTCTAAGGCTTCATCATCTCATTTGGGTAATCCACCGGTTGCTTCGGTGTATTGTTGTGAATGTTGTGGAGGCCAAGTTCATGATGTCAATGCTTGCCCTTCCACTACTTCCGAGCCTAACCAAGGTGAAAGTATTGAGGAAGTAAGATTTGTGCAAGGCCAAGGATTTTATGAAAACTTCAACCCTCAAAGGAATTACCAAGGTGGTAACTACAATCGTCCTTGGAACCAAGGGTACCAAAGCCAAGGTAATCAAGGTGTATTCCAAGGCTATAAAGGGTAAATCAAGGCAACCAATGGACTCAAGGACATAACCAAAATCAAGGTAACGAAGGTGGTGAGCAAGGTTCTAATCCACCGTGGATGTATAATCATAAGGGTAATGGACCCCCCGGCTTCAACAAGTCTTCTCAACACAAAGAAGGTGATTCTTCAATCTCCCAAGAAGACACCAATGCGGCAATGATTCAACTTATCATGAATCAACAAGCTTCAATTACCAATTTGAATACTCAATTGGGTCAAATATCTAAGGCACTCTCGGAGAGACCAAAGGGTAGCCTACCCTCCAACACCGAGGTCTACCCCAAGGTTCCCGAGGAGCTTATGATGGTAACTTTGAGGAATGGTAAGCAAGTCCAAGACCCCACACCTAAAGCGGTAAGAACTCAAGATGATGACTATGTTTTGGTTGAAGACGTTGTTTCCGATGATGACACAGACAAGATTGAAGTACTAGATAATGGAGCCAAGGCTAATGAGGCTTCTAAGACTACCAATAAAATTGGTTCTCAAAAGGCTATGAAGAGTGCTACTCCGGTCTCTCCTCCCGCACCGGTTGTGCCTCCGTGCAAGCCTAAACCACCTTATCTTTCTCGCTTGAAGCTGGATTCCATGGAGAAAGATTTCAAGAGGTTTGTTGAGATTCTTGACAAGGTGCAATTCACAATGCCTCAATATGCGAAGTTCATGAAGGAGATCTTCACCAACAAACGCAAGCTTAAGGATGTAACTTCGGCAAAGCTCAACGAACAATGCTCCGCCATTCTCTCTAAGAAACCACCGGAGAAGCTTAAGGATCCATGTAGCTTAACTATTCCTTGCACTATTGGTGAACATGCAATAAGTAGAGGCAGCCGATTTGGGTGCAAGTATCAATGTTATGCTGTATTGTATGTTTAAGAAGCTAAGCCTAGGGGAACTAAAACCGACCCTCATGAATGTTCAATTAGCGGATAAGTCCATGAAATCTCCTCGTGGTATTGTTGAAGATGTGTTAGTTAAGGTTGGTGCTTTTGAATTCCTCGTGGATTTCGTTATTCTAGATGCTATGGGTGGTACCGATGTGCCTTTGATTCTAGGAGACCTCTCGTGCTTTAATTGATGTCTATGGGGGTAAACTTACACTTAGGGTCAACAATGAATGCATGATCTTTGACCGTTCAAATGGCATGGAGTTTACTTTGTCTTATGCTAGTCACCATGATCCTAAGAATCCGCATGAGCTTACTTCGGCTACTAATAGCACTAACCTTGTCCGTCATAGTCTTGCGGAGTTGTTTGCACTTAATGATGTGCAGGAGACAAAAGATGAAGTAAAGGAGGCTCCACCTTTCGTACTCCCAAAGACACCACCTAAGGCTAAGAAGAAAGGTGTAAAGAAGTCACCCGAGAAGGGCAAGGAAGCCGCATCGATGGGTGAGACGAGCAAGACTAAAAAGCCACCCGATGAGAGGATCAACTCCAAGTTGTTTGGTCCATTCTCCATTGCTCCCACTTCACCATCCGAGAAATCCGTGCTCATTTCACCCGAAGTTGGTAAGGTACTATTCAGGTTACGTGTGCCATACGAAGGTAATGACATCGACTTCAAGGAGATAATGAGTTGGGATGGTTTTACTTAGCCTACTCCTTGTGCTTTCGTCTAGCTAGAGACGTTAAAGAAGCGCTTCATGGGAGGCACCCCATGTTATCCTTACCTTTTCACTTTTATGTTTTTGTGTTGTTTTAGTTTTTGAATAAGGTTTAACAAGCATTTGGGATCACTCTTCACCAATGATCGTCATGGAACTTTTTCACCACTATTACCTCCTATGCTCGTCTCTACCAACATGGTAATTTCGTTCCACCTTACCCTCTCTCTCTTGATCATTGAGGACAATGCTCATGTTATTCGTAGGGGAGTTTGAGGTTTGGTGTGATTATTTGTCGGTAGAAGTCTAATGCTATGCTTTGATGAGTTGCATGATCTTGATTAAATGTCAAATTCCTCTATCGTAGAATCATTCAGTTTTTGACTTTTGGTGTTTAATTGACTTCAATCTTTCACAATGATGTTTAGACTGTTCCACTTAGAACCTATAACCAGCATGTTAGCACTAATATCAAATGAGTCTATGCCAGAACAGAGATTTTATCACTCTTGTATGTTGGTTGATTGGTTTGATACGTGTTTTTGTACCACTCAATAACACTGGTCTAAGATGATAAAAGCAATTAGAATTCCACCACATTCAGCCAAAAAGCCTACCCAAATCAGTTTCCTATAGGATAACCCGGTCAGCCTTGGCCTGTTTGTTGGTTGACACACATTTTCAGCCCTCATCCATGTTTTTCATCACCTTTTTGATCCCTCGTGATTGTGGCTTGAGATTAGATGGAATTCAAATTGAAATCTTGTGTGGAAGTTGTAAGGGGCTAAGGATCAAGTGGCTAATATGTGAAGAAAATGTTCAAAAGATAATGCTCAAAAGAAAAGAAAAGCTAGGCAAGCTCGGCACCTAAGTGAAGTGTCGGGTTGAGTACTAGCAAAGGCAAAGGTTGTGAGCTAGGCAGGTCCAACACCTAAGTGAAGTGTTGGATCGAGCACTAGTATGCAGTAGAAAAAAAAAGAAAGAAAAAAAAAACGAAAGAGTTCTTGAAAGTGGCCCTTGTTATAGTGATCCTAGCTAGAGCGTGTAAAGTGAAGATCTAGAGGCGGACGAAGTTTAGTCGATAGCCACGTCACGATCACTAACCACTTCCCAAATACTTCGTACCTTCACCTAAACCGCATCATTTCCCAATGTTTAAGTCCTTTTGATTAGAGTTGGTGTTGTTGTGGTCGGTAAGAATTGTGTCCTAGTTAGCTACTACTTGAAGTGTGCAGAAAATAGTAAGGTCCATACTTGTTTGGTTGACGTTCTTTCATGTGTAGGTTAAGTTTGTTCGTGGAACAGTCTAAGCCAAATTGTATTGTTTGAATCTCAATGGGACCGATCTTGTCACTTGTGAACTTGGATGCTTTCTGATTCATTTGCTTGAGGACAAGCAAAGCTTAGTCATAGGGGAATTTGATGTGATCATATTTGGTGCACTTTTAGGCCTTTATTTAGTCTAAGAATCTCTCGTTTTGATCTCGAAATGCCATGACTTATATGCTTTTATTGAAGTTTCGTGCAAAGTGCTCTTTTGTTGTCCAAATGCCACTTTGAGGGAAAATTAAGTGCCTATTGGAGTTTTTCTGTGAATTTTCAGGCCTTGGCATCGTAGTACTAGTGACAAAGAGCACATAGGATCGAACGGAAGGTCAATCGGAGCTAGGACGGAGGAGATATGGCCGTTGCAAAATCGAGAAAAATGCAGCTTTTCTGAAGAAGTTTTCGGCGAGAACTCTAAGTTCTCACCGAGAACTCACGGCCATTTGCAAACAGTAGAATTTTGGAAATTTGGAGCTGATTTGTGAAGAAGTTTTCGGCGAAAACATTCAGAGTTTTTGCCGGAAAACTATGATGAAAGTCAAGGCTGGCTCGGTGATTTTCAAAGGAATTTTCGGCGAAAACTGAAGGAGTTTTCGCCAAAAACTTTAGGCTTTTCCAGCAGCCTATTTAAAGAGGATTTTGGGCAGATTTTGAGATCATTAATTCATTACACCCTTCGACACTCTCCCCTGAATTTCCTATTTCCTCCTCTTCTATCATCAACCATCAAGATCCTCCATCTCAACCTAAGAGATAAGTGAAGATCATTTAGAAAGAAGAAGCCATACCTTGGATTGAAGCTTGAAGAGCCAAGTAGCAAGATCCTCCCTGGAAACAAGGATGATCTCCTCTCCTCAATTTCAGGTTTCTTCCATGGTTTTGCTAGGCTAAGCCTAGGTTTAGTTTAGTGGGGGATGGATCAAGCTAGGATAGGTGATTGATTATATGGATTGAGTTTCTAATAGCCATTGGTGTAAGATGATGATCCTAGACCTTGTGCTTGTTGTCCATGAGAGCTTGACTTGTTCTTTTGGTATATTGTTTATGTCTTTCAATACATGAGAATGATTGTTTGATGTTGATCTAAGGTGTTTAGATTGTAATTGAATGATTTGAGAGATTGGATTATGCAATTGCAACCATTTTGAGCATGTTTTCCTTGGTGACATTTTGTCGAACACTTGGTGTGCATTTAGTTTTCAGTCATTTGAAGGTTGAAAGGCCCTTTGATTGCTAGACTAGTGTTCTATGATTGACATGAGAGTGTCTTACTTCATTTACCTTGTGTTAGATCAATGTTAGCATAGAGATCAAGTGTTGAGCATTTCATTGAGCTAGCTAAAGCACTCCATTTCCTTTGTTCACATAGCGAAATCATGGTGCATTTGGTCTAGGAGTAGAGAGTCAATTGTGCGAGAGTTTGTTAATTCTACTTGAGTGAATTGCATGGTCATCCGTTTATACATCGTTGCTTGAGATTCAATCCAGCTTTCATGAACCTTGAGCTTGAAGAAACCCCTTGCTAAGCTAACCTACTTCTCTCTTATTTGACCTTCAACTTGCTTTGTTTAGTTTTGCCTTGTTCTTTTATGTTTTTGACTTGTTCTTGTTTAAACCAAATCTCAATTTAAATGTTTAGACCATTCAAGAATCGTGTGAGTATTAGCTTATGAGAGGACCTCGTGGAATACGACCTTGATTGTTGTGAGCATTAGAATTGCTCGGTTCTTGATTTTTGAGGTTAAGTTGTTGTTCAATCTTTCATAATGATGCTTAGACTGCTTAACCTAGAACCTGAGAACCAACGTGTATACTTTGATGCTAAATTGCCTGGTCAGAACAGAATTTTGAAAATCACAATTGTAGTTTGTAGCCTTGATTGCATGAAAATGACCGAATCTGACTAGCAAACCAAATGTGAGCTTTTGATCCATTGCACGTAACTTGCAATTTCAATTCTTTTTTAGTGGTTTTCTGTTTGCTTGAATGAGTTAGAATTTGCATGAGACCTACTCGAGACCACACGATGACACGAGTTCTAAAATGATAGGGGCACCTAGATTCAGCTACTAAGATAGATAACCTACCTAATGATAAATCCATTAGGTTTAAACCCTTGAGCTTGGCCTGTTCTTTCGGTTCGATATACATTACAGCCATTGCCCATTCTTTCATTCCTCGTTGATCCCCTGTGGTTGTAGTTCTAGATTGACCTACCAGAAGTCGGTTTGTGGTAACAATCAGGTAGTCTTAGCTATTATGTCCAAACGTGTAAACCCCTATAGCAACTAAAAGAAACAATCAGCACAAAAGAAAAAATAATAGAAAAAGAAGAAAAGAAGAAAATTTCGAAAAAAAAGAGAAAGCAGAAAAATAAGAAAAGTTTCAAAGTTTTTAGTTCAATAACGTTCTTCTCCCAACATTTGGAAGAACGAAGTCAAAAGAAAAATTCAGAAAAAAATGTGTGTAAAAAGAAAGGAAAGTGCTAGGTTGCTTGAGGGTATCATAGGACGAGCATACACTATTCCACTCGTGTCTGGTTAGACGGTAGGAAGCCATAGGCTAGATTCGAGGGAAGTTAGTCGAAAGCTGCACTGCACCAAAGCCACCAGCATACATTCCCTTCATCCATCTCATTATAAACCCTTGTAGTGTAGAATTCGTTACAGTCCTAGCAGGGAAGTCCTTCTGGACTAGTTCCTCGTGTTGTCACAGTGGTGAAGATATGGTCGAATTGCAAACTTAGGACAGAATTTAGTAACAGAAAATGATTGAGAGCAGAAACACGTCATTAAACACAGAGAGTGAGAGTTTCCCTTTTACTAAATATTTCCTGTGTGAGGAGTCTAGTCGGTCAGGTCAAATTCGTGCATAATTGGTTACTATTACTCATCGTGTGTAGTTTTTAGTGAGACCAGGTTGTTTGGCTGATCAGTATGCATGTTAGGTTTCTTGTTCTAGGAATTATCTGTCTAATAATTCATTGTGTGTGCTTGAACTTCAATTTAATCGATCTTATCATTTGTGAATGTGAGCGTGTTCTATTCAGTTTGCTTGAGGACAAGCAAAAGCTTAAGTGTGGGGTATTTTGATGGCACTCGATTTGACGTGATTATCAGCCTCATTTAAGCGACATTTCCTTACTTAAGACATGGTTTCTACGGTAGAATAGCGAATATTCACTCAACTGCTCTATGTCGTGCTATTTGTGTTACTTTGGCCCGTTTTGGGTCTATTTGATGGTGTTCTAGTGTTTTCATGTTAGCACAGGTTTTTGCCATCAAATATAGTAGCCAAGGACGTGTCTAAGGCATTGGAACCTCGAGGAACTACTCCGGAACCAGTCCAAGAAGTCAATCAAGTCAACAGAAATCCTGCCTCGTTTTACACTACAGTTTTCGGCGAAAACTCTTCAGATTTTTGGTGGAAACTCCTGAAGAAATCGGCTGAGCATCGCAAGAGGAAGTTTTCGTCGAAAACCCAAAAGTTCTTGGTGAAAACTCTGAGTCCGAAAATCAAAGGAGAAGCAGTCGGAAGAGTTTTCACCGAAAAGTCCAGGCTAAATCCGGCGACTTAGGGTTAAGTATAAATACTTAAACTGGCAGCCCAAAAATGAGACGATAAGAGATCGTGACGCCATCCCTTCACCTCGAAGACTCGGAGCTAGGATTGAAGATTACCGGAGAGCGAAGTTTTGCCAGAGTCGCCTTAATTAGGTTTTATAGTTCCTATCTGTTCTATCTTTTCATTATGAACTCTGTTTCTGTCTTTGATTCTGTCGTTATAAACATGAGCAGCTAAACTCGTAGAGCTTAGACTAGATGAACCCTAAGTGACCTAGGGCTTGAAAGCGGTCACGAATCGGCGGTGATTAAATTCAAAGTTCAATCAGTTTCTCTTTCATGTTTGATTTGTTCTTCGTTGTTTATGTTTCTTGTCTGGATTGATCACCTAGATTAGATTCTTGTTAAGCTAATGATAGAAGCGAACGCTCGCCTTACTTTAAAACATCAAATTGAACAATTAACCTATTCATTGGAGTGTGCCTTTCGTAGGAACCAGTTAGGGTTAATCCACTGAAAGAGTAACTCATAAATCGTTAGTAATTCCACCAGTTAGTCTAGCTGTTGCGAGAGGCGACCGTACCCGGGTGACTGATTAATCTTGGTAGCTAGATCGGATAGAGCGAACGTTCGCCAGTCTTAAACCTAAGGGTCAGGAGTTATGGTGGTGTCTTAGAATTGATTGAACGAGAATTGAAATCCGCTGATCTGTCGATTGCCAATGCTCTGGTGAACTAAGGGGGATTCGAAGTCTAAGCTTGTTAGTCGTGTTTGTTAAGTCAACCAATTTTCCAATCTGTCTTTCAGTTTAGTTTTTAATTTCCTTGCATTTTCTAGAATTAGAAGCTGTGGAACTCACACCATGCACAACGTGTTAAACCTGAGTAATCTGCATTTATATTTGAGTAGACGATTATTAGAAGACCCTTGGAATACGATCTATTTAGCTTCTAGCTTCGTAGTTATCTGATACGTCTTACGACGGTTCATCACACAGTTACCATCAGACTCACTATGTTTAACTTCCTCAGGAACATGTGTCTCCAAACGGATATCCTTCTCCCGAGCAGGCACCGTTTCAGGAAACGGTTTCTTTGGACAACCATCCACTTTATGACCATACATACCACATGAATAGCAGATATTGTCTACGGATTCATACTCGATCAAGAAAACCTTATCCTCAATAATGTACTTGCCAAGTAAAGGCTTAGAGAGGTCAACTTCAACACACACCCTTGCATACCTGGCCCTAGCACCCTCTGACGTTGCCATATCAAGTCTGACGGTCCTACCAATGTGATTACCAATCCGCTCAACAGCCCTGTGATTGAAGAACTGAATAAGAAGCTTTGGAAGATGAACCCAAGTCAAGATCTTTTGAATCGGAGCGTCCTCATTGAACTCAGGGGACCATCTACCAACTGTGATGTAATAGTCAAAAATTTTCCATGGACCCTTAAAAAGAGCACGTTGCTAGTCATCTTCGTCAGAAAAATGAACCAAGAAGAAACAATTGGCCATGTCAGAAACTTGAATTCTTCCTGCACGGGCCCAAAGAGATTCGTGTCGTCTTTTGATCACCGGGAAGGAGAAAGCTTTCTCCAACACCTTCACAACGAGAGCCTTAGACCACGGCTTGTAAAAACTCAAGATTTCCTCCTCAGAGAAAGTAATCACAAGGCAGAGAGGGTTCGTTTCAGTCTCTGTTTGCATTGATCCACGAGAACCAAAGGCACGGCTGGCCTTATCATCAACAATCCAGCGATTCACGCCCGCTGCCGAAGCATACGGCAAGCCTGAAGAGTCTCTACTGGCCAGAGACTGAGTCGGAATAGAGGAGGAACCACGTTCAAGGTCAGACTGGAAGGAGATAGGGTTAAAAAATCGACTCTCTGGCCCTTTTCCTAGGAGCCAAATCAGTAGCATCATCAGGTGACGAAGGAGCGGAGACAGTCAAGATCGGAACATACGGTGGTCGACCAAAGTCAGACGCCGTCATTGCAGCAGCGAGAGTCGCCTCCAGAGGAATCAGAGACGCCATTAATGTCCCTTTCTTTCATTCTCAAACACAGCATACAACCACACATGGTGAATTAGAGGAGACATGATCAGTGGATTCCAATCTCAATCTAAGCCAATCTAATTCCCAAAACAGCAAATGCGGAGAAAAACAACAAGTTTTCATCTTAATCTTCTACTCCTTCTAGTCTTCGTCCTTGGCATTAATCGATCTCGTCCATCATCTTCTCCTATAAGCCAATCCATCCTATCCAACCATAACCAAACCTAATCTGATAGACTATCCAGTTTCTAGTTCGAACGGAAAACCCCCATCTAACAGCTTTTTCGATTTGGTCACTGACTCGGAAAAACCCACTCTTTCTAGTTCAAACGTGTTTCCCGAGTCAACCCTGGAATTTAGCAGCATTGGGCCGTTGGTCTTTTTACTTCAGACCGAACCAGATTTGGCTCTGGTTCTCGGTTCTACTGGTCCGGTTTTAACAACACTAAGAGAAACTATGCCATGAAAAAGAAATCAAAATTGAAAAAATGAAATTTTTTCTTACTCATTATTACAAAATAAAATAGTTAGAATTTATTATATATATCATTAATTATATATTATCTATACAAAATAGTACATAGTTGCCTTAACAATTTTAATCATTCAACATATAGAGATAGACCAATTTTCGTGTTGCATTGCTAGGATAGGTTGTGATTTCGGGATGAAATCTTTGAAGTTGTGGAGACTTGTAACATCCCCGCCTGACCGGACGGTTTAGGCACTACAACAATGTGGATATTTAGTCGCAGGCTGATTTGACGCCTGCGACTAAGTTAGTCGCAGGCTAATTCTTAGTCGTAGGCGCCTGCGAGTAAAGATGGGCTTAGTCGCAGGCGCCTGCGACTAAAAATGGGCCTGCGACTAACTTAGGCGCAGGCGCCTGCGACAAAGCATAGGGCCTGCGACTATGACCATTCTTAGTCACAGGCGGCCTGCGACTAACAAATTGCATGACCTCCCCATCCGAGTCATCAGAATTCATGTTTTCTATCATTTTCTCTTGATTCCTCTCGTTTTCTCTCATTTCCTCGCGTTTCCTCTCATTTTCTTCCATTGGAACGAGCATATTTCGATGGATTCTCGAACTTTTTGGTAAGTATTTCATCCATAAATCTTATTTGTTTAATTGTTATGTTGTTCTTGAGTTAATGTCGATTTATATCAATTTATTTCTGAAATTTCTTCTTCTAATTCTATAGGAGATGATGTCTCCGACCACCTCTCATTTTTTCCTAAGCGAAGTCCTGTCTCCCCAGCTCAGATCGAGGAGCACGACTTTGGGAACACAACCATAACCGATGTCTTGGAGACCACCTCTTGTTTTTGTATAATGAATCTCATTTTTTTCATTATCAATTATCATCATCATCTATCTTTGTACGCATCCTCTAGTAGTTCTCATGGGTTTGGTTTCAATTAGTTCATCATCACATCATTATTTTGTTGATTATATGAGAATATAATGCAGCAATATACATCGGATTTTAATTTTAGATTTTGATGATCCAATTTTTTTTTTAAAATTTTAATTTGAAGTTAGTCATAGGCGCCTGCGACTAAGAAAAAGCCTGCGACTAACTTAGTCGCAGGCGCGCCTGCGACTAAGTTTGGGCTTTGTCGCAGCGACTTTAGTCGCAGGCGGCCCGTTCTTAGTCGCAGGCCGCGCCTGCGACTAAATACAACCTTAGTCGCAGGCCTGCCCGCGACTAAATGTGGTCGCGCCTGCGACTATATTCTTGATCTGTTGTAGTGAGGACTCAAGTTCGGGTGATCGACGCATTGGAATCAGCGCCTCTGAGGTGCCATCTGAGTTCCAAACGTTCGTGTTTAAGTCAGGTTGAAGTTACAAACGAGTATGTTGTATAATGAAGAACACACATCGTGTGTTGTGAAACACGTTGTGTATCATAGTACACGCCGTGTATAATAGTACATGTCATCTTTCATAGTACACGCCGTGCTCTAATTTCTAGAAATCTAGTTGAAATGGCTATAGGAAACACACGGCCGTGTATCTGTAAAATACGTCATGTTTCTTCATGAAACATGTTGTGTGTTATGAAACACGCCATGTGTTGTGACCTGCATATAAAAGGATGAATTTTGACGAGTTTTAACAACTTTGAACTCTTTCTCTCTCCATGAAAATACTTTTGACGAACCAATTTCGGCTATTCTTCGAAGGTTGATTATGGGAGCTAGGAGAGTCTGGTCAAAGATCCGTTTTGTCATGTGCTTTCCTGGTGACGAGAGGAAGAGATCGCACATCTCGGATTATAGTATTTTGGAGTAAGGTGCTAGCAGTGAGGAAGTGGAAAGCTAAGAATTAGGAGGAAGGGGATTTTGATTTTTGGAGTTCTGGAAGACGATTAAAGCGTCGTCTTCTATTCGAGGTGAGGCCTTAGCGTTGATAGGACACGATGGGTAATGTGAGGAGTTGAAATTAGACTTAGGTTGAAATTAGGTTTGCATGAATCTATGAGAGTAAAAGTGGATAACTGTCTTGTGATTGCTGTGTGTTGCTTGGATTGATTGATTTGTGATGTGGGGATTGGGATGAAAGATGATGGCTAATGAATTCGAATTAGAAATGTGAGATAAGATGGGATGGGATGAGCTGAATTTCTGTAATTGTATCTATCATTGTTAGTTGTGTTTGAAGGAGGATGGGCCTACCAATGTGGGGTCATCCTATGAGAGATGAACAGGAGGGTAACCCTGGACTCACGACATGGCTATCCATGTACTTGCAGGTGGGGGTGGCCGGTTACACTACAAAAAATTAGCTATTTAGCGTCGGTCAGACACGCAGCATAGCGTCGGTCACTGACCGACGCTAAAGGTTTTGGCGTCGCTCAGACAAAGCGACGCCAATTTCTCCGACGCTAATATTTAGCGTCGCTCGTACACCAAGCGACGCTAAATCCTTGACCGGTTGGGTCGCTGACCAACCCAATTTTTTTTTGTTTTCATTTTATTATTCGTTTTTATTTTCATTTTCTATTTTGTCACTCTATTTTCTATTAATGTCCAATCAGTCACTCCATTTTCCAGTTATACAATTTGGTCACTTAAATTTATTAGGTCACCCTTTTGGTCACTACTTGTCCAATCAGTCAATCCTTGACCGATCAACGTGATGATGGTGGTGGTGGCGGCGGCGACGACGATGATGGCGGGGGCGACGACGATGACGGTGACGGATGACTGGATGAGAAGAGGAAGAGGAGAAGAAGAGGAAGAGGGAAGAGGAAGAAGAGGAAGGTTGGATCTGGAGATCTGAAAAAGGAAGAAGAGGAAGAGGAAGAAGAAGGTGGAGGAGGAAGAAGAAAGGAAGAAGAAGAAAGGTGAAAGAGATCTGGAAAAGGAAGAAAGAAAGGAAGAAGAAGAAAGGAAGAAGAAGAAAGATGAAGGAGATTTGGAAAAGGAAGAAGAAGAGGAAGAAGAAGGTGGAGGAGGAAGAAGAAAGATGGAGAAGATCTGAAAAAGGAAGAAGAAGAATTTCATAAGCAGAAGAATTTCAGAAAAAGAGAAGAGGAAGAAGAAGAAGGTTGGAGGAGGAAGAAGAAAGGAAGAAGAAGAAAGATGGAGGAGAGAGATTCAATTAGGGTTAGGGTGGCGGCTGAGAAGTTTAATTATATATGTGTTTAGCGTCGGTCGCCGACCGACGCTAAAACTTGTCGGCAACTGACGCCAAAGCTGGTTGGTTTCGTTTCTAACCGAAAACCACATTTAGCGTCGGTTATTGGTCAGATTTAGCATCGGTCGCTTGTCGACCGACGCTAAACCCTTGGTCAAACGCGAGTCAAGGGTTTAGCGTCGGTTTTTAATCGACCGACGCTAAATCCTTCCCCGGTAAGCGACGCTAAAGAGCCTTTTTTTGTAGTGTTAGCTAGCCATTTACCCTTGATGTGTTTGTGAACATGTGTGATAATGAAGGAAATGGGTTGCGTGAGATGGTTGTTGAATCATTGAGGAAGTGTTGATGAGACTGATCTGTGATGTTGGGAATTCACTACAACAAAAAAAACCATGAAAATCGCGAATATACTATTGGCGGTTGTGGAACTGCCACTATGTAATTGCCATTGTGGCTGTTTTAACCTCCAATGTATATTTTTAACCATTGTGGCAGTTATAACCTCCACAATTTAAAAAAAAATGCTACTATGTATTTAGCAATCCGTGTCAAACCTAATCAGCCAATGACAGAAAAATCTCATTTTCTCTCTCTTTCACGCACCTAAATCCTCTAGCACCACCACCACATTATTATTATTATTCCTCTAGTTTTCCGACTACCGACCGATTATTTCTCCACTAGTGCCATCCGACGTTTTCTTATTCTCTCTCATCGTTAACTTCCTCCGGACGGAGTGCTGCCTCATCAGCGCCAAAATCGGCGATCAACAGGCAACATTTTGGCCATGATGATCGAGTCGGCCGCCATCGTCGCCTATCTTTATCCCTTTAAGCGACTCCCTCACCATCTCCATCTGAAAATTGAGCACATCCATGGAACCCTGCACGGAGACTGCATCCTGGTCGTAAGCAATTGCCGCCGCCTCCAGCGTGTCGAAAGTTCTCAGCCACACCCTCACCCAGGAATTGGGATGGTTTGGTTGTCTAGAGGAGTAAGGGATGTAGAGTAGAGGCCACGCCGGATGGACGACACCCAGAATCATCGTTCCATGAAGTCCAGAAGTGATGACGATGGCGTTCCGGGCTCGCCGGCTCGTTCCCATTTAGTTTTTTTTTTGAATTAGCATAGTGTAACCACCACTAATATCTATTATTGGGGGTTGCTGACCGCCACTAAATATTGTTTGTAGCGGACGGATTTATGGCGGTTCCCTCTTCCAAAGTGGGAAAATGCCATAATTAGGGGGGAAATGCCACTGTTGAGTTGTTTTATTGTAGTGATTGAATTGAAAGTGTTAAATTGACTGAAAGTGATGTGTTGTTTGAGAACGATAAATGCTAAAACCGATAGGAGTCCACACAGCCACACCCAAGAAATGTGTAAGATTGAGTCCCATCCACTGGGTTGTATCCCCTTGACATGGGTGTCTAGGGTGTTGCTGAACTTCTCACTAAGAGATTGTTGATGATGATGTGATCCTCCACAGATGCCCTAATGCTAACAGGTATTCCTACACCCCACCAGGGTCCCCAATCAAAGGAAGAACCCTAGAGCCATACTAGAAGCGTGCAAGGCCAAGGAAAGCTCTCCAACAAGTCATGAGGCCTAGGTACGTGACCAAATATAGGCTTAAGCCCCCACCAACATCCAAACAAGCTAGGATGTCAGTAAGGCCTCCCCCAGCATGGATGCCGGTCAAGGCACTCGATCCAAGCCCCGAGCCGGACCGAGGACCAAGCCTAAGACCCCTAATAGGCCCTGGATCGATCCTCACGAGCCATGGAGGCAATGACCACACCTGGGATCCTCTGGAAGCATTCCTGGAGTATAGGAAATGAAGGACAAAAGAGTACCTGGCCAGAAGAGGGTGGCACTCGAAGACATGCCGGGAGCAAGCTCCGGACCGGGCCAGATGCAAGAACTGAGCTCCAAGCCAAATGCCACGAGCCCTTGACCCGCACCAGCCCTTGAAGACCCTCTGAGGACATTCCTAAAGACTTGGCCGAAGCAAAATGTTGAAGGCCAGCTCCTGAGCCATCCCCAGGCGTTGGGCCCAATGCCGGGCGTCGGGTCCGACGCTTGGCGCCATAGAGAAGTGCTTTGAGCCGAGCCACCAAGGCCCTTTTGGGAAATTCGAATGGCTTTGGATTGCTTGAAGCCTCAGGAACACTCTCCAGCAAACGGCGTTGCATTTGGAGGAGAAATGGAGGAGCCACATAGGGGAGTGCTCACCTCCATTCCGGGTCCATACATGCAATCCCATCGAGCTAAGGACTCCCAACCGAGACAGGAATCCTTGCTGCCACGTTCAGAAGACCGCCAACCTAAGTTCTTCTAGGACTAGGACACGAGGGGAGCGCTTAATCCGAGTCATAATCCCTGCCCAGCCAGCCCTAAGCCTTGCTCAAACGCCACGAATGCTGCCCAGATTTTGGTTGGGGTCCCCAATCAAAGGAAGAACCCTAGGGCCATACTAGAAGCGTGCAAGGCCAAGGAAAGCTCTCCAACAAGTCATGAGGCCTAGGTACGTGACCAAATATGGCCCTCACCAACATCCAAACAAGCTAGGATGTCAGTAAGGCCTGCCCCAGCATGGATGCCGGTCAAGGCACTCGATCCAAGCCCCGAGCCGGACCGAGGACCGAGCCTAAGGCTCCTAATAGGCCCTGGATCGATCCTCACGAGCCATGGAGGCAATAACCACACCTGGGATCCTCTGGAAGCATTCCTGGTGTACAGGAAATGAAGGACAGAAGAGTACCTGGCCAGAAGAGGGTGGCACCCAAAGACATGCCCGGGAGCAAGCTCCGGACCAGGCCAGATGCAAGAAATGAGGTCCAAGCCAAATGCCACGAGCCCTTGACCAGAACCAGCCCTTGAAGACCCTCTGAGGACATTCCTAAAGACTTGGCCGAAGCAGAATGTTGAAGGCCAGCTCCTGAGCCATACCCAGGCGCTGGGCCCAATGCCGGGCGTCGGGTCCGTCGCTTGGCGCCACAGAGAAGCGCTTTGAGCCGAGCCACCAAGGCCCTTTTGGGAAATTCCAATGGCTCTGGATAGCTTGAAGCCTCAGGAACACTCTCCAGCAAACGGCGTTGCATTTGGTGGAGAAATGGAGGAGCCACATAGGGGAGTGCTCACCTCCATTCCGGGTCCATACATGCAATCCCATCGAGCTAAGGACTCCCAATCGAGACAGGAATCCTTGCTGCCACATTCAGAAGACCGCGAGCCTAAGTTCTTCTAGGACTAGGACACGAGGGGAGCGCCTAATCCGAGTCATAATCCCTGCCCAGCCAGCCCTAAGCCTTGCTCGAACGCCACGAATGCTACCCAGATTTTGGTTGGGGTCCCCAATCAAAGGAAGAACCCTAGGGCCATACTAGAAGCATGCAAGTCCAAGGAAAGCTCTCCAACAAGTCATGAGGCCTAGGTACGTGACCAAATATAGGCTCAAGCCCCCACCAACATCCAAACAATCCAACAAGTCAGCTAGTATTTAGATTATTTTAATTCTAGATTAGGAAATAGCTAATAGAGAGGAGAGCTTGTTCCCTCCCTATATAATAAGGTCGCCGACCACCCTTTGTACACACCCTTTGATTAATAAACTTCCTTTTAAAACAAATGTTCTTTGATCGTTGTTGTATTGCTTAAGGTTGGCTTATCCTCAAGAGCATCCATCTCTTGGCGTGGCGCCCTCGACTTGATACTTCTGGTTCCTAGCTCTTTATAGCTAGTGGGTCAAACTCCTAATCCGCCCCGCTTCCATAGGTTCTTCACGAGTGATAGGAGATCAGCTTGTGGTATTTAAGGGTCGTCTGCTGGTGAACGCCCGGTCGTTGGTCGGGATTCAACCAAATAAAAACTACTAATGCTAAAGAAAAAAAAAGCGCATAGCAGATCGTATTCCAGGGGTTTCCTCTACTTCCTTACTCAAAGGTGTTGGAAGTTTTAATCCAAGGTCAAACACAAGTTGTGCGTGGTGTGAGTTCCACGACTTCTATACTACGACGCAAGAAAAAGAAGAATTGAAAATTAAAACGAAGAAAGATTGAAGATTGATTAATTGACTAGAAAGATGACAGACAAGCTTAGAGTTCGAATTCCCCTTAGATCACCAAGGCAACAGCAGTCACAGACCAGCGATTTTTGATTCTAGTTCATTCATTTCATAGACACCATCATAACTCCTGACCCTTAGGTTTAAGACTGGCGAACATTCGCTCTATCCGATCTAGCTACCAAGATTAATTAGCCGCCCGGGTAAGGTCGCCTCTCGGAACGACTTAACTTAACTGGTGCAAATTCTAATGATTGATGAGTTACTCTAGTAATGGATCATCCCTAATCGGTTCCTACGAAAGGCACACTCCAATTATAAGGTCGACTGTTCGATTTGGTGTTTTAAAGTAAGGTGAGCGTTCGCTTCTATCCTTAGCTTAACAATAATCTAATCTAGGTGGCCAAACCAGACAAGAAACACAGAAAACGAAGAACAAACCAAACATGAAAGATGAAACTGAATGAATTTCGAATCTAATCACCGCCGATCCGTGACCGCTTTAAGCCCTGGGTCACTTAGGGTTCATCTAATCTAAGCTACACGAGTTTATCTACTCATATTCAATACAGAAGAATTGAAGACAGACAAGAAATACATCTCAGATAGGAAGACAGAGAATAACTGCAAAACCTAATTTCGATGCTTCCTGGCAGCTCCAATCTGCTGGATTTCAAACTCCTAGCACTGGCTCTCCGAGATGGATGGATGGTGTCATGATCCGTTCCTGCTCCTCGAACCCTATCTACTCGCCCTGTCTCTCTCTCTGTCGTCATTTGTGTGTGTGTGTTCAGTTGTAAAAGTTGATTATTTCTTATATTCGCCACCGAAGTTCTCTATTTATATCAACCCGAGATTTTTCTGATTTCAACTAGGATTTTCGCCGAAAATAGTAAAGGAATTTTGGTGAAAACTTCTTCATACTTGGGACAGTGGATTCTTCCTTTTGTTTTCGGCAAACTCTCAAGGGTATTTTCGCCGAAGACTTCCTCTCAATCGGCCAGTGATTTCTTCTTCCATTTTCGGCGAAAACCCTAGGGTATTTTTGCCGAAAATACTTGTGTAAATGAGGCAGGCGTTTTCTTTGACTTGAGTGATGACTCCGGTTGATTTATGTGTGATTCTTCGGGGTTCCAACGTCTAAGACACGTCCTTGGCTATCGTATTCGATGGCAAAAACCTGTGCTAACATAAAAACACTAGAAAACCATCAAATAGACCCAAAACGGGCCAAGGTAACACAAATGGCACGAGATAGGGCAATCGATTGAATATTCGTTATTCTACCCTAAAAACCATGTCCTAAGCAAAGAAATGTCGCTTAAATGAGGCTGATAATCACATCAAATCGAGTGTCATCAAATACCCCACACTTAAGCTTTTGCTTGTCCTCAAGCAAACTGGATAGAATCATACTCAAATTCATGAATGACACGAGATTAACTGAGATTCAATTCTAACAATTTGGTTTAGACTGTTCCACGTAGAAAGAGTGACCTACACATGCAAGAATATCAACCAAACAAGTTCCCGATCATACTGATTTTTTCACACTTCAAGTAGTGGTTTTAACAAAGATTGTTTCTCAGCAAAACAATTAATCATGATTAACCGACTACGATAACACCAATTCCAATCAAAACGACTTTAAGTTCTAGCCATGATGTGGACGCGGAGGCAGGAAAAGTGACGTGGCTATCGACTCGAGTTTGTCCGTTTCTAGATCTCTACGTTATACGTTCTAGCTAGGACCGATTTAAACAACAATTTCTTTCAAGATTCAAACTTTCTTCAATTTATTTACTGCATACTAGTGCTCGATACCAAACACTTCACTTAGGTGTTGGACCTGCCTAGCTCACAGTATTCGTGCCTTTTGCTAGTGCTCAACCCGAACACTTCACTTAGGTGTCGGGCTTGCCTAGCTTTATTTTCAGGACTTTAAAGAACTTAGCATTGATTTGATTCACTCAATCACTTGATTTCACCATTTAGCCACTTAATCCTAGCTAGTTATAACTTTTTACACAAGATTTCGAATTGGATTTCCGTCTAATCTCAAGCCACAATCACAGGTGATCAAATATGGAGTGAAAACATGGAAGAAGCTAGCATTTATCATCTTAGAACAGTGTTATCGAGCTTTGTTGTTAACAAGTTGATAGATTCAATTAATTCCAGTTCCAACTACCGAGGTGATTTATGATCTGTTCTGACCTAGACTCATTTAATATCAGTTCTGACATGTTGGTTACAGGTTCTAAGTGGAACAGTCTAGACGTCATTATTCAAAATTGAAGTCAATTTAACATCCAAAGTCAAGAATTGAGCAATCCTATGCTAGAGAACTGGACAGGAATCATGAGGCACACACAAAGACATAGGCAGTCAAGATCATGCATGGTTATCTAACACCCTACCCCACACTTGAACTGTTTTGTGTCCTCACAGGACTAACTAGAGTAGAGATGTACGAAGAACCTGGACGGTGATGGTCGGTGTAGTGGATGAACACAGAGAGTCCGGAGCGGAGCAGAGCTACTCAAAATCCTACAAAACACAAACAACAAAAAGATCAAAAGGACACCGGGACAAGTGTCCCAGATCCACACAGAATAAAATTGGGTCGAGACCCGAAAAGAAGAAAGAAAAGAAAGGAAAAGGATAGAAGCAACCTGATCACTGTTCCGCAGGAGGAGGTGGAGGTGCAGTGGGAATGGAGGATATGGCGAACCGCTGCTCCATCTACTGGCGCCATGCGAGCTCGTCCATGTGTCTAGCTGACTGGTCGGCCATGAATTGCTGTAGAGTGGACCAACGCTCGTTCTGAGTCTCCTCATGTGCTACTCGGTCCTTCTGCCATTCCAACGAACCAGCCGAGTAGTCTAGCTGCCACTTCTCAATACGCGCCAGCCTGTCAGTCATCTCTGCGGTGATTTGCGCTCGCGACGGTGGGCGGTTAACTGGTTGGGTCGTGCGATGAGGGAGCGATGTGCAATGCTCAATAGTCTCTGAAAGGTCGATGCGCCGTGCTATGGCAAGTTCAGCGCCTACATGCTCAATCGGTATACGAGGAATATCGGGGCCCCATTTGTCACCGAGCTGGAGGTTGTCGAGCAGAATTGAAATGAAATGGCCTTCTGGAAGCTCAGTAGGAAGCTTCTTGGCGGTAGTGCGCTTGTGAAAGAATCGTGCAAGCCACCAGCCGGGATGCAGGTTGGCATCTTCCTCTAAAGCACGGAAGAATACGAGCTCCTCCAAAGAAACGTGGTGGCGGCTCGTCTTGCTGCAAAAACACAGAGACTGTACCCAAACATAATGCAAGAATTTAAGAACAGGGTGAAAGATGTCACCGACCGTGGGGTGGACGATAGGTGAGCTCTCATCCTCGCAGCAGGCCCATTTCCACACATCCGGGTAAGGAGCACTGGTGATGGAGTATGTGTCCTCAAAGCCAGCTAATGCAGTATCGAAATTGACGTGTGGATCCAGCAAGCGGCCGAACTCGCGAAGGGACTTCTCATGAAGAACACCACCGAGGTGAAATGAAACGAATTTCTGCTCAGGAAAGGGCTTCGGGGTGAGGCGCCGAAATGAACTCCAGAACTCCTGGAGGGCAACAAGCGGGTACGGGGATCCATGAGTGGTCAGCACTCGCAATCCGGCTTTATGAAGAGTGGTGTCAATTGTCGAGTGCCAAGCCGGATTGTGTGCCTTGAGACTGTCAAGAGACAGAACTGCCACCGTAGCTGGAGGGATGTCTTTTATCTTCTGAAAGACCTCGAGCTGGTGCGGCTCCAGGGCGGCGATGAAAGGATGCACGGCCCCATGGGCAGGTGTAGGAATAGAGGAAATGGGGGTCGCAGGGGTAGGCGCATCCTCGGGAATGATGGCCACAGCTGTTGATTTCTGTGCAGCTGGTGCGGGCCGACGAGGAGGTGGTGTCCTGCTCTGGCGAGCTGAGGATCGCTGTGCTCAATCTGCACTGGTAGTCTTAAAATGCTTTGGAGCCCTGTAAAACACAACTCAGAGATGACCAGCATTAGATTACAAGACTCTTACCCCACACTTAATGTGACAAGTTGGGGTAGACTAATTAACCGAGAGATCACAGAATCAAGATATATCATTGAAGAACTGTGAATTCATTCGGCAAGCATGAAGAATGGAATGAGTCAAGAACACGATCACACAGACAACAAGTCACGCTTCCTAAAAGGCCACAAAAACAATACCAGAACCTAGCCAATTGATACCGACAAAGCAATTATGAAGAATGAGGGAGAACCTAAAAGTCAACCATAGTCAACCATGCCAAAAACCAAAAGTGAAAAAGCCAAAAGATGCACAATCAAAGGATGAACAACTAACCGTGAAGACATGATTCAAGAAAACAATTGGAAATCCACGAAAACAGGGAAAAACTTGAAAACTAGGTTGGCCGGAACCGGAGCTGAAAAACACTGATTCTAGGGTTTCGAATCAAGGGCTGGCAAGGTGGAGGGACGACTACTGTTTAGTGGGGCGGCGGCGGTCGGCCGGTCAGTTTCAAGGTGGCGGCAGGTTGAGCGTTCGGGCGGCAGCGGATTGCAAAGCAGGGAAGGGAGCCGACGGGCTTCAAGGTTTCGGATGTGAAGGGGCCGAAAAGAAGAGGGGTGGGGCCGCTTATATAGTCAAAGGAAAATACAGGGTTTTCGGCGAAAATGAAGGGAGCTTTTCGGCAAAAATTTTAGACAGGTGGAACAGGGGGATTTGAACTGGGATTTTCGGCGAAAAGAAGGGACGCTTTTCGGTGAAAATTGTAGTGAAAATGGAGGCAAAATTTTCGGCGAAGGGCATGGTGGTTTTCGGTTTGAAAATGCTGAACAGGAGATTCGGGTTGAGTTTGAAAACACATTTTCGGTGAAAACAGTAACACAGTTTCACCGAAACTTTATTTGAAAACGGCGGTCTTTTTTTTTTCAAAAGGGGTGTTAAAACAAAACGACTCAAAACGGAAATAACTGACTCCAGCCGTGGGTTGCCTCCACGAAGCGCTCTTGTTTAACGTCCGTGAGCCAGACGATACCTGGATTCGTGTCAGGATTCCAAAACGAGGTAGTGCACGTCTATGGAGGATACGGCTAACCCTTGCAGATACTTCTTAAGCCTATGCCCGTTGACCACAAACGGCTCTTGATCGTGCAATTTAATGTAGACGCTGCCTAAGTGTGTCTGTCGGACCACGGTATAAGGGCCAGACCATCGAGATTTCAACTTACCCGGAAAGAGCTTTAATCGAGAATTATATAAGAGCACTTCCTCTCCCGGGTATAACTGCTTGATCGTCTTCAACTGAGAGTCATGAATTCTCTTCATGCGTTCTTTGTATAGCTTTGTGCTCTCATAAGCGTGGAGACGGTGCTCCTCAAGCTCAGCGATCTGGTCATGGCGGTTATTACCTGCTACTGCATAGCTCATATTCAACTCTTTGTTAGCCCAGAATGCCCTGTGCTCAAGCTCAACTGGTAAATGACATGACTTGCCATAGACCAGCTGATACGGTGAGGTACCGATGGGAGTCTTGTAGGCAGTTCGATATGCCCATAAGGCATCATTGAGCTTAGATGATCAGTCCTTGCGAGACCGGCCAACTGTTCTATCAAGAATCCGCTTGAGCTCACGATTCGTCACTTCCGCTTGACCATTCGCTTGAGGATGATAAGCCGTGGACATTCGGTGGGTGACGCCAAAGCGTTTGCACACCCGGTCGAATTTTCTGTGGAAGTGGGTTCCCCTATCGCTTATTATGAAGCGCGGTGAACCAAAACGCGTGAAAAGACGGGTAAGGAACCGACCCACCACTCTAGAATCATTAGTGGGTAAAGCTTCAGCCTCAGCCCACTTAGAAACGTAATCAACGGCTACAAGAATGTACTTGTTTCCGTTGGAGGGTGTGAACGAACCCATAAAATCAATCTCCCAAACATCAAAAAATTTCAACGGTTAAAGAAACAATTTGGGGCATCTCATTACGGTTGGAAATGTTACCTGATCGCTGGCATGCATCACAACGTCGAGCATAAACATCACAATCACTAAAAATTGAGGGCCAGTAGAAACCTGTTTCGAGTACCTTTCTCGCCGTGCAGTTGCCTCCGAAGTGTCCTCCGAACTGTCCTTCGTGGCACTTACGCATGATATCTACAGCTTCAGTGTAAGAGACACATCTCTGGATCATCCCGTCAAGACTGATGCGGTATAAGAAAGGCTCATCCCAGAAGTATGACTTGGCTTCTTTAAAGAGCTTTTTGCGTGCATTGAAATCCAGTTCAGGAGGTACAATGTCGTGTGAGAGATAGTTAGCCAGAGTTGCATACCAAGGCTCATCTAAATCGGCGGCATTACTCAGATCTTGAGCGTGAGGAATTGCCCAGGGCTCAATAGCTATGCTGTTAACCTGTTCAAATGTCTCAACACGCAACAGCTCGTCAGGGAACGAATCATTGATAGGGGTAGTAGACTTACCTGTTTGTGATTCCTCGAGGCGCGAAAGATGATCTGCTGCTAAGTTCTCTGCTCCTTTCTTATCTTTAATTTCTATGTCGAACTCTTGGAGGAGAAGGATCCACCGGATGAGACGTGGCTTTGAATCCTGCTTGGCTAATAAATGGCGCAGAGCAGCATGATCTGTGTAGACAATGGTATGTGAAAGAACCAGATACTGTCTAAACTTATCAAAGGAGAAAACGATAGCCAGAAGCTCTTTCTCCGTAGTAGTGTAGTTCCTCTGACCATCATTTAGTGTCTTGCTCACAAAGTAGATAGGATGAAATCTCTTCTCCTTCCTCTGACCCAGAACCGCGGCAATTGTGAAATCACTAGCATCGCATATGATCTCGAATGGAAGATTCCAATCAGGTGCTGTAAGAATCGGTGCGGTGGTCAGTGAGTCTTCAAGGTCTCGAAAGCTTCAAGACAAGCTTTATCAAAGACGAAGGGAACATCTTTTTCAAGCAGCTTCGTCATCGGAAGAGTAATCTTGGAGAAATCTTGGATGAATCTCCGGTAGAATCCAGCATGGCCGAGAAAACTTCGCACTGTCTTAACTGAGGTCGGCGGTGGTAGGCTGGCAATAGTCTCAAGCTTAGCACGATCGACTTCTATACCTGTCTTAGATATTCTATGGCCAAGAACAATACCTTCTGTAACCATGAAGTGACATTTCTCCCAGCTAAGAGCTAGGTTGGTCTCCTCACAACGAGCTAACACCTTATCCAGATTAGCCAAACACTTTGAAAATGAATCTCCATAGACGGAGAAGTCATCCATGAACACCTCTACCACATTCTCTACCAGATCTCCAAATATTGCAAGCATGCATCTCTGAAAAGTAGCGGGAGCATTACATAGACCAAAAGGAATACGACGATAAGCAAACGTACCGAACGGGCATGTGAAGGTCGTCTTCTCTTGATCAGCAAGCTCGATGGGGATCTGAAAGTAACCGGACATCCCGTCTAAGAAACAGTAGTATTCATGACCAGCCAATCGTTTAAGCATCTGATCGATGAATGGATGGGAAAGTGATCCTTCTTGGTGGCATCATTTAGTCGTCGATAATCGATGCAGACTCTCCATCCTGTAACTGTTCGGGTGGGAATGAGTTCACCCTTTGGATTAGGGATGACTGTGATTCCTCCTTTCTTTGGGACGACTTGAGTCGGGCTGCCCCAAGGACTGTCGGCAATAGGATAGATGATACCGGCATCTAGAAGCTTGAGCACTTCTTTCTTTACAACTTCCTGCATCATAGGGTTAAGTCGGCGTTGGGGTTGTCTGACTGGTTTGAATTCTTCATCAACAACTATCCGATGTTTGCAGAAGGTTTCAGAGATGCCTCTGATGTCCGCCAACTGCCAGGCAATAGCTCGGACATGCTTCTTGAGTAATCTGATCAGTTGCTCTTTCTGCTCGGGAGATAGATTCGCATTGATAATGACAGGTAACTGGCAATCCTTTCCCAGAAATGCGTACTCTAAGTGGTCAGGCAGCTCCTTCAGAGTGAGTTCTGGTGGATTCTCATATGAAGTAGTAATTCGACTCGATGCTGGCTCGATATGGGTAGGCGCAGTGATGGGCGTGAATGTCGCCTTTTGTTCATCTAGCTCATCTTGCCATAAGCACTGCTCTGGGTCGTCTAACGCATTATCAATCCCTGAAATCAAACACAACTCTAGCGGATCACTAGATAAAGCATTAGTAAAGGAGTCGGCCGAGGCCGACTCTAAGGGATCAACAACATAGCATTTATCATCTTGAGCAATAGAATATCTCATGCTATCTTTAATGCAGAATGCAACACTCTCTTGACCTACGCTTAAAGTTAACAGGCCTTGTTTGCAGTTTATATTCACACCAGCAGTTGCTAAGAAAGGTCGACCTAGGATGAGTGTTCCGTCTAACTCACGAGTATCTAAAACAACAAAATCTGCCAGTATAGTAAACGGACCACATCAAACAGTTACATCTTCTATTATACCTCTAGGTCGTTTGATAGACCTATCGGCTAAAATGAGATGTAGAGTAATCGGTTTTAATTGCCCTAGATTCAGCTTTTCATAAAGATAGACAGGCATAACATTAATAGAAGCACCAGAATCAACCAGGCTACGATCAATTTGAATGCCATTAATAATGCACGGTAATGTAAAAGAACCGAGATCAGGACACTTAGCTGAGGGTGGTGGCGGCTGTCGAATGGGAGAGGGCGCACCTAGAATAGACGCGCATTCATTAGTGAGCGTGATAGAGTACACCTCGCCACTCTTCACTTTCTTCACGAGGTCTTTAAAGAACTTCCCAAGTGGTGGTATAATCTCCATAGCGTCTGTCACTGGTATCTTGATTTCTGCAGTCTTAAGAACATTGTACCATTTCTTATACTGAGTGTCGTGATCCTTGGCTTTGCTCCTTGCAGCTTTTGGAAAAGGAATCCTAGGTACATATGGCGCCAAGACAGGTTCAGGGGCTGTCTTAGGCAACGGAGGAGGAGGAGCGGGTGCTTCTTCTTCCTCTTCTGTGATATCTTCTATCTCTGGCATATCCAGGACAGCATTAGTATCTGGTACTATGTCAGGTTCTAGAGCTTTTAGATCAGTTGTTTGCTTGCCGCTCCTAGTGGTAATAGCTTGAGCGTGTTCACTCCTTATATCGGAATCTGCTTGAAATGCTTCTGGATTAAGGAGAGGATTGCTAGTAAAAAGTTTCGCCATATTGAGTACTGCATCTTCTATCCTCTGGGTTTGAGCCCTTGTTCCTTGATTAAGTGCGGCTTGAGCTTTTAACTAAATGTCATGGTCGTCAAGTCGGCTCATGATCTGATCAAACTTCTTCTCATAGTCCATATCTCTATTGTAGTACGGCTTAGCCTGAAACTGGTGTTGTCCTCCAATGAATCCCGGAGGTCTATAATAAGGATCTACCAACCTGTTGCTCTGCTTCCGTGGCACGTAGTTTCTGTAACCGGCATAGCCTTTCTGATTATTAGCGAAGCCCTAATCGATGAAGTTGATCTCTTCTGTAGACCAGACTTCTGCTGTACCAAAATTGAGGCAACTTCCGCCGTTATGAGCACATGATCCACACCATCCACAGTCAACCGAAAAGACGGTAGCTGACGGAGAGTCGAGAGGGATACCAGCTGCTTGCAGATGCTTCTGAACTTCTGCCTTGATCTGTTCTGCAACATTTATCTGACTCTGGCTCTGACTCTTGGTTCCTTCTATGTGCCTCTCCCAATTTCTAGATTTCGAAGCACAGTAAGCAAAATGCAGAAGAGCATCCTGAGGAGTGAGAGCGGTGCAATCTCCGCCAGCTAGGGTGTTGACCCAGTTTGCAGATTCTTTGCGCATACCTCGAGTAAAGAATTCCGCCAGCTGTCTCTGTTCATACCCATGGTGAGGGCAGTCAAAGAGAAGAGACTGAAATTCGTTCCAAGTGTCATACAGACTTGCATCCTCTCTCTGAGTGAACCTGGAGATGCGGTCTTTATAAGTAGTTGTTCTTGCAGGAGGAAAGTATTCCTCAAGAAAATCTTGAGCTAATGCCTCCCATTCAGTATAATGACCTGGCAGTTTGCTGCTAAGCCATTGTTTAGCTGCACCTCTGAGAGAAAATGGGAAAGCTCGGAGATATAGCACATTCTTATTGAGATTCCCAGACTTGGAGGTGTCGCAGACAGCCAGAAAGGTGGTTATGTGTGTGTAAGGGTTATCTTCTGGTCTTCCCTCGAATTATATGTCCCTAGAAATTAGCTCCAGGAGAGGAATCTGAATCTCATAGTCAGGATCATTGTCATTAGAGGGCACGGTGATGGGTGATCGAAGATTAGATGCACGCGGCTTACTATAGTCCGCAACACTTTTGAGAGTAACCATTGTGGTAAAGGAAGATGGAACGGATGTGATCTGCTTCTGTACCTGCTATGATCTGCACGAGACAAAAACAAACACAACCGGTGTAGAATCGATGTGTAATGGAACGTGAAAGATGAAAAGGTAGAAGATTAAAAATGCCAACTCTTCTTTCAACGAAGTAGAAGAGTCCCCGGCAACGGCGCCAATTTGGTGAACGCCCGGTCGTTGGTCAGGATTCAACCAAATAAAAACTACTAATGCTAAAGAAAAAAAAGCGCATAGCAGATCGTATTCCAGGGGTTTCCTCTACTTCCTTACTCAAAGGTGTTGGCAGTTTTAATCCAAGATCAAACACAAGTTGTGCGTGGTGTGAGTTCCACGACTTCTATACTACGACGCAAGAAAAAGAAGAATTGAAAATTAAAACGAAGAAAGATTGAAGATTGATTAATTGACTAGAAAGATGACAGACAAGCTTAGACTTCGAATTCCCCTTAGATCACCAAGGCAACAGCAGTCACAGACCAGCGATTTACGATTCTAGTTCATTCATTTCATAGACACCGTCATAACTCCTGACCCTTAGGTTTAAGACTGGCAAACGTTCGCTCTATCCGATCTAGCTACCAGATTAATTAGCCGCCCGGGTACGGTTGCCTCTCGCAACGACTTAACTTAACTGGTGCAATTCTAACTGATTGATGAGTTACTCTAGTAATGGATCAACCCTAATCGGTTCCTACGAAAGGCACACTCCAATTATAAGGTCGACTGTTCGATTTGGTTTTTTAAAGTAAGGCGAGCGTTCGCTTCTATCCTTAGCTTAACAAGAATCTAATCTAGGTGGCCAAACCAGACAAGAATCACAGAAAATGAAGAACAAACCAAACATGAACAAATGAAACTGAATGAATTTCGAATCTAATCACCGCCGATCCGTGACCGCTTTAAGCCCTGGGTCACTTAGGGTTCATCTAATCTAAGCTACACAAGTTTATATACTCATATTCAATACAGAAGAATTGAAGACAGACAAGAAATACATCTCAGATAAGAAGACAGAGAAGAACTGCAAAACCTAATTTCGATGCTTTCTGGCAGCTCTAATCTGCTGGATTTTAAACTCCTAGCACTGGCTCTCCGAGATGGATGAATGGCGTCACGATCCGTTCCTGCTCCTCGAACCCTATCTACTCACCCTGTCTCTCTCTCTGTCGTCGTTTGTGTGTGTGTGTTCAGTTGTAAAAGTTGATTATTTCTTATATTCGCCGCCGAGTTCTCTATTTATATCAACCCAGATTTTTCTGATTTCAACTGGGATTTTCACCGAAAATAGTAAAGGAATTTCGGCGAAAACTTCTTCATACTCGGGACAGTGGATTCTTCCTTTTGTTTCGGCGAACTCTCAAGGGTATTTTCGCCGAAGACTTCCTCTCAATCGGCCAGTGATTTCTTCTTCCATTTTTGGCAAAAACCCTAGGGTATTTTCGCCGAAAATACTTGTGTAAATGAGGCAGGCGTTTTCTTTGACTTGAGTGATGACTCCGGTTGATTTATGTGTGATTCTTCGGGGTTCCAACTCTAAGACACGTCCTTGGCTACCGTATTCGATGGCAAAAACCTGTGCTAACATAAAAACACTAGAAAACCATCAAATAGACCCGAAACGGGCCAAGGTAACACAAATGGCACAAGATAGGGCAATCGATTGAATATTCGTTATTCTACCCTAAAAACCATGTCCTAAGCAAAGAAATGTCGCTTAAATGAGGCTGATAATCACGTCAAATCGAGTGTCATCATCTGCCTACGGTTGCAGTGGTTCACATCAAATGATAATGATGATGATAACGTGTTCCCCATGGGTAGGGGGAGCGCGAGGATCTCCATGCGGTAGGGAGGTGCGTCGGTCGGGCGGTGGTGGTGTGGAGTAACTCCTAGGGACCTTAATAACACACATAAATTTTTGAACTGTGAGTGGGTATTGTGTGTGGATGCATGTGGTGTGATGCTATGAATGGTTGATTATGATTGTGGCTGAAAGTAAGACATGTGTTATGAATGTTGTGTGATGGATTATGAATGATGAGAACTGTGGATGCTAGATTTGACAACTGACTTGGATGACCACTTATACTGCTTTTAGGAACTTATAAGCGGAATATAATAGACTTGATCCCATTGTTGTTTATGTTGTGTGCAGTGTTGGGATAGCTCCTTGAGGCGTAGTTCGACGCATAGTTAGGCCCAGTGAGTTCACTCAGTTTCATTAGGAAACTGATGCCCCCTCTTCCCCTTTCAGGTCATCGTGGCTATAGGTGGTGGTCTTGGAGTTCAGGTGTGCCAGTTGATTTTGAGGAAGTTTCATTTGCAGCTATGAGGTAATGACTAGCGATATACTCGGAGTTGACTATTTTATTTCCATTTCAGTTGACCAATGTCGTTTTGTGGATTTATGTTCTTTTCACGATCTTATTGGTTTTCATTGGATTTATTGGTGATTGGTTTTGTACTCGAATTTTATATTTATTTGGAGGCCTCATTCGATTTCATTTGACTTTCAACATGGGATTTTTATTTTGATTTATATATTATTTCACTAGTAATACTCATAACTGGTTCAACCATGGGTTTCACCTGGTTGATTCAGTTCAGGTGTTATGCTACACATGCAAGAACATCAACCAAACAAATCCAGATCTCACTATTTTCTGCACAGATCAGGTGGCAATCACCCATCATGCACAATCCCAATCGAGCTGACTAGATTTCGCTACCCAAAAATATTTAGTGCAAGGGGGAACACTCACTCTCTGTATTTAGTTATGTGTTTATGCACTCATTCACTTTCTCTACTTAATTATGTCATAAATTTGCAATTCGACCACAATATGCACCACGAGTGACCAACTAGTCAAAAGGATTTGTATGGGATCCTACACTACAAGGGTTTATGATGAATGGATGAAGGGATAACTGATGATGATAGGTATGGTGTGGTGTAGCAATCGACTAAACTCCCTCGAATCTAGACCTATGTGTAACATCCCCACCCAATTGGACGTAATAGAACTCAGGCTCGGGTGATCAAGGCATTGGAATCAGTGTCTCTGAGGTCAGGAAATCTAGATTATGTTTAAAGCCGCTTCTTCTATTCCAGGTGAGGGCTTACCATTGATAGGCAGTATTGGACAGCGTGAGGAGTTGTAATTTGACTTAGTTGAAATTAGGGATTTGCATGAAAATGAAGAGAGTAAAAGGGGTAAACTATTCTAAGATTGACAATTGGTTGATTCGTTGTCTATTGTTGTGATTGGAGAATTGGGATGAAATGGATTGACTAATGAATTGAGTAAGAAATGAGAGTGTAGCATAAATTGGGGATTGGGGTAATTGCTCAATATTATGTGTATGCTAGTTGTGGTTGCAAAAGGATGGACCTGCCAATGTGGGGTCGTCCTATGAAGGATGAACAGGTGGGTAACCCTGGACTTGTGACATGGCTACGCCTTATCTTGTGTGCAGGTTGGGTGGCCGGCAAGCCAGCCGATTACCCGTTGTTGTGAATGTGATGATGATTGTGTGGAAAATGCATGTCTTAGAATGTATTCTCCCTCGGACAAGGATCATTGGTGGATGCGTCAGAATGATGTGGTGGCCGACGGTGGGTGTGGATAACTCCTTGGCGCCTTAATAACTCACCTAGAAAATGAATTGTGGATTGATGTGTGAATGTGTGTGATGATTTGTGATTGTGAACTATTCTGAGATATGTGTTATGATGTATGAATGTTGGTTCTTCTATGGTATCGTTGATGTTATGGATTGTGGATGTGAACTATGAACTGAACCTACGTAATTACCTAGACTGCTTTAGGATATTAAAATTTGGTTAAGGGTGAGTTTGGGTTCCACAGTCGGTGTGTTGCGTGGAGTATGGAACCGCTCCTTTTGGTTAGTTCAGCGCATAGTTAGGCCTAGTGGCTTCACTCTATTTCATTACGAAACTGATCCCCCCTCATCCCCCTTTCAGGTTCTCGTGGCTAGTAGGTGAGGTGTTGGATAGGTGCTTCTGTCGAGTTTGAGGAGTTTGTTGAGCGAAGCTATGAGGTGAAGATTGGCAGACCACTCAGAGTTGACATTTTCCTTTATTTTTGTGATTCCGTTGACTATTGTATTTGGGGGGATTTCATTCCCACTTTCTTTATCTGAATTTTTCTGACTTTCCTTTACATTTTCTTAGGCTTCGTTCTTCCATATATAGGGAGAAAAACATTATTGAACTATACTACTTGACTTTGAACTATACTACTTTTCTTAGGCTTCGTTTTTTAGATTTTTTTCGAATTTTTTTTCTTATTCTTATTTTTTTATTTGTGCCAATTTTTTTTTCAAGTTGCTAGAGGGGTTTACACGTCTGGACATAATAGCTAAGACCACCTATTTAATGGCTATAGGCAGGTTACCACAAACCGATTTCTGGTAGGCTAATCTAGAACTACTACCACAGGGGATCAACGGGGTGATGAAAAACATGGGAAATGGCTATAATATATAACGAACCGAAAGAAGGGCCAAGCTCAAGGGTTTACACCTAAGGTATTTATCGTTAGGTTGGCTATCTGGCTTAAGTACCTGAATCTAGGTGCCTCTATCCTCCTTGAACTCGTGTCATCGTGTGATCTCGAATAGGTCTCATGCAAATTCTAACTCATTCAAGATACGAGAAAGCCACTCAAAAACAATTGAAATTGCAAGTTATGTGCAATGGATCAAAAGCTCACAATTGGTTTGCTAGTCGGATTCGATCTTTTTCATGCAATCAAGGTGAAATACTACAAGCGTGAAAAAAGTTTTCTGTTCTGACCAGACAATTTAGCATCAATGCGAGCAAGTTGGTTACAGGTTCTAGGTTGAGCAGTCTAAGCAACATTATGCAGAATTGAAAGACAACTTAACATCACAAGTCAAGAACAGAGCAATTCTATGCTAGAGGAATGAAATATGCCACGAAATCACACAGAAAGGCAATCAAGATCAAGTAAGATTCTTTTGCATCCTACCCCACACTTAAACGGTTTTGTGTCCTCACAAGACTAAACTAGGAGAGAGAGATACGTAGAACCTGGAATTAGAGGGATGGCGTAAGGGATGAACACGGAGAGTCCAGAGCGGAGTGGAATAGCTACTCAAGTTCCTACAAAACAAAAACAAACAAAAGATCAAAAGGAAACCGGGACAAGTGTCCCGGATCCACACAGAAAAAAGTTGGATTGAAATCCGAAAAGAATAAATAAAAAGAAAGGAAAGGATACGACCTGATCATTGACCCTCAGGTGGGGGTGGGGTGGTGGAATGGGAATGCCGAAGTGGGCGAGCAGAGCCTGATGTGCTGCTGTCTCCCGCTTGTGGTGGTGCTGGCTGATGATCCACCTGGCCTTCTGCTCATCGTGAAAAGTCATGGCTCGGGCCTCGAAAGCAACCCGGTCCCATTGCCACGGATGGGAAAAAGTGGAGAAGTCTGTCTGCCACCGCTCCGGATGGGTAAGAACCTCACCATACTTGCCAGAGTACTAGGGTGTAGGTGGAGGTTGCATCTTCTTGGTGGGAGCAGGCGCCGCTGTATAAGCGTCGAGACTGACCGAAAGGTCGAGGCCACGAGCGACAGTGAGTTCAACACCGATGTGCTCAATCTCAGTGTGAGGAATGTTGGGGCCACATTTGTCACGGATTTGGAATGTATCGATCAGACAAGAGATGAAGGGGTCGCCGAGAAGTGCAGTGGGAAGTCTTTTGGAGGTTGTGCGCTTATGGAAGAATCGGGCTAGCCACCACCCGGGGTGAATGCGTACATTCTCGTCCACACATGGAAGAGGATGAACTCTTCCAAGGAGATGTGGAGGTGTTCTACCTTACTACAAAAACACAGAGATCTTGTCCAAACATATTGAAGAAATTTAAAGAGGGGATGAGCGATGTTACCAACAGTGGCATGGCTAGGATCAGCCTCGGAGTCACCAGTGATGAATTTCCATATCTCGGGATATGGGTCATGGGCGACGAAGTTGACGTCTTCAAACCCTAGGCAAGTGTTCGTGATGGTAGCATGGGGGAATAGGAGAGTGAACTCATCGAGGGTCTTCTCATATCGAACTCCACCGAGGCAGAAGCGGACACACTTCAGGGATCAATGGGGTTTTTGTGTGGTCCATTCAAACAAGCTCCAGAATTCTTGGAGTGCGACCAGAGGGTAGTGGGAGCCGTATGTGGTCAGAGATAGCAACCCAGTTTGCTCAAGGGCGCTGTCGATGCTGGAGTACCAATCCTGGCTTTGTTTTTTGATGTTGTCCAAGGAGAGGGTTGCCACTTGGCCCGGGGGAATTTCCTTGATATTCTTCTAGGTCTCCAGGTTTGTCAGAGGAAGGGAGGCGATGAATGAAGGGAGGTCCTTGGTGGTGTTGTGAGCTGGAGTGCTTGAGGTATGGATCTCCGGAGCGGGAGTGGTGAGCGGAATGAAGTCCGGAGTCACGGTCAATAGTGCGGATGAGGAGGAGGACTGAACCCTGTCTCGTCTGTTCTTTGTCCGTCTCTCTCGATCTGCCCCCAGTGGTCTTAAACTTACCTAGGTTCCAGAAAAAGTAAGGCTCAAAGCAACCCAATATGAGAACCGAGTAATCTTACCACACACTTAGTCTGAAAAACTCAATTTCACAAGGAAACGAGGGGGACCGAGTGGAGGTAAACTCAACAACATTTTGTTAGCCGATATTGAACCTAAAGCACGCACATAAACTGTCGGGATAGCAAAAATATCATCAAGGTTTCAAAGTCAAACCGACATTCTATCAACATCCTAACTTATTTGACGATTTCGCAAAGCAAACTAAGCACAATTATCATCAAATCCCGGCACAAAGCTCCCTAATCATTCTAGAACGTCTAAGCTCAACAATTAATCAGAAAGAACACCGAAACGGTAGGCACGCAAATTGAGGTAGACCAAAAAGTCAACCGAAATCAAGTTCAACGAAATTCAACAATCAATATGTTAAAAGATTCGAAATTGAAAACCCAACAACTAACCTTGAAGACATGACTGCAGAAAATGAACGAAACACGAAGAAATTAACAAAAAAACTCAGGGTGGGGGTTTCAGGTGGAATCGAAGCTCTACAGCTCCGATCCGGACGATCTAGGTATGGAAACGCTCGGAATTGGAAGGGGCACAGTGCGGCGGCGATGGGAGGCGGTGGTAGGTGCTTAAAATCAGTGGAAGAGTAAAAGAAATTTGACAGCGGCGGAGGGGTTTGGTTTGTCTCAATGAGAAAAGGGGGGATGGGGCTGAATTTGAAAATAGGGGGATAAAGGGGAGTTTCAAAATTTAAGACCGAAGTTCTCGGTGAGAACTTTGAAAGTTCTCATCGAAAACTTGTTTGAAAACGGTTTAAAAAGAGACTCAAAATGCACCGAATTTTGGAAAACTTCTCGCCTGAAACTTTGAAAGTTCCCGGCGAGAAGTTTATCAAAGAAAGAAAGAGGAAGTTTGAAACTAAAAAGTTCTCGCCGAGAACTTCTCGGCGAGGAGTTTATCAAAAATAGATACAAGAGGTTTAAAAAAAACATCTCGCCGAAAACTTTTCAGTTTTCGGTGAGAACTCCTGATCTACAGTTAAAACAGATTTTCAAAAATCAAAGCAAAAACAACAAAAATCAGAAAAATTCCAATTAAATCAGTATTGAACCGAGCACAAACGACACACAAGAAAAATAAGAAATCACGAATGACACTTTTGGCTCCCCCGAACCGACTCTAGACACAAAACTGACTAAAAATTTTCAAAAACTGACTCTAGCCGTGGGTTGCCTCCCATGAAGCGCTCTTGCTTAACGTCCTTGAGCTGGACGATACCTGGATGGCGATCACGTAGTAGAAGTGAAGAAATGCACATCAATCAGGGCAGCAGCTAGGCCTTGGAGGTACCTCATGATCATTCACCAGAAATGGTTCTTGATCGGGTCCTTTTATCTCGACAGCTCCAAGTGGCATTTGCCTAATGACTGTGTAGGGGCCGGACCACCGGGATTTCAACTTTCCATCGAATAGCTTCAAGCTGGAGCTGTACAGAAGCACTTGATCTCTAGAGTAGAATGTCTTATGCTCTATTAAATGCGAGTCGTGGATCCTCTTGGTCCGTTCTTTATAAAGCTTCGTACTTTCATAGGCGTTAAGGCAATGTTCCTCGAGTTCGTCTATCTGCATTAACCTCGCATCTCCTGCAAGCTCAAGATGAAAGTTCAGATATTTAATAGCCCATAACGCCTTATGCTCAAGCTCGACCGGTAGATGGCATGCTTTGCCATAAAAGAGTCGATACGGTGAAGTACCGATAGGAGTCTTGTAGGCAGTTCGATATGCCCATAAGGCCTCATCGAGCTTAGATGACCAGTCCTTTCGAGCCGGCCAACTGTTCTATTAAGAATCCGCTTGTGCTCATGATTGGTCACTTCCGCTTGACCGTTAGCTTGAGGGTGATAAGCGGTGGACATTTTATGGATGACGCCGAAGCGCTTGCATACCCGATCGAAGTGTCCATGGAAGTGGGTGCCCCTATTGCTTATGATGAAGCGTGGGGTGCGAAAACGCGTGAAAAAGACGTTGGAGAAACTTTCCCACCACTCTTGAATCGTTAGTTGGTAAAGCTTCTGCTTCAGCCCACTTGGAGACGTAATCAACGGCTACAAGAATGTACTTGTTTCCGTTGGAGGGTGTGAAAGGTCCCATAAAATCAATTCCCCAAACATCTAAAACTTCAACGGTTGAAGATATATTCTGAGGCATCTCATTGCGGTTAGAGATGTTACCTGATCTCTGACAAGTGTCACAATGACGAGCATAAACATCACAATCACTAAAGAGAGATGGCCAGAAGAATCCGGCTTCGAGTACCTTTCTAGCAGTATGGTTGTCGCCAAAATGACCTCTTAAATGGCCTTCGTGGCAGTGGCGTATAATGTCAGCTCCTTCGATGTAAGAGACACACCTCCGGATCATCCCATCAACTCCGATCCGATACAAGAATGGCTCATCCCAGAAGTAGGACTTGGCTTCCTTGATGAGCTTCTTTCAGGCATTGTAGTCCAATTCTGTTGGCATAGTGTCGGACGCCAGATAGTTCGCAAGGTTGGTGTACCATGGTTCCTCTGTCGTGGTTGCAGTACTCAGGGTTTGAGCATGATGGATCTCCCAGGGATCAATGGCTATGCTATTTACCTATTCTAGATTCTCAAGATGCAAGAGCTGATCAGGGAAAGAATCATCAATGGGGGAGATAGGAGACTTACCTGGTTGGGATTCCTCGAGGTGAGAGAGGTGGTCAGTGGCTACATTATCAGCTCCCTTCTTGTCCTTGATCTCAATGTCGAATTCTTGGAGTAGAAGAACCCAGCGGATCAACCTTGGCTTCGAGTCTTGTTTTGCAAGAAGGTGGAATAGAACAGCGTGATTCGTGTAGACGATGGTATGGGATAGCACTAGGTACTGCCTGAACTTGTCGAATGAAAAACAATTGCAAGAAGCTCCTTCTCTCTCTTAGTGTAGTTCCGTTGAGAATCATTAAGAGTTTTGCTAGCAAAGTAGATGGGATGAAATATCTTCTCCCTTCTCTGTCCAAGAACATCTCCAATGGCAAAGTCACTAGCATCACACATGATCTCAAATGGAATGCTCTAATCTAGTGCTGTAAGAATAGGTGCGGTAGTGAGCTTGGCTTTAATATCTCGAAGGCTTCAAGGCAAGCTTTATCAAAGATGAACGAGACATCCTTCTCCAAGAGTTTAGTCATCGGAAGGGTTATCTTGGAGAAGTCCTTGATGAATCTCCGGTAGAATCCTGCATGACCGAGAAAGCTACGAACTGTCTTGACAGGGGAGGGTGGCAGAAAACTGGCAATGCATTCAAGCTTGGCTTGGTCAACTTCTATCTCGAGTTTAGAAACCTTATGGCCAAGAACAATACCTTCGGTTACCATAAAGTGACATTTCTCCCAAATTAGTGCCAGATTCGTCTATTCGCATCGAGCTAGTACCTTATCCAGGTTAGCTAGGCATTGGGAGAATGAATCACCACAAACAGAGAAGTGATCCATGAACACCTCCACAACATTCTCTACCAAATCCCCGAAAATAGCAATCATGCATCTCAGAAAAGTAGCTGGAGCATTGCACAATCAAAAGGGGATACGCCGATAAGCAAAATTACTAACCAGACAAGTGAAGGTCGTCTTCTCTTGGTTGTCAAGCTCAATATGAATTTGGAAGTACCCAGGCATACCATCCAAGAAACAGTAGTACTCATGACCAGTTAACCTCTCAAGCATTTGATCAATGAATGGCAAAGGGAAGTTATCTTTCTTGGTAGCATCATTAAGCCGTCTATAGTCGATGCAGACTCTCCATCTTGTGACAGTCCGAGTGGGTATGAGCTCGCCCTTCTGGTTGGGAATTATCATGATCCCTCCCTTCTTCGGAATGAATTGAGTTGGGCTAACCCAAGGGCTATCAGAAATAGGGTAGATAATCCCGGCATCAAGGAGTTTAAGGACTTCCTTCTTCACAAGATCCTGCATTAATGGGTTCAATCAGCGTTGTGGCTGTCTCACCGGTTTGAACTCCTCGTCTACCACTATCCGATGCTTGCAGAATGTTTCGAGATACCTTGGATGTTAGATAACTGCCAGGCTATAGCTCGGATGTGTTTCTTCAAGAGCTTGACTAATTGCTTCTTCTGTCCAGATGACAGAGCGGAGTTGATGATAACTGGTAACTGGCATTCCTTTCCCAATAATGCGTACTCGAAATGGTCTAGCAGCTCCTTTAATGTCAGTTCCGGTGGCTGCTCATATGAGGTAGTGATCCGACTTGGTGTATGCTCAAGGGGCGGCGCCACGGAAGAGGTTGTAGGTGCCAGTTTCTGGTTGTTGAGTTACTCTTGCCAATGGAGCTGTTATGGATCATCTGATGCATCTTCTATACCTGAAATCAGACAAAACTCTAGCGGGTCGCTAGTGAAAGCATTAGTAACAAAGTCGGCCGACGCCAACTCCATAGCATCCAATGAAAAACATTTATCATCTTGCAAGAGGAGTACTTCATGCCGTCCCTAAGGCGAAATGTTACACTATCATCTCCGACCATTAAGGACAACGGGCCTTGTTTGCAATTAATGAGTGTACCGGACGTTGTCAGAAAGGGTCAGCCTAAGATAAGTGTAACATCTACCTCTCGGGTATCTAAAACAATAAAATCTGCAACAATGGTAAAAGGTCCGCAATGAACAGCCACATGTTCTATAATTTCCCCCTAGGTAATTTGATATATCTATCAGCTAGCACAAGAGGTAGACTAGCCGGTTTTAGTTCTCCTAGGTGTAATTCTTTATAGAGATGAGTAGGCATAACGTTAATAGAAGCACCAAGATCAACTAGACTACGTTCAATTTTTCTACCATTGATTATGCAAGGTAAAGTGAAAGGGCCAAGATCATGACACTTAGCTGGGGGTACTCGAGGCGGCGTGCTACAGAGGACGGCGGAGCACTCATCGATAAAAGTGATGTAGATACTTCGCCGTTCTTCACGTTCTTCGCGAGATCCTTGAAGAACTTCCCATGTGGTGGTATGATCTGAACAACTTCCATCACCAGTATCTTGATCTCTGTGTTCTTCTAAATTGACTACCACTTCTTGTACTGGGTATCATGATCCTTAGCCTTATTTGTCAAGGCTTTGGGAAAGGGAATCCTAGGTTGATAGGAGGTGTAGGAGCTGATGGTGGAGGAGGTGGCGGTGCTATTTCCTCGTCTTTTTTTTCCTTCCATTTGACCTCTTCTTCTTCTATGATATCCTCAATCTCTGGCACATCTATGGCTATAGCATCAGGTATCATATCTGGTTCTGGCAGCTTAGGATCAGCTGTCTGTTTACCACTCCTGGTTGTAATAGCCTTAGCATGCTCATCCTTCAGGGTAGTCTGAAGTGGCACTTGATCGAAGAGGCGGCTATTAGCCAACATGCTAGCAATGTTGTTCACTGTGCTCTCCAAACGTTGTCCTTGTCCAATCTGTCCTTGGTTAAGACCAGCTTGGGCTTTGAATTGATTATCGTGATCATCAAGCCTAGAGATGATCTAATTGAGCTTTTTGTCTAAATCGTTCTCTCAGTAATCATGTGACATTGAATTCAACTTCTTTGGCGGACCAGACATCTGTTCTACCAAAATTCTGACAACAGCCCCCGTTATAAGCCAAGGTTCCACACCATTGACAGTCAGTAGCAAAGACGGAGGCTGAAAGAAGGGTGAGAGGCGTGCTAGTCTTCAGTAAGTACTTCTGGACTTCTGCTTTAACCTGCTCTTCAATGTTGAGCTTACTTCTAGCTTCTTCTGTTTGTGTCTCCAAGTTTCTTGACTTGGAAGCACAGTTAGCAAAGTGGAGCACAGCGGCTTCTAGCGTGAGAGCAGTGCAATCCCCTACAGCTAAGGAATTGACCCATTTGGATGATTCCTCATTCATACCCCGAGCAAAGATTTCGGCTAGCTGCCTCTGCTCGAAGCCATGATGAGGGTAATTGTAGAGAAGCTCTTGGAATTCATTCCAAGCATCGTACAAGCTCATTCCTTCTTTTTGTCTAAACCTAGCGATGTTATCTTTGTATGTTGTGGTTCTTGAAGGAGGAAAGTATTCCTATACAAACTCTTGAGCCAGCTTATCCCAGCTATCGTAGTGACCGAGAGGCTTGTTGTTGAGCCATCTTTTTGTGGGCCTCGAAGAAAGAATGGAAAGGCTCACAAGCACAAGGTGTTCTTGTCGAGATTCCGTTCTTGAAGGCCTCGTAAAGATCAATGTAGTCCGCCAAGTGGGTGCAAGGATTGTCGTACGGTTTTCCTTCAAACTACACATCCCTAGAGATCATTCCCAGGAAAGGGATCTTGATCTCATAGTCAAGATCGTCTTCATTACATGGCACAGTGATAGAAGAACGAACGCTAGTCCCACTCGGCTTGTTATAATCTATAAGGCTCTTATGAGCCGGCGGTGGTGGCGGAGGTGGAACTTAGCGATCTATGTCACCCATTGTAGGAGAAGATGGTTGTGAATCTGAATCTGATGAAGCGGATGAATATGAGGAGCTCTCCTTCGGCTCCTCGATCTTAATTGGTGTGAAGGATGAGGGCGGAGCGGTAGTAGAATGCTTCAGAATTCGCGATTGTTTAGGCGCAGCAGAACTACCCGGCTTGTCTGAAGTAGAAGACTTGATAGACTTAGACTGAGAACGAGTGAACGGGCGGTGATGCATAAACCCGTGAACAACCTTCAAAGAGCAAAAACAAACACAACCGGTGTAAAATCGAAGTGTGATGGAAAAATGAAAGATGGAAAGGTAGAAGAATAAAATGCTAAATCTTCTTTCAAACAGTTAGAAGAGTCCCAGGCAACGGCGCCAATTTGATGAGCACGCTTTCACGATGTCGTCAAATAACTACCTTACACAAGGTAAGGTAGATCGTATTCCAAGGGTTTCTTCTAACTGACTACTCAAATGAGTCGGCAAATTACTCAGGTTTAAACAAGTTTGCGTTGTGTGAGTTCTAGGACTTCTAAGCTATAAAGCAAGAAAATTGAAATGAAAATAGAAAGCAAATTGAAAGGTTGTTTGACTTGACAAGACGACAGACAAGCTTAGATTTCGAATCCCCTAAGATCACTAGAGGCATTGGCGATCACAAGACCAACGACTTTCAAGTCTAATTCATTCAGTTCTCAGCGGCATTGGCGATCACAACACCACCATAACTCCTGACCCTTAGGTTTAAGACTGGCGAACGTTCACTCTATCCGATCTAACTCCCAAGATTAATTACCATCCATGCGTTTGCTTCTGCAATGGAAAACTAACTGGCACAATTACTAGTGATTTATGAGTTACTCTAGCAGTGGATTAACCCTAACTGGTTCCTAAGAAAGGCACGCTCCAATGAATAGGTTAATTGTTGATTTGGTGTTCTAAAGTGAGGCGAACGTTCGCTACTATCCTCAGCTTCACAAGAATCTAATCTAGGTGATCAAGCTAGAAAAGAAACACAGACAACGAAGAACAAACCAAACATGCAAGAGAAACAATCTAAATCTGAATCTAATTACCGCCGATCCGTGACCACTTTAAAGCACCGGGTCACTTAGGGTTCATCTAATCTAAGTTCTATGATTTTAGCTACTCATATTCAATACAAGAGAAACGAAAACAATCAAGGAATACATCTCAGGTAGGAAGAATAGAGAAGAACTGCAAAACCTAGTTTGATGAAACCGAGAAGCTTCAATCTCTTGAATCTTCAACTCCTAGCTCCGAGCACTCTGAGGTTGAAAGATGACGTCACGATCTCTTAGGAAACTCCGAGGATGCTCTCAACTCTCTCTCGAACTGTTAAGTCGGGAAATTAATCTGTGGAAAAAGTATATCTCTGAAAGTTGAATCCGCCTCCCTTAAATAGGGTTCGTTCGTATCGGTGTTGGAAAAGGTCAGACTTCTCGGCGAGAAACTTGAAATTTCTCGCCAAGAACTTAGTAGAAGGGCTCCTATGTTGGCTGTTTCAAAACTCTTCGGCGAGAACTATGAAAGTTCTCACCGAAATCTTCTTTGGTGAAACCTTCTCCTGCCTTCAGTGTAAGTAGGAGCAGATTTGGCTTTTGACTTGTGTGATTTCTGGATCGATTTCGGGTGATTCCTTTAGGTTCCTTTGCTTCCAGGGCACGTCCGTGGCTACGTTATTGATGGAAAAAATCTTTGCATTCACAAACGCACTAGAAAACGCATCAAATAGACTCATAACGGGCCAAAGTAACCAAAACGGTAGGAAATAGAGCAATAGAGTGAAAACACCCTAAACTACTGGTGAGACCTCCGGTCGTTGGTCGGGATTCAGCCAAATAAAAACTACTAATGCTAAGAAAAAAAGTGTATAGCAGATCGTATTCCACGGGCCTTCGAATGATTGGCTCCTTCAGAACTAACAAATTATTCAAAGAAAAACACTTAGTGCGTGGTGTGAGTTCCACGACTTCTACTTCTAAGAAATGCAGAAAAATTAAAAAGATTAAACTAAAGCAGATTGAGAATTAGGGTTTGGAAATGCAGTGAATTAACCCTAACCGGTTCCTACGAAAGGCACATTCCAATTATAAGGTTAATTGTTTAATTCGATGTTCTAAAGTAAGGCGAGCGTTCGCTTCTATCCTTAGCTTAACAAGAATCTAATCTAGGTGATCAATCCAGACAAGAAACATGCACAATGAAGAACGAATCAAACATGAAAAAGAACTGATTGAATTTCGAATCTAATCATCGCCGATCCGTGACCGCTTTAAAGCCCTGGGTCACTTAGGGTTCATCTAGTCTAAGCTCTAAAGGGTTTAGCTACTCATGATCATTACAAAAGAAACAAAGACAAGGAAAGAGTTCATCATTCGAAGGAAGAACAGAAAAGGATCTGAAAAACCTAATTCAGATGACTCTGACAGACTCCGATCTTCGGTAAGTTGCACTCCTAGCTCCGGTTCTCCGAGGTGGAAGGGATGGCGTCACGATCTCTATCACTCTTCGAACTCCAACTCTTCGCTCCAGAACTTCAGAGAATTCTGTCTCGAAAAGTTGTACTATGATTAATTATGATTTTCTCCTTCTCTCTCCTCGGGCCGCCGAATTAAGTATAAATACTTAACCCTAGTTGGGTCGGGCTGAGCTGATGTTTTCGCCGAAACCATAGGGATAGTTTCGGCGAAACTGGCTTTGAGTTCAGGGCTCCGCCGGCTATTCAATGTCTTCGGTCCGAGCAGTTGATTGGTTTCGCCAAAACCATCCTTCTCTTGGCATCAGTTGATTTGAACTGCTGGTTTCGCTGAATATGGAGGCCTGGTTTCGCCGAAACTGTAAGTGTGAATGGCAGATTTTTGGTTTGACTTGATTGGCTCCTTGGATCGATTCCAGTTTGATTCCTCGAGGTTCCAATGCCTTAGACACGTCCATGGCTACTTTATTTGACGGCAAAAACATGTGCTAACATGAAAACACTAGAAAACCATCAAATAGACCCGAAACGGGCCAAGGTAACACAAATGGCACGAGATAGGGCAATCGATTGAATATTCGTTATTCGACCCTAAAAACAATGTCTTAAGCAAAGAAATGTCGCTTAAATGAGGCTGATAATCACGTCAAATCGAGTGTCATCAAATACCCCACACTTAAGCTTTTGCTTGTCCTCAAGCAAACTGAATAGAAACGCTCATGTTCATAAATGATAAGATCGATTAAATTGGAGCTCAATCAAGCACAATGAATTATTAGACAGATCGATCCTAGAACAAGAAACCTAACATGCATACTGATCAGCCAAACTACCTGGTCTCACTAATAAACTGCACACGACAAGTAATTAGCAATCAATCATGCACGAATTTGACCTGACCGACCAGACTTCTCACACAGGATATATTTAGTACAATGGGGACTCTCACTCTCTGTGTTTAAGGACGTGTTTCTGCTCTTGGTCGTTTTCTGTTACCGAATTCTGTCATAGGTTTGCATTTCGACCACATCTCCACCACTGTGACAACACGAGTATCTAGTCAAGAAGGACTTCCCTGCTAGGACCGTAATGAAATCTACACTACTCGGGTTTATAATGAGATGGATGATGGGAATGAATGATGATGGCTTGGTGCGGTGTAGCTTTCGACTAACTTCCCTCGAATCTAATTTATGGCTTCCTACCGTCTAACCAAACACGGGTAGAATAATGAACGCTCGTCCTATGATACCCTAAGCAACCTAGCACTTATTCTTTTTCTTTTGCATACACATTTTTTCTTTTCTTTTTGACTTCGTTCTTCTATTTGTAGGGAGAAGAACGTTTTATTGAACTACACTTTGAAACTTTTCTTATTTTTCTGATTTTTCTGCTTCTCTCTTTCTTTTCTGAAGCTTGATTCTTTTCTTACTTTACTTTTACTTTTTCTTTTGTGCCACTTTTTCTTTTAGTTGCTAGAGGGGTTTACACGTCTGGACATATTAGCTAAGACCACCTGTTTAATGGCTATAGGCAGGTTACCACAAACCGACTTTCGGTAGGTCAATCTAGAACTACAACCACAGGGGATCAACGGGGAATGAAAGAAATGGGAAATGGCTGTAATGTATTATCGAACCGAAAGAACAGGCCAAGCTCAAGGGTGTAAACCTAGTGGATTTTATCGTTTGGTAGGCTATCTGGCTTAGTAGCTGAATCTAGGTGCCCCTATCCTTCTAGAACTCGTGTCATCGTGTGGTCTCGAGTAGGTCTCATGCAGATTCTAACTCATTCAAGTAAACAGAAAACCACTCAGAAAGAATTAAAATTGCAAGTTACGTGCAATGGATCAAAAGCTCACAGTTGGTTTGCTAGTCGGATTCGGTCATTTTCATGCAATCAAGGCTACAAACTACAAGTGTGATTTTGAAATTCTGTTCTGACCAGGCAATTTAGCATCAAAGCATACAAGTTGGTTCTCAAGTTCTAGGTTAAGCAGTCTAAGCATCATTATGAAAGGTTGAACAACAACTTAACATAAAAAATCAAGAACTGAGCATTCTAGTGCTAGAGAGACTGAAATGGAATCACGAGGCACACAAAACACAATCAAGGGCAATCAAGTTCATGCAAGGTTCTCTAGCATCCTACCCCACACTTAAATCAGACTGTGTCCTCACAGGACTAATTCTAGAGTTCAAAGTGGAATGGAAGAACCTGGAGGAGGACGGTTGATTTCAGAGGGTCAGCACGGAGTCTCGGAGCAGAGGGAAGTGTAGTCTAACCCGAAGCAAACGGAATCGCCCAATTGCCTACAAAACAAAAACAAATGAAACATAAAAAGGAAACCGGGACAAGTGCCCCGAATCCACACAGAAAAAAGTTGGACCGAAGTCCGAAAAGAATAAATAAAAAGAAGGGACAAGGAAAAGGACACCACCTGATCATCACTGGTCAGAGGTGTCGGGGTGGGGGAAGTGGAAGTAGTCGCCGAGCTGTCGCTGCCACTCCAGTGTCGCTCATATGCCGGTCGGCTCGGCGCATGTGTTGTTGCATAATAGTCCACCTAGCCTCTTGAGTGGCGGTGTCGGTGATGCGCCACTCCTGCAGTCACTCGTACAACTCACCAATGTCCGCGGGGTGATGTCGCGGCTGGTGAGTATGCGCCGGAAATGGATCTGGAATGCGCGGCGGTGACTGGTGGATGTACCCTGCCTGATGGTGTGGCGAGGGTATATAATCTTGGAATTCTGGTGGCGGTTGCGGCTGCTGCTCCTCAGCATCATCTTCGTCCTCCGACTCGACCGCAGGTTGGATTGGAGGATCTGCTGCTACATGGGGACTGAGGTCGAGTTCTAAGTCGTACTCGACCGCCAAGTCCCTCCAACGGTCATAATTGGGTGTCTGGAATGTTAGGGCCATATTCATGGCTGATGCCGAAGGAGAGGATGAGCTGACCTATGAAGTTGCCACCCAAGAGTTTGCGTGGTAGCTTCTTCCTCTTGGTCCTCTGGCTGAAGATGTGAGCTAGCACCCAGCCGGGGTGGAGAGGGTAGCTCTCTCGGATGGCTCGGTGAAGCATGAGCTCCTCCTTAAGGATATGGTGGCGATCCTTGTCTCTGACATATAAAAGTGACCTCCGCCAAACCATATGAATAAACTTATAGAGCGGGTGAGAGAGAGACTTAACTGAGTTGCTCTTCCCGAGGCGATCGCCAGGCACGCCTGTCATGTGGCTCCAGAGGGCGTGCAACTCCTCGTCATCATCAACATCGCCCCAGCCGAGGTGGTGATCGTGATAGTGCTCGTAGGGGATGCCCAGATGAGCGGCAAACTCATCCGTAGGTGAGCTGCCTGTACACCCCACCAAGAAAGAAGGTGATCACCTTCTGGCCCCGTCTCCTCTTATGCTCGTCCAAGTCAAATGTCGCCCAGAACTCCTGGAGAGCAATGTCAGGGAACTCGACGGCTATGGTGGTCAGCTCTAGGGGACCGGCCGGTGCTAGGGCATCATGCACGTTCCGGTAGGAATCCTCTTCATGCTCCTAGAGTGACTCCATGGATAAAGGACGCACGTCAGCTCCACGGATGTGCTCGATCTTCTGGAAGCTCTCAAAGTAGAAGTCCGGTAGATGGGCGATGGTGGGATGTTATCCAGCATGGCGAGGTAGTGCAGGTGGAGGACCCAGAATAGCGGGTGTGACGGGAGCGGCAGCTCCTGAGCTCGAGGCGCCATCGAGTCGCGCCTTAGTCCTGCGCTCAAAGGTGTTCCTAAACCAGAATGAAACCAAATTAGTCGACCAAAACCTTACCCCACACTTAGTAGAAAAACTCAATTTCACAAAGAAACGAGGGAAACTAAGTGGGGTAAGGAAAGCGGAGTAACCGGTAATCATAGACAGTAAAATACATACTTCGGAACAGCCAGAATCGGATAATTACAATCAGAGTTCAAAAAGTCAAACCGTCATTTAGAAAGTCAACCTTTAAGCATATTGGACCCTAATCATGGCGAGACTGTCACAACTCGGAGAATGACGGTAAAATAATATTTCAATTGGCAAGCACGATAATATGAACGAGAATGGACACTTGGGGCAGCCAAATGATCAACACAGTTCAAAGTCAAACCGACATTTCGCACAAAAGTCAACATAACAAGAAATTAATCGTATGCATAGCAACACATGACCAAATGATATGGAGATTAAGCACGGAACTCCCTAAGCATCCTAGAACAGTTATATAAGTTCAGTCAATCCTAGTTCACACGAAACAGTCGGCACGCAAAACGAGGCAAACAAAAAAGTCAACCGAAAGTCAACCTCGACGAAATTCAGCAATCTATATGTCAAAAATTCGTATTGAAAAGTTATACAACTTACCTTGAAGTCATGATTGCTAAAAATGAACGAGGTGAGAGGAATCGGTGAAAAACTTGAAAACTGGGGTTTCGGAGAACTGGAGCTGCAAAGCTCCGATTCGAACGTTCTAGGGCTTGGTGGGATCGGAATGAGGAGGGGAGAGGTGCGGCGGCGGTCGGCGGGTGAAACGGCGGTGACGGCGGGTTTTAAAGTGGAGGGTGGTCGGCGATTTCAAAAGGAGAGGGGGGTTTCGGTTGGCTGAGCGAAAATGAGAGAAGGAGAGAGAGGTCCGGATTTTAAAGGGAATAATTAAGTGATTTTTCAAATCAGTTTCGGTGAAAGTAGGGGGTGGTTTCGCCGAAACTACAAGTTAACATGGATTGACCGATTTGAAAAGGCGGTTTCGCCGAAAATGGAAGCTCGGTTTCGCCAAAAATTTTAGTTGAAATGGTTTCGCCGAAAAATAGAAATTTTTTGAACCAAAAATGAGGAACAGGAGAAACAGGTTCGAAATTTGAAAATCGGTTTCGTCGAAAACAAGGGTGGTTTCGCCAAAAATTTTGAACTGTTCGGGTTTAAAATATTTTCAACAAATCCGACCAACTTCAGAAAAATCACAGTTAAATCCAGAAAAATCAGAACGACCTCAATCAACTTGCAACTGACTCTATGATACGCAGACACTACACGAAAAATAATAAATCAAACAAACTGACACTTTTGGCTCTCCCGAACCGACTCTAAAATACCAAGGTTGAAACAAAACAAAACTGACTCCAGCCGTGGGTTGCCTCCCACGAAGCGCTCTTTTATTAACGTCCTTGAGCTGGACGATACCTGGACGGTATTACGAGACATCCCAACTTAGATTCTCCTTCACGCTCGCGTCGGAGTTCATGAAGTACAGCTTCGGGACTTCTCCGGTAAGCGTGAATCTCTTCCCGTTTGCATGTAGTAGTTTGGTACGTCCGTCTGGAAGATGATCAACGAACTTGAATGGTCCGAACAGCTCTCTAGAGAGGTCATCCTTCTTTAGTGTGACGATGGAAGGAATGAGGACTGTCGGTTTCTCTTTTTCTTTCTTCTTCGGCTTGTTATCACCAGGATCGGTGATCGTTAGTACTTCCTTAGGAGATGCTTTCGGCTTCTCCCTCCTTACTTGTCCCGGCGCCGGTTTCTCGGAACGAATTGGTGGTGCAGCTGGCTCGGTGGAAGACGGTGGAGCTTTTGGTCTCCAGACCATTTGGGTCTTTGTTTTCTTGTTCTTTCCTCGAGGTCTGCTCGGTGATTTAGAAGAGGCTTGCAGTTCCTTCTTCTTCTTCTTAAGCGGCTTCTGAACCAAAATTTCTAGTTTTTTTGTAGTGACCTGTTTAATACCTGTAGCAACAACTGATCTAGAGACACTGGAAGAAGCATTAGTAACGAAGTTGACCGGAGTCAGCTCCACAATTTCAACAGCTAAGCAGTGAGATTCTTCATTCCTAGAGTCATATTTTATGCCGTCTTTAAGACGGAACGTTTTCGTTTCTTTACCAACTCTTAAAGTCAAAGAACCATTAGGAACATTAATATTCATTCCAGTAGTAGCCATGAAAGGTCGACCCTATGAGAATAGTAGCGTCATCTGTACTAGTATCCATAATCACATAATCAGCTAAGAACGTGAACGGACCACATTTGGTGACAACGTCTTTAATCTCTCCCTTAGGGGTTTTAAGCGATCTATCAGCAAAGACGAGTTGCATACTGGGCGGTTCAAGTTCCCCTAGGTTTAACTTTTCATAGAGACTCATAGGCATGACATTAACAGATGCTCCTAGATCAACTAAGCAACGTTCAATTTCAACATCATTGATGACCAAAGGCAAAGTAAAAGAACCAGGATCAGATAACTTAGCTGGATATGGAGAGACAGGTTTCTTAATACGAATGTCAGGGTATCCTTCCTTATTCCCCTTCATGCCAGTCTTGATCCTTGCATTTGGCAGCAGTGTTCTAGGAAAAGGAGGCTTCACGATGTATGGTGCAAGAGGAGGATCATCCTTAGGCGATGGTTTCTGTTCCTCTTCTTCCTCTTCTTCCGGAGTTTCAGCGATCCTGCGTAAAACAGAAAAAGCATCAGTAATTAAGTTCGGAAGTTTTCGAGCAGTTACCATTTTAGCCTGTTCTTTTCTCGGGTTTGGCTCTGTCTGGCTTGGAAGCTGGCCAAATGGTCGACCAGATGCTAGCATGCTCGAGATGTTGTTCACGACTTGCTCAATCCGTTGTCCGAGATGCTATTTGTTCTTGATTGAGAAGAGCTTGAGCCTTGAACTGACTGTCATGATCATCGAGTCTTGTGATGATCTGGCTGAGCTTCTTATCCAGGTCACTGACATTATTATCTCTTTGATGCTGCTGTCCAGGATAGGTATTGTTAAGATATTGATTCTGGCGATTGCCAGGAGCAGTTCCATAATTACCCGGATGGCGATGCGGCGGATGGTAGACACCTGCCGGCGGATGGTTAGGCTTCTGATCCTGAGCTTGACCAGCCGGGCGGTTATTCTGTTCTGGTTATGATTGGCGCCAGCATTATAGGGAGGTTGTCTTGATAGTTCCCTTGCTGTCTGAAGTTACGATAACCAGCATAACCATTCTGATTATTAACGAAGCCTTGTTGGATGAAATTTACCTCTTCGGCAGACCAGACTTCTGCCTTACCAAAATTCTGACAACGGCCTCCGTTATGTGCGCAAGCTCCACACCACTCGCAATCGGCAACATAGACAGAAGCTGCCGGTGGCTTGATTGGTGTGGTAGACTTCTTCAAATGCTTCTCTACCTCTGCCTTGATAGCTGCTTCGAAATCTAGCTTGCTCCTCGATCCTTCATATTGTCGCTCCCAGTTCCTTGACTTGGAGGCACAGTTTGCGAAGTGCAGAAGAGCAGCTTCAGGAGTGAGTGTAGTGCAATCCCCTTCAGCTAGAGTATTGCCCCACTTGGCAGATTCTTCTCGAAGTCCTCGAGAGAAGATTTCAGCTAACTGCCTCTGCTCGAATCCATGATGAGGGCAGGTGTAGAGAAGTTCTTGTAATCGATTCCAAGTATCATATAAACTTTCTCCTTCTTTCTGGGAGAATCTGGCGATGCTGCCTTGATGGCGGTTGTTCTGGCCGGAGGGAAGTATTCTTCAACAAAGTCCTGAGCCAGAGTATCCCAGTTAGTGTAGTAGCCAGGTGGTTTGCCAGTAAGCCACCTCTTAGCAGCGCCTTTCGAAGAGAACGGGAAAGCTCTCAGACAAAGAATGTTTTGTCGAGGTTTCCATTTTTAAAAGTACTACAGAGATCAAGGAAGTCTGCAAGATGAGTGCACGGATTGTCTAGGGGCCTGCCTTCAAACTGTAAATCCCTAGAGATCATGGTCAAGAATGGAATCTTGATCTCATAGTCAGGATCTCCTTCAATGCGCGGAACGGCAATGGCAGATCGAACGCTAGTCGCGCTCGACTTGTTATAGTCTGCTAGACTCTTCTGTGCAGGTGGGGGTGGCGGCGGTTGATCGCCGTTCGGTGGTAATCTATCGGTCATGGTGGGAGACGGAGGAGGTGAAAGTGACTCGGTGTATGAAGCGGATGAAGAGTGCGGTGAAGACGGTGATGAGGAACTCTCCTTTGGTTCCTCGATCTTGATCGAAGTGATGAATGGATTGGATCTGCCTTCCTTCAGAATCTGTGATCGTAGAGGTGTAGCAGAACTGCCTGGATTCCCTGCAATCTTAGCCTGTTCGGTCTGAGAGCGAGTCCAAGGACGGTGAGGCATACACCTGTAAACCTACAGATAACAAAGACAAACAAAACCAGTGTAAAATCGAAGTGCATGGAAAAATGAAAGATGGAAAATAGAAGAATAAATTGCCAGATCTTCTTTCAACAATCAAAAGAAGTCCCCGGCAACGGCGCCAATTTGGTGAGACCTCCGGTCGTTGGTCGGGATTCAGCCAAATAAAAACTACTAATGCTAAGAAAAAAAGCGTATAGCAGATCGTATTCCACGGGCCTTCGAATGATTGGCTACTTCAAAACTAACAAATTATTCAAAGAAAAACACTTAGTGCGTGGTGTGAGTTCCACGACTTCTACTTCTAAGAAATGCAGAAAAATTAAAAAGATTAAACTAAAGCAGATTGAGAATTAGGGTTTGGAAACAAGAATGGCAGACGAACTTAGACTTTGAATCCCCCTTCGTTCCCCAGAGCATTTGCAATCAACAGATCAGCGGATTTCGATTCTTATTCAATCAATTACTAAGACACCACCATAACTCCTTACCCTTAGGTTTAAGACCGTGAACGTTCGCTCTATCCGTTCTAACTACCAAGATTAACTAGCCGCCCGGGTACGGTCGCCTCTCGCAATGACTTAATTAATTGGTGTAATTACTAGTGATTAATGAGTTACTCTTGCAGTGAATTAACCCTAACCGGTTCCTACGAAAGGCACACTCCAATTATAAGGTTAATTGTTTAATTCGATGTTCTAAAGTAAGGCGAGCGTTCGCTTCTATCCTTAGCTTAACAAGAATCTAATCTAGGTGATCAATCCAGACAAGAAACATGCACAATGAAGAACGAATCAAACATGAAAAAGAACTGATTGAATTTCGAATCTAATCACCCCCGATCCGTGACCGCTTTAAAGCCCTGGGTCACTTAGGGTTCATCTAGTCTAAACTCTAAAGGGTTTAGCTACTCATGATCATTACAAAAGAAACAAAGACAAGGAAAGAGTTCATCATTCAAAGGAAGAACAGAAAAGGATCTGAAAAACCTAATTCAGACGACTCTGACAGACTCCGCTCTTCGGTAAGTTGCACTCCTAGCTCCGGTTCTCCAAGGTGGAAGGGATGGCTTCACGATCTCTATCCGACTCTTCGAACTCCAACTCTTCGCTCCAGAACTTCAGAGAATTCTGATCTCGAAAAGTTGTATTATGATTAATTATGATTTTCTCCTTCTCTCTCCTCGGGCCGCCGGATTAAGTATAAATACTTAACCCTAGTTGGGCCGGGCTGAGCTGATGTTTTCGCCGAAACAATAGGGATAGTTTTGGCGAAACTGGCTTTGAGTTCAGGGCTCCGCCGGCTGTTCAATGTCTTCGGTCCGAGCAGTTGATTGGTTTCGCCGAAACCATCCTTCTCTTGGCATCTGTTGATTTGAACTGCTGGTTTCGCCGAATATGGAGGCCTGGTTTCGCCGAAACTGTAAGTGTGAATGGCAGATTTTCGGTTTGACTTGATTGGCTCCTTGGATCGATTCCAGTTTGATTCCTCGAGGTTCCAATGCCTTAGACACGTCCATGGCTACTTTATTTGACGGCAAAAACCTGTGCTAACATGAAAACACTAGAAAACCATCAAATAGACCCGAAACGGGCCAAGGTAACACAAATGGCACGAGATAGGGCAATCGATTGAATATTCGTTATTCGACCCTAAAAACAATGTCTTAAGCAAAGAAATGTCGCTTAAATGAGGCTGATAATCACGTCAAATTGAGTGTCATCAACTACCCCCAAAACCGTGTCTCAAACAGGGAAATGTCACTTAAATGAGGCTGATAATCACATCAAATCGAGTGTCATCAACGGCCTCAAAGCAAATTCTACCTCATTCAACACTACACAAAAGTTTTCCTTTAGCTACTGCAAAATTACAACGGCAATGAACTCGATCGAGCACAGAAGTCTAGAGACCTAAGATCTATCCTGTTGTGTCTCAGCCTTCTACAGGCAATGAACTAGAGTCCTCTACTGAGGAGAATAGTTCACCTGTGGAGGCTGGGATAACGACCCAGACTCCATTGGTTATAGGCAATGCTGATGAGACTTCGAATGGAGTGGAGTCAGCACCTATAACTGCTGTGCTTGATCATCCAGGCAATGATTCTGAAACTGTTATTGTGGAGGAATCACCTGGTGCGAGTGCTGCTGAGGTTGTCAAACATTTTGACAAACCTCCTCCACGGGACACTATGGTGAAAGATCTTACAGAAGATATTCCTCTCGCGACTACGATATTTGGTGCTTTGGGGCTTGTTGAGGATAGCTTCCCTCCTTTTCATCTTACTATTCCCTCACTTATGTGATCCTGGCCACCCTCGGGCCAACCCCGAGCTGAGAGCCTAAACAAGGCCTCAGGCCAATTGCTACGAGCCCTAGACCGACCATAGCCCCTAAAGACCCTCTAGAGACATTACAGAAGATGTGGCCAAGCATAATGAAGAAAGACTGGCCAGAAGAAGCTGGCACCTGAAGATAGACCCCGATACGAGCCCCGGACCGGGCCAAATACCAGAACTAAGCTTAAGGATTGGAGCCACGATCGACACTAGATGTGTCCCCAGGCCAGGATGCCACAAAGGAGAACTTATGGCCCATTCAACAATTGGCTCGTGACTTTTGGGAAATTAAGCCCTGGATAGCTTAAAGACTCAGGAGCACCCTCCAACAAACAGAGCTCAATTCGGAGGAGTATTGAAGAAGTTAGGGCTAAAGCAAGTCCTAGTGATGCATGGCCTAAGCATCACTAAATGGAGCCCGGATGCTGATACGAGGAAGGCCAAGCAAGGAGCTGTGATCAGGCCACCACCTGAGCCTGATCCAAGAGGATAGGATCAAGGAGAATCCAACCTTGGAGGAGAGCCAAGAGTTCAGCCCACAACTAAGAAGCTACGGGCCAGAACTGAAGTGAACAAGGGCCAAACCCGGATTTCTGGACAGATTCCTAGTCCAACAAGGATTGACGAATATGGGCTTTTTGGAGACATAATTTGGGCTGATGTCCAACATGAAAGTTGTAGCCCATGGAGTCTACCACGTATCTGCAAAATATCAGAATTTTAGGAATTTGTTTGATATTTATTCGGCCCATAATTCCAGAACCCGTTTAGGCTGTTTTTGGGGAAACTTGGCTCCCAAGTTAGGAGTTCTTCTCTAAATAGGATTCTTATTCCTTGTGGGATTGGAGTCCGAATTTACCTTCTTTTTATTATAGATTAGGATTAGTTTAGGTCCTCTTTAGTATTCTAATTAGGACTCTTTTATTATTTCTTTATTTTATTCTTATTTAGGAAGTAGCTAATAGGGAGGAGAGCCTGTTCCCTCACCTATAAATAGAGGCCTTCACCTCTCTTGTAAGACACCCTTGAAATTAATAAACTCTTAAACTTCAGTTTTCTCTTAGCATGGAATTGCTATTATCTTCTTGACTTTCATGGAATTGACTGTCGTTTAGACCGGCTTATCGTCTAGGATATCCTCCCCTTGAAGTGGCGCCTTCGACTTGATACTTCTGGTTCCTAGCTCGTTTATAGCTAGTGGGTCAAAGTCCTTTTCCATCCCGGTTCCGACGGTTTATTCCTGTTGCACGATCATCAGCTTGTGGTGTTTAAGGGTCGTCTGCCCATGGTTGCAGCAGTTCACATCAGTTGGTATCAGAGCACGGTTCAACACTAGGACCACATCTATCCCAGTTTCCAGGTTCATTCTTGGATCCATATCCTTTACTTTTTGTTCTAGAAAATTTCGAAAATCTTCATCTATATTAGTTCTTGTTTTGAGTCTCTATTGTAAGGCAGAAAAAGCTGGTGGCCATTAAAATCCATCAAAGAAAAATATCAAAAGAGTCAGAAAAACAGAAAATACTCAAAAATCAAGCAAGGCCACCCTTGCCAAGTTCTTTATTTCGTTGTAATAGTGTGTTTAAGAAGAGGGGATAGATTAGCTTTCGTTGCTTGTGTTAAAACCGAGCCACGGCCCTACTTTTAGCCACTAAGTTGTTGTTTGCATCGAGTCTTAGAAAATATATTAGAAAAAGTCCTTGTGTTCGTTTATTTTGCTAACCATGGCAGAGAGGACACCAGCTAAGTTGGAAGCCACCATATCAGCCGTTTCCCAAGTCCTAGGCCAGGTCAAAGCCACGGTGGATAGAATGGAAAGAGACGCTGGTACAGCACCGAGCCAGCACCGTGCCCAGCACTAGGCTCAGCACCGTGCCCAGGCCCGTGCCCAGCACTAGGCCCAGCACCGTGCCCAGCGCCCAGCGCCAGCCCCACACCGGCCCAGCGCCCAGCGCCAGCCCCAGCACAGGCGCCCAAGCACCTAGCACCAGCGCCCGAGCGCCAAGCCCCAGTGCCCGGCCCAAGCACCCGACGGACCCCATGACCCCGGTGCCGCCCTGACCGACCCCGCCCGACACCGCCCGACCCGGCACCGCCTTGTCCACCCCCAGCCCGACGCCGCCCGGCCCCGGCGCTCCCGACGTACCCCCTGGTCCCGGCGCCGCCCTGTCCACCCCCGGCTCGACATCACCCCAGTCCAGGCCAGCCCCAACGCAAGCCCCAACATCAGCATCGGCTCAGATCTGGCACACGATACAAAGCCCCAGAGCAGCCGTACCAGCCCCGGTACGGTCCGAAACCCCCTAGAGCGTCAAGGAACTACCAGGTCCAGTCCTATGTACCCTCGTGATTATTTTTATTAATTCAAATGGACAACCAGGCACGGATTCGAAGACGAATCCTCTTCAAGAAGAGGGGGATGATGTGATCCTGGCCACCCTCGGGCCAACCCCGAGCCGAGAGCCTGAACAAGGCCTCAGGCCAATTGTTACGAGCCTTGGACCGACCACCACCCCTGAAGACGCTCTAGAGAAATTCCAGAAGATGTGGCCAAAGCATAATGAAGAAAGCCTGGCCAGAAGAAGCTGGCACCCGAAGATAGACCCCGGTACGAGCACCGGACCGGGCCAAATACCAGAACTAAGCTTAAGGATCGGAGCCACGATCCTTGGACCAGCACCAGCCCTTGAATACCTCCTGAGATCATTCCTGAACACTTGGCCGAAGCAGAACTCAAAGGGCCTGAACAGATTTGAAGAAGGCCAAGAGCTAGACTCGACACTAGATGTGTCCCCGGGCCAGGATGCCGCAGAGGAGAACTTATGGCCCATTCAACAATTCGCACGTGACTTTTGGGAACTTCCAGAAGCCCTGGATAGCTTCAAGACTCAGGAGCACCCTCCAACAAATGGAGCTCAATTCGGAAGAGTATTGAAGAAGTTAGGGCTAAAGCAAGTCCTAGTGATGCATGGCCTAAGCATCACTAAATGGAGCCCGGATGCTGATCCGAGGAAGGCCAAGCAAGGAGCTGTGATCAGGTCACCACCTAAGCCTGATCCAAGAGGAGAGGATCAAGGAGAATCCAACCTTGGAGGAGAGCCAAGAGTTCAGCCCACGACTAAGAAGCTACGGGCCAGAACTGAAGTGAACAAGGGCCAAACCCGGATTTCTGGACAGATTCCTAGTCCGACAAGGATTGACGAATATGGGCTACTTGGAGACATAATTTGGGCTGATGTCCAACATGAAAGTTGTATCCTATGGAGTCTAGTACGGATCTGAAAAAGATCAGAATTTTAGGAATTTTTTTGGTATTTATCCGGCCAATAATACCAGAACCCGTTTAGGCTGTTTTTGGGAAACTTGGCTCCCAAGTTAGGAGTTCTTCTCTAAATAAGATTCTTATTCCTTGTGGGAATGGAGTCCGAATTTACCTTCTTTTTAGTATAGATTAGGATTAGTTTAAGTCCTCTTTAGTATTCTAATTAGGACTCTTTTATTATTTCTTTATTTTATTCTTATTTAGGAAGTAGCTAATAGGGAGGAGAGCTTGTTCCCTCACCTATAAATAGAGGCCTTCGCCTCTCTTGTAAGACACCCTTGAAATTAATAAACTCTTAAACTTCGGTTTTCTCTTAGCATGGAATTGCTATTATCTTCTCGACTTTCATGGAATTGACTGTCGTTTAGACCGGCTTATCATCTAGGGTATCCTCCCCTTGAAGTGGCGCCTTCGACTTGATACTTCTGGTTCCTAGCTCGTTTATAGCTAGTGGGTCAAAGTCCTTTTCCATCCCGGTTCCTACGGTTTCTTCCTGTTGCACGATCATCAGCTTGTGGTGTTTAAGGGTCATCTTCCCACGGTTGCAGCGGTTCACATCACTCACCCAAAAATCAGAAGAGGAGGAAATCGCCCAGGTTGGTTGGTGCTTTACACAGCTCTGATCCTCCTGACAAATGAGAGTTCTATGCTGGAATTTATGAGGATTTAATCCTGAGAATAGGCATTTTGTTGTTTTGAAGTTGGCAGCTATGCATTTTATAGCTATACTAGAGACTAGAGTTAATCTCAATAATTCTACTAGGCTCTTTAATTCTACTTGTATTGGTTGGATGCACTTTGAGACATATGATGGTACTTTGGGGAAAATATGGTTGTTGTGGAAGCCTACTATTTAGTTGAGTATTGCTGGTTCCTCTGCTCATCACACGAGGGCTTTGGTGCTGGATGGTCATCCTTTTGAACTCTTGATAGTTTATGGTTCAAACTCGGAAGCTCAAAGAAGATCATTCTATTCTTCAATTAAACCTGGTTCTATTCCTACAGTCTCTTTAGGTGATTACAATGCAGTTGTGGATCCTACTGAGGCCTCTAATGGAAAAGATATCACGAGTAGTATGAGGGATTTTGGAGGCTGGATCAATGACTGTGAATTGCTGGATCATAATGTCATTGGACCTTGGTTCACTTGGTCGAATGGGAGGGTTTCAAGAAGGCTGGACAGGGTTTTGATTAATGGGGTTTGGATCACCTGCTTCCCTCAAAGCTAGGTTAAGATTCTTCCTCCCCTAATATATGATCATTGTGCCATCCTTCTGAACTCTGATGTTAATATTAGTTCTAGACCTAAACCATTGAAGTTCTTCAAATTCTGGTACTCTTATCCAACTTATTCAATCTAGGTCAAGCAAGCTTGGGGGATTACAGTAGGAGGCTCGAGATTAATTAGAGTTTGCAAAAAGTTACAAGAATGAGGGGGAAGCTGAAAACTCTAAATCGTGAGCAATACTCAAAAATAGGAGAAAGAGTAAATGATATGGAAGCAAAGGTGGCCTTAGCTTAGATGGTAACGCTGGATGATCCTTCCTCAAGTAATAGGGAAAGGATGGAAGTAATTAGAAAGTTATGGCATGATCTTAGAAGGGATGAGGAGATATTTCTTGCTCATGAAGCTAGAGATAACTGGGTCACAAATGGAGATAATAACTCCTCTTATTTCCATATATCGATTAAAGCTGGACAGGCTCGAAATTTTATCTCAATTCTTAAACGAGTAGATGGCACTTTATGTGAGGATATTGATAGCATTGCTGCTGAGGCTGTCAAGTTCTATCAAAACTTATTGGGGGAATGTGATAATGATGTTCTCGGTCAGACTAGTGATTACTTTGAAAGGTTATTGATTCATAAACTCCCACTTCAGGAGGCCTCTCATCTTATTGATCCAGTTACTGATAAGGAGGTCAGAAGTGCTATGTTCTCAATTAACTCGGACAAAAGCCTCGGGCCTGATGGGTATATTGCTCACTTCTTCAAGAATGCTTGGGAGATTGTCTGTCCTGAAGTTGTATCAGCAGTCAAGGAATTCTTTCAGGATGGCATCCTTCCATTTCAAGTAAATGCTACTATCCTTTCTTTGGTTCCTAAGGTGAAAAATGTTGATGACATGAAGAATTTCCGACATATTGCTTGATGTAACATTTTGTACAAGTGCATTACCAAGATAATTTCCTCCAGACTAGGTGGTGTTCTGCCTTTGGTTATTAGCTCAAACTAGTCTGGTTTCGTTAAAGGTCGGCTCATTAGTGATAACATACTTATGGCTCATGAGTTAGTGGCTGCTTATCATAAGAATCAAACTTCTCCTAGATGTGTAGAGAAAGTTGATCTCACCAAAGCTTTTGACTCGATTGCTTGGGATCCACTGTTTGCTATTCTAAAGGCTATGGGGTTTCCGGATAGATTCATTAAATGGATTACTGCCTGCTTGACAACTACTATGTTTAGAGTACAAATTAATGGGAGCTTATTTGGTTATTTCTCTGCCAAAAAAGGTGTGAGGCAAGGAGACCCTTTGTCTCTGGGGTTATTCGTTATTGTAATGGAGGTCCTGCATTGTCTTTTCTATAGAGCTAAAACAGCTGGACTGATTCCTTATCATCCTAGATGTAAGAGATTTGGTATCCATAATTTATGCTTTGTGGATGATCTTTTGATCTTCACTAGTGGGTCAGCAATGGGAGTACAAAGGGTTGTTCATATTTTGAACTCCTTTTATAAGTTGACGGGCCTGAAGATGGATTCTGGGAAGACTGAGTTATTCTGCTCAGCTAGTGTCTCCCTTGCTGTTAGAGGTCAGATTAAAGCTGACCCGGGGTTCAGAATTGGGGTACTTCCAGTAAGGTACCTTGGGATCCCCTTGATTTCAGGGAAGTTAAGAGCCGAGGATTGCAGAGTTCTGATAGAGAGAATTACTGCTAGAATTAAGTCGTGGTAAGCTAACTCTCTTAGCTATGCAGGGAGGCTCCAGCTCATAAATTTTGTGATCTCTGCAATGTGTAGCTACTGGATGAGCATTTTTCTTCTCCCTAAGCATGTTATTAAAGAGATTGAACAGATCTGTAATCGCTTCCCATGGGGGACAAACGATAAGGGTGAAGCAAAGGCCAAGGTATCATGGACAAAAACTGCTCTACCTAAAACAGAAGAAGGAGTAGGCATTAAGGACCTTTCAAGTTGGAACATGGCATGTATAGCAAGACATATCTGGACTCTTATGCTTTGTAGAGGCTCTATTTGGGGGGGCTTGGGTCAATTACTACAGAATTCGAGTTTGAGATTTCTGGACTTGTGAAACTAACTCGAATAACTCTTGGGTATGGAAGCAAATACTTAAAAATCGGAGATTTGTTATCCTTTTCATAACATATGATATGGACAGGTCCCCCTTCTGGAATGGTAAGCTGAAGTTTTCTGTCCCGAGTGCGTGGAATAATCTGAGACCTTCTGCTCCGATTGTTCCATGGTATGAAGTCGTTTGGGGAAAACCTTTAATTCCTCGGCATTCCTTTATTTGCTGGTTGGTAATTCAGAACAGATTAAATACTAAGACTAGCTAAATGGGGTATGGTGGTGGATGTTAAATGTGCATTCTGTGCACTTTTAGAAGATAAAGATCATATTTTTTTCTGACTGTGCTTTTGGCCAAAGAATGCGTGTAGCCTGTGGACTTCCTAATTATCTAACCTGCAAGAATCGGGACTCGATGATTACTTATTTGCAGGATTGGGAGAAACAGCTAAGGAGAGAGCCTGGATTTATATGTGGAGGGGTGCCATTTATCACTTATGAAGAGAGAGGTGCGGTAGGGTGTTTGGACGAAGACGAAATTCGGAGGATGCCTTGGCCTTGATCACTCTTAGAGAGCTCTGTAGTCTTACAGGATCGGACTTTGTGAATAGAGTAGTCAAGTTAGTTTAATTATGTAGTTTTTCTGGTTTCAGTATGGTCCCTGTTAAAACTCCCCGTTGCATTTTGCTTCGGTTCATTTGATGAAATGAGAGAATCCGACCTTTCAAAAAAAAAAAAAATAAATTACAACGGCATGAAAATTCAGTAGCAAATAGTTGATATTTGCTACGGCAATAAGTATTTAATGTAGTAATTTGTAGTAGTAAATACTATTTGCGACGGGGATCTGAGTGTAGCAAATAATGGTGTCGCAAATAGGATTATCTACTTCAAATTACTACATGAAATAGTGATTGTCGTAACAAATTTCAACTATATGCTACTGAATTTTCATGTCATTATAATTTTGCAGTTGCTAAAGGTAAAAATTTTTGTAGTGCAAATAAGAGAGCCAACTAAAAAAGAAACAAGTTTCTAGTTATGTGTAACGGCTAAAAATCTCACAGATGGTTGCTTGTCAAACTAAAATCATGATGTGCAATTCAAGATGAATCTGCAAGAGTGATTATATAATATGTTCTAACCGAATTCATTTAGCATCAGTGCAAGCATGTTGGTTACAGGTTCTAAATTAAACCGTCTAATCGTCATTATGAACAATTGAAGTGAATTTAACATTGCAAGTCAAGAATCGAGTATACTCTAATCAGAGAGATCACACACATAAATCAAAGAGAAAAACATTCCTCATAGAAATAACATCCCACCCCACACTTAGTCGGGACTGTGTCCTCACGGAACCAAAGAGAGTCATAGCGATACGAAATACCTTGAGTGTGGTGGAGGAAGTCGATGATGGGGATGGAGAGCTCAGATCAGAGCGAAGCAGCTACAGAGTCCTACACAAAAAAAAGATAAAAAGGCAATCGGGATAAGTGTCCCAGATCAACACAAGGTCGGTCGTGGCCGACTTCAAAGAATCAACAGACAGACAATCAGCATCTTGGGTAGTAGAATATTGCATAACGTCCTTGAGGTAGAATGTCATAATATCCTTTCTGACCTTTAAAGTCAATGAACCATGGTTAACATTGATGTTAGTGATGACACTCGATTTAACGTGATTATCAGCCTCATTTAAGCAACCTTTCCTTGCTTGAAACATGGTTTAAAGAGTAAAATAGCGAATATTCACTCAACTACTCTATTTCCTACCAATTTGGTTACTTTGGCCCTTTTCGGGTCTATTTGATGTGTTTTCGAGTGTCTCTATAAGTACATAGGTATTCGTCATCAAATACGTGGCCTCGTACGTGTTCAAGACCTTAAGGAGTGATCTGGGGTCGAAGAAAGAAGGCCAAACCACAAGGAACGGACCAGATTTGAAGAAAAACTCAAATTGCTGCATTTTAGAGCTTACACGCCGTGTAACCTAACTTACACGGCGTGTAATCTCCGCAGACGAGAAATTTCAGCTTTTCCAACAAGGAAAGGGTTTTTCGAGGTATTAATAGACTTTTAGAAGCTAGATTAAGGGACATTCAATCTTGGATTAATTTCCAGACTTAGAGAGTTAGAGAGAGAGTTCGAACAGCCGGGAAGAGATCGTGATGCCATCCTTCCATCTCGAAGAGCTCGGAGCTAGGAGGTTAAGATTCAGGAGATTGAAGCTTCACGAAGTCGTCAAATTAGGTTTTACAGTTCTTCTCTGTTCTTCCTACCTAAGATGTATTCTTTGTTTGTCTTCGATTCTCTTGTTTTGAATATGAGTAGCTAAACTCGTAGAGCTTTAGATTAGATGAACCCTAAGTGATCCGGGGATTTAAAGCGGTCACGGATTGGCGGTAATTAGATTCAAGTTCAGATAGTTTCTCTTGCGTGGTTGTTTTGTGCTTAATATTGTTTCCTCCATTTCTTGTCTACTTGACGCCTACATTAGATTCGTTGTTTATTTTTCTTCTCTAGTTGATCGTCTAGATTAGGTTTGTGTTAAGTTAGGGTTAGTCGCGAGACAGCTTCCTTGCTTTAAAATATTAAATTTGTCTTTCTTGATCACCTAGATTAGTCTCTTGTTAAGATAAGGATAGAGCGAGCGTTCGCCTTACTTTAGAACATCAATTGAACCAATTAACCTATTCATTGGAGTGTGCCTTTCGTAAGAACTAGTTAGGGCTAATCCGGTTCAAGAGTAACTCACCAAACTTAATGAATTGCACCAGTTAGTTCTCCATTGCAGAAGTGAACGCACAGACGGTTAATTAATCATGGTAGTTAGATCGGATAGAGCGAACGTTCACCAGTCTTAAACCTAAGGGTAAGGAGTTATGGTGGTGTCTGAGAACTGAATGAATTAGAATTGAAAACCGCTAGTCTTGTTATTGCCAATGCTCTAGTGATCTTAGGGGGGTTAGAGTCTAAGCTTGTCTATCTTCTTGTTAGTCAAACCTTTAATATTTCTGCTTTTATTTTCCTTTTCAATTCCTTTACATTTTTTATTAGAAGTCGTGGAACTCACACCACGCACAACTTGTGTTTAAACCTGAGTAATTTGCGAACTTCTTTGAGTAGTTAATTGGAAGAAACCTCGAGAGATTCGATGTAGTCTACTTCTGTAGATTAGTTATTTGACACACACAATAAAAAGTGTGCCATCAAACTGATGCCGTTGTCGGGGACTCTTCTATATTGTATGAAAGAAGAGTTGGCATTTTATTCTTCTACCTTTCTGCGTTACCATTTATTTTTTCTCCATATTTCCATGATTTACCCGGGTAGTGCTCTTCAGTTTTGAGATGCAGGATTACAGGTGGGATGACCAGTACCAAAAGTGGTACATCAATGAAGCATCGTATATTGAGGATAACCAAGGATGGTATGCATCAGAACAATCACCTACGACAAGTTGGTATGAGGAACCTTCACCCTTGCCGTCATGGCAAGAGCCAGAAGCTACACATTACCACCAAAGTCACCAAAAGATTAAGCAACATGCTCATCAATTACAGCAACAGAATGCGCATAACATTGTCCTCATGGAGAAGATCCTTTCACTGCTACAAGCTCCTAATGCGGTGGATGTCGAGAAACCAAATCCACTAATGGAAGAAGATGTTTGATGACACGCTTTTGGCGTGTTTTCTCAAATAGCTAATCTACATAAGTAGACTAGATCGAATCTCTCGAGGTTTCTTCCAATTGACTACTCAAAGAAGTTGGCAAATTACTCAAGTTTAACACGTTGTGCGTGGTGTGAGTTCCACGACTTCTAATCTAATAAAGAAGGAAATAAAAGACAGAAAGATTAAAAGGTTGACTAACGAGAAGATAGACGAGCTAGATTTCGAATCCCCCTAAGATCACCAGAGCATTGGCAATCACAAGACCAGTGGTTTTCAATCCTGATTCATTCAGTTCTCAGACACTACCATAACTCCTGACCCTTAGGTTTAAAACTGATGAACGTTCGCTCTATCCGATCTAACTACCAAGATTAATTAACCATCTGTGCGTTCACTTCTGCAATGGAAAACTAACTGGTGTAATTACTAGGGATTAATGAGTTACTCTAGCAGTGGATTAACCCTAACTAGTTCCTACAACATAAATTATTTGAATGAATAGGTTAACTGTTGATTTGGTGTTTTGAAGTGAGGCGAATGTTCGCTACTATCCTCAGCTTATCTAGAATCTTAACTAGGTGATCAAGAAAGACAAGTTTAAATGTTTTAAAGCAAGGAAGTTGTCTGGTGACTAACCATAACTTAACACAAACCTAATCTAGCCGATCAACCAGAAAAGAAGCACAGGATCGACGAATCTAATCTAGGCGTCAACTAGAAAAGGAATGCAGAAAGAACAATGAAGAACAAACCAACCACGCAAGAGAAACTGTCTGAATCAAGATCTAGTTACCGCCAATCCGTGAGCGCTTTAAAGCCCCGGGTCACTTAGGGTTCATCTAATCTAAGCTCTACGAGTTTAGCTACTCATATTCAATAGAAGAAAATCGAAGACAAACAAAGAATACATCTCAGGTAGGAAGAACAAAGAAGAACAGTAAAACCTAATTTGACGACTCCGTGAAGCTTCATTCTCCCGAATCTTCAACACCCAGCTCCGAGCGCTCCGAGGGGGAAAGACGGTGTCAGGATCCCTTCGCGAACTCTTCGAACTCTCTAAACTCTATCTATCGACCTTAAAGTCGGCTGACTCTCAAAAGTCTGTTTGTGTGTGTGAATGAATTCTTGAATGATCCCCCTTTGATGCGCCGGCTGCTGTGCTTAAATAGGATAAGTTAGGGTTTCCAACCATGTCTCGGAAAAGGGTAAAGTTCTCGGCGAAAACTTGTGACGTCTTCACCGAAAACTTCAGTTAAAAACTCGGCCAATTCTTCTGTCTTATGCTGTGTAGTTTCTGCATTAGTTTTCGGTGAAGACTATAGAACTTTTCGTTGAAGACTTTGTGCTGGGCAGTGGAAACTTGGTTCTTCACTCGGTTTGACTTCTGGTATAGATTTTGGGTCATTTCTTGAGTTTCCTTTGCTTCCCGAGCTCGTCCGTGGTTATGTATTTGATGGCAAAAACCTGTGAACTCATAGAGACACTAGAAAACACATCAAATAGAACCAAAAAGGGCCAAAGTAACCAAATCGGTAGGAAAAAGAGCAGTTGAGTGAATATACGCTATTCTACCCCTAAACCGTGTTTCAAGCAAGGAAATGTCGCTTAAATGAGGCTGATAATCATGTTAAATCGAGTGTCATCAATGATCAGGAGCTGTACAAATAAGAACATGATAATCTCATCCACGACTATTGCGAGCTAGAAGCATCCGATGAAGAATCCTTGGCAGTGGTAGCTGATGAAGGCGTGGAGCTCATCCATCTTGAAGGCGTGGTACTCATCCATCCTGAAGTTGAAGCCAAAGAGTAGCATGCGGAGATTGAGGAGATATCCTCATCTACCCCTCCGCCGAGCCAACCTGTAGATCAAACTAGAGATAAGCACGCGGAAAGCGACAAGGTCACAGATTTGGAAGTATACATACTCAATCCTGAGAGACCTCTGGATGCTCATCAGGTGGAAAAGATGGAGCTCATTGACCACGCCACGCCGTACTACCTCTTTCCTCATCCAGTGGGAGAATTTGAGAAGAACTGGTCATCCAAACAAAACAACAATCTACTGGAGCATTACCGGCTGCATCTTCGTCCTTCTGGAGTGCTATTTGGCTCTCAACCGCTGGCCTTGAAGAAGACAATTGACTTGAAGGAACTTTTGAGTTGGGGTCCCTAACCAGGTATCGTCCGGCTCAAGGACGTTAACAGAGAGCGCTTCGTGGGAGGCAACCTATGGCTGGAGTCCGTTTTTGAATTATTGAGTCAGTCTTTTTCATCGTTCAAGTCATGTTCGGGGAGCCAAAGTGTCAGTTTTCCTATTTTCGTCTATTTTATTTTCTGTCAGTTCAAAAACTTCTCACCGAGATTTTAATATTCTCGGTGAGAATGTGTTTTTGAGTCAGTTATTTATGTTCTGTTTTCAAAGAGTTCTTGCCGAGAACTCTAAAGTTTTTGGCGAAACATTTAGTCTGTTTGAGTCTGTTGTTTTCATCGAGTCTTCTGTTTTGTTTTTCAAAAAAGTTTTCGCTGAGAACTATGAAGTTATCGGTGAAATGTTTATTATGGTGCCTTTTGTTTTGTTTTGAAATAAGTTTACGCTAAGAATTTTAACATTTTTGGCGAAAACTTTAGTTGGGTTAGAAAATTTTTCTAAAATTTTCAAAAATAGAGCCAAAATATTTTCAAAAATTTCCCCTAACCTTCTTCGTTCCGACTTTCATTCCGTGTGGATCCGGGACACTTGTCCCAGTATCCTTTTGATCTTTTTGTTGTTTTTGTTTTGTTGGTACTTGGGTAGCTACTTTGCTCTACTCCGGACGCTCCGTGTTCATCCGCTACATCGACCACCTCATTCCAGGTTCTTCGTATCTCTACTCCAGTTTAGTCCCGTGAGGACACAGGACGGTTTAAGTGTGGGGTAGGTTGTTAGAATTTGCATGATCTTGTTTGAAAATTCTGTGATTTTGTGGTTCATTTTAAATTTCTCTAGCATAGAATTGCTCAATTCTTGACTTTTGATGTTAAATTGACTTCAATTTTTCACAATGACATCTAGACTGTTCCACTTAGAATCTGTAACCAACGTGTCGGCACTGATATCAAATGAGTCTAGGTCAGAACAGATAATAAATCACTCTTGTAGTTGGAAATTAAATTAATTGAATTGATTGACTTGTTAATAACAAAGCTCGATAACACCGATCTTAGATGATAAATGCTAGTTCCCCCCATGTTTTCACCCCCTATTTGATCATCGTGATTGTGGCTTGAGAGTAGACGAAAATCCAATTCGAAATATTATGTAAAAAGTTACAACTAGCTAGGATCAAGTGGCTAAATGGTTAAATCAAGTAATCTGAGTTGTTCAAATTAATTTTAAGTTCTTTAAGTGCTGAAAATAAAGCTAGGCAAGCCCGACACCTAAGTGAAGTGTTCGGGTTGAGCACTATCATAGGCACAAATACTGTGAGCTAGGCAGGTCCGACACCTAAGTGAAGTTTTTGGTATCGAGCACTAGTATGCAGTAAATCAATGGAGTAAGTTTGAATCTTGAAAGAAATCAATGTTTAAATAGGTCCTAGCTAGAACATGTAACGTACAGGTCTAGAAGCGGATGAAGTTGAGTCCATAGCCAGGTCACGTCCACTACCTCCACCTAATCCACATCATGGTTAGAGCTCAAGACTTTTTTATTAGAATTGGTGTTATTGTAGTCGGGTAATTTTTACTAATTATTTTTGCCAAGGAACGAGCTTTGTTTAAACTACTACTTGAAGTGTGCAGAAAACAGTGAGATCGAAATTTGTTTGGTTGATGTTCTTCCATGTGTAGGTTAAGTTTTTTCATGGAACAATCTAAACCAAATCGTTAGGAATTGAATCTCAGTTTAATCTTCGTGTCATTTGTGAATTTGAGTGTGTTCTAATTCAGTTTGCTTGAGGACAAGCAAAAGCTTAAGTGTGGGGTATTTGATGACACTCGATTTAACGTGATTATCAGCCTCATTTAAGCAACATTTCCTTGCTTGAAACACGGTTTTAGGGATAAAATAGTGAATATTCACTCAATTGCTCTATTTCCTACCGATTTGGTTACTTTGGGCCCTTTCAGGTCTATTTGATGTGTTTTCGAGTGTCTCTATGAGTACATAGGTATTCGTCATCAAATACGTGGCCTCGAACGTGTTCAAGACATCAAGGAGTGATCCGGGGTCGAAGAAAGAAGGCCAAACCACAAGGAACGGACCGGATTTGAAGAAAAACTCAAATTGCTGCATTTTAGAGCTTACACGCCGTGTAACCTAACTTACACAGCGTGTAATCTCCCCAGACGAGAAATTTCAGCTTTTCCAACAAGGAAAGGGTTTTTCGGGGTATTAATAGACTTTTAGAAGCTAGATTAAGGGACATTCAATCTTGGATTAATTTCCAGACTTAGAGAGTTAGAGAGAAAATTCGAAGAGCCGGGAAGAGATCGTGACGCCATCCTTCCATCTCGGAGAGCTCGGAGCTAGGAGTTGAAGATTCGGGAGATTGAAGCTTCACGGAGTTGTCAAAATAGGTTTTGTAGTTCTTCTCTGTTCTTCCTACCTGAGATGTATTCTTTGTTTGTCTTCGATTCTCTTGTATTGAATATGAGTAGCTAAACTCATAGAGCTTTAGATTAGATGAACCCTAAGTGACCCGGGGCTTTAAAGCGGTCACGGATTGGCAGTAATTAGATTCAAGTTCAGACAGTTTCTCTTGCGTGGTTGTTTTGTGCTTAATTGTTTCCTGCGTTTCTTGTCTGCTTGACGCCCAATTAGATTCGTTGTCTATGTTTCTTTTCTGGTTGATCGTCTAGATTAGGTTTGTGTTAAGTTAGGGTTAGTCGCCATATAGCTTCCTTACTTTAAAACATTAAATTTGTCTTTCTTGATCACCTAGATTAGTCTCTTGTTAAGATAAGGATAGAGCGAACATTTGCCTTACTTTAGAACATCAATTCAACCAATTAACCTATTCATTGGAGTGTGCCTTTCGTAAGAACCAGTTAGGGTTAATCCGCTTCAAGAGTAACTTACCAAAATTAATTAATTGCACCAGTTAGTTCTCCGTTGCAGAAGTGAACGCACATACAGTTAATTAATCGTGGTAGTTAGATCGAATAGAGTGAACGTTCGCCAGTCTTAAACCTAAGGGTAAGGAGTTATGGTGGTGTCTGAGAACTGAATGAATTAGAATTGAAAACTGCTGGTCTTGTGATTGCCAATGCTCTGGTGATCTTAGGGGGATTCGAGTCTAAGCTTGTCTATCTTCTTGTTAGTCAAGCCTTTAATATTTCTGCTTTTATTTTCCTTTTCAATTCCCTCGCATTTTAGATTAGAATTCATGGAACTCACACCATGCACAACTTGCATTTAAACCTGAGTAATTTGCCAACTTCTTTGAGTAGTCAATTGGAAGAAACCTCAAGAGATTCGATCTAGTCTACTTTTGTAGATTAGTTATTTGACACACACGCTGAAAAGCGTGCCATCAGTTAGCATCAGTTGTTGCTAGAAAGGGTCGGCCCAAGAGAAGAGTTACAACCACCTATTGGGTATCGAGCACAACAAAATTAGCTAAGATGGTGAACGGCCCCAACGAACAACTACATCCCCTACCATTACCCTATGTATCTTCACAGATCTATCAGCTAACACAAGACGGAAACTAACAGGCTTCAGTTCCCCTAGATTAAGCTTTTTCATATAAGTATGCATGCATCACATTAATAGAAGCACCTAAGTCAGCTAAGCTACGTTCAATCTCACTACCATTAATGGTGCATTGTAAAGTAAAATAGCCAGCATCACGACAGATAGCTGGAGGGGGTAGGGATGATGATCGGTAGAGGACGAGCTAGTTGTTTGTTGCTTCTCATTGGATAGCCTTTGCGTGCTCGTTCTTAGGATTCTGATCCATGTGAATAGGCAATTGACCGATTGGATGACCACTAGAGAGAAGGTTGACGATGTTGCTGAGCTGGCTCTCTATCCTCTATCCTGGAGCTATTTGATCCTTGAACTGGTTATTGTGGTCATTAAGTCTCGTCAGGATTTGATTGAGCTTTTTGTCCATCTTGATCTCCTTGGGGTTCTATTGCACCGTCTTATCGGGTGGTTTCCCATAGGTGAACCTAGTCGGTCCTTGATAGTGGTAGGTTTTGTTGGCGTACTAATTCTGGTGGTTGCACGATGTTGTACCATAGTTTCCTTGGTTCCGGTGTTGTGACTGGTAAACTCCACTTGATTGATTTGATATTTTATGCTCTTTAAATGACCTAGACGGTCGGTCGGTCTGATTCTGATTCATTTTGAAGTTATTAGGTGGATGCTCTTGGAAGCTTCCTTGTTGCTGTTGCTGTTGAGGTTGTCTGTATTGGCGGTAGCCAAAGTATCCTTGTTGGTTGTTGGTGACTCCTTGGCTAACAAAATCCAGCTCTTCCACAGACCAAGCACCTGGTTTGCAAAAAATTTGGCAGATTCCTCTGTTGTGTGACCATGCATCCCACCACCCACAATCTATGACAAAGATAGAAGCTGACGACGGGTGATGGGTTTTTACTATTTTTAGTTGTTTTCTAGGTTTAAGTCAGATTTCTTCCCTATTATTTAGCTTTTTTTAGGATTAATTTAAAGTTCTGCAAGTAGAATAGAACAAGGATTCGAAGAGCTTATTCCCAAACCCTTGCACTATAAATAATGGCCTTTAGGCCACGATGTAAGGTAGACTTCGATTGATATTGAATTCAGAACTTATGTTCTTTGTTTCCTTCAAGATTTTGCTTGTTGTTTCTTAGCTTAAGGTTTGGTATATTGTGACTCGAGGTATTCACCCTTGACTGCGTGGCACCGTTCGACCTGGACAATTAGGGTTCCTAGCTCATTATAGCTAGTGGGTCCAAATACTCTCCATCTGATTTCAAAGGTTATACTCGTTTGTTTTGTTACTTAGCTTATTGGTATAGGGCCATCACCCACGGTTGTGGATCGGTTCATATCAGCTGGTATCATAGCACAGTTTAACACTAGGACAATCTATCCAGTTATCTTTGTGTTTTTATAAAAATTTTGAAAACCCATGAAAAGTTTCATCTTGTTTTCTGTTTTCATTATGTTTCATTTCTCAATATTTCAATTGATTGTAAGGTCGAAAAACTTGTGGCCACGAAAAGAAAGAATAAAAAAGTGGTCAAAGAAAGAATTGACCAAAACAAAGCAAGGCCACCTCGCCAAGTTTGTTATAGGTTGAATTCAAGAAGAGGGTTGAAGTTGAAGTAGTATAGCTTTCGTTGCATTGAAATTATTTGAACCAAAACCCTAAAAATCTTATTATTTGCTTGTGCTTGATAAACGAGTCATAGAGTAGATTGTACTTGTGCCCTAGAGTAAACCCTAGGTTATAGGTTTAATTGTGCTACACGTCATGCTATTCTAAACTTGGTCACTTCGAAGAAACTTGCAAATGATTGAATTGAGCTTCAACTTTGTTATGTTTTTCACAACCCTAATTTGAGTGACTACTTAAATTAAACAGGATTGGTAAAATCAGAGTGTGTGTGTTTAGTTCATATTCTAGGTTAGAAATTTGTGAGGCCTTTGTTCTTTAAGTAATAATCATGGCAGATGAGAGAGTGGCAACCTTGGAGGCACAATTAGCGACGCTCACTCAAACCATCAGCACATTCATGGAGCGACAACAACGTGGAGGTGGAGTGCACAATGAGGAGATCCATCATCCAAGGAGGAATGTCCATGAGTCGGATGATGATGTGAGCAGCCTTAAGCTTTTAGTCCCTAAGTTTGTTGGTAAGGCGAATCTGGATGAATACATTGATTGGGAGTGAAGCATGGAAGACTTCCTAGAGTGCCATAACTATTTTGAGCGCAATAAGGTAACCATTGTGACTATTGAGTTTACTGACTACACTGCCTTATGGTGTAGTAAAATCAGGCAACATGTTCAAAGAGATGAGGAGGATCCCATCAATACATGGAGGGAACTTAAGAGGAAGATGATGAAAAAGTTTGTACCACCGCCTATAGAAGAAACTTACATACAAGGTTCAATCTTTGAAGCAAGGTAACGTGTCGGTGGAGGAGTACAACAAAGAGATAGAGATGTTGGTGACCAGGTTGGATCTAGGGAGGATGAGGAAGCAAGAGTGGCCAGATTCACAGGTGGACTACAAAGGGACATCCTGCACCAAGTCAACATAATCAACTACATTTATTATGAAGACCTAGTGGCCTTGCCATCATGTGGAGAGGAGTTAAGAATGGCATGGAAGGAGAGCCACGGCCACGCCACCTCAGCCAATGCGTTGGAGAGGAAGTTCTAGTGCTGGGAACACACCATGGAGGCCAAACCTACGAAGAATGGAGGATCTAGGCGAAACCTAGCAACTGCAGCCAAACCCCAAGGTTAAACCCTAATCCAGTTCTCTGTTTAGAATTCTAACCCATGCGTAGTGGTATCATGTGTTTCAAGTGCCAAGGCAGAGGACACAATAGCCAAAGATTGTCCAAATCAAAGAGCCATAGTGGTCAGAGAAGGAGAGGTCGTGACCGATGATGAGGAAGAGGAGGTAGAAGAAGAGATGGACACCGGGTCAGAAGATGGTGAAGAAGTCGCAATTGAAGGCCTCAAGAAATTTTCAGCCATGTACATCCACGCCCCAAGGCTAGATATTGAAGCCGACGCGACCATACTAGCCCAGCGGCTAAAGTGCCCATCGCGAACACACTGTCCAACGTGGACACCATGGACAAGGACACCGACCCCAACACATTGTCTGATGCGGACACCGTGCCCTACATGAAGGCTGATTCACAGGACATATATGAATGGAGAGCCAGTAGAGACCGGAGCTGGAGCCACTACAACAAAATGGAGTATTTGTGGTTGTTATTTTCCGTAATTGTGGAGGTTATAACCGCCACAATTGTAATAACTGTGGCGATTGCACGACCTCCACAATAAGGAAGTAAAACAACCACATAACGGTCCGACACAAACGAATAATAGTGGCGGTCAGGAACCGCCACAAATAAAGTACTGTGGCGATTATTTTGTGGCAGTTTTAACCACCACTACTATTAATAAATTACTGGCGGTTTAAATCACCACTAAATAGCCAAACATTTCATCTCGTTGACAATTGTGGCCAAATCTATATAGAAAACCCAAAATAGCCAATTTTGCTAACGGAGTTAATTTTTTTTTTTAACGGAAAAATGACTTGGCTAACAAATTGCTTAGCTGGAAAATAAATTTTCCATATAAACTAATAAAAAAACTTAAATTAAATTAAAAAAAATCTTCCCCATCTCCTCTCTCAACCCTTCGCCTTCCCTAGTCTCCGGCGACCAACGCGAAATCTATTTCTCTCTCAGTCGGAGTTACTCTCCCTCTCTTTATGCTCTTATACATTCTTCTCCGTCCACTCTCTCCATAACGACAACGACCTTTCTACTTCCATTCTCGCGTGGCCATACATCCGGTCAAAGCACCGACGTCACTCAATCTTCTGGCTCTGGAGGATCGCGTATGATGGTGGAATCCTCAAAATGGTGCCGTCGGCCACTTAATTTGGTCCTGTTTGGCTCTAAATCTACAGTTCTTCAAGGAAGTGGAAGTGAGATCCGGTGAAGGATGTACCTATTTTGATCCTCTCGAGAATCGTGAAGAGTGATCTCACAAGAAGTCAAACGGTATAGTCGTGAAATGATCCACGGCGAAACGGCTCGGAGGTTTCTGATCTTTGATTGGTGGCAGAGAACCTTCTGCTGAAACTCCATCGAATTGGATCTATTTTAATTCCAGTCTCCCATCCCAGCCTCCTTTTCCCATCCTCCGGCTTCCCCCTCTCTGCCTTCTTCCCTCCGCCAACCTCCGTCGCCTTCCCCCACCTCCTCTGCTCTTTCACCCTCCTCCATCGCCTTCCCCTTTCACCCTCTTCTCTGCCTTTTTTCTCCCCCCTACTCCCCTCCCAACCCATGAATCTAGATAGGGATACATATTAGGTTTGATTGACGATGAAGAATTAGGGATTAGGATTTATTATTTTTCTAATTTGAACAAAAATAAAATATGTGGCAATAAAATCTTAATTGGCACCTATTTAATTTTTGTTGTAGTTGAGTTGGCATCATAAATCCTACTTGTCGATGCCAACTCAGCTCTTCTCTGACTTTCCGTTATCTCTAACGAAAGTGACATTTTTTCGTTAATTTTGTGGCCATTTTGGGTTTTCGATATAGGTTTGGCTACAATTGTCAGCGAGCCGAAAGGTTTGGTCATGGAGATGTATTTACCCTAAGTTTTAGCGGTTCTAGGTAGCTGAAGCATTTACATAGTGGTGGTTCTGGGTAGCTTTATTGGGGGTTATAAACGCAAATATTGCTATGAATTTTCCAATTTGCAGCAGCCAATTCAGCTCACCAATTCGTCCATTAAATGGCACCTGCAAGTCACACCATCTCAAATAAACTACTACTTACAGCACATAATAATTCAAGTACCATATCACCATTTAACTTTCATGATCATCATCCGAAGGTACCATATCACCATTTAACTATCATCATCGTCATCTGAAGCCTAAATTAACACACTAGAATGCAAGTACTATATAACATACTAGACAATATAGTGAGATACAAGTACCATATCACCACCTAACTATTATCATCCGAAGTTGAATTGTCCCAGTAGGGGAACAATTCATCATCACCATCATCATCCTCATCTTCACCCTCACCAACTTCTTTGTCCTCCTCAACTGCAACATCGTCCTCATCATCATCATCATCAGACTCCTCATCGTCATCATTCGCAACACCTTTTCCTATAGCTGGTGTGACTATGTAATCATCGGATTGTCATAATCACCCAATCCAGTATCATCTCCACTCGCCTGCAGAGAGTAAAATACTATCATGAAAATTTAATAAAATCAAGTTATCTCGACTAACTAAGATACTTATATATAAAATCAAGTTATCGGGATTACATTTCTCATTTTCTCAATTGATGAAGAACCTTTCTTCTTACCCTTTAATCTTGCCATGAACTTCTTGAATTTTCATTCCATTTTCTTCTCGATATTCTCCTCTGCTTCCTTGACTTTACGACCGATTTCAGCTTGCATCCTCTCCGCATACGCTCGATCCATCTCCTCTTTCACATGAGCAATCGTAGAGGCATCGACATTATGTTGAGTTGGAGCCATTGATTATCCAGAAGAACCAAAAGCAGCATCAAACTACAAAATAGTGTTAATCAATAATGTAATCACTATCTGAACTAATAATGTAGATTAGATTAGATTCTTACCACTCATGGGTAATAGCCAAAACTCTTTCCACGTACTCTTCCAGAGTGCTCTCCTCCAGATGCGGCATCTAAAGCTTGGTGCACCACATCCAAAGAGTCACCAGGTCCATGATGCTTAGGAACTTCTGGCTGGTTCTCATAATGTTGAATCATTCACTACAAAAGCAAGAAAAACACTTAAAACTAACCATTTTAGTAGCAAATCAATTACTTCATAAAGATAATTACTGCTAACAGTGCAACATCAGAGGAGAATGTTCCATCTTCTAATTCGTGTGCATGCAGCCAAATGAAACCTCTGGATGGCGTATAACCAAGCTCAGCCGTCAATTGTGCTTGCATTGTATTATATGGCCTAACCCCTTCCCCGTTTTTCCTAACTTGCTTTGCTTTGTTTGCCTTATTTTTTGCCACAATTTCCTATCAATTCAAAACAAATATGTTGTTAATTCCAAATGACAAACATTCAACAAGATCATAACGAGTTTTAAAAGTTACTTACTCTTCTCCGGGCTTCTCTGCGTATGGATAGAAATTCACACCAATCAAGGCTGCTAGCTCCTCTTGGGCCTGACGACGAGAGCAAATTCCTATCAACACGCCCATTCATGCCTATTGCTCTCTCGACCGCTTGTTTGTATGCAAAATTCCTTTTTCTTGACCAAGCTCTACCCAATTGTTTCATGATGTAAGCCTTAAGAGGCAATAACTCGTGGGCCAAGTAAGCAAACTTTGGCTGATTAAATTCAAACAAGAGGTTAGTAACAATACACATATACCATCAACTATAACAACAAATTATGAAAATAATTACCTCAAAGATATTTCTCCATACACGATCTTTATACGGATTCAACCCGTGATCTCTCCACTCAGCGAATCTAGGGGTAGTGTAGTTAAGTCACCAACAATAATTCCAATATACCGTATGAGAAACTCATATGTATGGCCTCCCTCTAGAAGTACTCCATCAAGTAATCGCACCACTACTTTCAATTTTGGCCCCAAGGTTGCTTCTGCCTCTTTTACCTTCAACCCCATAAGAGAGAAGTTTCCACTAGCATCTGAAATTTTCGAATGCACGTAGGTCAAAGAACACAACTCTTAACATTTTAACATTACAAGTAAGTTAGAAGAAACTTACCTACAACCTCACAGTTCCATTTTCTAGGGGTTTCCCTTGCCGGCAAGACTACCACCAGTACGACCACCACCACGACCACGACCATCACAACCACCACCATCACCACCAGCAACTAACTCATCCATATTCATAGTCCACAAAATCTAAACAAATTACAAAACAATACTCGAATTTATTTCACTTGCATAATTTTTTACAACAGAAGGATAAACTACTAATTTCAATCTACTCATCAGACTCTCGTAACTCTGCCATAAGATTATCCCTAGCCAATGTCTCATACACAAAATCAGGAATGTCATCTGTTACAGCAAGATTTTGAACTGTAGACAATAACCAATCATCTACTGAGTTACTAAGATCTTCTTCCGACGAATTGTACATGTCTCTTGGTTTGAAATGAACTGGTATGCACCACCCATTATCGGTCTTGTCTTCAATGTAATATACCATTCTTGCATCTCTTGCGCTGATGTATGGTTCATGTGTATCTCTATCACATTAATCATGAGTGTGACTAAAGTTAATTTTTGTGAAGCCCAAATCATCTGTCTTCCTCCATGACGGGTTCATTGTTTCTGCCCATTTGCATTTGAACAATGTAGTGTATCTACCGTAGTAATTCAACTCCACAATATCAACCAATATGCCATAGTAATACATATCACTACGAATGGGATTTGTGTCTCCTGCACTGGACACACTAGCGATGTCAAAGGTTCCACAAACTCCACTATTTTGTGTTTTCCTTAACTGCTTGACGTGCCAATAATCAACTAAGAAAGTATGATTATTAAAAATCAAGGTCGTATTCCACGGGGTTCTCTCAATGGCTAATACTCACACTTCTCATAGACAGTCTAGACATTTGAAATTGGTTTTGGTTTGATTAAGAAATTCAGAAGCAAAGGCAAAGACTAGCAATACTAACAATGGTTAAACAAGAGACCAAAGTGGTTCAAATCAAAGACAAAGGAGGTTCACTTGGAAGGATAGTTTCATCATGCTCAACAAGAGGACTAATTGAATAAACAAGCCAATCAAGGTTGAGTTTGCAATCGGATGACCATGCAATTCACTTCTTTAGACTCAATGCACTATCGTAGTACCAAATCCCTATCCTAGCACCACTCAACTTAGGCTTCGCTCTCAAGCTAAGTGACTAAGGATGCACTCTAAGTGTTTGATGAAATACCAAGTCACAAAACCCTCTCCTATAACTATATGACCACAAGGGTAGGCACAACACTCTCATATCAATGTCTTAACACTAAGAGAATCACCAAAAGACCTATTAAAGCTCAATTGAATGAAAAACCAAGTGCACACCAAGTGTTCGATAAAATGTCTAAGAGAGAAATCATGCAACTATGGTTTAATAAGATGATCTAATCTCTTAGAACACACTCACTTCAATTCCTAGACCTACAATCCATGCAATCCTAGCACTCTCATGCATCACATCACATTGAATAGACCAAATCAAGCAAACATGGCATAAAAATGGCATTAAGAACAAGTCTAGAAATCATCCTCATACAACCAAGATCAATCGTGGCCAATCTATACAATCATGCCTCTATCATGGCACAACTAATCTACCCATCCAAGATGAACCCTAGAAACTCAGGCACACTTGGCCAAGGGAGTAAAGAGAAGAGAAAGATGATTGGTCACCAAGAACACCATGGATGAATCCTTGTGATGATCTTCACTTCTCCACTTGTAAGCACTTCATGCAATATTATATGCAAGTCGTGCTTCTTCAACCCAGAAATTTTTCGCCTATCTGAGTCTATACACCTAGAAATGTTACTAGCATATCCATCAGGGAATTTTATACCTTTCATAGTCTCGAGCATTAAAGTAATGTCTTGTCTGCTCAACGTGAACAACGCAGCAGGACATTTTCCATCTTTCGTTGGCCACAATTCCTTCCTAATCTTCATTGCCTTTAAGTCAAGTCTTGCTTTTAAATTCTCCTTACTTCCTTTTTCATTAAGCAATGCGCACAGTATATTGTCGGATACATTCTTCTCGATGTGCATCACATCAAGATTGTGTCGCAACAAGTTGAACCTCCAATAAGGAAGTTGGAAGAAGATGCTCTTCTTCTTCCAATACTCCTCATCATTTCCATATGCACCGATATCATTGTCGTCACCACGTGCTCTCTTCTTACCTTTGTTTTTAGGATGTTGTCCATGTTTCCCAAATGTAACATGCATTTCTTGTAATTGCTCAAGAATCTCTGTCTCGGAAGGATAAACTTAGGGCTGGAAGTTGGCCCGCCGGGTAGTGGGTACCCGCGAGCCTGGCCCGTTTCTTAATGGGTAGTGGGTACCCATTACCCGAATGGGTTCGGGTTACGGGATGGCTTTTGAGACATATGGGTACTACTCGAATGGGTAATACCCGTGGGTACCCATTAAGCCTGTTTGGCCCGAACTATTAAATTTATTATTATTATTAAAAAATAAAATCCCTAACTAATAAACTAAAATAATAAATCCATTAATCTCTTGCATCTGAATGTCTGAAAAATAAAATCTGATTCACCGTGAATCCCTAAGGCCTAAAGGGGGCTCGTCTCTCTTCTCAGTCCTAACCTGTTATTAGCTGGTATTGTTCTATAATCCTATTGTTGAATGTTGCTGTTGTAGTGTTGTAATGTTGTTGGGAATTTGGGATTTCTATTTCATCATCATTTTGGTCAAGGCGTTATTGGATTTTATCACTTTGTCTAGGCGTTTTCACTTTTCAAACAAAGTGGCTGGTGCAGTTTGGTTAGTGCAATTAGTTGGAACTTGGAAGGTGTTTAATTTATTTAATAATGGAATTCATCAAGTAATTAAAATTAAGTAATTAATTAAAGTAATTTTTAAATTTTTTTATAGTGGGTTTAGTGGGTACCCCGACCCGATCCCATTATCATTAATGGGTACCCACTACCCGAACGGGTTCGGGCTATGGGATGACTTTCGAGGCTAATGGGTACCCACTACCCGTTCCTTAATGGGTATGGGTACCCGAGCCTGTCCCATTAGCCATCCCAAGATAAACTGGAGGTTCGTGTTGATCAATCGTGCCATCAAACCATCTTGCCTTTGAATGCAATATGTGACCTTGTGGCAAGAAGCGACGACTACCAAGAAAACAAAACTTTCCTTCATTCTTAAGCCGTCGAGACAGTGTATCTAGATTACATGATGGACATGCTTTACTAGAATATGTGTTCCACCCTAACAACAAGCATAACCCAGGGAAATCACTAATCGTCCAGATTAGCGAAGCTCTCATCTTGAAAGTCGCTTTGCTTCTAGCATCATATGTCTCAACTCCTTCCCACAAGATGTTTAACTCATCAACAAGTGGTTGGAGGTAAACATCTATGTCATTCCCAGGTTGTTTCGGCCCATGAATTATACTCGAGAGAATTAGACTAGGTTGCTTCATGCACAACCAAGGCGGAGAGTTGTAGGGCACTACTACAACATGCCATGTGCTGTGACCGATACTTTAAACCCAAAAGGATTGAATCCATCTGTAGAGAGATCGAGACATAAATTTCTTTGCTCCTCGGCAAACTCGTGATATAAGCTATCAAAGCTCTTCTAAGCCTGAAAGTGGATGTCTGATCTTACCATCCGAGCTTTGACTAGTGGCGTGCCAAACCATGTTCTCTACAGAGCTTGGAGATGCAAAGAACTGTTGAAGACGCGGTATCAATGGAAACTATTGAAATACCTTCTCTGGTTGTGGCTTACGTACCGGTCTCACTAACAATGGTGCTATTCTTTGTTCTAGGCAACTTACACGTCGTACACTCCAACTTATCTGCATTAACACCGGTGTACAACATACAGTCGTTCTTACATGCATCAATCTTCACGTAATTCAATCCCAACAACTTTATGTCCTTCTTTGCCTCATAACAAGATTTTGGCAATTTTGCAAACCCGAAAGCGTCTCTCAATAACTCCAATATCTTCTCTATTGCGTTGTAGCTGATTTTATACATGTACTTGATATGGTACAAACGCAACAAAAATGACAACCTAGAGAAATTCAGACAACCTTCCTACAAAGGTTCTCCTCCTTCTTTCATGAGCTTGATGAAATCATCATTACCCTCCACACTAGGTCCAGCTGCTGCATCAGGAGTTGGGAGTTCCGTCTCCTCATTCATTACTAGTTTCGCTCGCTCTTTCTACAACGTGGTCAACCCCATTGGAAGCGTCATGTTCCCCACCCTGACCGAAAGAATCTCTAACAAGATGATGAATTGTGTTAATCTCAGTGGCAATTGGGACCTCTCTTCCTACATCATCCACTGTTTCTCTATGATGAGTCCACACGATGTAGCCTTCAGGAAATAGTTTTGGTAACAGATGACACCATACGTCATATCTCGTTTGGAACTTTCTCATTCCACACTTTGAACAAGGGCAAATGATATGGTCCCCTTCCCCGGAGTTGTTGAAATCAAAGTCAAGAAATTGTTCAACTAACACAATATAATCTCGAGTGTAGCGAGGTTGTGTAATCCAAGATTTGTCCATAATTACTTGCTCTACCTATTGAAATCTTATTAGTAAAGGCAAATTGAAGTTAGAATTCAATGTCAGAAGTTAATTAGTCAATCTTAGCTAAATTATTATTCAACCTATACAAAGCATAGCAGTCAAAGCATGTTCAAAACATATATATATTAGCATGTTCACAACATATTTGTCATATTCAAATCCTATTAACTAAGTTCAAGATCACAAGATATTTAGTCTAATTGAGCTTAGATATGCAATTAAAGTTTTTATTTGACATTGAATAACACATTTGAATTAAATTTACATACAAATTAGTATATTATATGACACTACAAGAAAATTAATCATTGGTCACGGTTTTTTAGTCACGGTTTTAGAAACCGTGACTAGTTAGTCACAGTTTTTAAAAATGGTGACAATTTAGTCATGGTTTCGTATGAATCGTGACTAAATCTGCTACGGTTTTGTATGAACCGTGACAAACTAGTCACGATTTCCAAAAACCGTGACCAATTTGTCACGGTTCCTTTGAAACCGTGACAGATTTAGTCACGGTTCATACGAAACCGTGACAAAGTATTTACCAAACCAGCCCACTGCCACTGCCACGCTGTTAATCTGTGGCTGGCTTTCTTTTTTCACACAATCCTTCTTATTCAGTACTCCTTATTCTATCCTTCTTCTAGCTTTCTTTCTTCTTAATCTTCATTCCTTCTTCTTCATCTTCACTCCTTCTTCATCTCTTTCTTTTATTGCCGGCGATTTCACAACACCACCAGTAAACAGAACCTCTTCTTCTTTAGATCTGAAGCACTACCCCCTCTGCCATTCCTAACAGAATCAGATGCAGAATCATCTGGAGCTTGAAGGCGGCGGGATTCCGATTCCGATTCCAGATGGAGGAAATAAACTCTGAGCTTTGGGAGGAGGCAGCGATGGAATCACAAGCGACGGGGATCTGGAGCTTCACAGACGGCGGGGATCTGGATCGAGCTTGAAGGCGGCGGGGATCTGGAGCTTGAAGGCGGCGGAGATGGAATCGACGGCGGCGGCGGCGGCGTTATCAAAGGCAGCCAGATTGTAAATTTTCATTTTTTTATTAGTTAAAACTGTAATTAGGTTATTTTGACAATATAAATAAATTCAGTGACTGATTCGCAATTAATTGGAATATCTTGTAAACATTTTAATTTCATGGATCATTTTGCATAGTTGAGGGTCTGGACCTGTAATTCATGAAATTAACTAATGGGTCACTAAAAATTTCAATAGAACAATTTGGTCATCTAATTTGTCACGGTTTTTTAAGAAACCGTGACTAAAATGATCATTTTTTGTCACGTTTCTATTGAAATCGTGCTAAATTAGTCACAGTTTCTATTGAAATCGTGACTAAATTCAGTCACGGTTTATTGAAATCGTGACTAAATTCAGTCACGGTTTCCATAGAAACTGTGACAAAAATAATAGTCACGGTTTCACTAGAAACTGTGACAAAAAATGGTCATTTTAGTCACGGTTTACTGAACCGTGACTAAAATTTTTAGTCACGGTTTTTACCGTGACTAAAAGTGCTAAAAACTGTGACTAAAGTCCTTTTTTCTTGTAGTGTGAACATGGTTGAATATGCATTTTTTCAGAAAAATTACACTACACAATTTTTAATGCTATTGACCAATTTTTTATGCAATTAAACTTATATTTGTCATATTCAAATCATATTCAAATCCTATTAACCAAGTTTAAGATCACAAGATATTTAGTTTAATTGACTTTAGATATGTAATTAAAGTTTTTATTTGACATTGAATAACACATTTGAATCAACTTTACATACAAATTAGCATATTATATGAACATGGTTGAATATGTATTTTTCAAAAACTTATATTACACAATTTGTAATGCTTAGTTGATTATATGCTATTGATCACATTATGCTCAATATTATCTTTAGTACTGTACTAATAATTTAAAGAATCACTAACTTGGAATGTTCGGTCAAAAAGTCAGATTCAGCTGAAATCCTTCCTCAATCAAAGTCAATCCAACCTCCGACACAATCATACAACGAATAATTTTGACATCCAAATCACATCCAAGTCCGATAAACAAATCCCACTTGTCAAGATTACAAAGTCATGAAACTGATATACACAAAGTTCACTCAATTCATCACACGAGCATTATTTAGCCATAGATATTCGGGAACAAGCATGCAAACATATCTACATTCATCAGAAGATCAATCTCGAAGCAACAAATCATCAAAATTCGCCCATGTACTCACGCCGATGGAAGGCGATTTCTCTTAAATGGAGGTGCACCAAAGTTGTACTTCAGGGATTCTGATGCGAGCGTAAAGGAAGGCCAGAGTTGGGATACCTCTTGATCTCAACCCAGGTATCGTCCAACTCAAGGACGTTAAACGAGAGCACTTCGTGGGAGGCAACCCACGGTTGGAGTCCATTTTGAATTTTTGAGTCAGTTTTTCATCATTCAAGTTGGTTTCAAGAGGATTCAAAAGTGTCAGTTCGTGGTTTATAATTTTTAGTGTGTGTATCTCGTGTTCTCGGTTATTTTCCAATTTATTTGGGATTTGTTTGATTTTTGTCGATTTTGTTACAAATTTTCAAAGTTCAGTTTGTCAATTTTACAATAATATAAAATCTAGTGTCAAGTCTAAAGTTCGCGCCGAAAACTTCAAAGTTTTCGGCGAAATCTTTGTCGTTTTAATTAAATTTCCAGCGTCGTGTTTTCGAAAACTGTTATCAAACAACTAACTTTTTGCCAAAAAGTTTGGTGTCTGTCAATAAATATTTTTCAATGAAGTTCTCGACGAGAACTTCACTGTTTTCGGCGAGAACTTTGGGTCTGCAAAAAAATTTTCAAAAAATAATAAAAACGAAAAATTCAACAAAATCTCTCTCCGTGACCCTCTTCGTTTGACTTTCTTATGTGTGGATCCGGGACACTTGTCCAGGTTTTCTTTTGATCTTTCTAGTGTTTTTGTTTTGTAGGATTTTTGTAGCTGCTTCACTCCGTTCTGAGCTCTCCGCCTCATCCTCGACATCGATCATCACCATCTAGGTATTTCAGACAACTCTACCATATCTTAGTTCTGTGTGGACACAATCTGATTTAAGTGTGGGGTAGGATTCTAGAAGAATTGTGTTGAATATGTTTGCCTCTCTGTGATTTCGTGGTTCATTTTAATTCCTCTAGCTAGAATTACTCGGTTCTTGACTTTTGATGTTAAGTTGACTTCAATTTTTCACAATGATGCTTAGACTGCGTAATTTGGAACCTGTAACCAACATGTCTGCATTGATGCTAAATGAACCTGGTCAGAACAGAAATTAGAATCACGCTTGTAGTGTCACTTTGAATTGCACGAAAATGATCGACTCCGACTAGCAGCCAATTGTGAGCTTTTGATCCGTTGCACATAACTAGAAAATTTTAGTCTTTTTGAGTGACTTTCTCGTACTTTGAATGAGTTAGAATTTGCATGAGACATATTCGAGACCACACGATAACACGAGTACTAGGATGATAGAGACACCTTGAATTGCTACTAAAACCAGAAGCTATCCCGACATTTATTCCCCTAGGTGTAAAGCCTTATGCTTGGCTTGTTCTTTTAGTTCGATATTACGTTACATCCATTTCTCATGTTTTGGTTCTCTCCGTTGATCCCATTGGTAGTAGTTTGAGATTAGCTTAACCAGAAGTCGGTCTGTGGTGACTTGCCCAATAGCTAGAATCTGGTGGTCTTAGCTGGTATGTCCAGACGTGTAAACCACTCTAGCAGCTAAAAAAAATTTAGCACTAAAAGAAAAAGAAGAAAAGAGAAAAATACAAAAAAAATCCCAAATAAAATTACAACTCAAGTAGTAGTTAGAAAATCAAATTGTTCTTCTCCTTACATAAGAAAGAACAAAAGCAATAAATGTAGAAAGAAAGAAAAATTTAGAAAAAAATAAAAATAAAAGTGCTAAGTTGCTTGAGGGTATCTTCGGACGAGCATACATTATTCTATTCCGGGTATGGTTATGTGGTAGGAATCCATAGGTCTTGATTCGAGGGAGGTTAGTCGATTGCTACACCGCACCATACACATCATCATCATACATCCCTTCATCCATTCATCATAAACCCTTGTAGTGTAGGATTGTTACAGTCCACTACAAAGTCCTTTTGATTAGTTTCTCGTGTTTTTACCGTGGTGGAGATTGTGGTCGAAATGCAAACCTATGACAGAATTCGGTCGAGAGAGTGATTGAGAGCTTAAACACGTTCTTAAACACATAGTGTGAGAGTTCCCCTATTGTACTAAATATTTTCTATGTGAGGAAGTCTGGTCGGTTCGGTCGGCATTGTGCATGATTGGTGATTGCTACTTGTTGTGTGCAGAAAATAGTGAGACCAGTTTGTTTGGTTGATGTGTATGCATGTCTAGGTTAATTGTTCTAAGTGTAATGGTGTAAATTTCATTGTTTAGACTTGAATCTCAATTTAACTGATCTTGTCATTTGTGGACTTGAGTGTGTTCTAAATTCACTTTGCTTGAGGACAAGTAAAAGGTTAAATGTAGGGTGATTTGATGACACTGAATTTACAGTAATTATCTTCTCATATTAAACTACAGCCCTTTTCCAGATCCAATGCAGAAACGGATCAGATTCAGCCCTATTTAAGCAACCTTCAGCCCCAACTTCAATACATTCAATTTTTAGAGAAGAGCCACGACTTGGAGAGTTTTTAGATCATCCTTTGGAGTCCCGGAAGACGCTCGGAGCTTAGGAGTTGAAGATTTTCAAGATTGAAGTTGCACGGAATCGTCGAAATTAGGTTTTGCAGTTTCTGTTTGTTCTTCCTTTCTGAGATAAATTCTTTTGTGATTTTTGAATCTTGTTTACTAGAGATGAATAGCTAAAAATCTTTAACCTTAGATTAGATAAACCCTAAGTGACCCAAGGCTTTAAAGCGGTCATGGATCAGCGGTAATTAGATCTTTATTCAGACAGTTTCTTATTCATAATTAATTTGTTCTTAATTCGTGTTTCTTTTCTACCTTGATCACCTAGATTAGTTTCCCGTTCAAATAAGGATAGTTGGCGAACGTCCGCCTTGTTTTAGAACTTCAAATCAAATAATTAACCTATTCAATGGATTATGCCTTTCGTAGGAACCGTTTAGGGTTAATTCGTTTCTAGAAAAACTCATTAAAATCAACCAGTTGCACCAATTAGTTATCAGTTGCAGAAGTGAACGCACAAATGGTTAATTAATCGTGGTAGTTAGTTCGATAGAGCGAACGTTCGTGAACTTAGTCCTAAGGGTAAGGAGTTGTGACGGTGTCTAAGAACTGAATGAATTAGGATTGAAAGTCGCCGATTTTGTGATCGCCAATGCTGTGGTAATCTCAGAGGGTTTCGAGTCTGAACTTTTATCTGTCTTTGTAAACAACCTTAATCAATCAATCTGGTTTTTAATTCAATTTCATTTCCTTTGCGTAATAGTTTAGAAGTCGTGGAACTCACACCACGCAACTTGATTTTAAACCTGAATTTTTGCCAGCTTCATTGACTAAATAATTTGAAGAAACCCTTGGAATTCGATCTAATCTACTTTTGTAGGTTAGTATTTACCCAATTTTTAGACGTTATCAGTGACCTATCTAACTTACCACTGATTGACCATTCATTTACGTGGATTCAATATAAGGATCAACCAAACTATGTGGAGGAAAGACTCAATGGAATATTAGTAAATGATGAGTTCAAGTTGACATTTTCATAGGTTGAACTTTATGGGCTTACCAATTTTCATATTGCATGTTTATTGGCTGACAATAGTGGATCCAAATAATGATCTCTCATTTCGGTGTTCTATGAGGAAAATAGCCGAGTTTGTCCCAAAGAAATTGAAGTTGCATATATATATTTTTTCAGGACATCCCCCGAAGAGATATATATATCGTAGACCGTGAGCCAACCTAAGAGATAAAAAAAGAAAAACAACGGGGGAGGGGGAGGGGGTGGAGATTTATCCACCAACAAAATAACCTAACCCACAGGTCTTAAGTTGATCAAGTTTGAAGAATTGGTAAAAAACCAAAGCCGCTTTGGCAAGACCGTGTGCAACGCTATTTTGAGCCCTTGGAATTGTCTTATATTCAAGACAAACAAGCTCATTAATCAGTTGTCTAATTTCATGAACAATTGCCCTAACCAAGGAATGTAAGACCTTACTTTGAGCTATTTTAATTTTAACTTGCTGTGCATCACCCTCTAACACTATGCTTTTAAATTTGATTCCAAACACAAAAAGATGGTCTCTTTAAGAAGTTGCATATATGAATGCTCACATTAATTAAGTCAAATTTTAATCTATAAGAATAGGTATGATAACCGGTCCCCTACTTCTTTGCCAAAATATCATCATATAGTCAACCAACAAATCAGTCTAAAAATTAATATAAAATCAATCAAAAAAATGAATCGTTTAAATTTTGAGTGCTACCATATTTCGTACAAGGATTTTGAAATTTCAAATTTTACAAATTTTACATTATTAATATTTAAGAAAATTCACCGCTAATGGTAGTATTGATAATGTGTAATTAATAACCTAAACTATTTTTTTTTAACATTAGCTGACACCTTATTTTAAGGGAGAAGTGGATTCGAGGGGCTTTTATTGCCAACTTCATCAGTTTGGGCTCTTCTTGTCTATTTTTGTTTCGGTCTCTTTCTACTCGAGATGAAGCGGACACTTCTTGTTAAGAGGGAGATGCTGACTCGAGGGTTATAGACTTCTTGTGTTGGGTTGATCTTTGTCTTTCGCCTATTAGGTTGGCTGTAACTCTCAAATTTAGGTTTATGCCTAAATTTGTTCCATTTTGGTGAATAAATCCCCATAATTATTCATAATTTTTTTTTTACATTTCTTACTACCAAAAGAGATCTCCTTGTACATCTTCATCATCTAATACTACACTGACCACTACACAGCAGGTTACTTGTCGTTCGATTTGTTGTAGATCGCGCACATCGCATCTACCCCACACAACGATGAAAAATCCTTGGTAATTCATTAGTCATTCTCAATGCTTCTTCCAAATATAATTGTCAAATATTATTGTTAAGATTATCATTAATTAAATAAATAATAATTATTTAATTTAAGTGTCGCTCCACATATCGACTTGTTGCTTTTGCTCTCTAAAATAAATTGCTTTTGCTCTCTACTCCTCAATAATTCCTACAACAAAAGTCTGCTTCTAAATAAATTGCTTCACCTTCTCAATAAAATGGCGGAGGTGACCGGAGAGGGAAACCGCGATGAAGGGGTGGAGGGAGATTTGGACACGACGTTGACATGGAAACGAGGATGGTAAGCAGCTGCGGCGAGGACGAACCAGTCATGGCTCAAACACGGCTGCGAGTCTCTGGCTTGGAGTGGGGAGTCTCGTCGGCTGATTGATGGCTCAGTCGCAAATAGTGGTGTGGCAAATAGTATTTTCTACTGCAAATTACTACATGAAATAGTGATTGTTGTAACAAATATCAGCTATTTGCCACTGCATTTTCATGCCGCAGTAATTTTGCAGTTTCTAAAAGTAAAAAAAAATTTAGTGAGGGTAACCACAGAGAGATAAAGAATTTTAGATCTGGTTGATATTTGGATCGAGAAGAGGAATGCGGTGGATCTGGAGGTGTTGAGGAAGGCGACAGTGAATATGACGACGGAGGTGGCGAGGAGGGAGAAGGCGAAGAGAAAGACGAGGTAGAAGATCTGGACGACGAGAAGGAACTAGTGTGGCGGTGGTGGAATTACGGTGCCCGGTGAGAACAAAATAGTCAAAAAGGGACATTTTACAAAAGGACCAAATTGCCCCTCTAATTTTGGTTGGATCCAGGTCCAAAGGTTGGACGCAGATCCGGAGCCTGATATAGTTACTATAAGAAAATATAATTTTTAAGGACAATGTATAAAGTGATTTAAAATATTAAATTTTATAAAATATATTGCATTAAATATATTTTTAGTTTTATTTTATGATGTTTTTGCCGCTAATTTATTGTAAATGATATATTTTTTTCTGAGCAAGACTCTAATCTTACTCACTCATAGGGCTGCAATCAAGCCGAGCTGAGCCAAACTTTCCCCGGCTTGAGCTCGAATTTAAAAAAAAGTGAGTTCGAGCTCGATTCGTTAAAGTATTTAACGAACCGAAGTTTGAGCTCGAGCCCGAACTCGACTCGAAAATTGAAAACGCACACTACTTGGCTTGTTTACAGAGCGCGATTCGAGCTCGTTTACGGAGTTCGATTCGAGTTCCTTTAAGATTGTAAATTATAAATTTTTTTATGTTGCCTATATCTTTGCCCAAAAAATCATCATATAGTCAACCAACAAATTAGTCTAAAACTCAATCCAAGAAATGAATCATTTGAATTTCTAGTGCTACCATATATAACTTCATATAAGGATTTCAAAATTTCAAACTTTAAAAAATTTATATTATTAATATTTCAGAAAAGAAACCACTAGTTATAGTGTTGATAATGTGTAATTAATAACCTAAACTAATTTTTTAAACTTTGCTTACTACCGAAGTCACAATCACACATGTATGTAATTAATAAAAATGGTAATAAATGATTAATAAAAATAAAAATTTGTGATGGATGGTGCACCATCCATATATTTTACTGTTCGATCAGATAGCTCTCCATGTGCGTCCCCTTTCATCAACTGTTCAGCCAAAGAGAACTCCTTGTACATCTTCATCATCTAGTATGGCTACACTGGCCACTACACTACGGGTTCCTTGTAGTTCGATTTGTTGTAGATCACACACATCCGCGTCTACCCCACACAACGATGAAAACTCCTTGGTAATTCATTAGTCATTCTTAACGCTTCTTCCAAATCTAATTGTCAAATATTATTGTTAAGATTATCAAATTAATTAAATAAATTTAATGAAAATAATTATTTAACTTAAGTGTCGCTCCACATGTTTGAATGTAATTCTTATGAGGAGAGATTTGAATGGTTTTTTAAACTCATACGTTAAAATCTATGGACCATGGAGTTATATGGTTGGGGAGAAAAAACATTTTTATTTATAGAATAAAATATCTTTATCAGTTTACAAACATGCTTTTCTCACTTTCTTGATCATGACTAAATATTCATGAAACATGTACTCACAAAGAATTCAATTATACAAATAAATACTATTAAAAATTGATGCAAGTATGCAAGGAGTCACCTTCTCGAATGAGCTAGATGCATAATATAGACAAATATTGTGAAATGGTAAATGTCATTTAGTTTTTGTTGAGAATTTTAGTACTAAATATTTATTGATAAGAATTAAGCTCAGCCAAATTAACAAATGTTGTTAAAACTGACATAAATCATGATACATAAACACCATAAGTAGCAATTATAAATAATATAATTAGCTAATATAAGTAACCTAATTCATAAATTACTATTCATTGGAGTAAGAGATATTATACCAAATTGATATGAAATTGAGTCATTAGCCGATGAATAATTATTTCTTTCCGAAGCCTTCCATCCCATCTCCTAACAATCGAACTAGATCACAGATAAAATTAAAATTATGAATCCAGTTTCTGTTAGCAACAACAAAACCACTTCAAAATTAAAATGTCAAATAATGTGAAAGCTAGAAAACATAAATGATGACTTACCTAAATCAGCAATCTGATTCACATCCATTTTTAATTGAATCTAAAAGACTAGATAAATCATCGAACCAAATAATTGACGAAGTGCGAAAGCATAATATTTTAAGATGACATGGGAAGAAAGAGGACATAATAGCATTAATAGTTATAGACGACGTAATAAGGAAGAAGATGACATTTTCATATTTATAGATAAATATAAGCGTGTTACGTATCTATTTTGAATTGGTATTATTCTAAATTAATCACCACAAATTAAATTTTGACCTATAAATTAACTAATCACTTAATCTCCGCAAACAACCACTACATTTACCTACAATCAATCGATGAGCTATTTATCTCATGTTCTTTATTAAATCATGTTGAAACTTTTATCTAAATCTTAAGAACCATGAGAAATTAAGTATAAAGGTCAAAGTCAATGAAATATTTAAGAGTGAATATTAAAAGTTGATTCATATTTAGATTACAATATATATATACAGGAGAAAAATTAGGAATCAAAGATGAACTAAGTCAAAATTAAATATTTTTTCATTAACTTAAAATTGTGGAGATAATTTTAATTAGAGTGTGATATAGTAGTAGTAGATCAACATCCAACCTTTTGCAAGGGTTGGAAAGTTTCCAACCTTTTCTCAATCATTAGATCACTCTTTGACCTTTTGACCAATCCAATGGTGTAGATTGTTAGGGGTATTTAGGACTTTACACACATAATTTATTTTTTATATTTAAATTAAATACTTAATATTCTTAGGTGACTGGCCGGCGGCTCTCCAGTGATCGGCCACCATTTCCGGCAATTTTCGGTGAACGACCCCATCGCCGTTGATTTTTCCAACGAGACTCAGACGACCGACCAACCTCCAGCGAGACTCTGTCGATATTTCCAGTGAAGGCATGTTAACTAGTTAACACCTTTTTTGCTGATAACTAGTTAACAAAGTTTTTTACTGATAAACTAGTTAACATGGTTTTTAAACTGATAACTAGTTAACAAGATTTTTTGTTGACAACTTGTTAACAAATTTGAACCTGATAACTAGTTAACGAATAATCATATACTAAAAAATTTAACAAGATTTTTTGTTAACAGGTTATTGATGAGATGTAAATTAGCGGTTCAAATACTATCCAACAAAAGTAGGATAGATCGTATTCCCCGGGTTTTCTTCTCAACGTTTACTCATAGTGACTAGCAACTATTCAGGTTTAAACAAGTTGTTGTGGTGTGAGTTCCACAAACTTCTACTACTTAACATGCAAGGAAAGTAAATAACTAAGACTAGCAGATTGATTGATTAAATGATTTGGTTTGGTTTTCGATTAACAAACAAGAGATTAGACTCGAATTCCCCTAAGATCACTAAGGCATTGACATTCACAAGGCCGACAGGTTTCAGACTTAATTCATTCATTCTTAATCACCGCCGTAGCCCCTTACCCTTAGGTCTAAGTCCACGAACATTTGCTACTATTGAACTAGCTACCAAGATCGATTATCCGTCTGTGCGTTCGCTTCTTCAATGGATAACTGACTGGTGCACCTGAATTGATTCTATGAGCTAATCTTGAAACGGATTAACCCTAAACGGCTCCTACTAGAGGAGTGATTCCACTGAATAGGTTAACTAATTGATTTAAAGTTCTAGAACAAGGTGGACGTTCACCAACTATCCTTTATTCTAACAAGAATCTAATCTAGGTGATCAAGCCAAAAAAGAAAGGAAATTGAAGAACAAATCAATTATGAACAAGAAAAGATTGAATTAATATCTTACTTCATGACAATTCGTGACTGCTTTAAACCTCCAGGTCACTTAGAATTTATCTAATCTAAGCTAGAAGAGTTTTTACCTAATCATATCTAATAAACAAGAATAAAAAGCCACAAGAGAATTCATCTTAAGAAGGAAGAACAAAGAGAAACGTAAAACCTATTTTAATGATTCCGAGCTTCTTCGATATTGAAACTCTTCAAATCCTATGCTCTGAGCATCTTCTAGAACTCCAAAATATGCTCTCAACTCTCTCCAGGTCGCCGCTCTTTTTAGAAATTCGAATGTGTAATGTATTGGGGCTAAGGGCTACTTAAATAGGTCTGAAATCCGTCCGTTTCAGTTTTGGATCTGGAAAAGGCCAAGTTTTCACTGAAAACTTCTTCACTGGCAGAATTCCTTCGTTATTTCGATGATTTGGTTGGGTTTTGAAGTTTTGGGGGTAGTTTTGGGGAAGTATGTAGCCTGAGTGGCATTTTGACAAACTATGTCCATATAGGGGCAAATGTGAAGGGCAGCCAACGCCGCACTGGATGCTTTGTGCTCAACAGCCAGTAACTACAATTGAAGATTGCCATTAGGGTTTTAGGGTTATCCAGGAGGCACCACGCTGGCTGGCTGGCGCCTCACTTGCTAGGAAGCCTAAACCCTAGATAAATACCCCTCCCAGTTTCCAATCTGGATGGATTTTATGAGAAACTAGGGAGAAGGACGAGGTAATTCAGAGGCATAAAAACTCGATTCAGTGTCTTATAGAACGAGTGAAGGGTTTGGAGTCCACAACACAGTGATCCAGGGTTATATCGATGCACTGGTTAAGGGGAGTCAATTTCTTTATCGTGACTAAAATGGAAAGAGTATTGGAGGGGTTGAAGTGGTTGTTGTTATGTTGTAGTTTTTTTTCTTTATTGTTGTACTCGTACGCTATTGAAGGGTTGGGGTCTCCCTTGTCTCTCATTCGGAGAATTGGAAGATCTTATGTTGGTTAGTTTATTTTCAACCTTGGCGTTGTAGATTTTACATAAACAACATGACGAAAAACAAGGATAAAGTTCATTAAAATTGCAAAGAGGGTACATGAATACGACACAATGACAGAGAAGAAAATGAAAATGAATTAACCATTCCTAGAGGGGTTGGGATTTCCATTGCTTTGCTTTGCCCGTGTGTAAGCCATTTTGTTGTGACCATCTTGTTTGTAGTAGCTGCAATGAGGCTCAATCTATTCGACCTAGTCCATCTCGTTGTGTATGCGTGAATGGCGTGGCCTACCGAATTTCCTAATTAATCTCTGCTCGGGAACGAAATGGAACCCTCCATGTGGCTTTCAGTCTTTCTGCCCCGATTGGGTGGAAACTCCTACCTTATATCCGACTCACAGTCTCCAACTTGTAATGTTCATCAAAGTAGTAGAACGGATCTTGACGAGCATGTCGAATGGCTGTCATGGTGTGTGAACATGACATTTTTTTCTACTGGAACTTGCCACAAGTGCACGACCTGTCTTGGTCATCGTAATACAGATACATTGTCTACGTATTATTCCCCCTCCCATTTGTCAGATTTGGCACAGTCTGCACATCGAACAACTCATTCTCATAGTTGTAAGTCCTTACTACATGGGTATGTGACTTGTTCAATCGTTTTGCCATCTGCTTGAGACACATCTTGGTCCATATTGCCCCAGCCTCTACTTCTTCTCTAATCCTGGACCGTCAATCTTCAAAGTATCCAACAAGCCTATAGAAGTTGGCCTCCACTAGAGCTGCGATGGGGAGTGCACGAACTACCTTGAATGCCCCCATTAACACACTCTGCAATGTTCGATGTCATGTTATTCCACCGTGCCCCATCGTTGCATTAATCAACAGCTCTCGACCAATAGAGTTAATCGTCAAGTACCTAATCAGTGAGGCCCAGTTCCAGTTGAGCGTCAGTTCTCATGAATGATCTGACCCCCTTTTCGAATTTCCTCATGTAGGATCTTTTACCTGCAAGTGTTACACAATGGATGGGTTTAGTAAATGATGATAGGTTGAAAATAAAGTAGTAAGGAGTTTAATGAGACCTACATAGACTTTGTAAGTGATGCTTCATGGGTGGATACTTTACCTTGGAGTTGTAGTTACTGACGTAGTGACGTGTGCACCAGCGCCATTGCCATCCATTATGGATCTTACCCATCCCATTTCTGGTTCCTTCATGTCGGCCTGATATGACACAAACTTTGCATCTATCGATTATAAGATCCTGAATGCAATTGGAGAACCACTTCCAGTTTACCTGATTTTCCATGTCGACAGTGGCGAATGCCACAATGAAGATGTTCTTGTTGCCATCGAACAAACTAGCAATGAGCAACGTATGCTTGTATTTTCCAGTCATGAAAGTGCCATCCATGGTAAGCACAGGAGGGTAGTGCTTGAATCCTTCGATGCTAGGACTGAAGCTCCAGAAAACCCATTCGAATTCAAGAACAGTACCTCTTGTCACTGTCACTATGGGGACTGTAACGAAATCCACTTGTGTACCGGGGTTCCATTCCTAGATTGCCTTCAATATTGTTGGCAAGTCGTTGTATGATTCTCCCAGTCGTCGTAGATTAGCTCCATGGCCCGTTGTTTTATGGTTCACGCTTTCTTATATGATATGCTCCTTCCGAACCGACTCAAAACCTTAGCCTGGAGCTGTTTGATCCTAGCATGAGGCATTACTTTCATGAGCTGGAAAATGACATAAGCTATAGCTTGGACATCGAGTTGTTTTGCGCTAATTTTGTCCATACTCCCTTGACATATATGATCTAGGTTGAGTTGCCGCATGGTTCACATTCCACTATCGTCGGTAGTGAGTCTGATTCTCCAACAAAATCCATTGTGCTTGTAGCCAACACATTTGAGCTATAGATCTGCCTTCTTAGATCGCGTCGTTGTCAGCATTTGGTTGTTCTTCAAAGCGTAATGCTAGTAACCATTTGTTCGCCAATGTACGGTGCCAAATGCGTGAAAAATTTAGGGGGGTGTAGGCACCGAGTGAAGGTTCTGGATGGAGAGGAATCTCTACAGCACCATCAACTACCACATCTGGCTCAGAGTGGATTTCGACATCATTATCTGTATTGATTTCACTCTCAGATGAATGTTGATTGTCACCACTCTCAGATCCCGGGTGGTGTATCATTGTCCCCCTCTAGGTTTGGAGCATTTGGTTGAACGTGATCAACAATGGGTTCCCGTGACCTCCTGCTCGCAGCAGTGTGGTGCGAGTGAATACTTGGTTCGCTCTCGCTTGTCTGACCGTATGACATGCTTGCACTTGCACCCATGAACGCCTCCTGGCATTGCTGTAGCGTTTGTCCATTCTCAAAGTACAGCTAGCGGTAGGATGGATTGGTTTTCATCATGTCGTACATGACCTCGAATCCTGTGGTGCCCATGATGGGGACTGGAAAGTGAGTCGTAAGTTCGCCGCTGATATAGAAGGGACACTGCCATGTTAGAGTTCTCACCACCGTCATGCTCGGCGAACCCATCTTATTTAGGAACTTCGGGTATGCCTGCCATAGAGGCAGTCTTGCAACGAGAAGCCTATCGTCCATGCTTAGTCGGATAAGGTTGCCCCCATTGTAAGAGAGACCTGAAGCTGTGGTGTCGACTTGTTCCCCACCCCATCGAAAGAATGCAAACCCCATTTGAAAGTAATAGTAAAATGGAATGATTTTTGAAAAGTGAGAATGGTCTTGAGGCATGTCCAGTATAAATAAAAACTATGGTAATGAGATGCAGTTGTCAAGATTCTCCAATTATGATAGCATGTGACCATCTGACTTTTCGTTAGTGGGAAGTGGGATGCCGCTGGCAAGATTCCCCCACTATGACAGCATGTGACCATCTGACTTTTTGTCAGTGGGAAGTGGGATGTAGCTGGAAAGTGTAGTGGGGATGAAAATTACACCCACTTCAGAATTGACCACACACTTCAGAAAGGCTGTAACTCTGCACCAAATACAAACAAAGATTGACCACACACTTCAGAAAGGCTGCAATTCTACACCAAAGACAAAAAAGAATTGACCACACACTGAAGAAAGGCTACAACTCTGGACCATTTATTTCACGTCTTCGAGGTGTACCAGTCGTTTTATTCAGTATTCAATATGTAATCTTGGTCTTTGTGTGAACTGCCAAAGGAAAACAACAAGAACACCAACAACAACAAGGTTTGACAACTGGTGAACCGCCCGATCGTTGTTCGGACGTTCAACCAAATAACTAACAAAGCTAACAAGCTAGGGTAGATCGTATTCCACGGTTCTTCTATGATTGACTACTCAAATAAGCTAGCAAATTACTCAGGTTTAAGCACTTCATGCGTGGTGTGAGTTCCACGACTTCTAAATCTAAGAAATGCAGAGAAAATCAAAAATTTAAACTAAGAACAGAATGGAAATTGGTTGGTTAAAACAGAGATGATAGACGAACTGAGACTTTGAATCCCCCTTCGTTCCCCAGAGCATTGGCAATCAACAGATCAACGGATTTCGATTCTCATTCAATCAATTCTAAGACACCACCATAACTCCTTACCCTTAGGTTTAAGACCGGCGAACGTTGGCTCTATCCGTTCTAGCTACCAAGATTAATTAGTCGCCCGGGTACGGTCGCCTCTCGCAACGACTTAACTTAACTGGTGGAATTACTAACGATTTATGAGTTACTCTTGCAGTGGATTAACCCTAACCGGTTCCTACGAAAGGCACGCTCCAATTATAAGGTTAATTGTTCAATTTGATGTTCTAAAGTAAGGCGAACGTTCGCTTCTATCCTTAGCTTAACAAGAATCTAATCTAGGTGATCAATCCAGACAAGAAACATGAACAATGAAGAACAAATCAAACATGAAAGAGAAACTGAATGAACTTCGAATCTAATCACCACCGATCCGTGACTGCTTTAAATCCCTGGGTCACTTAGGGTTCATCTAGTCTAAGCTCTAAGAGTTTAGCTACACATATTCATCACAAAAGAATCAAAGACAAAGAAAGAGTTCATCATACAAAGGAAGAACAGAAAAGTATCTGAAAAACCTAATTAAGACGACTCCGGCAGAACTTCGATCTTCCGATCGACTGCAATCCTAGCTCCGAGTCCTCGAGATGGAAGCGATGGCGTCACGATCTCTTTCCGGCTCTTCGAACTCTAAACTCTCTGCTTCAGAACTTGAGAGAATCCTCGGAATTATGATTATGGAAAAGTATTATGAGGTCTCCTCTTTATTTTTGGGCCGTCGGTTAAGTATTTATACTTAACCCTAATTCAACCGGATTTTGCCTGATATTTTTGCCAAAAATATTGAGGAATTTTCGGCAAAAATTCCTTTGTAAATGGATGGTCTGCCGGCTGCTTTCTCCTGTAAGTTTCAGTCTAATAGTTTTCGGTCGAAAACTTAGGGTTTTCACCGAAAACTTCCTTCAGTCGGCATCAGTGATTTTGTGCATGTATTTTCACCGAAAATGCTAGGGTATTTTTGGCGAAAATTCCTTTGTAAAACGGGGTAGACTTTGGTTCGACTCGATTGACTCCTCGGATCGATTCTGGTGCAATTCCTCGAGGTTCCAACGCCTTAGACACGTCCTTGGCTACTTTATTTGATGGCAAAAACCTGTGCTAACATAAAAACACTAGAAAACCATCAAATAGACCCGAAACGGGCCAAGGTAACACAAATTGCTCGAGATAGGGCAATTGATTGAATATTCGTTATTCTACCCTAAAAACCATGTCTTAAGCAAGGAAATGTCGCTTAAATGAGGCTGATAATCACGTCAAATCGAGTGTCATCAACAACACCACCAACAACAAGGTTGAACGACGACGACGACAACAACAAATACAACAACACTAGGCCTAATTTGGCAGTCACTCTTCTGAAAGACGTCGTCATAGTTTCCAGCAAGGCGCATCCTTCACCAGCACGTCGACATACCCAGACAGCTGCTTGTTCTCCTTCTTCAGTTCTCGAATGAGTTTGTCCTTCTCCCTAGTTATTTGAATAAGTTGCTTGTTCTTCCGCTGAATGATTTTGTGTTTCTCCCTATTCGCATCATCCACGGCCTCTCGCACCTCCAGTTTTTCGTAAAACCCACAACCCTTTCCCTATAGAACAAAAAAACAAATGAGAGGGGCTTCTAAAACTGGCTTATGTACGAAATATAATTGTGGGATGTGTTCTACCTGCTTCTCACGAGGGAAGCCGAAATAGCATTCCAGATCCCTCAGTTGAACCGATCTGGTTGCCCTTAAGTCGCACCAGTACGTAACCACACTTCCCACATACATGAACAAGTCATCCTCTAGCTTCTTCAACTTGTGCATTATCCTCTCAACATTTGTAACTACACAACAACAGTAATTAGTACAAAGCATCCGCAAGACTAATTAGTGCAAAAAACATAAATTATATGAGGTGAACACCACATAATTTCACTTACTCTTACTACGGTTGGAAGACCCAGAGGTGAATGCCATATTCCGAGCTTGGTATATGAAAACTGCTGGAAATTCTAACTTCACGGTTTGAGAGAGATGTGTGGTGAAAAACTACATCTCGAAAGGGGTATTTATACTAAAAATTTGGGATGAAGGGTTTCTTCAGTCGCAGCCACAGAGGTTAAATTTCATCGTTGGCTAGGACCGAAAAAACCCTAACTCATATAACTTATAAGGTTGGATGCTTAAATTTCAAATTTTTAGGATGATTCATTTCCATACTAATGCACATCACTAGTAAAATACAAAGTATAAGGTTGGATGCAAAATACAAGATACAAGTATGAAAATACGAGATACATGTCTAAAAATATGAGATACATGTCCGAAAATATGAGATACATGTATGAAAATGCGAACTACAAGCCGGAAAATATAAAACTACAACTCTGAAATATAAAAGTAGAAGCCTCTAGCGCCGTCTACGTCCACCACCTTTACGCCCACTCATGTCCGTAGCGTGATCCCCAGCGAAATGCTCGCCTGTCCCGCAACTAGCTGGTCAAGCATCAATGCACGCAATCCATAACGTGATGGTTGGACAAAGTCTTCGTCATCATCATCATATCTGGCATCCACACGTATCGTCAATGCGGGAGTGCACTGCTGCTATGAACTGCTACCCTCGTGGTGCTGTGCATACTGGGTCGGTGCTGTGAACTGCTGGGTGGGTGGAACGACGAACTGACTCTGCTGTTGGGTGGGTGGAATGAAGGACTAACTCTGTGTCTGTGTGAACTGCGTGTACTGTGTGTCGAGGAAGTCATCTCCAGCATGCGGATCAATCGGGTATGAGTCCCGATACCGTGGCCTCTATAGCTGCAGCCCGTCCCACTGTGCTAGGTCTGGCTCCCATAAGCCAGGAGCCACTAGAACATTACGCCTCTACCTAACAGTGTGTTTGGGCGGGATCCTCACATGGGGTAGCTCTAGTACCTGGTACTAGTGCGGTGGATGTGTGGCCTGCCTAGGTGCCCTCATCGGGATCCTCCTCTCGGACGTCCTCTCTATCGCACCGGATGCATGCATGAAAGATCGGAGGGAAGCATGCATCTCATGATGGTCCTGCGGTGTGATGTGAGGCTATGAGGTCGTCACGTACAGTCGCTCAATGCCATTAAGCTACAGGAAAAATGATAAACGAAGTCAGCAATCACATTTAAATGCTTCGATACATAGAAAGGATTCAGATAGAAACTCTATGTACCAAGGACTCCATGACAACGCCAAGACGCAATACACTACGTTGTGTGGTGGCGTAGTACCACTGCAAGTACTCCCCATGGAAGCTCCAGTCACGAAAGGCCACGATGTAAGGTAGACTTAGATTGATATTGAATTAAAAACTTATGTTCTTTGTTTCCTTCAAGCTTTTGCTCGTTGTTGCTTAGCTTAAGGTTTGGTATATCTTGACTCAAGGTATTCGCCCTTGACTGTGTGGCACCGTTCGACCGGCGCACTTAGGGTTTCTAGCTCATTTTACCTAGTGGGTCCAAGTACTCTCCATCCGGTTTCAAGGGTTAGACTTGTTTGTTTTGGTACTTAGCTTATCGGTATAGGGTCGGCACCCACGGTTGTGGATCGGTTCATATCACACAGCTTGTAAAATGGAGAATAGTAGCTTCTGAAGTAAGGGCGGTGTTGTCAACCTTGGCCAAGGAGTTAAACCACTTGGCAGACTCGGCGTTCATTCCTTTGGCAAAGATATCGGCCAACTGTCGTTGCTCAAAACCATGGTGAGGGAAGTCGTAGAGGAGCACTTGGAATTCATTCCAAGCATCATAGATAATGACTCCATCCTTCTGCAGGAAGAAGGCAATACTGTCTTTATATGATGTAGTGCTAGTGAGAGGGAAGTATTCCTCCCTGAAATCCTAAGCGAGGGCGTCACACTGGGTGTAGTAGTTTGGTGGCTTCTTGTTTAGCCATCGCTTTGCTGAACCCCTCAATGAAAATGGGAATGCATGCAAACAGAGTGTATTCTTGTCTAGACCCCTACATTTGAATGTGGCATACATAGCGAGGAAGTCTGTGAGGTGAGTGCAAGGATTGTCGTGTGGCTTCGCTTTGAACTGAATTTCATTAGTAACCATGCCTAGAAATGAAATCTTGATCTCATAGTTTGGATCTGCTTCAGTAACTGGGACAGAGATGCTTGACCGGACGCTAGCTACGCTTGGTTTGCTGAAATCCCGCCATGGTGCGTGGAGCTGCCATTGCGGTAGGAGTGGGCGGTGGTGTTCCCAAAGATGTAGATGATGTAGAAGATGAAGATGACTTAGGAGACAAAGGAGATTCTTCCTTAGCCTCCTCGATCTTGATGGGAGGAAATGGATCGGTTGGCACTTGCTTCTTTCCTTGCTTTTGCTTTGCCGGTATAAAACTTCCTAGAACTTCTACGCCCTTAGTCTTGGTTGGCTTAAGCTGAGAACGAGTAGCTAGATGATTCATATACCTGCATACAAACCTGTAATTTCAACAAAAATAAGAACAACCGGTGTAAAATCAAAGTGTAATGGAAAGATGATAAAATCGAAGGTAGAAGAATAGTTGCCAACTCTTTTTTCGAACGTGTGTAAGAAAAATCCCCGGCAACGGCGCCAATAAAACAGTGGTTCAAGTAACTATCCCACAAAAGTAGGATAGATCGTATTCGACGGGGTTTCTTCTTTCACGTTTACTCAAAGAAGTTGGTAACTATTCGGTTAAAACAAGTTGTGTGGCGTGAGTTCCACAAGGTTTCTAAAACTAGTGTGCAAGGAAAAAAATAACTAATTAAAGCTAATCGATTGATTAATTGATTGATTTCAATTAACGAGAGGAGAGCTTAGACTCGAACCCCTCTAAGATCACCAAGGCAATGGCGAACATAACACCGGCAAGTTTCAGACTTAATTCATTCAGCTCTTAATCATCGCTGTAGCTCCTTACCCTTATGTCTAAGTCCAACAACGTTCGCTACTATTGAACTAGCTACCAAGATCAATTATCCGTCTATGTGTTCGCTTCTGCAACGTATAATTAATTATTTCACCGAAATTAATTCTATGAGCTACTCTTGAAATGGATTAACCCTAAACGACCCTTATTGGTCAAGTGAATCCGGTGAAAAAGTTAAATTCTTGATTCGACAACAAGGTGGACGTTCGCCACTTTCCTTTATCCTAATAAGAATCTAATCTAGGTGATCAGGCTAGAGAAGAAACGGATTTCAAGAACGAATCAAACACATGAATAAGAAAAGTTTGAATTAAAGTCTAACTGCTCGCTGATCCATGACCGCTTTAAAGCCCCAGGTCACTTAGGGATCATCTCATCTAAGCTAGAAAATTTTAGCTACTCATATCTGATAAACAAGATTCAGAAACTACAAAAGACTTCATTTTAGGAGGGAAGAACAAAAAGAAACTAAAAAACCTAATTCCAATCTTTCCTTGAAGCTTTGATCTTGAAAATCTTCAACTCCGATGCTCCAAGCGTCTTTCGGATGGATTAATCGTGGCCATGATCTCTCAAAATACACCAAAATATGCACTAAACTCCCTCCAAGTCGTGGCTCAGTGAGGAAAATTGAATGTGTCTTGAAAATGGGCTGAACCGGTGCTTAAATAGGGCTGAAATTCGCGTCCAATCTCTTGATCTGGAAATACTAAGTTTCTCGGCAAGAACCTCTTCACAAATTGCCAGAATTCCTTGACGAGATTTCATACTTCTTTTTCACAACCTTCTCGGCAAGAACAACCTTACCTCTGTGACCGAATTTTGATTTCTTCTTCTTCCTTTGACTCCCCGATGGTTCTGGACTGCTCCTAGATATTCCATTGCATTCCAAACACGTCCAATAGGTACTTATTTGACGGAAAAAACCTGTGTACTTACAGAGACACTAGAAAACACATCAAATATACCCGAAGCGGGCCAAGGTAACCAAATTGATAATAAATTGAGTTAATGAACTGAAATCCACTACATTATCACTAAAACGTGTTACAAACAACATAATGTCACTTAATCGGGGGGATAATCATAGTTAATCTAGTGTCATCAGTAACACCTCCCTCGCAGCACGCCATAAGAAGTGTTTCAACTTAGGTGGTCCTTTGATCATCCATAAACTTCGCCGCTCTCCACCGACACATAACAGTGAGTCACCCCTCATATCTTCCATCACAAATCGACAAGTAGTCTTACAGAGTACATCCAATAACTGCATATAATTATTAACGGGTCAAATACTTTTGCGGTCACCTAAGTTTTCATGGTGTGTCAACTGAGTCACTTAAATGTGAACTCAGTCGAATTGGTAAGTTATGTTTGAACTTTGTTACAGCGTGTTGACTTGGTCCGATTTTGTGATGATTTTTTTTCAAAGTGACACGTAGACATGTCATGTCATCAATTATACTTGTTTTTCAGTTAAATCAAACCACAAAACTAACCACCTAAACTAAACAAGTCGATTCACTTCCCTTCTTCACCCGAATAAAACGTGATAGATAAAACTCTTTCGATTATTGGGCTTGTTTTCTGGTTTGATTTCAAATATAAAACGAATATAATGGATGACATCTCATGTCTATGTCGCACTTTGAATGAAAATCATCACAAAATTGAACCAAGTTACCACACTGTAACAAAATTAAAACATAAGTTACCAATTCGACTGAGTTCAAAGTTAAGTGACCGAGTTGACACAACATGCAAACTTAGGTGACTGCAATAGTATTTGACCCAATTATTAACTTAAAATACCAAACTTTTTGGATATGAGTACATCAATATCAAATCTAAATTTAGAGTGAAAGTCACGTCACAAAAAGTCTAAGATGGAGGTAAAAAGAAGATTATTGTACTAATAAACTTGAGCCTTTTACTAATTAAAGTTCACCCAGAAAATGTTTAACATTAATTTGAAATTAGATGAACGTAAAGCAATTGAAATGATTGTTTTATTTACCACTATGCAGCTTAGTTTCATAGTTCCAATTGAAGTTTGTCGTGGTCCATGTGCAATTAGGAATGGAAATTGTATTGGGGAACAATGATGCAACTTTGTCAAAGATGTTATATAAAGAGGGAAGTTTGAAAACAATGGAAAATGTCGAACTCCACTCAATCACGGGACCATTAATCCATGAAAAGAAGTTATAATGCCTTGCATGTGCCTTCTCCTTTAGGTCTCCCATGTCCCCAAAACCCCACATTCCTAATCATTTTTATATGCATGTACTCTTAGTTTTTAGTAATAACGATATTCATGGGAGTTGAGAGATGCCATCAAACAGAAAAAGAAAATAACTGTTTCCAGAGTGGTTACAACAGGCTACTCATTCGTATCGGAGCAAGTCGAGTGTAGCTGATTTGGCAACATTATCAGCCTTATAATTAAAACCCCTTGAACAAAAATGGATCCTAGAATCAAGGCAATGCCACTAAGATACATGAAGCATTGTCAACGTCACAGGTGTTTGATATCATGGTTAATGCTTCAGTGCCAACTAAAAATTGGTACCAGTTATTGGATAAAATGAACGCGGATTATAAAAGTCGTAACGAAATCAAAAACGAAAGAAAAATGTAATCGAGATTTGTGTTTGCACAGTTTCCTTAAGATAGACTCGCCCTACACAAGGTCGTCTTTCTCACAGGATACAACGATGTAAAACACTGCCGAACACAACCACTCTTGAGCAAAATGACTAACAAATGAACCAAAAATACAAATAAAGGAAGATGACTTGAACTTTTGGGAGAGAGATTTTGATATTTGAAGGTGTGTAGGAAACTAAAGGATTAAGTGGGTATTTATAGGGTAACATTTTGGAGCAAACCCTTTAATTGAGCATGTGGTATAAAATCACGTTCTCATATTGCTCCTTTTCCCACCAAGGTACTTTGAGAGTCAATTTCTCATTCACCGTAAACCCATTTTGGACGGATTATATCTCAGTTCGATGTTCTCATATAGGAGAACTTGAATTTGTAATCACCTTACAAAAAGGTGTTATTTAACCCACTCATAATCACAACCCAAAATGGCACAAACTCATTTGGTTTTAACCATTTTTTCCAACAGTCCCCCACATGAATGAAAATTGGATTCAAGACTCTGACGACACATGACAACTTTGTCAATGTCATAGGTGTTTGAGATCATGGTGAACGCTCCAGTGCCCCACTAAATGAGGGTGCCAGTTATTGGACAAAATCAACGCGGATTACAAAAATCGTAACGAAATCAAAATCGAAAGAAAACTGTAATCGAGACCTATGTTTGTACAGTTTCCTTAAGATAGATTCGCCCTACACAATGACGTCTTTCTCACAGGATACAACGATCTCAACGATGTAAAACAATGCCGAACACAACCACACTTGAGCAAAACAACTAACAAAGGAACCAAAAATAAAAAGAAAGGAAGAAGACTTGAACTTTTGGGAGAGAGATTTTGGTATTTGAAGGTATGTAGAAAACTAAAGGATTAAGTCGGTATTTATAGGGAAACATTTTGGAACAAACCCCTTAAATGAGCAATGTGGTATAAAACCACTTTCTCATATTGCTCTTTTTCCCACCAAGGTACTTTGAGAGTCAATTTCTCATTCACCTTAAACCCATTTTGGACGGATTATATCTCGGTTCGATGCTCTCTTGCAGGAGAACTTGAATTTGTAATCACCTTACAAAAAGATGTTACTTAACCCACTCATAATCACAACCCAAAATGGCACAAAATCATTTGGTTTAACCATTTTTTCCAACAGTTCCCCACATGAATGAAAATTGGATTCAAGACTCTGACGACACATGACAACTTTGTCAATGTCATAGGTGTTTGAGATCATGGTGAACGCTCCAGTGCCCACTAAATGAGGGTGCCAGTTATTGGACAAAATCAACGCAGATTACAAAAATCGTAACGAAATCAAAATCGAAAGAAAACTGTAATCGAGACCTATGTTTGCACAGTTTCCTTAAGATAGATTCGCCCTACACAATGACGTCTTTCTCACAAGATACAACGATGTCAACGATGTAAAACAATGCCGAACACAACCACACTTGAGCAAAACGATTAACAAAGGAACCAAAAATAAAAAGAAAGGAAGAAGACTTGAACTTTTGGGAGAGAGATTTTGGTATTTGAAGGTGTGTAGAAAACTAAAGGATTAAGTCGGTATTTATAGGGAAACATTTTGGAACAAACCCCTTAAATGAGCAATGTGGTATAAAACCACTTTCTCATATTGCTCTTTTTCCCACCAAGGTACTTTGAGAGTCAATTTCTCATTCACCTTAAACCCATTTTGGACGGATTATATCTCAGTTCGATGCTCTCTTGCAGGAGAACTTGAATTTTTAATCACCTTACAAAAAGATGTTACTTAACCCACTCATAATCACAACCCAAAATGGCACAAAATCATTTGGTTTAACCATTTTTTCCAACAGTTCCCCACATGAATGAAAATTGGATTCAAGACTCTGACGACACATGACAACTTTGTCAATGTCATAGGTGTTTGAGATCATGGTGAACGCTCCAGTGCCCACTAAATGAGGGTGCCAGTTATTGGACAAAATCAACGCAGATTACAAAAATCGTAACAAAATCGAAATCGAAAGAAAACTGTAATCGAGACCTATGTTTGCACAGTTTCCTTAAGATAGATTCGCCCTACACAATGACGTCTTTCTCACAGGATACAACGATGTCAACGATGTAAAACAATGCCGAACACAACCACACTTGAGCAAAACGACTAACAAAGGAACCAAAAATAAAAAGAAAGGAAGAAGACTTGAACTTTTGGGAGAGAGATTTTGGTATTTGAAGGTGTGTAGAAAACTAAAGGATTAAGTGGGTATTTATAGGGAAACATTTTGGAACAAACCCCTTAAATGAGCAATGTGGTATAAAACCACTTTCTCATATTACTCTTTTTCCCACCAAGGTACTTTGAGAGTCAATTTCTCATTCACCTTAAACCCATTTTGGACGGATTATATCTCAGTTCGATGCTCTCTTGCGGGAGAACTTGAATTTGTAATCACCTTACAAAAAGATGTTACTTAACCCACTCATACTCACAACCCAAAATGGCACAAAATCATTTGGTTTAACCATTTTTTCCAACAATCCCCCACATGAATGAAAATTGGACTCAAGACTTTGACGACACATGACAACTTTGCTCAACGGTCAAATCCTGCATAGGATAGGTAGGTATTATCCCTTGAACCTTCCCTTGTTGAGCATACTGACTCAATTGGCTAGATGGTAAACGTGATGTCCTTGAACCATCCCGTCGCTCGTGTAGAAGATGATACACTGCACACAAGATCCTTCCTAACGTGATCTTGTTCTCACTGTTATGTTCATATGGCCCTAAACATCTGCCTGGTTTTGCGAGAGTCAAAGGAATTTGCGCCCTCACAATTACCCTAAAGCAGCCCCACTTCACTCTAACATAGGTGATCCTTATCTCATAATCATTAAAAGCCTTTATGCTTATCCTTAACCATTATCACTGTTTATAGGAATGGGTTGGGGTTGCCCCACAGTGACTCTACTAGTTCATTCAAGTAGGTTGTCTCTTTGAAGCTAGATCATGGGATCTCTCGTAAATTAGATTGGGCTTTCCTTCAAATAAACTTTATTTTCAAGGGCTTTAATCCGATTCTCTATGACAACTTGTGCACAACCTCTTTGTTAACCATTTTTTTAGCGGATCCGCAAGGTTATCTTGACTTTTCATTGTGAATAACGATAACTCTATTTTGAGAGAAGTTGTCTTATGGTATATATTTTGCCTACGAAAATTTTATCTGGACTATCACCAAGTAATGTGATGACTACTTTCACTAGTCACCCCACATTTAGAATAATGAAAATGAAGTACATTTTTAGCCATCTGGAGCCGACTTCTAAATTTATGACCGTTGGAATGCTCTGAAATTGTTCTCCCAAACTCTTGAAGCTTTTTTCTTATTCCATATTCATTTTGAATCTTCCTTGATCCTTAATGGATCTAGCATTTTCATTGGCAATCCGGCCATGTCTAGTAGGCGTAGAGAGACTTGTGCCTGTTGTAACATCCCTGCCCAACCAGACGGTTTAGAACTCGAGTTCAGGTGCTCTAAGTATTGGAATCAATGTTCTTGAGGTCCCATCGAAGTTTGGGACATTCGTGTTTGAGTCGGGTTGAATTTACAATCGAGCATGTTGTACATTCGGAACAATAGGCCGTGTAGTTCTACCATACCCCGTGTGTCTTGAAGGTATACATCGTGTATCTGTAACTATGATATACGGCCATGTTGTATTTCCTGGGAACCGCATCCACGAATGCTTTTAAAACCACATGACCATGTAGTTCTAAAATACGTCGTGTAGTATACAACACGCCATGTTGTTTGTCCTGCATATAAAAAACGGGTTTTGATGGATATCTACAACTTTTCCTCTCTCTCTTTCTTCCTGAAAATCCTTTTGACGAACCCAGGTTTTCTTAACTTGAAACCTTGATTCCGGGAGCTACGAGTGTCCGATTAAGGCACTCTCTTTTCCTTTGTGTTCCTGGAGACGAGGACAAGAGATCGCACTTTTCGTCTTCTGGAAGTTTTTAGCGAGGTGCTCTCATCAAGGGGAGGAAATGCTACGTTTTTAGATAAGGAGGTTTCGTTCGTCCGAGTTTGTAGAAGTTGTTTAGAGCCTCATCTTCTTGTTAGGTGAGGGCTTAGCGTTGATAAGACATAATGGGTAATGTTGGCTAAATAATTGAAACTAGAAATGTGAGATAGGATGAGATGGGATGAGCTGAATATCTATATATAACTCTATCATTGTTAGTTGTGATCGCAGAAGGATGGCCCTGCCAATGTGGGGTCGTCCTGTGAAAGATGAACAGGAGGGTAACACTAGGACTTGTGACATGGCTACCTCTCTCCCTTGTTGTATGTAGGTGGGGTGGCCGGCAAGACTAGCCGTTGACCCTTGATATGGTTGTGATATGTGAATCGTGGTTGGAATTTATTGGAATGGAAAGGTGCAATTGATGAGTTTGTGTCAATCTACGTTGAATAGATCACCTTGGTTAGCTACCAGGGATTGATGATTGTGTCGGTCCACGTTGAGTGAATCACCTTGTTCATATTGACAAGGATTTATGGTAGGAGTCGGTCTACGTTGAGTAAATCACCCAGGGTTGTATAACAAGGATTGTTGACCGGCGGTGGTGGTGTTGAGCAACTTCTCTGCGCCTTAATTACACACATAGAATTATTAATTGTGACTTGTGGATTGTGGATTGTGTTGTGGTTGATGAAATGTGAACTTTGTGTGTTGTGTTGCGGACTGTGTTGGATTGATCTGTGAACTGAATTTTGTTGTCGTGTTGAACTTTGGAATTGATATTGAATGGTTTATGATTATTATGATGTTACAAATTCTAAATTGTTAGTATAAAGAACTACACTTGATGGATAACCTAGGGATGATTGTGTAAACTAGTGTTTCATGTTTTTGTGGTTGTGTACCAACGTGTTGGTTGATGATTTGATGAGCATGCTAAGGTAGAGACAAATGTTTGGTCACCTAGAATTACTGTACTAGGATGTTAAAAAACGAAATATATTAGGATTGGTCCCCCTGTGAATTATGTTTGTGGAGAGTTGGGACAGCTCCTTGAGGCGTAATTCGGCACATAGTTAAGCTTAGTGGGTTCACTCAATTATATTAGAAAATTGACCCCCTCTTCCCCTTTTCCAGGTTCTCATGGTTAGAGTGTGGTGTTAGAGTTTAGGTGTAAAGTTGGGTGTCGAGTGCGGGTCTGTCGTTGACGTTTAGGTGGTGTCACGAAGCATGGAGAGGATCTTCAAAGGCTTGGACCAGGAGTTGACCATTATTTGGTTTAAGTTGGCTATTTCGGGTTGGGATGTTTTGTATCAGTTTGATTTTGAGTTTTGGGATTGTAAATAATTCTTGGTTTTGGACTGTATTCTTTTGTAATCAGATTTTGGATTTTAAATAATGGAGGCATTTATGATTTACTCTTGATTTATGTTATTTATTTTGATTTGAAATTGTCTTTTCTCATTTTATGTTTTAAGTCGACCGTGCAACTGATTTCTAGTCTAACCATGGGTTCAAACCGGGGAGATTCAGGGCGAATGTTACACCTGCTTCTAGAAGATCTAAAACGGGACTTGGTGCCCTTTCCAACACTTTGAATGCTTGTCCATCTTTTTTCAGCAACATTGCAGATGGTTGATTTCAGTCCTGAACTACATTAAATGCAATATGAAAAGGGTTTGTGTGACAGATGTGGGAAGCCTGTCTACCACTTTCATCATAGGAAGCATTAATCAATGTCTAGTTCTCCCTGAAGCTTCTATTTCCACCCTTTTCTATGTAAGATGTGCTTGCAAGAAGAAATTAAGGAGAAAGCTTCAACTTCCTATGATTGACAGATGGTACAGAGAAGGAGATGGAATCATTAGATCAAACTAGATAAAAGGGAGTTAAGGCTCATAATTAAGACAAGAAGCTTGAGAGTGAAAAAGGAAGGGACTTTACCTGTGTTATGCAGCTCCAGTATCCCTCTGAAACCAAGATTTGCCTCTGAAATTTCTAAACCTCTGAACCACACAAAAAATTTCTCAGAGACTCACCACTCTCGGACTGATAGGCCATGGGACAAGAAGGCGAGAAGGCTTTCTAGGAGTCTTTTGGTGGACTTTAATTCTCTAAGGGCCCATGAGGAGTTAGGAAATTTGGACGGAACTCCAAGGCTCCATTACAAAAGAGAGAGTCCTAGGGGTGTGGAAGAATTATAGGCGGCTATGTGAAATGAAAGAAGGTGGTCGGACGGTAGAGAGATAGCAACTTGGCGATGAAGAGGAAGAAGGAAGGTGTGCAGCGGCTAGGGTTCACCAAGGCTTCTCTAGCAGTCTTTTGGTAGACTTTAATTCTCTAAGGTCCCATGAGGAGTTAAGAAGTAAAATTAGGCCCAACAGAATCAAGCCTTCATCCTCTACACCTTGGCCCCAATGAGTCTTTGGAATGGGCCTAAAGACTTGAGCCCATTGCTTCTTACCAAAAAAAGGAAGTCGAGTGCATAAATTGTCATCCGGGAGTTGCAAAATAACTCGAGTAACTTGGTTTCACCCTGTAGCCCGATGGAGCCCATTCACTAAAGAAGTTGGTTTAATCACTATGGGTTGGAAGTGGGAAAATCTTTGAAGGCTAATTTGGATACTTCTAAATGGGCGGTGGATACCCAAAAACCACCGGGTTTGCCATGAGGATACTCTGTTGGAATTGTAGAGGGATTGGCCCCCTCTAACAGAAGATTACCTAAATGACCTAATAAGGAAGTTTAGCTCTTCTATAATTTTTTTTCGGAAACTAGAAATCCTAGGAGTATTGATGTGACCCTACCTACCTGCCCCAATGCCAGGGTCCCCTACCAAGGGTCGGACCCTAGGGCCATACAAGAAGCGCCTAGGGCCAAGGCAAGCTCACAATCGGGCCCTACAAAGATTCCTCTAGCCAAGGTACGTGACTAAATTCAGACTCAGGCCTCCCCCAGCAGCTAGGAAAGCCAGAATCTCAGTCAGGCCACGCCAAGCATTGATGACGGCCAAAGCCCCGAAGCCAGTACTAGAGCTAATACTAGGGCCTAGGCTAGGGCCCTCCATAGGCCCTAGATCGAATGGCACGAGCCAGGAAGTCAAGGACAAGCCAAGGGATCCCCTTGAAGCATTTCCAGAGGAACGCTGAAGGAAGAGGTAGGAAATCCTGGCCAGAAAGACCAGGAGCCCTAGGACAAATCCCTCGAGCCCCAAACATGCATCCACGTTTGAAGTTCCTCTTGAAGCCTTCCCGAAGGACTGTGCCAGGCAAAAGTTTGAAGGCCTGGCCAGATTTGCCAAAGGCCGAGAGACCAGCCTACCCCGAGCGCCGGGCCCGAGTCTGGGCACGCAACCGGAGCGATCTGGGCCGAGCCAACGTTTAGCTCAGGCCTTTTGGGAAATTCAAAGTGCCATGGATACCTTGAAGACCCAGAAGCCTCTTGCAACAAACAGAGCTTCATTCGGAGGAGATTTGAGGGAGGAACGACGTGAAGATCACCCCGCACACGATCCGGGCCCAAGGATGCGCACCAACCGAGCTCAGGATTCCCCTCCGGGCCAGGAATACCTGATTCCACGGACTGAGGACCATGATTCCTTGTCCTCCTAGGAGGACTAGGACACGCGGAGGAACATAATCTGGGTCAAAATCCGGCCTACACACACGTCGCCACTACAAATCCAAGTTGGATTCGGATTCCTGCCCGTTCTAGGGTTTCTCCGGTTTTTCCGGATTACTATTTTGTGGTTTTTTACTTGTTTTCCAAGACTCTTAAGGATTCTTAGTTATGTTTCCCTTCTAGTTTCAATTAAGTAAGAATAATTTAGTCTTTTTAGGCTTTAGTGTATTTTATTATTTATTTAGGAAGTAGTTTTTGAGGAGGATTAGCAGAGCTTGTTCCCTAACTCCTCATATATACAGAGGCCGCCGACCACCTTTTGTAATCACAACTTGAATTATAAGCCCTTTTTTCTAAACTTTGTTCTATTCCCTTCAAGCCTTTGCTCATTGTTGCATCGCTTAAGGTTGGCTTATCATCAAGAGAATCCATCTCTTGACATGGCGCTATCGACTTGATACTTGTGGTTCCTAGCTCCCCTTATAGCTAGAGGGTCAAAGTCCTTATCTGCCCCGGATCCGAAGGTTTCTACTCGTTGCTAGGAGATCAGCTTGTGGTGTTCAAGGGTCGCCGAAGGTTGAAGCGGTTCACATCAAGTATTGTAGAAGAAAAAAGAAGACAAGAAAAATTCCCTAATTTTTTGTATCAAGTCCCTATAGCTCGTAGTAGGGGGCTTGATCTTTGGTGGGTGGGTAGTCTTAACTTAGACGTTATTAGTTGTAATGATTTATTTGTTGATCTTTCAGTCAATGAAAATGCTCCTTTCTTTTTGTCATTTGTTCATGCTCCCAACGATTCTTATGAAAGAGCGCATTTTTGGAAGGAACTTGGTTCCCTTCAAAGTAACATGGAAGAGGCTTGGATGATTATGGGTGACTAGGCCGGGCATTAGTAGTAGGAATTTTAGAGCTAGGGTTAGGTGTTACCCGTGATGCCGACCCCTGGTTAGGGTTTGGCCTTGGTCCAGAATTCCTGCTAGGGTTTGGTCTATAAGGAGTGTGTCCGGCACTCCCGTCTCCTCTCACAGGGGCACTGATTGGTGGCGGGGTAGCAGCCCTTCTTCCAAGCCCATTCTTCAATTCTTTCTCAACCCTAATAGCCGTGATTACCAAGTGATCATAGTCAACAAAGTTTAGGATGTTGACTTGGTGTAGGATCTCTCTTCGTAGCCCTCCAGTGAACCTGGCTATTTTGGCATCCACATCTTCACTCAGATCAAGTCTTGTGACCAAGATCTCCATCTCCTGATTGTACTCCTCAACTGACATGTTCCCTTGCCTCAGAAGTTGAAGCTTGCCGTGCAAATCTCTATTGTAACTGCTCGGGACAAACTTTCTTCTCATCTTCCTCTTAAGACTCCTCCAACTAGGAATGGGGTCTTCTTCTTCTCTCCTGATCTGATTTCTGAGCTGTGCCCACCATAAAGCAGCAAAGTCAGTAAACTCTAGTGTGGCTAGGGTTACCTTTTTCCGCTCGGAGTAGTTATGGCACTCAAAGAAGTCTTCCATGCTCCTTTCCCAATCGATGTACTCATCAGGGTTTGCCTTGCCAACAAACTTGGGTATGTTGAGCTTCAGACTGCTCACATCATCATCTTCCTCTTGCTCATTCCTCCTTGGCCACCGGGGCCATCTCCATTCGGGGCTCCCATCTGATCGACCAGTCGGGTGAGGGTCTGAGTCACGGCGGTCAGTTGTGCTTCCATGGCAGTAAGCCTCTCATCTGCCATGATTAGTACTTGAACAAGGACCTCACAAAATCACTCTAAGAAACCTCACACACTCTTTTTCTTACCACTCGTGTATGAAATTTAAAGTCACTCAAATTAGGGTTTTCTTTGAAAATTCCACAACAAAGACAATTCCAATTCAAGTAGTTGCAAGTTTCTTCGAAGCTTTGAAGTCTATGTCTACCAATGACACAAAACAAGACCTTATACCTAGGGGTTTCGGATTTCTAGGGGCCAGAATCTTGATGCTAGGTCGTGGGATGACAAGACAAACAAATTTGGGTGTTCTACTAAGAAAGCTACTAGCTATACTTATGAAAAACCCCTCTTCTTGAACTTAATCTTCTTCCTTGATTGTGAACGTGGCCTTGCTTTTTAGCTAGGTCAAATTTTTATTTTTGAAGACCTTGATTCTTTTCTTTTATTTTTCTTAGACTCTTTTTGTAATTTTCTTTGATCGGCCACAGCTTTTTCTCACAAAAAATTAAAGAAAGGTAGAAGATAAGAACAAACACAATGAAGTTTTTTTTAGGGTTTTTCTGAAAACAATGAAAGCTAAAAGATATGAATTCAAGTAGAAGAACCTGAAAACTGGATAGTTTGTTGGTCCAAGAGTTGAACCGTGCTCTGATACCAGCTGATACGAACCGCCTCCTCTAGGAAGGGATCGACTCAACACCCAAAACTATATTATCAGCCCCACGAGAACCTAACCTTTGAAACCGCGGAGAACCCTTGTAATTCACTAAGTATTGACTTAGGAACCCAAGGTATTCGGTCGAATTGGTGCCACAAACAAAGGATGATAGCCTTTGATGATAAACCAAACCTTAAGCTAAGCAACAACGAGCAAAGACTTCAAGGAAAAAGAACTAAGATCTGAAATTTCAATAATCAATAATTTGTCTTACAATGGTGGCCGAGGCTCCTATTTATAGCTCAAGGGTGGCCAAGGCCGGTTCCAACTCTAACAAGGAAAAACTAAAATAATCCTAAAAGATAGGCCGAGGAAACTATTAAAATAAACAAAGTTGTTCGAAATTAAAACTCCTAAACCGGCAAAATCGAGCAAAACCCTAATCCGGGCGGATTAGGGCAAATCCGGCTTTCCTTGTCCGGGTGGGATTGGGAAACCTCTGGGAGCGGGCAGGAATCCGGACGCGGCTAGGAAAAGTGCCTGGAACGTGCGTGGTGGCATTTCTGTAATTATCGCGGGTTCTGGGTGACCGGGTGGTCGGGTGACGTCCTTCGGCTCTGATGACCGGCCCAGCATCATTCGCTCCGGACCCGTGCTAGGGTTTTGGTGATGCCGGACTGTTTTGGCCTTCTGCTTGACATTTCCTCGGACAAGTGGGGTTCTCTCCAAGTCTTTTGTCCTCCTGAACCTTCTGGCATCAACTTGTCCACCAGATTCTGAGTGTTGAGCAGGGTTATCCGGGGCAGGGGCTGGTTGTCTGTATCCGTCGGGGCCGGGGCAGTGTCCTTAGGAAATTTGTCTCTCTCACTGGATTTCTGTCGGTCATCAAGGGTCAGCACCGTGCATCCTTCTCTGATGAACCTCTGGTCTAACTCCTCATGCTTGGCTCGACTCCAATCACCTACATAGGCGGCGACCCGTGTCTTGAAGGCTTTGACTTGGCTCCGAGTCAAGGGCAGGTCTGGTCGGGTCCAGGGCACCGGGGGTTCATCACCTCCCGACGAGTTTTAAGAGCTGCCCCGAGCAAAAAAGATCCGGATGCTGACCCGGATGTGGAAATAAGTAAGGAGCTCTCACCCGCTACCTCCCCGAGCCTTAACATTCTTGTTGATAGTTTTTTAGGAGAAGGAGCGATGGAGACTGATGGAGAAGGTACTGAAGGACCCGAGCCCTGGTCCATCACTGAATCAAGTGATACTCCTCAGTCTAAAGATAATGCTGCTGAAGATTGGAAGAGGATGATGAGTGTTAGGAAAGGACTCGAGATGGATTTGGGGACAAATCCAAGGCAAGAAGAGGGGGATGATATAATCCAACAATGCTGCCCCGATGCCAACCGGTATTCCTACACCCCACCAGGATCCCCTGGCCTAGGCAAGACCCTAGTGCCTCTCAAGAAGCGCATGAATCCAAGGGCAGGCCATCCTCAAGCCCTAAAGCCAAAATATGACAAGAAATATCGACTAAACCCTTCACTTGCAGGTAGAAAGACTCCGAAGAAGGGAATGTTACCCCAAGCCATGCTGATGGCCGAGGGTATAAGCCCTAGCACCGAAAATAAGCTTCAGCCTGCCCCTAGCCTGACCTCTAGGAGCCCTGTAGAAGAAGCCGGTTCTTTGAGTGACCCTCTGGAAGCATTTCTGGAGTACAGAAGGAAGAGAGCCCAAGAACCCTTGGCCCTAAGAGGAAAGCTGCCAAAGATTGAACCTGAACCGAGGCATGAGAAGACTTGGAGTCCTTGGCCCCGAAGCATGACACTTGGGCTGACCACGGAGAGCTACGTCCAAAGCTACCTGGAGGCCTACCTAAATATTAAAGAAGAAGGCCCGAGCGGAAAGAAAGAAGGTCCAAGAGGAGAACAACCACAAGCCCTAAACCGGCAACAGGGCCGATCAAAGGAGTTTTATGGAACCGGGCATGAAGAACATATCTTTTGGACAAGAAGCCCGGTCACTGAACCCGCCCGAAGCTGAAGCCCGCGTCCGCCACCCGAGTCAAGCCCGGCGTTCGGCCGGTCAAGCCCACCGGGCCGCCACCTGCGCCCAACCGGCCCAAGCAGCCGTACGCGGCTAGATTAGGGTTTTTGACCTAATTTAGGTCTTTTATTCTGCTTTAAAGAGTACAACTATTATTTTATGTTTATTCCTTTTTAGTAGGATTATTTAGGGGTTTTAGGAGACTATTTAGGAATAGGACTCTTTATTTTATTATTATTTAGAAGTAGTAATTAGGGAGGAGAGCTTGTTCCCTCACCTATATAAGGAGGCCGCCGGCCACCCTTGTTCAACAAAACTTTGATGAAATAAACCCCCTTTTTGATAGAACTCAGTTCTTGAAACCTTGTTGTATCTGCATGTTGCAATACTGAAGGCCCCGACTTATCATCAAGAGCATCCATCTCTTGGCATGGCGTCATCGACTGGACACTTCTGGTTCCCGGCTATATACAGCCGACGGGTCAAAGTACTTATCCGCCCCCAGTTCCCGATGGTTCTACCTCGTTGCACGGTGTCCAACTTGCGGTGGTTAGGGTCATCTACCCACGGTTGCAGCGGTTCACATCAGGACGACATCTGTAACGGACCGATCCCTATCCAGGGTGTCTTCCACTAACGCCACCCAAGCCTGGATGTGACGTGTCAGGGTAACTGCAGTAGTGAGCTTGCCGTTGAACACTCGGTCATTGCGGTAGTGCCACATGAACCAGCAAGTGACCCCAAACAACAGGCTAAGCTCAGGTCTCCGGATGAAATCCTCGATCCAAGGCAGAAGTGGTGTCTGAAAAAATGCCAGATTGTCAGAAGTAAAGGCTAGAAGCTCCCAAGTGGAAGAAGCAGGAGGGCAGTCCCGCAACACATGTAGGACCATTTCCTCTTGCTCCGGGCAAACTTGACAGGCACCAATCTCTGTCAAGTGCCTCCTGCGGCGTTCACCGTTGGTAAGGAGCCGATGGTGAGCTACCACCCAAAGAAACTGACGAATTCGTTGAGGGCCTTTCCAATGCCAAATGATCTTCCAAAGTCCTTTCCTTGGTTCCTCGACATCCTCCGCAACCAGAGAGTAAGCTAAGCCTGACTGATCTGATCTAAACCTTCCATCTCTTTTAAGGCCCCAAGTGATCTGATCTTCACCCACGCCTGACACTGGTGGTGCCATCCCTGCAACCAGTAATCTTGCGCCCGGAGTAAGTAAGTGAGAGAAAAGTGACCAGTTCCACTCACCCGTATTCGAGACAAAGGCGTTAACAGGTTGGTCTGTGTCAATGGCCGAATGGTCACCCAGTACCGAGTCGATAAGCCGTTCACCAGAATCTGTCCATCTATCCTGCCAAAAGACCCATTCGAAGCCCCTGTTCCATCGAAGGAGTCGCTCGTTTGATAGCCCTCCAAAGTTGTGAAATCCGAGAGTTGTTCTTAGGGACCCAACCGTTAACACCTTCCCTGAAATACTTATTCAGAAGAACCTGCACCCAAAGATCATTAGGCGATTTAAAGAACAAGAAGGCAAGTTTCATCATGTAAGCGAGGTTTAGCTCCTTCGCCTTCCTCAATCCCAAGCCCCCTCTATCTTTAAGCTTGCAGATGGTATCACAGGAAACCAAGTGAACTTTCCTGCAATTATCAGAGGAACCCCAAACAAAGTTTCTAATTTTTTGATCAATTTTCTCACAGATATGGGAAGGAAGGACAGACGTCTGCATGGCATAGGGAGGAATGGGTTGAGAACAGAGAGCGCCAACGTAATCCTCCCTGCAATAGATAAGGAACTCACCTTCCAGCCTAAAAGCTTTGCATCAAGACGCTCAATAATTGGTTGATAGGTTCGACGGGCAATGCGACGGTAGAGAACCGGAACTCCCAGGTATCGGCCAAGATCCTGGGTCATAGGGATTTCCAGCAAACGGGGAGATTTGGCCACTGACTCCCCGCCTAGTATTAGGAGAGAAAAAGATCCTAGATTTGTCCTTGCGAACCAACTGACCTGAAGCATCACAGAAGGGCTTCAAACAATCAAGAATAACTCGTCCCTGCTTGTCAGAAGCTTCCCCAAACAAGATAAGATCATCTGCAAAAAAGAGATGAGACAGGTTTGGGCCAGCTTTCTCGATACGGATCGGTTTCCACTTGTTTCTCTGCACTGCATCAGTAATTATATGACTCAAACGTTCAATACAAAGGGTAAAAAGATAAGGGGAAAAAGGACAACCCTGACGAAGCCCTCTGGACGGTCTGAAGCTGTCTGACATGCGACCATTCCAAAGGATCTGAAAGCGAGCCGTAGTGACACAAGCCATGGTAACATAGATAAATTCCGGAGGAAAGCCTGCAGCCACAAGGGTCTCTTCCAAGAAGCTCCATTCCACCCGATCATAGGCTTTGGCCAAGTCAATTTTCAAAATCATATGCCCTTTCTGACCTTTCATGCCCATCAAAGAGTGAACCACTTCTTCCAGGATGATAATATTATCTGAGATATGATGGTCAGGCACAAAACTGGACTGAGTCGGATGAATAAGCTGCTTCATATAACCTTGCATCTTGTTAGCCAAACACTTCGTCACAACCTTATAAGCCACATTGCAGAGCCCTATTGGTCGAAACTGAGAGATTTTTTTTCAGGAGCTCGAACTTTAGGCAGAAGAACAAGCAGAGTATCATTAGCAATTTCCACCTGAGTCGGGTTCTGAAAGCAGTTCTGAACAAAGAGCACCAAATCCTATCCCACAATATCCCAACAACGTTGAAAGAAAATAGGATGGAATCCGTCTTTACCTAGAGCCTTCATCGGACCGATCATTTTAATGCAGGTCATTACTTCATCACGAGAGATATGCCGGCGCAGCCTATACTTTGCCTCCTCCGAGATTGGGCTGAAGTTAGCCAAATAACCTAAGAGATGGGGGTTGTCTGACGTAAATAAGCCCTGAAAAAAAGATATTGCCATTTCCTTTAGCCGATTCTGATCATAAACCATAGACCCTCTCCGTCTTTCAAACATAAAACTTTGTTATGTTTGCGTCGTTTCATGGTCGAGAGATGAAAGAACCTGGTGTTCCTGTCTCCATCTTGGTGCCATTGGTGCCGAGCTTTTGACTTCCAAAGTAGCTCCTCTTGCCAGAGAGTCTCTTCAAGACCCCTTCAGATATTAGCTTCCAAAGCAAGAGAACTCGGCGAAGTAAAGGTTTCATTCTGCACCTCCATAGTAGCAAGTCGACGAACAAGCCGTTTCTTCCCCTAAAAATGTCCCCGAACACCCTTTGATTCCACTGACGAAGCCGACTTTGCAGATTAGATAGCTTACCATTAATTGTCTCACCCTGACGCCAATAACTTCTAAGGGGTTCTTCGGAAATCACTGTGTGCGAGCCACGTAATTTGAAACCGGAAAGGCCGAGTGTTGGTAGCAAGCGTAACTCCCAGCGAGGAATGAATGAGAATAGGTCGGTGATTCGATCTAATGCGGGGAGATGTAACACTGACGAGCCTGGAAAGGAGGATATCCAGGCCGCATTGTAGACAGCTCTATCAAGCCGGCGCTTTTTCTGACCATGAAACCAAGTAAGCTTAGGTCCTGAAAAACCCAAATCCAGCAGCTCACAGTCATCCAGGCAATTGTTGAATGCCCGACACCGGGAGGAATTGAAGTCCGCTCCCCCTTGCCTATCATCCATGCACCGAATAGAATTAAAGTCACCGCAAAGCAATCAAGGCCTGCTCATAGCTTGATGTAACGTTCGAATATACCCCCAAAGCTCCATTCGGGTATGAGGCTGAGGACTACCGTAGACTCCCAAGATGAAAACCGGAGCTTCAGTACCTTTCACACATTTCAAATGGAGTAGATGCGTGGAGTGTTCCAGAATAGTGACCTGCACCTCATGCTCCCGCCAAAAGGCCCAAATACCACCCTCGAATCCTACAGCATCAACGATAAAATACGAATCAAAACCCAACGAATGAGCTACTCGGAGAGCTCTATCCCCGCTAATGCGGGTCTCAAACACAAAGAAGAAGTTAGGCAAATTTTGCCCATTAATAAACTTAAAAGATGCAGCAAAGTCTCTATGGCCGGCCCCGCGGCAATTGCAAGAAATTAACTTAATCATAAAGAGAAGGGAAGAAGACGACCTGGTTCACCTCCTGATCAAGAGCGGTCAGGAGGTTTCATATCACCGCCAATCGGCTGTGAAGTCGTGGCTGATATGACTGAGGCCGGAGGGTTCTTCTTGAAACTGTGTTTCTTTTGACCGAGGATCGACGAGATTGAAGTAGGATCCTTAGTTTTTGGATCACTTCCCTTCCGTACTACAGTCGTCTTAGTTCTTGTGGATTGGGGCAAAGATGATGGAGTGTGAAACGTCGGGTTGTGGTAGACAACTTTGACCAGACCCAAATTATCATCCTGGCTCGACACCATATCTTCTTTACTCGACTTCATTACTAATTTGCCAGCGGTTTTGCGGCTCTGGGTGCTGGAAACCTTGTTGGTGATGTCTTCAAGGTTTATTCTGTCAAGAAGAGATTTCTCCTTAGGCAACTTAACCTTTTCGGCGTCCTTGTGAACAGAATTGTCGGCCATTGCAGCATCAAGGGCCTCTTTGAACTTGGCAAGCTCATCAGCTGGGAATGTAATGGGAGTTTTAGAGGGCTGTGCTTAGGCACGTCAACAAGTGGGTCATTGACAGCAAGTGTAGTTTCCTCAGGTTGAAGGACCGAGAATCTTGAAACATTCACCTTGGGGTTCTGCGGTTGATGTCCAGATTTGGTTGGCTTTCTACGATTACGCCTTTGAACCGTCATCCATTCTCTGGTATCAAGCTCCTCCACCTTGGGTAGAATAACAGTAAGTTCCATCTTGATCTTCTCAGAGGGATGTTCTGTTAGCAGCTCGGGCAATTTTCCTTCGTATGGCCATATCCACCACTGTCAAAGGAAAAAATTCTCCAAGCTCTCGTACTCAATCTTGAAAACTCTATCCTCAATCATGTACTTACCAAGTAAAGGCTTAGTAAGATCAAGCTCCACACACACACGTGCATATCGGCAACGTGAGCCTTCTTCCGTGGCAAGATCTAAGCGTACCATTTTCCCAATAAAGTTACCTATTCGGCTTACTGCCACCGAGTTAAAGTAGTGAATCGGTAACTTCGGGAGCCTCACCCATGTTAGAATTGATCTGATCTGTTCCTCTTCATTGAAAGTTGGGGATCACTGAGATACTGCAATGTAGTAATCGTATATTCTCCAAGGCCCCCGGAATGCAGCTGTATTATAATCATTTTCATTGGAGAAGCGCACGAGGAAGAAATTATTCGACATATCCGCGACTTGGATTGAACAAGCACGTGCCCACAAGAATTCAAGGCGATGTTTCATTGCGAGAAACGAGAAAGATTTCTCAAGGACTTTAACCACGAGAGCCTTGGACCAGGGCTTGTAGAAAGCTTTAACTTCTTCGTCAGAAAAGGGGATCCTCGGACATCTCGAATTGTTAACCTGTTCATCCATGGCCGCTTGCATCGGGATCGGGAAGCTGGCAACGTTATCGTCGACCAGCCATTGCTGGGCCCCCGCTGCACGATTGTAGGAGAATTGAGTTTTTTGTTCCTGAGCTGGTATTTGTGTTAGCTTCACGCCATCTTTGTTCGTCTTGTTCGAGGGTCGATCAAGATCTGAGACAAGGCTCAACGGAGAAGGTGAATCACGGGCACGTTTCCGCGGCATCGAATCAGTATCAGGGCTTGCTGCAACTGGAATTCCCAACTCGGGCTGAGAAGAAGACAGAGATGGACCAACCAGAGTCAAATCCGGCGGCCGCATTAGTTTCGTCGGCATCGAAGCTGGGGCTCTAGGGTTAGGATCCGATAAAGGCGGAGTCGCCATTTTTAATTTCTATTTGATGTAGAATTAGTATTGTCACACTTTCACAAATTTTATCTCTGTTCATAACTAGAAAGACCTTCATTCTCACATTACAAACTATTTCAAGAGTATTTTTACGGCCGCCGAAGTGTACCCCGAGTATGATCTAATACACAAGATTCCCTGAGTGGTTACTACAGAGATAAACGATGAGCTAAAAAGACCTATTCTGGACGAGGAGATAAAGAACACAGTTTTTAGCATGGGACCTAACAAAGTGCCAAGACCATATGGGTTTTCAGGGAACTTCTATCGAAAGTACTGGAACGTTTCAGGTCAAAAGGTTTGTAATGAAGTCCGGGATTTCTTAATCAATAACGCCATGCCTCCAGCATAGAGCGATACAAACATTCTTATTATCCAAAAATTCCAAAACCTAGAGGAAATTGGACAATTCAAACCGATTAGTTGGTGTAACTTCAGCTATAAAATAATTTCCAAGATCCTAGCGTTTAGATTGAAGAAGTGGATTCCAATTTTAGTATCAGATATGCGATTAACCTTCGCTAGAGGTAGGGTAATTCAAGATAACGTCATGATTTTTCATGAGGTCATTCACCACTTTAAGAATCGTGCTGTGAAGTTTCAATGGGATATGATGATGAAGTTTGACATGAAAAAGGACTATGATATCATGATGTGATCCTCCATAGCTGCCCTAATTCCAACAGGTATTCCTACATCCCACCAGGGTCACCAGTTAAGGGAAGAACACTAGGGCCATACAAGAAGCATGTAGGGCCAAGGAAAGCTCACAACCAAGCTCTCCAACGATTCCCGAAGCCAAGGTACGTGAACAAATACAGACTCATGCCCCCCACCAACAGCCAATCAAGCTAGGATGTGAGTCAGACCATCCCTAGCATGGATGCCGGTCAAGGCACCCGATCCGATCCCCAAGTCAGACCAAGAACAAAGCCTAAGGCCCCTAATAGGCCCTAGAGCGATCCTCATGAGCCATGGAGGCAATGACCACACTTGGGATCCTCTGGAAGCATTTCTGGAGTATAGGCAACGAAGGACAAAGTAATTCCTGACCAGAAGATGCTGGTGCCCGAAGATAGGCCCCGGTACGAGCCACGGACGGGGCCAAATGCAAGAACTAGGCCCCAAGCCAAATGCCATGAGCCCCGGACTAGCACCAGCCCTTGAAGACCTGGCTGAAGCAGAATGAAGAAGTCTAGGCCAGAATTGGAGAAGGCCCAGCACTAAGCCAGCCCCGGGCGTCGGGCCCGGTGTCGGGCGCCACAGAGGAGCGCTCAGGGCTGAGCCAGTAATTGGCTCGGGCCTTTTGGAAAATTCCAACGGCCCTGGATAATCTGGAGATCCAGGATCACTCTCCAATAGATGGCGTTGCATTTGGAGGAGAAATGAAGGAGGAGCCACGTAGGGAAGTGCTCATTCACAATCCAGGTCCATACATGCAATCCCACAGAGCTAAGGCTTCCCATCCGGGCCAGGAATCCATGTTTCCACGTCCAGAAGACCGCATTTCTAAGTCCTTCTAGGAGGCGGCACGAGGGGAGTGCCTAATCCAAGTCAGAATCCCTGCCCAGAGAGCCCAAGACCGCACGACTGCCACGAATGTTGCCCGAATTAGGGCTTGCCCAGATTTTGCCGGTTTTGCCTATTTAGGCTTACTACTTCGGTTCCAATAAGTAGGATTATTTTAAGTATTTTAAGAGTCCTAATTAGTATTTAGATTATTTTAATTCTAGTTTAGGAAGTAGCTAATAAGGAGGAGAGCTTGTTCCCTCCCTATATAATGAAGCCACCGGCCACCCCTTTGTATGAAGACTTTTTCAATCAATAATCCCCTTTATAACTATGTTCTAATCCCTTCGAATAATTGCTTGATGCATTACTAAAGGGTTGGCTTATCATCAAGAGCATCCATCTCTTGGCATGGCGCTCTCGACTTGATACTTCTGGTTCCTAGCTCCTTTATAGCTAGTGGGTCTTCCATCTGGTTCCATAGGTTCTTCAGGAGTGCTAGGAGATCAGCTTGTGGTGTTTAAGGGTCGTCGGCCCACGGTTGCAGCGGTTCACATAAGTTGTTATCAGAGCTTCGGTTAAACACTAGGGCCAACACCTATCCCAGTTTCCAAGTTCACTCTTGGATCCATATCCTTTATTTTTCTTGCTCTTTAGAAAAATAGCTTCGAAAATTTCCCATCTATTTCAATTTCTTGTATTGTATTGCGTTGTAAGACAAAGAAAATTGGTGGCCATCAAAAGCCATCAAGAAAATATCAAAAGGCTAAGAAAAAGAAAAGAAAGCAAGGCCACCCTTGCCAACTTTGTTTCCATTCGTTGTAAGAGTGATTTTAAGAAGAAGGGATAGAAAATAGCTTATGCTTCCTTGTAACTAGCCATGGCAGACGAGATAATAGAGAATTTGGAAGGCCAGATCCATGATATTGGTGGAATCTTGGCGGGAATACAAGAAGACCTAGCTAGGCTTCAAAGGAGAGATGACCATGAAGATTATGAAGAAGGACCCCATGATGATCTCAACCGGAGGGCTAGAAGGTTAGTCCAGGAGATTGATGGTGATGTGAGAAATCTCAAGCTTACAATTCCCAAGTTTGCTGGCAAGACTGATGCCGACGAGTACTTGGATTGGGAGAGAAGTGTGGAGGACTTCCAAGAGTGCCACAACTATTCGGAGAGGAAAAATGTAATCATGCCTACCCTTGAATTTATTAATTATATGCTGCTCTTTGGTGGATTCAGTTCAAGAGAAAGGTTCAAAGAGATGAGGAGGTGCCCATCGAATCATGGAGAGACCTCAAAAGGAAGATGAGGAAGAGGTTTTTCCCGGCTGCCTATATCCGAGACTTGCATACCTCACTTCAAACCTTGAAGCAAGCTACCATGTCGGTGGAGCAGTACACCAAGGAGATAGAGATGCTAGTCGCAAGGCTAGAACTAAAGGAGGAACAGGAGGCCAGGATAGCCAGGTGATGTGCTTTAAAATAGTGATCAAATACTACCAAGCTAAAAGCTAAGCAGATCGTATTCCACAGGGTTTCTTCCAATTGACTACTCAAAGAAGCTGACAATTTACTTAGGTTTAAACACTTTCCACGACTTCTAGACTAAGATGCAAGAAAATTAAAATGAAATTAAAAGACAGAATGATTGGTTGGTTTAGACAGACGACAGACAAGCTTTGATTTCGAATCCCCCTTAGATCACCAAGGCAACAACAATCAAAAAACCAGCGGTTTTCAATTCTCATTCAATCAATTTCTATACACCACCATAACTCCTCACCCTTAGGTTTAAGACTGGCGAATGTTCACTCTATCCGATCTAACTACCAAGATTAATTAGCCGCCAGAGTACGGTCGCTTCTTGCGACGACAAAACTAACTGGTGCAATTACTAATGATTAATGAGTTACTCTTGAAGCGGATTAACCTTAAATTGGTTCCTACGAAAGGCACACTCCAATGAATAGGTTAACTGGTTGAATTAATGTTTTAAAGAGAGGCGAGCGTTCGCTTCTATCCTCAGCTTAACAAGAATCTAATCTAGGTGATCAAGAAAGACAAGTTTTAGTGTTTTAAAGCAAGGAAGCTATCTGGCGACAAACCCTAACTCAACACAAACCTAATCTAGGCAATCAACCATAAAAGAAACATAAACAATCAAGAACAAAACAACCATGCAAAGAGAAACTGATTGAACTTTGAATCTAATTACCACCAATTTGTGACCACTTTAAAGCCCTGGGTCACTTAGGGTTCATCTAATCTAAGCTCAACGAGTTTAGCTACTCATAACGATAACAGAAGAATCAAAGGCAACAAAGGAAATCATCATACAGAGGAAGAACATATAAGAACTGAAAAACCTAATTCTGACGACTCCGGCGAAGCTTCGATCTCCTGGATCTTCAACTTTAAGCTCCGAGCTCTCCGAGATGGAAGGATGGCGTCACGATCTCTCCACGACTCTTCGAACTCTCTAAACTCTCTCTCGAACTTCTTTTGTTTGGAACTTGTGTAAGTTCTATTATGAAAAGTATATTATGAGGTATCTTCTGATTTGGGCCGCCGTTAAGTATTTATACTTAACCCTAAATTCGCCGGATTTGTTAAGGAGTTTTCGCCGAAAACTTCAGTGTAAATTGCTGGCTTCCGTCGACTGATCTCTTGTGAGTTTTAAGTCGAGAGTTTTCGGCGAGAACTTGACTTTTCGCCAAAAACTTCTTCCTGTATTGCTCTGTCGATTTCTTCTAGAGTTTTCACCAAAAACCTGAGGACTTTTCGCCGAAAACTCTAGTGTAAAATGGGGCAGGATTTCTGTTGACTTGATTGACTTCTTGCACTAGTTCCAGTGCGATTCCTCGAGGTTCCAATGCCTTAGACACGTCCTTGGCTACTTTATTTGATGGCAAAAACCTGTGCTATCATGAAAACACTAGAAAACCATCAAATAGACCCGAAACGGGCCAAAGTAACACAAATGGCACGAGATAGAGCAGTTGAGTGAATATACGCTATTCTACCCTAAAAACAATGTCTTAAGCCAAGAAATGTCGCTTAAATGAGGCTAATAATCACGTCAAATCAAGTGTTATCAAAATACCCCACACTTAAGCTTTTGCTTGTCCTCGAGCAAACTGAATAGAAAATGCTCATGTTCACAAATGATAAGATCGATTAATTTGAAGTTCTAGCTTACACAATGAATTCTTAGACAGCTACTTCTAGAACAAGAAACCTAACATGCATATTGATCAACCAAACAACCTGGTCTCACTAAAAACTGCACACGACAAGTAGTAATAACAAATCATGCACGAATTTGACCTGACCAACCAGACTCCTCACACAGATAATATTTAGTGCAAGGGAAACTCTCATTCTCTGTGTTTAGGGACGTGTTTCTGCTCTCAATCATTTTCTGTTACTGAATTCTGTCATAAGTTTGCAATTCGAAAACATCTCCACCACTGTGACAACACGCGTAACTAGTCAAGAAGGACTTCCCTGCTAGGACTGTAACTAATTCTACACTACAAGGGTTCATAATGAGATGGATGATGGGAATGTATGATGATGGCTTTGGTGCGGTGTAGCTTTCGACTAACTTCCCTTGAATCTAGCCTATGGCTTCCTACCGTCTAACCAGACACGGGTGGAATAGTGTACGCTCGTCCTATGATACCCATCAAGCAACCTAGCACTTTATTTTCTTTACACATTTTTTTCTTAATTTCTTTTACATTTTATTTTGACTTCGTTCTTACATATGTATGGAGAAGAACGTTATTAAACTGAACTATGAACTTGAAACTTTGAACTTTTCTTTATTATATATTTTTTTCAAAATTTTTCTTTATTCTTCTTATTTTTTTTTCTTTTGTGCCAATTTTCTTTTAGTTGCTAGAGGGGATTACACGTCTGGACATAATAGCTAAGACCACCTATTTAATGGCTATAGGCAAGTTACCACAAACTGACTTCCGGTAGGCTAATCTAGAACTACAACCACAGGGGATTTAAAACCTAATGGATTTAAAACCCAATGGGGAATGGCTTGTAATGTATATTGAACCGAAAGAACAGGCCAAGCTCAAGGGTTTAAACCTAATGGATTTAACGTTAGGTAGGCTATCTTGCTTAGTAGCTGAATTTAGGTGCCCCTATCATTCTAGAACTCGTGTCATCGTGTGGTCTCGAATAGGTCTCATGCAAATTCTAACTCATTCAAGAAATAGAAAACCACTCAAAATGAATTAAAATTGCAGGTTATGTGCAATGGATCAAAAGCTCACATTTGGTTTGCTAGTCGGATTCGGTCATTTTCATGCAATCAATGCGACAAACTACAAGTGTGATTTAAAAATTCTGTTCTGACCAGACAATTTAGCATCAAAGTATACACGTCGGTTCTCATAATCTAGGTTAAGCAGTCTAAGCACCATTATGACAGATTGAACAATAACTTAACATCAAAAATCAAGAACCGAGCAATTCTAATGCTAGAGAGACTGGAAAGGCACCACAAAACACACAAAAACACAATTAAGGGCAATCAAGTTCATGCAAGGTTCTCTAGCATCCTACCCCACACTTAAACCGTTCTGTGTACTCACATGACTAAACTAGAGTAGAGAGATACAAAGAACCTGGAATGAGATGGTCGGTGTAGGGGATGAACACGGAGCGTCTGAAGTAGAGCGGAGTAGCTACCCAAGTTTCTACAAAACAAAAACAACAAAAAGATCAAAAGGAAACCGGGACAAGTGTCCCAGATCCACACAGAATAAAAGTCGAACAAAGACGGTTAAGGGGAATTTTGAAAAGTTTTTTACTCTATTTTTTTTAAAGGACACAAATTCACAGCACCGCATTCCTAGAGAAGTCTAGAACAGCTAACTTCAATCCGCTCAGAAAAATTCACACCAAAACAGTAGCCACGAAAAATGAGGTAGACCGGAATTAAACTCATCAAAATTCAACAATGAACATGTCAAAAGATTTGAAATTGAAAACCCAACAACTAACCTTTAAGACATGACTCAAGAAAATGGACGGAAATATGACGAAGTTGGCCAAAAATGTGAAAAGCTTGTTTCGGGGATAACCGGAGCTACAGAGCTCCGATTTGGGCGATCAAGTATGCGTTGGAATTGGACCAAAAAAAGGAAACTGATTTTCGAAACAGACATATGTTTTCGGCGAAAACTTAAGAAGTTTTCGACGAAAACTTCTTCGAAAATAGGCAAAAATAAAACAGACGATCACTGTTTGAAAAATGAGAAATGTTTTCGGCGAGAACATTTAATTCTCGCCGAAAACCTATTTTAAAACCCTTTTTTTTCAAAACCCAACCGAAAACAAATCAAAACGAAAGGAAATTATGACACTTTGGCTCCCCCCGAACCTGATTCGATGACGAAAAGACTGACTGAAAAATTCAAAAACGGACTCCAGCCGTGGGCTGCCTCCCACGAAGCGCTCTTGCTTAACGTCCTTGAGCCGGACGATTCCTGGATGGCGATCAAGAGACATCCCAACTCAGGATTTCTCTTAGGCTCGAGTCGGAGTTCATGAAATACAACTTTGGGGATCCTCCGGCAAGTGCGAACTTCTTCCCGTTTGCGTGAATTAGCTTGGTTCGTCCATCAGGAAGATGACCAGAAATTTCAAATGGCCTGAACAGTTCTTTCGAAGGGGCATCCTTCTCTTTATTCTCCTTCTTTATCTCGCCAGGATCTTTAACTTTTGGTGATTCATGAGGGGATGCCTTCGGATCCTCCTTCTTTCTCGGCTTCTGTGCCGGCAGCTCATTCTTCAGATTAGGGACCTGTCCAACACCTGGCAAACATATTTTTGAAGAAACTCTAGATTTTTCATTAGTAACGGAGTTGACCGAAGCCAAGTCCACAACTTCAACAGATAAGCAATGTGCCTCTTCTTTGACAGGGACTTGCATACCGTCCTTGAGACGAAATGTCGTGGTATCCTTGCCGACCCTTAATGTCAACGAGCTATTCGGGACATTAATGTTAATGCCGGCTGTCGCCATAAACGGTCGGCCTAGGAGAAGAGTGACATCTTCCCCTCGGGTATCCATAACAATAAAATCAGCCAGAATAGTAAAAGGACCACAACTGACAGCCACGTCTTCTATCAATCCCCTAGGTAATTTCACAGATCTGTCGGCAAACACTAAATGCATGCTAATCGGTTTCAATTCTCCTAGGTTCAATTTCTCATACAAGCAGGTAGGCATGACATTAATGGAAGAACCTAGATCAATTAAACTACGATCAATTTTCACATCATTAATAGTGCACGGAAAAGTAAAATCACCGAGATCACGACACTTAGCTGGGGGAAGAATGGCGGTCGTCTGGCTGTGGATCGCGAAGCATTCTTCCTCGAGGGAGACGGAAGACAACTCTCCCTTCTTCTTGTTCTTCGCAAGATCTTTCGTGACTTTTCCAACCTCCGGTATCATCTGGATAGCATCAGTAACTTGTATCTTGATATCTATGTTCTTCAAGTATCCATACCACTTTCTGTACCGGGTATCATGATCTTTCTCCTGTGATTGCGCAGCCTTAAGAAATGGAATCCGAGGCTGATATGGAGGAAGAGGTGGCATAGGTGATGTCTTTGTCAGGGGAGGCGGGGCAGTCACCTCCTCCTCTTCTTCTTTATCCTCCTCCTCAATCTCTGGCTTGTCAATGGCTACAACATCAGGAATTATGGCCGGATCAGGAGCTGCAGGACCAGCTAATTGCTTGCCGCTTCTTGTGGAGATTGCCTTGACGTGCTCCTTTGATATGACCCGGCCTAGCTGCCCTAGTACCCGCCGGTACACCTGCACCCCACCAGGGTCACCCGTCCGAGGCAGAACCTTAGGGCCTTACAAGAAGCGTGTAGAGTGAAGGGAAGGCCACCTACAAGACCTCAAGCCCAGGTATGAGATGAAATATAGGCTAAGGCCTCCCCCTGCAGGTAGGAAAGCTCAGGAGGAAGAAATGCCACTCCAGGCCATGCTGCTGGCTGAGTGTAGAAACCCTAGGGCAGAGGACAAGCCTCCGTCAGATCCTGGCCAACCCTCCAAGGGCCCTGAAGACAAGGCACACTCTAGAGACCCAATGGAAGCCTTCCTAGAGTACAGGAACAAGAGAGCTTGAGAGTACCTGGCCGAGAAGGGATGGCCACCCGACACTGATCCGGAGCCGAGCCGTGACAGGAAGAGGAGCCCCTGGTTCCAAGGCACCACTCCTGGCCTGACCCTAGCCCATGAGAGCCACATCTGGAGCTACCTAAGGAGATGCCCGAAGCTAGGAGAGGAAGCCCCAAGCAGAAATGAAGAAGACCCCCGATAGGCCCAACCCGAGCTCTAGACCGAAAACCGGGCTGATCAGGAGAATTTAATGAGGCTAGCCATCATGTGGCCCGAACCTTTTGGCAAGGCCCTAGCCCCTGGGTAAGCCCGGAGCATCAGCCCCTAAGGCCCGACCAAGGACCGCCCGTGAAGAAGAAGCCCGGCGCCAAGGCCCAAACCGAGCCCAGCTGACCGTCGAGTCATAGTCCTACCCGGACTAGGAAACCCTAAACCGCCGAATTAGGGTTTTGGGTGTTTCAATCCTATTTGAGTTGTATTTTCGGTTTTAAGACTATTTAATTGTTTGTTCCTTTTTAGTAGGCTTATTTAGGGGTTTTAGGATTCTTTTTAGGAATAGGACTCTTTATTTTATTCTTATTTAAGAAGTAGTGTTTAGGGAGGAGAGCTTGTTCCCTCACCTATATATAGAGGCCGCCGGCCACCCTTGTAAGACACAACTTTTATGAAATAAACAACCCCCTTTGAAAGAACTTTGTTCTGAAACCCTTATTGTATCTGCATGCTGCGATACTGAAGGCCCGACTTATCATCAAGAGCATCCATCTCTTGGCGTGGCGTCTACGACTTGATACTTTTGGTTCCCAACTGTTATATAGCTGACGGGTCAAAGTCCTCATCCGCCCCCGGTTCCCAAAGGTTCTACCTCGTTGCACGGTCTCAACTTGCGGTGTTCAAGGGTCGTCTGCCCACGGTTGCAGCGGTTCACATCAGTTGGTATCAGAGCACGATTCAGCTCACGAACCACAATCTATCCCAGTCTCCAGGTTCACCTGGATTCATATCCTTTTTATTGCTTTCTTAGAAAATAGATTAAAAAATTCCCTTCTATTTCAGTTCTTGCTTTCAATTTCGAGTTGTAAGAAAAAGAAAAGAAAGCAAGGCCACCCTGCCAAGTTATTTCCTTTTGTTGTAAGTTTATTTCTAAGAAGAGGGGATAGAAAATTGCTTCCGATTGCTAGTACTAACCATGGCAGACAAGAGATTAGCCAACATGGAAGGTGATGTGATCATTTTTAGTGCATTTTAAGTCCTTTATTAGCCTAGGGATCTCCCATGTTTGACCTCATTTTGCTATGATTTATATGCCTTTATTGGAGTTTTATGCAAAGTGCTATCTTGTTGTCTGGTTGCCACTTTGAGGCCAATTCTATGTCTATTGGAGTTGTTTTCTTTGAATTTTCAGGTTTTGGCATTGAAGTACTGGTGACAAGGAGCACGCAGGTTCAAACGAGAGGTCCATCGGAGCTAGGACGGAGGAGTTATGGACGTTGCAAAATCAAAGAAAATATAACTTTCCTAAAGAAGTTTTCGGCGAGAACTTAGAGTTCTCGAACCGAAAACTCTAAGCAGTCGGCGGACTTTTGATCTTTGAAGAAATTTTCGGCGAAAATAGTTCATTTTTTTCTCCAAAAATATTAGAAGAAATGCAGCAGCCGTTCGATCTTCTCAAAGACATTTTTGGCGAAAATGGTACACAATTTTCGCTGAAAATTCCAGCTTTTTCCGGCATGCTATATAAAGAGGGAGGACGGTGAAAATTAAGGGGAGGATCATATTTTTATAACACAATCGCCGTCACTCTTCCTCTTCTCTCAATTTTCCAATCGCCGATTACCCCTCTCTCTCAACCAATCATCATCCACCCTCAATTGTTGATCAACTTGAAGATCTAAGTGAAGCCTTCTACACCTTGGATTGGAGCTTGAAGAGCCAAGTGGAAGGATCCTCCATGGAAGCAAGGATGGTCTCCTCTACCCAAATTCAGGTTTATTCCATGGTTAAGCTAGGCGAAGCTTAGGTTTAGTTTAGTGGGGGATGGATCAAGCTAGGATAGGTGATTGATTGTATGGATTGAGTTTCTCTTAGCCATTTGTGTAAGATGATGATCCTAGACCTTGTGCTTTGTAGCCATTAGAGTTTGATTTACTCTTTTGGTATTGTTTATGTCATTCAATACATGAGAATGATTGATTGATGTTGATCTAAGGTTGTAGGATTGTAATTGGATGATTTGAGAGATTGGATTATACAATTGCAACCATTTTGAGCTTGTTTTCCTTGTTGTCATTTTATCAAACACTTGGTGTGCATTTAGTTTTCTCTTATTTGAAGGTTGAAAGACCCTTTTGATTGCTAGACTAGTGTTATATGATTGACATGAGAATGTCTTGCATAATTTACCTTGTGTTGGATGATTGTTGGCATAGAATTCAAGTTCCAAGCATTTCTTTGAGCAAGATAAGGCACTCCATTTCCTTTGTTCACATAGGGAGAGCATGGTGCATTTGGTCTAGGAGTAGAGAGTCAATTGTGCGAGAGTTCGTTGATTCTACTTGAGTGAATTGCATGGTCATTAGTTTACACATCGTTGCTTGAGATTCAATCCAGCTTTCATGAACCTTGAGCTTGAAGAAACCCCTTGCTAAGCTAAACTCCCTTCTCTCTTGTTTGATCCTCAATTTCACTTGTTAGTTTTCTTTTATTTGTTTATGCTTTTGATTTGTTCTCTTTCAAAACCAAACCTCAATTTTAATTGTTTAGACCGTTCATGAATTTTCTGAGTATTAGCCTATGAGAGGACCTCGTGGAATACGACCTTGATAAATTCCTTATCAAGTTTTTGGCGCCGTTGCCGGGGACTCTCTCATTCCTAAGAAAGCAATTATTAGTGAACCGATCTATACACTTCCTTCCGTTTTCCTTTTAGCTTCCTTGTTACTCTTTGTTTACTTTGTTATCCCGCATCGTTATATTACTCGGGTGTGTTTGTTGTGCTTGTTTGTAGGAGATTTGGGTTAGTGCATGAGGCGTTCAGCTCGTCTTCAAGCACGACTCCAAGACTAGAACAAGTGCTCGAACCACGGACTACTTCCCCACCTCCTACAGTTGAAGAACAAGAAGTTGACCCCATCTCACACCACACTATGTCTCATCACGAGGATGAGGATAACCAATCGGAACATTCACATCACACTAATGAAGATGATCAATCGCAAAGAGGTGCGAGGCGCACACTAGCCGATTATGCTCGCCCAACCCTCGAAGGGGCAGCCTCGAGTATCGTGCGAAGACCAGTAAATGCAAGAAACTTCGAGTTGAAGCGTAATATGATTCAGATGGTACAAAACGGAGTGGTGTTCAACGGTATAGACGGAAAGTGCCCGTCTAGACACTTGAAGGACTTCCTAGAGATATGCGATACGGTGAAGAACGATCAAGTTCACCCGGATTGTGTGCGACTCCGGCTCTTCCCCTTCTCACTCAAAGGTCGAGCCAAGTCTTGGTTGGAGAACGAACCTAGTAGAACATTCACTACATGGGAGGGACTAGCCGAAGCCTTCCTCGAGGAGTTCTTTCCTCCTTACATGACGGATGCAATCCGAGATCGAATCAATCACTTCACACAACACAAGGGAGAGCTCTTCCATGAGACTTGGAATAGGTTCCAAGCCCTTCTTCGGTCTTGTCCTCATCACAACTTCGCCAAATGGAGCTTGGCGAATATATTTGCTAGGTCCCTTGATTTCGAGAATACAAGGATGATCAACCAAGCCGCCGGAGGTGATCTAAGGATGCTCACTCCCGAAGATGCTCTAGAACTCTTTGCGCAGATGGCCAACAAGACAAGGAGTTGGTCTCGACAACAACCTCCAAGGTCCAAGTATGGGAGCGACACTCACTATGACTCTAGAGCTATAAGTGTTGATGCACCAAAGGATTCGTCTACCTATGGGAAGAAGCCTAAGTTACCGGGGCATCGAGATGAGGATGACCCTATGTTTGCGCTTCTCATGTCTAAGATCGATGCTATGGCATCTCAGGTAAGTAACCTGAGTATGCCTAAGCACCCCTCCAAGGTACCACCATCTCAAGTGGGTAATCCCCCAGTTGCTTCAATATATTGCTGTGAATGTTGTGGGGGTCAGGGTCACGACTTCAGTGCTTGCCCGTCCGCCACTCCTGAGCTTGGCCAAGGCGACCACAATGAGGAGGTAAGCTTCGCACAAGGTCAAGGATTCCATGGTAATTTCAGCCCCAAGGTAACTATTAAGGTAACTATAACCGACCTTGGAACCAAGGTGGTGGTACAACAAGTGTAACCAAGGGTACCAAGGCCAAGGGAATCAAGGTAGTGGTTATAACAGAGGTTACAACCAAGGAAATCAAGGAGGATTCCAAGGTTATAGAGGGTATCAAGGCAACCAATGGTCTCAAGGAAGTAACCAAAACAAAGGAGGTCCCCAAGGTCAAGGGAACCAAGGGGGAATTCAATGGAATCAAAGTGGACATCCAAATCAAGGCCCCCAAGGTCCTACTCCACCGGGAATGTACAATCATAGAGGTGATGGACCACCCGGATTCAACAAGCCACCTCACAACAAAGAGGGCGTTTCTCCAATATCACAAGAGGATACCAACGCGGCAATGATTCAACTTATAAAAAATCAACAAGCTTCGATTGCAAATTTGGAGAATCAAATGGGACACATTGCTAAGACACTTTCGGAGCGACCCTCGGGTACTTTGCCTTCCAATACCGAGGTCAACCCCAAAGGTCCGGAGCATTGCAAGGTAGTGACATTGAGAAGTGGAAGACCTTTGCAAGATGCAACCTCTTCCCCAATTGACTCTCAAAAGGTACAAGATCCTAATATAATGGTTGATGAAGATGATATCAAGGATCCTTCGGATGAAGTTGAGGTTGAAGTCGAACCTCCTACGGGTAATGTGATTACTAAGGTTGCCAAGGAACCTAGTAAGGCTACATCGAGTACACCACCGGTCTCTCCTCCCGCGCCGGTTGTACCTCCATACAAGCGTAAGCTTCCATACCCCTCTCGAGTGAGTAAGGATGGCCTTGAGAAGGTTTTTAAGAAGTTTATGGAGCGGCTTAGTCAAATGCAGTTCTCTCTTCCGTTTCCGAAGCTATGACTATGATGCCTCAATATGATAAGTTCATGAAGGAACTCTACACCAACAAGAGGAAGCTACCGGAGACATCTCTAGTCCACCTCAATGAGGAATGCTCCGCCGTTCTATTCAAGAGTCCACCGGAAAAGCTTAAGGATCCAGGTACTTTTACTATCCCTTGTGCTATAGGTAATACCTCTTTGGCTAATGGTCTTGCGGATCTAGGTGCTAGTATCAATGTCATGCCTTATTGCATATTTGAGAAACTAGGGTTATCTAATCTTCATCCTACTCGTATGTATATTCAACTTGCGGACAAGTCGACCAAGAGTCCTAGGGAGATTGTTGACGATGTGCTAGTTAAGGTTGGTCCTTTTGTTTTCCTAGTTGACTTTGCGGTCATTGATACCGATGATGTGGATGTCTCATTGATATTTGGTAGACCATTCCTTGCTACTTCTCGTGCTTTAATTGATGTCCATAATGGGAAATTGACATTGAGAGTAGGACAAGAGAGTGTCACATTTTGCATAGCCGATGGCATGAAATTTGCTCACGCACAAGATGATTTACAGTACTCGTGTGATACTATTGCTTCAGCTAGTGTGTGTAGTATTTCTAACTTCGTGTGTCGAGATTCTTTGGATGTTTGCCTTAGAATGAATGTGCAGGAACATTTAGACAGCCCAGAGTTAAAAGCTCAGGTGGCTTATCTTGATGAAGGGAGAGACAAGTTGGAGAGTGAAACAGTTTTTGTTGCTCTTCCGAAGGTGGAAAGGGTGAAGACCACTTATGAAGAACCACCTACTCTTGAGCTCGAGCCTCTTCCCACACATTTGGAGTACGCTTTTCTCATGCCAAATTCTAAGCTACCGGTCATCATCAATTCTAAGCTTCTACCCGAGCAAAAGGACCGTTTTGTGGAGCTCCTCAAGAAGTACATGAGAGCTATTGCGTGGAGCATCTCGGATATTCGAGGTATAAGTCCCACATTTTGCTCACATCGGATCCTCATGGAGGAAGATTTCAAGCCGGTTGTGGACCCTCAAAGAAGATTGAATCCTAACATGAAAGAAGTTGTGAAGAAAGAGGTTATAAAGCTCATGGATGCAGGGATTATCTTTCCTATCTCGGATAGTCCTTGGGTTAGCCCCGTGCAAGTTGTGCCCAAGAAAGGAGGGATCACGGTGGTAGCTAATGACAAGGATGAGCTTATCCCGACAAGGACGATCACCGGGTGGCAAGTTTGCATAGATTATCGTCGCCTCAATGATGCCACTCAGAAGGATCACTTTCCTTTACCTTTCATGGATCAAATGCTCGAGCGTCTCTCCGGTCACGAGTACTATTGCTTTTTGGATGGCATGTTCGGATAATTCCAAATACCGATTGCTCCGGAGGACATCGAGAAGACCACATTCACATGCCCTTTTGGTACGTTTGCTTATCGCCGAATTCCTTTTGGGTTATGTAATGCCCCTGCTACCTTCCAACGGTGTATGCTTGCCATCTTTGATGATTTTGTGGAAGATAGCATGGAAGTGTTCATGGATGATTTCTCGGCCTTTGGGGATTCGTTTGATCTTTGTTTGAGGAACCTTGAGAAGGTGTTGCACCGTTGTGAAGAGACCAATCTCGCATTAAGTTAGGAGAAGTGCCATTTCATGGTCAATGAGGGGATTGTTCTTGGTCACAAGATCTCTATGAGGGGCATTGAGGTTGATAAGGCAAAGCTAGAGACCATCTCTCAACTTCCTCCACCATCTTCCGTGAAGGCCGTGAGAAGTTTCTTGGGGCATGCCGGTTTCTATAGGCGCTTCATTAAAGACTTCTCCAAGATAACTACTCCTATGACTCAGCTTCTCGAGAAGGATGTGGAATTCCGATTTGATGATGAATGCATGCGAGCCTTTGAACTCCTAAAGGGTAAACTCACAAATGCTCCTATACTCATTGCTCCGGATTGGTCAAAGTCATTTGAGTTAATGTGTGATGCTAGTGATTACGCTATTGGAGCGGTTCTAGGCCAACGAATTGACAAGAGATTCCATCCAATATACTATGCAAGCAAGACTCTGAATGAAGCTCAAAGGAACTATACAACTACGGAGAAGGAGCTCTTGGCCATAGTGTTTGCCTTTCATAAGTTTAGGTCCTACTTGGTGCTTTCTCACACTATTGTCTTCACGGACCACCAAGCTTTGAGGTACCTTCTATCTAAGACCGATGCTAAACCAAGATTGATTCGATGGGTTCTTTTGTTGCAAGAGTTTGACATTGAAATTCGAGATAAGAAGGGATCCGAGAATGTAGCCGCCGATCACTTATCTCGTTTGAAAGAAGCTGAATTGGTACACAATGGTAATGAAGAAATCAACGACAACTTTCCTGATGAGCTATTGTTCGCTTTAGAGACGATGGAGTTCGAGGAACCTTGGTTCACAGATTTAGCTAACTATCTTGCAAGTGGATACTTGAAGGAGGGCCTCACCCTCAAGACAAAAGGAAGTTCTTTGCGGATTTGAAGCATTACTATTGGGACGATCCTTTTGTGTTTCGAGTTGGCTCCGATGGGATGATTAGAAGATGTGTTACCCATGGAGAAGCGAAGGACATCATACTTCATTGCCACTCCGGTCCTACGGGTGGACATCATGGGGCAAATCGCACGGCTCGCAAGGTACTTGAGTCCAGATTCTTTTGGCCATCGATCTTTCGAGATTGTCAAGGTTTTGTCAAGTCTTGTGATGCATGTCAACGTTCAGGTCACATCTTTTCCCGTGATGAAATGCCTCAAAATGTTTCGCTAGTAGTAGAAATATTTTATATTTGGGGTATTGATTTCATGGGACCGTTTCCTCCTTCGTATGGTAACAAGTACATTCTAGTTGCGGTTGATTATGTGTCTAAATGGGCGGAGGCACAAGCTTTGCCTACTGATGACACTCGATTTGACGTGATTATCAGCCTCATTTAAGCGACATTTCTTTGCTTAAGACATTGTTTTTAGGGTAGAATAACGAATATTCAATCGATTGCCCTATCTCGTGCCATTTGTGTTACCTTGGCCGTTTCGGGTCTATTTGATGGTTTTCTAGTGTTTTCATGTTAGCACAGGTTTTTGCCATCAAATAAAGTAGCCATGGACGTGTCTAAGGCGTTGGAGCCTCGAGGAATCAAACTGGAATCGATCCAAGGAGCCAATCAAGTCAAACCAAAAATCTGCCATTCACACTTACAGTTTCAGCGAAACTAGGCCTCCAATTTCGGCGAAACCAACAGTTCAAATCAACTGATGCCAACAGAAGGATGGTTTCGGCGAAATAAATCAACTGCTCGGATCGAAGACATTGAACAGCCGGCAGAGCCCTGAACTCAAAGCCAGTTTTGCCGAAACTATCCCTATGGTTTCGGCGAAAACATCAGCTCACCCCGGCCCAACTAGGGTTAAGTATTTATACTTAATCTGGCGGCCCGAGGAGAAGGGGGGAATTCATAATTAATCATAATACAACTTTTTGAGATCAGAATTCTCTGAAGTTGTGGAGCGAAGAGTTGGAGTTCGAAGAGTCGGATAGAGATCGTGACGCCATCCCTTCCACCTCGGAGAACCGGAGCTAGGAGTACAACTTACCGAAGATTGGAGTCTGTCAGAGTCGTCTGAATTAGGTTTTTTAGATCCTTTTCTGTTCTTCCTTTGAATGATGAACTCTTTCCTTGTCTTTGTTTCTTTTGTAATGATCATGAGTAGCTAAACCCTTTAGAGCTTAGACTAGATGAACCCTAAGTGACCCAGGGCTTTAAAGCGGTCACGGATCGGCGGTGATTAGATTCAAAATTCAATCAGTTCTTTTTCATGTTTGATTCGTTCTTCATTGTTCATGTTTCTTGTCTGGATTGATCACCTAGATTAGATTCTTGTTAAGCTAAGGATAGAAGCGAACGCTCGCCTTACTTTAGAACATCAAATTAAACAATTAACCTTATAATTGGAGTGTGCCTTTCGTAGGAACCGGTTAGGGTTAATTCACTGCAAGAGTAACTCATTAATCACTAGTAATTACACCAATTAATTAAGTCGTTGCGAGAGGCGACCGTACCCGGGTGGCTAGTTAATCTTGGTAGTTAGAACGGATAGAGCGAACGTTCGCCGGTCTTAAACCTAAGGGTAAGGAGTTATGGTGGTGTCTTAGTAATTGATTGAATAAGAATCGAAATCCGCTGGTCTGTTGATTGCCAATGCTCTGGGGAACGAAGGGGGATTCAAAGTCTAAGTTCGTCTGCCATTCTTGTTTCCAAACCCTAATTTTTAATCTGCTTTAGTTTAATCTTTTTAATTTTTCTGCATGTCTTAGAAGTAGAAGTCGTGGAACTCACACCACGCACTAAGTGTTTTTCTTTGAATAATTTGTTAGTTCTGAAGTAGCCAATCATTCGAAGGCCCGTGGAATACGATCTGCTATACGCTTTTTTCTTAGCATTAGTAGTTTTTATTTGGCTGAATCCCGACCAACGACGGAGGTTTCACCACCTACCAATGATGCCCGAGTTGTAGGGAAGTTTCTTGTTAAGTTGTTCACCCGATTTGGTGCTCCTCGTGCTATTATTAGTGATCGAGGTACTCACTTTCAAGGACAATTCGATAGGGTGTGCCGACGGTTCGGTGTCACTCATCGGATGTCTACCTCATATCATCCTCAAACTAGTGGCCAAGCCGAGGTAACCAATAGGGAACTTAAGAGAATTTTGGAAAAAAAACGGTTGACCAATCATGAAAAGATTGCTCAACGAAGCTTGATGATGCTCTTTGGGCCTACCGCACGGCTTACAAGACCCCTATAGGCACTACTCCCTATAGGATGGTCTATGGTAAAGCTTGCCACTTGCCGGTAGAGCTTGAGCACCGATCTCTTTGGGCATTGAAATTTCTAAACCTTGATTTGAGTCTCGCAGGAGAAGAGCGTAAGTTTCAGGTACATGAGCTCGAAGAGTATCGCCATCATGCTTATGAGAGTGCCAAGCTATACAAGGAGAGGATGAAGCTCATTCATGACTCCCGATTGAAGTCAGGCAAGGATTTCAGAGTTGGTGACCAAGTACTCCTATACAACTCTCGGCTCAGACTCTTTCCTGGGAAGTTGAGATCTCGTTGGTCCGGACCATTCACGGTAACTCAAGTATTTCCTTATGGCACCGTCGAGGTAATCTCTCCATCCGAAACTGAGTCTTTTAAGGTGAATGGCCATCGACTTAAACATTATGTGGTTAATGATACTATTGGTGCGGTTGAGGTTTTATCCTTGGTTATGCCTTGAGTGCTCTTGGTTTCGTCTAGCTAGAGACGTTAAAGAAGCGCTTCATGGGAGGCAACCCATGTTATCCTTACCTTTTCGCTTTTATGTTTTTGTGTTGACTCTAGTTCATTGAGTTGGATGTTGGCAAGCACTTAGGCGGATCACTCTTCACAATGAGCGCTATGGGACTCTTCCATTACTTTGGCTTCCTATGCTCCTCTCTAGCAACGCGGTAACCTCGTTCCACCTTACCCTCTCTATCTTGATCATTGAGGTCAATGCTCATGTTAGTCGTAGGGGAGTTTGAGGTTTGGTGTGATTATTTGTTGGTAGAAGTCTAATGTTTTGCTTGGTTGAGTTGCATGATCTTAATTGAATGTCGATTCCCTCTACTGTAGAATCATTCGGTTCTTGACTTTTGGTGTTTGATTGGCTTCAAGCTTTCACAATGACGTTTAGACTGTCCCACTTAGAACCTATAACCAGCATGCTAGAGCTAATGTCAAATGAGTCTAGGCCAGAACAGAGATTTTATCACTCTTGTATGTTGGTTGATTAGTTTGATACGTGTTTTTGTACCACTCGATAACACCGGTCTAAGATGATGAAGGCAGTCAGTATTTTCACCCCTTTTTCATGTTTTTCTGCAACTCTTTGAACTTTTTGGTCCCTCGTGATTGTGGCTTGAGATTAGGCGGAATCCAATTCGAAATCGTGTGTTGGAATTGTAAGGGGCTAAGGATCAAGTGGCTAGTGTCAAAAGAAAATGTTCAAAAGTAAAGAAAAGAAAAGCTAAGCTAGGCAAGCTCGGCACCTAAGTGAAGTGTCGGGTTGAGCACTAGCAAAGGCAAAAGCTGTGAGCTAGGCAGGTTCAACACCTAAGTGAAGTGTTGGATCGAGCACTAGTATGCAGTAAGAAAGAAAAAAAAGAAGAAAAGAAAAATGAAAATGAAAAAAGAAAAGAGGAAGAAGAAAAAAAAGAAGAAGAGAGTTCTCAAACGTAGCCCTTGATCCTATGCCCGAGTTTGTAAAGAGCGGATCTAGAAGCGGATGAAGTTGAGTCGATAGCCACGTCATAATCACTCGCCACCTTCCAAAATTTCCTTACCTCCATCTATTTCGTTCCATTTCCCGAGTTTAAGTCCTTTTGATTAGAGTTGGTGTTGTCGTGGTCGATTTTTCTGTATCCCAATCAACCACCTACTTGAAGTGTGCAGAAAATAGTGAGGTCTAGACTTGTTTGGTTGATGTTCTTGCATGTGTAGGTTAAGTTTGTTCGTGGAACAGTTTAAGCCGAATTGTTTTTGCTTGAATCTCAATGGGGCCGATCTTGTCATTTGTGAACTTGGATGTTTTCTAGTTCATTTGCTTGAGGACAAGCAAAGCTTAGTCATAGGGGAATTTGATGTGATCATTTTTAGTGCATTTTAAGTCCTTGATTAGCCTAGGGATCTCCCATGTTTGACCTCATTTTGCTATGATTTATATGCCTTTATTGGAGTTTTATGCAAAGTGCTATCTTGTTGTCCGGTTGCCACTTTGAGGCCAATTCTATGTCTATTGGAGTTGTTTTCTTTGAATTTTCAGGTTTTTTTCATTGAATTACTAGTGACAAGGAGCACGCAGGTTCAAACGGGAGGTCAATCGGAGCTAGGACGGAGGAGTTATGGACGTTGCAAAATCGAAGAAAATACAACTTTCCTGAAGAAGTTTTAAGCGAGAACTTAGAGTTCTCGAACCGAAAACTCTAAGCAGTCGGGGGACTTTTGATCTTTGAAGAAATTTTCGGCGAAAATAGTTCAGAGTTTTCGCCGAAAATATTAGAAGAAATGCAGCAGCCGTTCGGTGTTCTCAAAGACGTTTTCGGCGAAAATGGTACACAATTTTTGCCGAAAATTCTAGCTTTTTCCGGCGTGCTATATAAAGAGGGAGGCGGTGAAAATTAAGGGGAGGATCATATTTTTATAACACAATCGCCGTCACTCTTCCTCTTCTCTCAATTTGCCAATCGCCGATTACCCCTCTCTCTCAACCAATCATCATCCACCCTCAATTGTTGATCAACTTGAAGATCTAAGTGAAGCCTTCTACACCTTGGATTGGAGCTTCAAGAGCCAAGTGGAAGGATCCTCCATGGAAGCAAGGATGGTCTCCTCTACCCAAATTCAGGTTTCTTCCATGGTTAAACTAGGCTAAGCTTAGGTTTAGTTTAGTGGGGGATGGATCAAGCTAGGATAGGTGATTGATTGTATGGATTGAGTTTCTCTTAGCCATTTGTGTAAGATGATGATCCTAGACCTTGTGCTTTTTAGCCATTAGAGTTTGATTTACTCTTTTGGTATTGTTTATGTCTTTCAATACATGAGAATGATTGATTGATGTTGATCTAAGGTTGTAGGATTGTAATTGGATGATTTGAGAGATTGGATTATACAATTGCAACCATTTTGAGCTTGTTTTCCTTGTTGTCAGTTTATCAAACACTTGGTGTGCATTTAGTTTTCTCTCATTTGAAGGTTGAAAGACCCTTTTGATTGCTAGACTAGTGTTATATGATTGACATGAGAATGTCTTGCATCATTTACCTTGTGTTGCATGATTGTTGGCATAGAATTCAAGTTCCAAGCATTTCTTTGAGCAATATAAGGCACTCCATTTCCTTTGTTCACATAGCGAGAGCATGGTGCATTTGGTCTAGGAGTAGAGAGAGTCAATTGTGCGAGAGTTCGTTGATTCTACTTGAGTGAATTGCATGGTCATTAGTTTACACATCGTTGCTTGAGATTCAATCCAGCTTTCATGAACCTTGAGCTTGAAGAAACCCCTTGCTAAGCTAAACTCCCTTCTCTCTTGTTTGATCCTAATTTCACTTGTTAGTTTTTTTTTTTGTTTATGCTTTTGATTTGTTCTCTTTCAAAACCAAACCTCAATTTTAATTGTTTAGACCGTTCATGAATTTTGTGAGTATTAGCCTATGAGAGGACCTCATGGAATACGACCTTGATAAATTCCTTATTAGAAGGCCACCTTCAGAACCTGGACGCTACTATGGCCGCCGTCAAAGAAATCCTAGCCAGGCTTCAAACCGGGAGAGGACGAGAAGAGCGTCGAGAAGACAGCCCTGAAGGTCTGAACCGAAGAGCCCGACGGCTAGCTCAGGAGATTGACGATGACTTGAGCAACCTCAAGCTCATCGTGCCTAAGTTTGCCGGCAAATACAATGCCGATGAGTACTTGGATTGGGAGAGAAGTATGGAGGACTTCCTCGAGTGCCACCACTACTTTGAACGTAAGAAGGTAATCCTCGCCACCCTTGAATTCACTGACTATGCTGCTCTATGGTGGAGCCAGTTCAAGAGCCGAGTTCAAAGGGATGAAGAAGACCCCATCGAGTCATGGAGAGACCTCAAGAGAATCATGAGGAAGAGGTTTTTTCAAGGAACCTATACCCGAGACCTACACACCTCCCTCCGGAACTTAAAGCAAGGCACCATGTTCGTGGAGCAATACACTAAGGAGATAGAGATGTTGGTCGCTAGACTCGACCTCCGAGAAGAACCCAAAGCCAAGATAGCCCGGTTTGTGGGTGGGCCCCGAGATCATGCACCAAGTCAACCTACTTAACTATGTTGACTACGAGGATCTCAAGGCCCTAGCTAACCGTGTGGAGAGAGAGTTGAAGAGGGGTTACACGAGAAGATCAGCCAATGCCCCATGGAGTGGAGGCCCGAATACAAGCCAAGCCCCATGGAAGCCCGAACAGCCCCAAGGCTCAAGCTCACGGCAAAACCCTAACCCTAGGGATTCGGCCCCACTGGTAACACCTGCTCAACCTACTTCTAAGGTTCAGAATTCTAACCCACGTCCTAGTGGAATTGTGTGCTTTAAATGTCAAGGTAGAGGACATATCTCAAGGGACTGCCCTAACCAACGGACGATGGTGGTGAGAGAAGGAGGAATTGAGACTGATGATGAAGAGGAGGAGAAGAAGAGTCTGATGAAGGAGAAGAAGTTAAGCCCAAAGGGCTTGAGAAGTTTGCAGGGTTCACCTCTAAAACCCTAGCACCCGGTGCCCCGGCCCCAGCACCGGCACCATCCCCAGCCCCAGCCCTGGCACCAGCCCCGGCACCAGCCCCGACCCCAGCCCCGGCGCTGCCCGACCAGGCCCCAGCGCTCGGCCCCAGCCCCGCCGCTGCCCGACCAGGCCCCGGCGCCCCAGCACTCGGCCCTGATGCCGATTGGCCCACCCTGACCAGTCCGAGCGCCCCAACAACCGGCGCTACCCTGCCCGACCAGGCCTTGGCCGCCCTAGCACCGGGCCCCGACCTGTCGCTGCCCAACGCCCCCCCGGCGCATCACCACCCGACGTGGCCCCCGACCACGAGTCCGGCGCGTCCCTGCCCGACGCTCAGCCCCGATCCTACCCGACCCCGGCTGCCCCGACACGATGATGACCGACGCTACCGACCTGCCCGCCGCCGCCGGCTCCCCACTACCTAACGCGTCACTGCCCGACGCCGCCGCACTCCCACTGACCGCCGCCGCCAGCTACCCACTGCCGCCGCCGCTGCCTCCCCACTGCCCGACGTCGCCTCCCCACTGCCTGGCGCCGCCGCCCTGCCCGACGTGCCCTGGTTTACCTCCGGCACCTCTGACACCCCCGTGCCCCGACCCGACGCTTCACCGATGGTCCCTTGTGCACCCAAGATTCAATGGGAGATCACCTCCCGACGGATTCTGAGGGCTGCCCCAAGTGAAGAAGATCCGGATGCTGACCCGGATGTGGAAATGAGTGAGGAACTCTCACCCGATACCTCCCAAGCCTTAACATTATTGTTGATAGTTTTTTAGGAGAGGGAGTGATAGCTGCAGTTTTAGCGGTATCAAATAACTAACCTACCGAAGTAGACTAGATCGTATTCCAGGGGTTTCTACTAATTGACTACTCAAAGAAGCTGACAATTTATTCAAGTTAAAGCACGTTGTGCGTGGTGTGAGTTCCACGACTTCTAATCTAATGAACAAAGGAAAATAAAAGACAGAAAAGTAAAAGGTTGACTAACGAGAAGATAGACGAACTTAGATTTCGAATCCCCCTTAGATCACTAGAGCATTGGCAATCAACAGATCAGCGGTTTTCAATTCTAATTCAATCGGTTTCTATACACCACCATAACTCCTTACCCTTAGGTTTAAGACTGGCGAACGTTCGCTCTATCCGATCTAACTACCAAGATTAACTAGCCGCCCGGGTATGGTCGCCTCTCGCAACGACTTAATTAACTGGTGCAATTACTAACGATTTATGAGTTACTCTTGCAGTGGATTAACCCTAACTGGTTCCTACGAAAGGCACACTCCAATTATAAGGTTAATTGGTTGAATTGATGTTTTAAAGAGAGGCGAGCGTTCGCTTCTATCCTCAACTTAACAAGAATCTAAACTAAGTGATCAAGGAAGACAAGTTTATGCGCCAAAGCAGGGAAGCTGTCTGGCGACTAACCCTAGCTTGCATAAACCTAATCTAGGCGATCAACCAGAGAAGAAACATAAACAGTGAAGAACAAAACAACCATGCAAAGAGAAACTGATTGAACTTCGAATCTAATTACTGCCGATCCGTGACCGCTTTAAAGCCCTGGGTCACTTAGGGTTCATCTAATCTAAGCTCTACAAGTTCAGCTACTCATAACGATAACAGAAGAATCAAAGGCAACAAAGAAGATCATCATACAGAGGAAGAACATATAAGAACTGAAAAACCTAATTCTGACGACTCCGGCGAAGCTTCAATCTCCTGGATCTTCAACTTTAAGCTCCGAGCTCTCCGAGGTGGAAGGATGGCGTCACGATCTCTCCACGATTCTTCGAACTCTCTAAACTCTATCTATCGACCCTAAGGTCGTGGCTGATCTCTCAGAATTTGTGTTTGTGAAAATATAAATAATGAATGATGTGTCTGGCCGGCGGCTGCTCTGTTTCTTTAAATAGGTACGCTTAGGGTTTCCAATACAGTGCCGGATTTGGAAGATGTTTTCGGCGAAAATATAAGATAATTTTTGCTGAAAACTTTAGGCAGAATCCCTGTTTGATTTCTTCTATGATTTTCGGCGAAAACATTATAGTATTTTCGCCGAAAACTTCAGTGCAATTCAGCTCATTCCGTCTGTGGGTTTTCTGAAGGTATTTTCGCCGAAAACTGTGTAGTATTTTCGGCGAAAGTATTGTGCTGGGCAGTTGGATCTTCGGTTCTGAATCCGGTTTGATTTCTGGTTTGATTCTGGTTCACTCCTTGAGGTCTTGAATATGTCCATGGCTACGTAAATGATGGCAAAAATCTGTGCTATCATAAAAACACTAGAAAACCATCAAATTGACCCAAAAAGGGCCAAAGTAACCAAATCGGTAGGAAATAGGGTAGTTGAGTGAATATTCGCTATTTTACCCCTAAAACCACGTTTCAAGCAAGGAAATGTCGCTTAAATGAGGCTGATAATCACGTCAAATTCATCAGGGAGCTATGGAGACTGATGGAGAATGCATTGAAGGACCCGAGCCTTGGTCCGTTACTGACTCAAACGACACTCCTAGGTCTAAAGATGAAGCTGAATCATCCCCGACCGTGGCCAATAAAATTGCTGAAGTTTGGAAGAGGGTGATGAGTGTTAGAAAAGACCCCGAGATGGATTTGGGGACAAATCCAAGGCAAGAAGAGGGGGATGATATGACCCGGCCTAGCTGCCCTAGTACCCGCCGGTACACCTGCACCCCACCAGGGTCACCCGTCCGAGGCAGAACCTTAGAGCCCTACAAGAGGCGTGTAGAGCCAAGGGCATGCCACCTATAAGAACTCAAGCTCAGGTATGAGACGAAATATAGGCTAAGGCCTCCCCTGCAGGTAGGAAAGCTCAGGAGGAAGAAATGCCACTCCAGGCCATGCTGCTGGCCGAGTGTAGAAACCCTAGGGCTGAGGACAAGCCTCCGTCAGATCCTGGCCAAGCCTCCAAGGGCCCTGAAGACAAGGCAAACTCTAGAGACCCAATGGAAGCCTTCCTGGAGTACAGGAACAAAAGAGCTCGAGAGTACCTGGCCGAGAAGGGATGGCCACCCGAGACTGATCCGGAGTTGAGCCATGAAAGGAAGAAGAGCCCCTGGTTCCAAGGCACCAATCCTGGCCCAACCCTAGTCCATGAGAGCCACATCTGGAGCTACCTAAGAAGATGCCCGAAGCTAGGAGAGGAAGCCCCAAGCAGAAATGAAGAAGACCCCCGAAAGCCCAACCCCGAGCCCTAGACCGAGAACCGGGCCGATCAGGAGAATTTTATGAGGCTAGCCATCATGTGGCCCAAGCCTTTTGGCAAGGCCCAAGCCCCTAGGCAAGCCTGGAGCATCAGCCCCCAAGGCCCGACGAAGGAACGCCCGTGAAGAAGAACACCGGCGCCAAGGCCGAAACCGAGCCTGGCGGACCGCCGAAGTCCTAGTCCTACCCGGACTAGGAAATCCTAAACCGCCGAATTAGGGTTTTGGGTGTTTCAATCCTATTTGAGTTGTATTTTTGGTTTTAAGACTATTTAATTGTTTGTTCCTTTTTAGTTGGCTTTTTTAGGGTTTTAGGATTCTTTTAGGAATAAGACTCTTTATTTATTCTTATTTAGGAAGTAAATGTTTAGGGAGAGAAACTTGTTCCACAACCTAATATAGAGGCCGTCGGCCACCCTTGTAAAACACAACTTTCATGAAAGGAAGAAGAGCCCCTGGTTCCAAGGCACCAATCCTGGCCCAACCCTAGTCCATGAGAGCCACATCTGGAGCTACCTAAGAAGATGCCCGAAGCTAGGAGAGGAAGCCCCAAGCAGAAATGAAGAAGACCCCCGAAAGCCCAACCCCGAGCCCTAGACCGAGAACCGGGCCGATCAGGAGAATTTTATGAGGCTAGCCATCATGTGGCCCAAGCCTTTTGGCAAGGCCCAAGCCCCTAGGCAAGCCTGGAGCATCAGCCCCCAAGGCCCGACGAAGGAACGCCCGTGAAGAAGAACACCGGCGCCAAGGCCGAAACCGAGCCTGGCGGACCGCCGAGTCCTAGTCCTACCCGGACTAGGAAATCCTAAACCGCCGAATTAGGGTTTTGGGTGTTTCAATCCTATTTGAGTTGTATTTTTGGTTTTAAGACTATTTAATTGTTTGTTCCTTTTTAGTTGGCTTTTTTAGGGGTTTTAGGATTCTTTTTAGGAATAAGACTCTTTATTTTATTCTTATTTAGGAAGTAGTGTTTAGGGAGGAGAGCTTGTTCCCTCACCTATATATAGAGGCCGTCGGCCACCCTTGTAAGACACAACTTTTATGAAATAAACAACCCCCTTTGAAAGAACTTTGTTCTGAAACCCTTATTGTATCTGCATGTTGCGATACTGAAGGCCCGACTTATCATCAAGAGCATCCATCTCTTGGTGTGGCGTCTACGACTTGATACTTCTGGTTCCCATCTGTTATATAGCTGATGGGTCAAAGTCCTCATCCGCCCCCGGTTCCCGACAGTTCTACCTCGTTGCACGGTCTCAACTTGCGGTGTTCAAGGGTCGTCTGCCCACGGTTGCAGTGGTTCACATCATCCTTCTTAATGGTAGAGTCGTCTTGAACCGATTATTGATTAAAGAAGGGGATACTAGCTAGCATGCTAGCCATGCTATTCACCGCGCTCTCCACTCGTCGACCTCGATCTTCATGATCTCGATTCAAGATGGCTTGAAGCTTGAATTTCTCTTCATGGTCATTGAGTCTTGCCAAGATCAGGTCGAGCTTCCTGTCTATCTAGATTTCCCAAGTATTCTCAAACGTATAATTCTAAGGTTGTTGTCCTCCGGTGAATCCAGGGGGATCTTGATCAATAAAATTCACTTCCCCTATAGACCAGTTATTTACTGTACCGAAAATCTCCTTCATGTGTTTCTGTACTTCGATCTTGATCTGATCTTCACGACTTGGTCGGCTCTTGGCTGCTTCAAGCTGTCTCTCCCAATTCCTGGACTTAGATGCGCAGTATGCAGAGGGAAGAAGAGCAGCTTCTGGTGCGAGTGCAGTGTAACCGCCATCAGCTAAGGCGTTAACCCATTTAGCCGATTCTTCGTTCATCCCTCGGGAAAACAAATCGGCTAGTTGTCCCTGCTTGAATCCATGATGAGGGAAATCGTGAAGGAGTTCTTGGAATTCGTTCCAAGCATCATATAAACTTACTCCTTCCTTCTGAACAAATCTGGCAATGTCGTCCTTATATGCTGTAGTTCTTGAAGGAGGAAAGTATTCCTTTACGAAGTCTTGAGCTAGATTATCCCAGTCGGTGTAGTGGCCAGGTGGTTTCCTAATGAGCCGTCTCTTGGCGGCACCTCTAAGGGAGAATGGGCAGACTCGTAAGCATAATGTGTTCTTATTGAGGTTCCCACTCTTGAACGTCTCACACATGGCTAGGAAGCTCGTCAAATGTGTGCACGGGTTATCGTCTTGCTTCCCTTCGAAGTGAACATCCCTAGAGATCGCTTCCAGGAAGGGGATCGTGATCTCATAGTCAGGATTTCATCGTTGTACGGCACAGCGATGTTAGACCGAATATTAGCCGCACTCGGTTTATTGTAATCCGCCATGGTACATTGAGCAGCCATTACGGTAGGAGAAGGTGGGGTGAATCTGAAGTAGTGGATGAAGCGGACGAAGATGAGGAGTTCTCCTTCAACTCCTCGATCTTAATAGGGGTAGGAGGTGTAGGCAGAATGATTCTGACTTGCTTCTGAACTAGCGGTTGCTTTGGTGGAGCAGAACTACCCGGCTTAAACTGAGAATGAGTGAGCGAGCGGTTCGTAAACCTGTAAAACAACCTACAAACAACAAAAGCAAACATAACCTGCGTAAAATCGAAGTGTGATGAAATATAAAAAATTGAAAGGTAGAAGAATAAATGCCAACTCTTCTTTCAAACAATATAGAAGAGTCCCCGGCAACGGCGCAAATTTGATGTGCTGTAAAACAGTGATCAAATACTACCAAGCTAAAAGCTAAGCAGATCATATTCCACAGGGTTTCTTCCAATTGACTACTCAAAGAAGCTGGCAATTTACTAGGTTTAAACACTTTGTGCGTGGTGTGAGTCCCACGACTTCTAAACTAAGATGCAAAAAAGTTAAAATGAAATTAAAAGACAGAATGATTGGTTGGTTTAGACAGACGACATACAAGCTTAGATTTTGAATCCCCCTTAGATCACCAAGGCAACATCAATCACAAGACCAGCGGTTTTCAATTCTCATTCAATCAATTTCTATACACCACCATAACTCCTCACCCTTAGGTTTAAGACTAGCGAATGTTCACTCTATCCGTTCTAACTACCAAGATTAATTAGCCGCCCGAGTACTGTCGGTTCTTGCGAGGACAAAACTAACTGGTGCAATTACTAATGATTAATGAGTTACTCTTAAAGCGGATTAACCCTAACTGGTTCCTACTAAGGCACACTCCAATGAATAGGTTAACTGGTTGAATTCATTTTTTAAAGAGAGGCGAGCGTTCGCTTCTATCCTCGGCTTAACAAGAATCTAATCTAGGTGATCAAGAAAGACAAGTTTTAATGTTTTAAAGCAAGGAAGCTGTCTGGCGACAAACCCTAACTCAACACAAACCTAATCTAGGCGATCAACCAGAAAAGAAACATAAACAATCAAGAACAAAACAACCATGCAAAGAGAAACTGATTGAACTTTGAATCTAATTACTGCCAATCCGTGACCGCTTTAAAGCCCTGGGTCACTTAGGGTTCATCTAATCTAAGCTCTACGAGTTTAGCTACTCATAACGATAACAGAAGAATCAAAGGCAACAAAGGAAATCATCATACAGAGGAAGAACAGATAAGAACTAAAAAACCTAATTCTGACGACTCCGGCGAAGCTTCGATCTCCTGGATGTTCAACTTTAAGCTCCGAGCTCTCCGAGATGGAAGGATGGCGTCACGATCTCTCCACGATTCTTTGAACTCTCTAAACTCTCTCTCGAACTTCTTTTGTCTGGAACTTGTGTAAGTTTTATTATGAAAAGTATATTATGAGGTATCTTCTGATTTGGGCTACCGGTTAAGTATTTATACTTAACCCTATATTCGTCGGATATGTTAAGGTTTTTTTGGCGAAAACTTAAGGAGTTTTCACCGAAAACTTCAGTGTAAATTGCTGGCTTTCGTCGACTGATCTCCTGTGAGTTTTAAGTCTAGATTTTTTGGCGAGAACTTGACTTTTTGCCAAAAACTTCTTTTGTATTGCTCTGTCGATTTCTTCAGGAGTTTTCGCCGAAAAGCTGAGGATTTTTCACTGAAAACTCTAGTGTAAAACAGGGCAGGATTTCTGTTAACTTGATTGACTTCTTGGACTGGTTCCAGTGCAATTCCTCGAGGTTCCAATGACTTAGACACGTCCTTGGCTACTTTATTTGATGGCAAAAACCTGTGCTATCATGAAAACACTAGAAAACCATCAAATAGACCCGAAACGGGCAAAAGTAACACAAATGGCACGAGATAGAGCAGTTGAGTGAATATTCGCTATTCTACCCTAAAACCCATGTCTTAAGCCAAGAAATGTCACTTAAATGAGGCTTATAATCATGTCAAATCGAGTGTCATCACCAGGTTTGTAGGAGGCATAAAACCGGACACCATGCACCAAGTCAACATACTCAACTATGTTCACTATGAAGACTTGAAAGCCTTGGCCATCCGAGTCGAAAGGGAGATGAGGAGAGACTATGTGAGGAGGCCAAACCCTCATGCCAGTAGCCAATGGAGAGGGAGCTCCAATGCCAGCAATCCCCCATGGAAGCCAGGCCAGCCCCGAAGCACCGGGCCTCGAGCAAACCCTAACCCTAAAGATTCGGCACCACGGGTAACACCTACTCAATATACTCCTAATGTTCAAAATTCTAACCCACGTCCTAGTGGAATTGTGTGCTTTAAATGTCAAGGAAGAGGCCACGTCTCTAGAGACTTCCCCAACCAAAGGACCATGGTGATGAGAGAAGGAGAGATTGAGACAGATGATGAAAAGGATGAAAGATGGAGGAAGAAGAAGAAGTTGAGTCGGAGAAAGGAGAAGAAGTGAAGCTAGAGGGGCTAGAGAAGTTCTCTGACTTGTTTTGTCGTGCCCTAGCACTAGAGCCAATAAAGTTGCCCAGCCCCGACGCTCAGCACAGCCCCGACGCTCAGCCCAGCCCCGACGCTCAGCCCAGCCCCGACGCTCAGCCCAGCCGCGATGCTTAGCCTAGCCCTGGCGCTCTGCCCAGCCCCGACGTTCCCCCCAGCCCCGACGCTCAGCCCATCCCCAGAGCCAGCCTCTGTCCAGCCCTGATGCTAAGACTTGGGCCAACCCGGGCCGCATTGGAACGCCGGATTACAAGCCGACATTCAATGGGAGGTTGTATCCCATCGATTAGTAAGGGCGGCACCTAACGAGGAGGATGAAAACATGGAGCTAAATGAAGAAGAAGGTGTCCATACCAAAGAAAAAGAAGGAATTGACTTGGGGATCGAGGGAACACTCTCACCCATGTCCTCCTGAAGCCTAGACATCCTTGTGGACAGCCCCTCCAAGGAGGAAACCATGGACACCGACAGCCCAAGCTCAGAAGGACCAGACCCTTGGTCGTTCACCGAATTTTAGTGACACTCCAGTTCCAGGAGATGAGGCTGAGTCTCCCCCGGACATGGCCACCCAAGTCACTGAAGTTTGGAGAGGCTTGCTAAGTGCACAACGAGAGCCCACGATGGATTCGAGGACGAATCCAAGGCAGGAAGAGGGGGGTGATGTGATCCCCCACAACTGCCCTAATGCCAATAGGTATTCCTACACCCCACCAGGGTCACTAGTCAAGGGAAGAACCCTAGGGCCATACAAGAAGCGTGTAGGGCCAAGGAAAGCTCACAACCAAGCTCTCCAACGATACCTGAAGCCAAGGTACATGAACAAATACAGACTCAGGCCCCCACCAATAGCCAAGCAAGCTAGGATGTCAGTCGGGCCACCCCTAGCATGGATTCCGGTCAAAGCACCCGATCCAAGCCTAGAGCCTAGGGCCCCTAATGAGCCATAGAGGCAATGACCACATCTGAGATCCTCTGGAAGCATTTCTGAAGTATATGTGATGAACTGTAAAATAGGGAATCAAATACTACCAAGCTAAAAGCAAGATAGATCGTATTCCACGGGTCTCTTCTAATCGTTTACTCAAAGGAACTGACAAATTATTATGGTTTAAACAGATTGTGCAAGGTGTGAGTTCCACGACTTCTAAACTATAATGCAAGGAAATTGGAATGAAGTTAAAAGACAAATTAATTGATTGGTTTGACTAACGAGATGACAGACAAGCTTAGACTTCGAATCCCCCTAAGATCACTAGAACATTGGCGATCACAAGACCAACGGTTTTCAATCCTAATTCATTCAGTTCTCAGACACCACCATAACTCCTTACCCTTAGGTGTAAGTTCCGCGAACGTTCGTTCTATCAGATCTAACTACCAAGATTAATTAACCATCTTTGCGTTCACTTCTACAATAGAAAACTAACTGGTGAAATTGATTAAGAATAGTGAGTTACTCTAGGAGCGGATCAACCCTAAATGGTTCCTACGAAAGGCACACTCCATTGAAAAGGTTAATTGATTTATTTGAAGTTCCAAAGTAAGGCGGACGTCTGGCGACTAACCTTAGCTTAACACGAATCTAATATAGGCGTCAAGTAGACAAGAAACGCGGGAAACAAAGAACAAAACAATCACGCAAGAGAAACTGTTTGAATTTGAATCTAATTACCGCCGATCCGTGAGCGCTTAAAAGCCCCGGGTCACTTATGGTTCATCTAATCTAAGCTCTACGAGTTTAGCTACTCATGTTGATAACAGAAGAAACAGAAACAACTAGGGAGTTCAGCATACAAAGGAAGAACAGATAGAAACTGTAAAACCTAATTCTGACAACTCTGGCGAAGCTCTGAACTCTAACAATCTTCACTCCTAGCTCCGAGAACTTTGAGGTGAAAAGATGGTGTCATGATCTCTCCAGAGACTCGTCTATGCTCTCTAAACTCTCTCTATCTCTATGTAAGTCGGGAAAATTAATTCCAGAAAAAGTTTGTCTTAATGAATCGCCGTCGGTTTGCTTAAATAGGGGTTGTCCAAAGCTGTCTCGGAAAGAAGGGACTTCTCCGCAAGAACATTCAAAGTTCTCGCCGAGAACTTTAGTGCAAATCACCCTGTGTCTTTGATAGATTTTTCTTCAAATGTTCTCGGCGAGAACTTTGAGACTTCTCGATGAGATCTTCAGTATAAACTCCTGACTTGATTTCTTCAATAGTTCTTGGCGAGAACTTTGAGGATTCTCGCCGAGAATGTTAGTGATGGCAGGGAAATGTTCTGGCTTTGACTTGGTTTGATTCTGGATTCGATTTCAGCAATTCCTTCAGGTTCCTTTGCTTCCTGAGCACGTATGTGGCTACATCTTTGATGGAAAAAACATGTGCATTCACAAAGGCACTAGCAAATACATCAAATAGACCCATAACTGGCCAAAGTAACTAAAACAGTAAGGAATAGAGCAATTGAGGGAAAACACCCTAAACTTCCCCAAAAATCGTGTCTCGAGCAGGGAAATGTCACTTAAATGAGCCTGATAATCACATAAAATCTAGTGTCATCAATAGGCAACAGAGGACAGAGGAATTCCTGACCAGAAGAGGTTGGTGCCCAAAGATAGGCCCCGGTATGAGTCCCAGACTGGGCCAAATGCAAGAACTAGGCACCATGCCAAATGCCATGAGCCCCGAACCAGCACCAGCCCTTAAAGACCCCCTAAGAACATTCCTGAAGACCTGGCCGAAGCAGAAGGAGAAGGCTTGGCTAGAATTAGAGAAGGCCTAGCACTGAGCCAGCCCCGAGCCCGGCACTGGGCGCCATAGAGGATCGCTCAAGGCCGAGCCAGCAATTGGGTCAGTCTATTGGGAAATTCCAAAGGCCCTGGATACTCTGAAGACCCAGGATCACTCTCCAACAAACGGAGCTACATTTGGAGGATAAATGAAGGAGGAGCCACGTAGGGAAGTGCTCATACATGATCTGGGTCCATACATGCAATCCCACCGAGCTAAGGATTCCCATCCAGGTCAGGAATCCATGTTGCCACGTCTAGAAGACCGTGTTCCTAAGTCCTTCTAGGACTGAGGCACGAGGGGAGTGCCTAATATGAGTGAGAATCCCCACGCAGCCAGCCCAAGATTTACCCGACCGCCACGAATGCTGTCTGGATTAGCGCTTGCCCGGATTGTGCCGGTTTTGCCTATTTAGGCTTATTACTTCGGTTCCAAGACTGCTTTTGACATGTTTTGTGTTTTCTTTTCTAGTCTTTGATAAGTATGATTATTTTAAGTATATTAAGAGTCCTAATTAGTATTTAGATTATTTTAATTCTAGTTTAGGAAGTAGCTAATAAGGAGGAGAGCTTGTTCCCTCCCTATATAATGAGGCCACCGGCCACCCCTTTGTATCAAGACTTTTTCAATCAATAAACCACCTTCATAACTTTGTTCTAGTCCCTTTGAGTAATTTCTTGATGCATTACTAAAGGTTTGGCTTATCATCAAGAGCATCCATCTCTTGGCGTGGCGCCCTCGACTTGATACTTCTGGTTCCTAGCTCCTTTATAGCTAGTGGGTCAAAGTCCTCTTCCATCTGGTTCCATAGGTTCTTCACGAGTTCTAGGAGATTAGCTTGTGGTATTTAAGGGTCGTCTTCCCACGGTTGCAGCGGTTCACATCATATCGTGGATTGGAAAGGGCTTGGAAAAATCCTCCAGACAATGGGCTTTAATGAGATATGGTGTGGTTGGATTGATGAATATATTTAGCCCTTCCTGGGCATTAGACAAGGGGACCTGATTTCACCTTTCCTTTTTATCATCCTCACTAATGTCCTTTCCTTCCTTATCGATAAAGGGGTTTCCCAAGGTAAACTAAAAGGCCTCAAGCTCAATAGGAGATGTTCTACACTCACGCATGTTCTCTTCGCTAATGACACAATCATATTTGGGGACATTTTGGTTACTGAAGCAATGAATATTCATAAGACAATGGAGCTCTATGCTAACCTAATAGGGTAGACAATCAATACCTACAAATCGCCAATCATGTTTGGTAGGTGATCGTTGCAGAAAGAGTGACCAAAGATACCTGGCTTTTGGCGAGGGTCGTATTTCCCGAGGGTCTCTAGGTTTGGCTTACTCAGTTCTAAGAGAGGTGTTCAAATTGGTAGAACAAAAAAACTCACACTTCGCAATCACAATCTCAAGACAAGGCTGGCTCAAACTATAAATGACTAACTCAAACACAGGCTAAAGCGCGCAAAGACAAAACACAAGATGGATAAAATGGGAGAGAAATAAGGGTCAAACAAGTTTCCCCTTTCGGGTTCATGAATCATGGCTACATAACTTTGGACTAAAACAATTCTAACAAGCTAGATGAGATCTTTCAACGTAACATCGACACGAATCCTAAGCTCACTCGATAGATTCAAATATAATTCAAAATTAACTACTAACAAACAAGCATTGGTCACCATTTACATTGAAAGCAGAATGCGCACAAGGTGTTCGATGAAATGAGCTTAGGTCCTTAAACCTAAAAAGTCATAACTAATATGATCGAATCTATGCATCACATTGAAGTGCAACACTTCGAGAAACAAACACTTGAATCAAGGCATTACTAAATCAAAAATTCAACCCTAATCATGAATCTTTGTCAGAGAAACAGGAAATAGAAGTTGAAGAACACAGATCTGAATAACATTAGAACTTGAATTAAACTGAATAAATCCAAAGTAATACGAGTGTAATCAATCATCAATCCCCCTAAGCTTCCACTTACCAAACCCTAGGGGGTTCAGTTACAATAGTACATAGTGAAGATCTGAGAAATACGACCTAGAGAGAAAGATATGAAAAGCTCCATTATTTTCTTCGTGTACGGAATAATCTTGATCTTCACCTGCTGTTTATGTGATGTGGGAGATGAAAGATGATGATGGGTAGATCATTTCTGGACTCTGGGAGGGTTTACCAGGTGTTGGAGGTCGAGTATTTTCATAAAAACGAGCTGGGAACGAAGTCTGTCCATCGTTTCTTTTAGATTTCTAAAAAAACTATTTATAAAATTCGCCTAGGTCGGCGGCGTTTAAACGGTGTGTTACTGGCGTGCACACCCTTTGCATGTTGATTCTTGCTGACAGGATGTTAATTGTTCTTTCTTTCTTAGCGTCTCGTTGTATTTACGCTAGAACTTCAAAACTTGATATCTTGAGCGTTTGGACTCTTATTTGAGCACCGTTTGAACCTATGGCTTCGTATTGACCTTATCTAGATAATGGTATGCCCTGAAAACTCATCTAAAACACCTTGGATAATGTGAAAATGGACCATAATGATCCTAAGAGGTAATTTGAGATGAATATTCATAAAGTTGGTCAAAACCATTAAAAACAACAATAAAACTTAAATGCCACATGAAAATGTATCAAATACGGGGAAAAGTGTAATATATTTCTGTCTATCATTATGTATAACCCCTAGCCACTCCAGGACAAGATCTTGGGAGGTCTTGGAATCAAGATAAACAAGTCTTTTGGAAAATATCTCGGCGTCCTGTCAGAGTGGGGTGGATCAAAGAAGGAAATATTCAAGTTCTTACTAACAAGAATGGAATCCCTAGGTCAATCATGAAAAGTCAATGCCTTTCTCATGGGGGAAAGAGACCCTCCTTAAAGCAGTATAAAAGAGCATCTCCACTTATATTATGTCGTGCTTCTTGCTTCCAAAAGATTTGACAAACAAGATGGATTCTTGACTTAATGCTTTTTGGGGGGAGGATCAATGACAAAGAAAAACATACACTAGACTAAAGGGTGTTTTTTAACTAAACCAAAGTGCGAAAGTGGCATGGGCTTCAAGAACTTTTAAATGTTCAATTTGGCCCTTGTAGCTAAACAAGGATGGCAGCTTCTTCAGAGAAATGATCAACTCTAGGCGAGATTACTTAAGTGTATGTACTTCAATGATACAGACTTCCTAAATTCCTCTAAAGGGAAATGTCACTCATGGATCTGGTCTAGCCTATGTGATTCTCGAACCATCCTCTAGAAAGGGGCAAGGAAGAACTTGGTAAATGAAGAATCAATAAGAGTTGACATAGACCCGTGGATCCCATCCTCGTTTTTTTTGGATCGTTCAATCTAACTTCGTCTACGGCAGGATATGGGGTATCATTACAAACGCACATGGTCTGGTGACCGACAGTAGGGCGGGCAAACTTGTGTTTTCTTCCGCTCTTGTGGCTGAAGCAAAGGCTCTTTGATGAACGTCGCAGAAGCGGTTGATCAAATACTACCCAGCTAACGAGAGCTAAGCAGATCGTATTCCAGGGGTCTTCTAAGATTGACTACTTTAAAACTGGCAAGATACTCAAATGCAAGCAAGTTGTGCGTGGTGTGAGTTCCACGACTTCTAATTCTAAGAAATGCGGATAAATTAAAAATTAAACTAAAGCAGATTGAGAATTTAGGGTTTGAAAACAAGGATGACAGACGAACTTAGACTTTGAATCCCCCTTCGTTCCCCAGAGCATTGGCAATCAACAGATCAGCGGATTTCAATTATCATTCAATCAATTACTAAGACACCACCATAACTCCTTACCCTTAGGTTTAAGACCGACGAACGTTCGCTCTATCCGTTCTAACTACCAAGATTAACTAGCCGCCCGGGTACGGTCACCTCTCGCAATGACTTAATTAACTGGTGCAATTACTAATGATTAATGAGTTACTCTTGCAGTGAATTAACCCTAACCGGTTCCTACGAAAGGCACGCTCCAATTATAAGGTTAATTGTTCAATTCGATGTTCTAAAGTAAGGCGAGCGTTCGCTTCTATCCTTAGCTTAACCAGAATCTAATTTAAGTGATCAATCCAGACAAGAAACATGAACAATGAAGAACAAATCAAACATGAAAAAGAACTGATTGAATTTCAAATCTAATCACTGCCGATCCGTGACCGCTTTAAAGCCCTGGGTCACTTAGGGTTCATCTAGTCTAAGCTCTAATGAGTTTAGCTACTCATGATTATTACAAAAGCAACAAAGACAAACAAGGAGTTCATCATCCAGAGGAAGAACAGAAAAGAATCTGAAAAACCTAATTTAGACGACTCTGACAGACTTCGATCTTCGGTAAATAACACTCCTAGCTCCGGTTCTCCGAGATGAAAGGGATGGCGTCACGATCTCTTTCCGGCTCTTCGAACTCTAACTCTTCGCTCCAGAACTTGAGAGGATTTTGATTCGAAAAGTGTAAATTATGATATGATTATGAGATCCTTTTTTTTGGGCCGCCGGGTTAAGTATTTATACTTAACCCTATCAGATCCGGATTCCTCTATTATTTTCGCCGAAAATATAGGGATATTTTCACCGAAAATATGCTTGTAAATGGAAGTGATCTCTCTGCCTTTTATTTTCGCTTCGAACACTTGATCGATTTCGTCGAAAATCTCCTTCACTTGGCGTCAGTCGATTTGTACTATTATTTTCGCCGAAATCAATAGGTAATTTTCGGCGAAAATATCTTTGTAATCGGGCAGGATTCTGTTTGACTTTGACTGGCTCCTTTGATCGATTCCGGTTCAGTTCCTCGATGTTCCAATGCCTTAGACACGTCCTTGGTTACTTATTTGACGGCAAAAACCTGTGCTAACACAAAAACACTAGAAAACCATCAAATAGACCCGAAACGGGCCAAGGTAACACAAATGGCACGAGATAGGGCAATCGATTGAATATTCGTTATTCTACCCTAAAAACCATGTCTTAAGCAAAGAAATGTCGCTTAAATGAGGCTGATAATCACGTCAAATCGAGTGTCATCAAATACCCCACACTTAAGCTTTTGCTTGTCCTCAAGCAAACTGAATAGAAACGCCCATGTTCATAAATGATAAGATCGATTAAATTGGCGCTCAATCAAACACAATGAATTATTAGACAGATCGATCCTAGAACAAGAAACCTAACATGCATACAGATCAGCCAAACTACCTGGTCTCACTAATAAACTGCACACGACAAGTAATTAGCAACCAATTATGCACGAATTTCACCTGACCGACCAGACTCCTCACACAGGATATATATAGTACAATGGGAACTCTCACTCTCTGTGTTTAAGGACGTGTTTCTGCTCTCGATCACTTTCTGTTACCGAATTCTGTCATAAGTTTGCATTTCGACCACATCTCCACCACTGTGACAACACGAGTATCTAGTCAAGAAGGACTTCCCTGCTAGGACCGTAATGAAATATACACTACTCGGGTTTATAATGAGATGGATGATGGGAATGAATGATGACGGCTTGGTGCGGTGTAGCTTTCGACTAACTTCCCTCGAATCTAATCTATGGCTTCCTACCGTCTAACCAAACACGGGTGGAATGATGAACGCTCGTCCTATGATACCCTCAAGCACTCTAGCACTTATTCTTTTTCTTTACACGATATTTTTTTTTCTTTTCTTTCTTTTGGACTTTTCTTTTGACTTCGTTCTTCCATTTGTAGGGAGAAGAACGTTTTATTGAACTAAAAACTTTGAACTTTTTCGGATTTTTCTTTTCTTCATTCATTTTTTTCGAAATTTTCTTCTTTTCTTACTTCACTTTTTTTTTCTTTTGTGCCGATTTTCTTTTAGTTGCTAGAGGGGTTTACACGTCTGGACATATTAGCTAAGACCACCTGTTTAATGGCTATAGGCAGGTTACCACAAACCGACTTCCGGTAGGTCAATCTAGAACTACAACCACAGGGGATCAACGGGGAATGAAAGAAATGGGAAATGGCTGTAATGTATTATCGAACTGAAAGAACAGGCCAAGCTCAAGGGTCTAAACCTAGTGGATTTATCGTTTGGTAGGCTATCTGGTTTAGTAGCTGAATCTAGGTGCCCCTATCCTTCTAGAACTCGTGTCATCGTGTGGTCTCGAGTAGGTCTCATGCAAATTCTAACTCATTCAAGTAAATAGAAAACCACTCAGAAAGAATTAAAAATTGCAAGTTACGTGCAATGGATCAAAAGCTCACAGTTGGTTTGCTAGTCGGATTCGGTCATTTTCATGCAATCAAGGCTACAAACTACAAGTGTGATTTTAAAATTCTGTTCTGACCAGGCAATTTAGCATCAAAGTATTCAAGTTGGTTCTCAAGTTCTAGGTTAAGCAGTCTAAGCATCATTATGAAGGTTTGAACAACAACTTAACATCAAAAATCAAGAACTGAGCCATTCTAATGCTAGAGAGACTGGAATGGAATCACAAGGCACACAAAAAACACAATCAAGGGCAATCAAGTTCATGCAAGGTTCTCTAGCATCCTACCCCACACTTAAATCGGATTGTGTCCTCACAGGACTAGTTCTAGAGTTCAGAGTGAAGTAGAAGAACCTGGACCGAGATGATTGGTGTAGGGGATGAGCACGGGTCCTCGGAGCGGAGGGAATCTACCCAAGCGAAGCAAAGGGAATCTACCGATTGCCTTCAAAACAAAAACAAACAAAACATAAAAAGGAAACCTGGACAAGTGTCCCGGATCCACACAGAAAAAAGTTGGACCGAAATCCGAAAAGAAGAAATAAAAAGAAGACACCAGAAAAGGAATACAACCCGATCACTGCTGGTCCGGTGAACCGGGAGGTGGAAAGTGGAGAAATTCACCGAGCTGGCGTTGCCACGCCAGTTGTGCCTCATATCGCCTGTCGGCGCGGCGCATATGCTGCTGCATAATAGTCCATTGCGCCTCTTGAGTGGCGTTGTCAGTGATGCGCCACTCCTGCAGTCGCTCGTATAACTCTCCAACATCCGCGGGGTGGTGATGCGGCTGTTGGGGAGGCGCCTGGTATGGATCGGGAATGTGCGGCGGCGACTGGTGAGCATACCCTGCCGGATGATGTGGAGAGGGTATATAATCGTGGAATACTGGCGGTGGCTGGGGCTGCTGTTCCTCAGCATCATCTTCTTCCTCTGACTCGACCACAGGCTGGAGTGGAGGATCTGCTGCTACATGGGGACTGAGGTCGAGTTCTAAGTCGTACTCAACCGCCAAGTCTCCTCCAACAGTCCTAACTCGGTGTCGTGGAATGTGCTGGCCATACTCATGGCTGATGCCGAAGGAGATGATGAGCTGACCTATGAAGTTACCCCCCAAGAGTCTGCGAGGTGGCGTCTTCCTCCTGGTCTTCTGGCAGAAGATGCGAGCCAGTACCCAGCCGGGGTGTAGAGGGTAGCTCTCTCGGATGGCTCGGAGGAGCATGAGCTCCTCCTTGAGGATATGGTGGAGATCCTTGTCGGGTACATATAAAAGGGATCTACGCTAAACCATATGAATAAATTTAAAGAGAGGGTGAGAGAGCGACTTAACTGAGTTGCTCGTCCCGAGGCGATCGCCAGGTACGCCTGTCGTGTGGCTCCAGAGCGCGTGGTACTCCTCCTCGTTATCATCTTCGCCCCAGCCTAGGTGATGATCGTGATAATGCTCGTAGGGGATGCCAAGATGAGCAGCAAACTCGTCGTAGGTGAGCTGCCTGTACACCCCACCAAGATAGAAGGTGACAACCTTCTGGCGTTGCTTCCTCTTGTGCTCATCCAGATCAAAGGTTGCCCAGAACTCCTGGAGAGCAATGTCTGGGAACTCGGCGGTGATGGTGGTCAGCTCGAGGAGGCCTGCCGGTGCGAGGGCGTCATGCACGTTCCGGTGGTAGTCCTCATCATGATCATGGAGTGACTCCATGGAAAGAGGGCGCACGTCAGCTCCCCGAACGTGCTCGAGCTTCTGGAAGCTCTCAAAGTAGAAGTCTGGTAGACGGGCGATAGTGCGATGGTATCCAGCCCGGTGAGGTAGTGCGGGTGGAGGACCCAGAACGACGGGTGTGACGGGAGCGGCAACTCCTGAGCTCGAGGCGCCATCAAGTCGCGCCTTAGTCCTGCGCTCATAAGTGGTGTTCCTAAACCAGAATGAAACCAGATTAGTCAACTAAAACCCTACCCCACACTTAGTAGAAAAACTCAATTTCACAAAGAAATGAGGGAAACTAAGTGGGGTAAGCAAAACGGAGTAACCGGTAATCATAGACAGTAAAATACACACATAGGAACAGCCAGAACCGGATGAGCACAATCAGAGTTCAAAAAGTCAAACCGACATTTAGAAAGTCAACATTATAGCATATCGAACCCTAATCATGGCAAGAGTATCATAACTTGGAGAATGATGGTAAAATATGATCTCAAATGGCAACACGATAATATGAACGAGAATGAGCACATCAGGCAGCCAAATGATCACAACAATTCAAAGTCAAACCGACATTTCTCACAAAAGTCAACATAACAAAGAATCAATCCTATGCATAGCAACACATGATCAGATGATATGGAAATTAAGCACGGAACTCCCTAAGCATGCTAGAACAATTCAACAAGTTCAGCTAACCTAGTTCACACGAAACCAGTCGGCACGCAAAACGAGGCAAACCGAAAAGTCAACCAAAAGTCAACCCCGATGAAATTCAGCAATCAATATGTCAAAAGATTCGTATTGAAAAGTTCTACAACTTACCTTGAAGCCATGACTGGTAAAAATGAACGGGTGGGGAGGAATCGGTGAAAAACTTGGAAAACAGGGGTTTCGGTGAACTGGAGCTGTAGAGCTCCGATTCGGCTGTTCTAGGGCTCGACGGAATTGGAATGGAGAGGGGAAGGGAGCGGCGGCAGTCGGCGATGGCGGCGGCGGCGAGAAACGGCAGTGACGACGGTTTCAAAGCGGAGGGTGGTCGGCGATTTTAAAAAGATAAGGGGGAAGGGATTTTCGGGTGTTTGAACGAAAATGAAAGAAGGAGAGAGAGGGAGTAAATCCGGATTTTAAAGGAATAGTGGGGTGATTTTCAAAATTATTTTCGGCGAAAATAAGAGGGTGGTTTTGCCGAAAATTTCAGTTCAAATACACTGCCAGGTTTTCGAAGGTAATTTCGCCGAAAATAACCATATGGTTTCGCCGAAAATTTTAATTAAAATGGTTGTTGGTCTTCAAAAATCATTTCACCGAAAACAAACAGCTTTTCGAACCAAAAATAATGAACAGGGAGATCGGGTTCGAAAATTCAAAATCGGTTTCGCTGAAAATAAGGGTGGTTTCGCCGAAAATTTTGAACTGTTCGGGTTAAAATATTTTCACAAATCCGGCCAACTTCAGAAAATCACAGTTAAATCCACAAAAATCGGAACGACCTCAATCAACTTGCGACTGACTCGATGACACACAGACTCTACATGAAAAATAATAAATCAAACAAACTGACACTTTTGGCTCCCCCGGACCGACTCTAAAATACCAAGTTCAACAAAAATTAAAACAAACTCCAGCCGTGGGTTGCTTCCCACGAAGCGCTCTTTTATTAACGTCCTTGAGCTGGACGATACCTGGACGGTATTAGGAGACATCCCAACTTAGATTCTCCTTAACGCTCGCGTTGGAGTTCATGAAGTACAGCTTCGGGACTTCTCCGATAAGCGTAAATCTCTTCCCGTTTGCATGCAAAAGTTTGGTACGTCCATCGGGAAGATGATCGACGAACTTGAACGGTCTGAACAGTTCTCTGGAGAGGTCATCCTTCTTTATTGTTACGATGGAAGGGATGAGGACTGTCGGCTTCTTCGTTCCTTTTATCTTCGGCTTGGTATCACCAGGATCGGTGATCGTCAGTATTTCCTTAGGAGATGCTTTCAGCTTCTCCTTCCATACTTGTTCCGGCACCGGTTTCTCGGAACTAATTGGTGGTGCAGCTGGCTCGGTGGAAGACGGCGGAACTTTTGGCCTCCAGACCATTTGGGTCTTCATCTTCTTGTTCTTTCCCCGAGGTCTGCTCGATTTAGTGCTCGGTGGCTTAGAAGAGGCTTGCAGTTCCTTCTTCTTCTTGGGCAGCTTCTGAACTGAAGTTTTTGGCTTCTTCGTAATAACCTGTTTAATATCTGCAGCAACAACTGATCTAGAGACACTGGAAGAAGCATTAGTAACGGAGTTGACCGGAGTCAACTCCACAGTTTCAACAGCTAGGCAGTGAGATTCTTCATTCCTAGAGTCATATTTCATGCCATCTTTAAGACGGAACGTTTTCGTTTCTTTATCGACCTTAGAGTTAAAGAACCATTTGGAACGTTAATATTCATTCCAGTAGTAGCCATGAAAGGTCGACCTATGAGAATGGTAGAATCATCTGTACTAGTATCCATAATCACATAGTCAGCTAAGAACGTGAACGGACCACATTTAGTGACAACGTCTTTAATCTCTCCCTTAGGGGTTTTAAGTGATCTATCAGCAAAGACAAGTTGCATACTAGGCGGTTCAAGTTCTCCTAGGTTTAACTTTTCAAACAAGCTCGTAGGCATGACATTAACAGACGCTCCTAGATCAACGAAACAACATTCAATCTCAACATCATTAATGACCAGAGACAAAGTAAAAGAACTAGGATCAGATAACTTAGCTGGATATGGAGAAGCAGGTTTCTTAATACGAATGTCAGGATATCCTTCCTTGTTCCCCTTCATGCCAGTCTCGATCCTTGCATTTGGCAGCAATGCTCTAGGAAAAGGAGGTTTCACGACGTACGGTGCAAGAGGAGGATCATCCTCTTTAGGCGCCGGTTCCTGTTCTTCTTATTTTTCTTCTTCCTCTGGAGTCTCAGCGATCCTGCGTAAGACAGAACAAGCATCAGCAATTAAGTTTGGGAGTTTTCGAGCGGTTACCATCTTGGCTTGCTCCTTCCTCAGATTCGGCTTTGTCTGGCTTGGAAGTTGGCCAAATGGTCGACCAGATGCTAGCATGCTCGAGATGTTGTTCACGGCTTGCTCAATTCTTTGTCCAGATGCTATCTGTTCTTGATTGAGAAGAGCTTGAGCCTTGAACTGACTATCATGATCATCGAGTCTAGTGATGATCTGGCTGAGCTTCTTATCCAGGTCACTGACATTGTTCTCTCTTTGATGCTGCTGCCCCCTGGATAGGTATTGTTAAGGTATTGATTCTGGCGATTGCCAGGAGCAGTTCCATAATTACCTGGATTGCGATGCGGCGGCTGGTAGACACCTGCCGGCGGATGGTTAGGCTTCTGATCCTGAGCTGGACCAGCCGGGCGGTTATTCTGGTTCTGGTTGTGGTTGGCGCCAGCATTGTAGGGAGGTCTGTCTTGATAGTTCCCTTGCTGTCTGAAGTTACGGTAGCCAGCATAACCATTCTGATTATTGACGAAGCCTTGTTGGATGAAATTTACCTCTTCGGCAGACCAGACTTCTGCCTTACCAAAATTCTGACAACGACCTCCGTTATGTGCGCAAGCTCCACACCACTCGCAATCGGCAACATAGACAGAGGCTGCCGGTGGCTTGATCGGTGTGGTAGACTTCTTCAAATGCTTCTCTACCTCTGCTTTGATTGTAGCTTCGAGATCTAGCTTGCTCCTTGATCCTTCAGATTGTCGTTCCCAGTTCCTTGACTTGGAAGCACAGTTTGCGAAGTGAAGAAGAGCAGCTTCAGGTGTTAGTGTAGTGCAATCTCCTTCAGCTAGGGAATTGACCCACTTGGCGGATTCTTCTCGAAGTTTTCGAGCAAAAATTTTAGCTAACTGCCTCTGCTCGAATCCATGATGAGGGCAGGTGTAGAGAAGTTCTTGGAATCGATTCCAAGTATCATACAAGCTTTCTCCTTCTTTCTGGGAGAATCTGGCAATGCTGTCCTTGATAGCAGTTGTTCTGGCCGGAGGGAAGTATTCTTCAACGAAGTCCTGAGCCAGAGTATCCCAATCAGTATAATAGCCAGGTGGTTTGCCAGTAAGCCACCTCTTAGCAGGGCCTTTCAGAGAGAACGGGAAAGCTCTCAGACAAAGAGTGTTTTTGTCGAGGTTTCCGCTCTTGAAAGTGCTGCAGAGATCAAGGAAGTCTGCAAGATGAGTGCACGGATTGTCTAGGGGCCTGCCTTCAAACTGTAAATCCCTAGAGATCATCGTCAAGAATGGAATCTTGATCTCATAGTCAGGATCTCCTTCAATGCGCGGAACGGCAATGGCAGATCGAATGCTAGTTGCGCTTGGCTTGTTATAATCTGCTAGACTCTTCTGTGCAGGTGGTGGTGGCGGCGGTTGATCGCCACTTGGTGGTGGTGGTGGTAATCTATCGTCCATGGTAGGAGATGGAGGAGGTGAAAGTGACTCGGTGTATGAAGCGGATGAAGATGACGGTACAGGTGAAGATGGAGATAAGGAACTCTCCTTCGGTTCCTCGATCTTGATCGGAGTGATGAATGGATTGGATCTGCCTTTCTTTAGAATCTGTGATCGTAGAGGTGGAGCAGAACTGCCTGGTCTCTCTGCACTTTTAGCCTGTTCGGTTTGAGAGCGAGTCCAAGGACGGTGAGGCATACACCTGTAAACCTACAGATAACACAGACAAACAAAACCAGTGTAAAATCGAAGTGGGTGCAAAAATGAAAGACGGAAAGTAGAAGAATAAATGGCCAGTTCTTCTTTCGAACAATCAAAAGAAGTCCCCGGCAACGGCGCCAATTTGATGAACGTCGCAGAAGCGGTTGATCAAATAATACCCAGCTAATGAGAGCTAAGCAGATCGTATTCCAGGGGTCTTCTAAGATTGACTACTTTAAAACTGGCAAGATACTCAAATGCAAGCAAGTTGTGCATGGTGTGAGTTCCACGACTTCTAATTCTAAGAAATGACGATAAATTAAAAATTAAACTAAAGCAGATTGAGAATTTAGGGTTTGAAAACAAGGATGACAGACGAACTTAGACTTTGAATCCCCCTTCGTTCCCAGAGCATTGGCAATCAACAGATCAGCGGATTTCAATTCTCATTCAATCAATTACTAAGACACCACCATAACTCCTTACCCTTAGGTTTAAGACCGGCGAACGTTCGCTCTATCCGTTCTAACTACCAAGATTAACTAGCCGCCCGGGTACGGTCACCTCTCGCAACGACTTAATTAACTGGTGCAATTACTAATGATTAATGAGTTACTCTTGCAGTGAATTAACCCTAACCGGTTCCTACGAAAGGCACACTCCAATTATAAGGTTAATTGTTCAATTTGATGTTCTAAAGTAAGGCGAGCGTTCGCTTCTATCCTTAGCTTAACCAGAATCTAATCTAGGTGATGAATCTAGACAAGAAACATGAACAATGAAGAACAAATGAAACATGAAAAAGAACTGATTGAATTTCAAATCTAATCACCGCCGATCCGTGACCGCTTTAAAGCCCTGGGTCACTTAGGGTTCATCTAGTCTAAGCTCTAACGAGTTTAGCTACTCATGATTATTACAAAAGCAACAAAGACAAAGAAAGAGTTCATCATCCAGAGGAAGAACAGAAAAAAATCTGAAAAACCTAATTTAGACGACTCTGACAGACTTCGATCTTCGGTAAATAACACTCCTAGCTTCGGTTCTCCGAGATGAAAGGGATGGCGTCACGATCTCTTTCCGGCTCTTCGAACTCTAACTCTTCACTCCAGAACTTGAGAGGATTCTGATTTGAAAAGTGTAAATTATGATATGATTATGAGATCCTTTTTTTGGGCCGCCGGGTTAAGTATTTATACTTAACCCTATCAGATCCGGATTCCTCTATTATTTTCGCCGAAAATATAGGGATATTTTCGCCGAAAATATGCTTGTAAATGGAAGTGATCTCTCTGCCTTTTATTTTTGGTTCGAACACTTGATCGATTTCGCCGAAAATCTCCTTCACTTGGCGTCAGTCGATTTGTACTATTATTTTCGCCGAAATCAATAGGTAATTTTCGGTGAAAATATCTTTGTAATCGGGCAGGATTCTGTTTGACTTTGACTGGCTCCTTTGATCGATTCCGGTTCAGTTCCTCGATGTTCCAATGCCTTAGACACGTTCTTGGTTACTTAGTTGACGGCAAAAACCTGTGCTAACACAAAAACACTAGAAAACCATCAAATAGACCCAAAACGGGCCAAGGTAACACAAATGGCACGAGATAGGGCAATCGATTGAATATTCATTATTCTACCCTAAAAACCATGTCTTAAGAAAAAAAATGTCGCTTAAATGAGGCTGATAATCACGTCAAATCGAGTGTCATCACTCTTCTTGTGGCCTTGAGGTTAGCTGCTAGTTCAAATCTTCATACAAAAATCAAATCTGATTGCCTCCTTTTTGTGGACGCTCTTAAGAAGGAACGGTCGACGTGAGAATTGGAATGCTTTGCGTGGCTCCTGCTCATGGAAATTATTCTTCTTGCACATGATCGAATCTCTCTAAGCTTCATTGCTCAAAGATTTAATAAGGCAGCGGATTGGGTAGCTAAGTCGACTCGTTTGGATTATAACTGGATCTTCAATTCTAACATTTGTAACTTGTTGTAAGGTGTTTTCTTTTTTGTCGATGTATAATAATTAATGATTCAATTGTCAAAAAAAGGAAGTACATTTTCCTTTCCATAATTCATATGTGGTTTCATTAATATCATTTTTGGATACCATATATAAAAGGTAATAAGCTGACACAACAACTTTTTCCCACATGTTCTAGAAACTCAGAATTACTTATTGACTTGGCATCTAGCTTAGGAACTCATATGTTCCTTGACAATTGTCCATACTTGTATCTTTAATATAAGAGCATTCAGTTGGCACAAATATCATGTAGAATAATTCAAATTCATGTAGCACTAAGCCATAATATAATATCCAAGTGTCCCCAGACTTATATATATGGTATAGTACCACCACCTAATTATATAAGAATCAAGCGTCCTTGACTTTCATATAGAAGATGCAAGAATTTTCTACCATTCTTTGATTGTGCCAATAACATTACACATATTGTAGAACCCATCGACCAATTGTTCAATATGTCATCATACATTTTATGGTTTACATGACTTCAATATCTCCTTTAACACATTAAGGAGAGCATTTGCCAAACAAAAAACTAAATGTGAACAAAATAAATATCATTTTCTTTTGCCACTCCTCAAAATTCATACAATGAATTTATTCGGTTTATCAATATGATTAACCATCACAGTCTTAGGTATTTTCAACAACACCACAAAAAGAGTCATTTATTATGTTCACAAGATAAATCATCCACAATTCAAAACTCGTAGAACTATTTGTCATGTTTCCACAAGAAACATACATTTCCGACTTGATTCATGAATAATCATATTCAAGATTTCTATCCCCGATTAGACCATCAATCCAACCACCAAGACTTTACAATTTGACACAAAGTCAATCCAATATACCAAACATTGAATTTTCAAAGCCGGATATTTCAAATGCATAGTAAATTTTTGAAATCAAATGTTCATATCAATCTCGCTACTAACATAATTAGTGCAATTAATTTAGTTAGTTTTAAATTGAAATTAATTTAATCCACTTAATTGCATCACCAAGTCTAAAGTTTAAACATTGATTGTCAACAATCAATTACCATTCTAGGGACTGATTGATTGCTCTTAATTTAAAAATCCACTTAATTTCGTCAAGAAACCTTAGCCTGCAAGAATTAGGAAAGGAAAACATGATTTTAAGAATATAATATTCTATATTTAATTTGCTTTAAATGTGCTTTGATTGTTAAAACGTGATTTTAGGCCACGTTTTCCTGCTTATTGGGCAAATTCCGCCGCAATTATGCAAATCCGGGGGAATTGGAATCCATACAAATCCGAATCTCAATTCCTTGTTTTCCTGCAAAATTGGCACATTGGAATTAAAATTGAAGCCCACTTAAATTACTAAAATAACCCTACCTAAACCTTTCTACCAACCTCCTTTTCTCTTCCTTCTTCTCGACAACAGAACAAAAAAGCAACAGTCGCCGCCTTAACCAAAAACCCACAGCCGCCACATGATCTCTCCTCCGGCCCAAGCCGCCACACTCTCGATTGGAGAGGAAGAGACAGCGACTCCTCCCGATTACTCCTCGAGGCAACAGATAGGAGAGGAAGAGACGATAAGGCAGCAGATCGAAGGAGTTAGGTGGGCGATGGTGGCTGGAGTAGAGCGATGGTGGCTGGGAAAATTGGCCAGCTGACGGCGGCTAAGGACGACCGGCGAGGGAATATTAGACAAGCGGCGGTGAAGGAAGACCGGCGAGGGGGATGGACGGGCGGCGGAGGGAGGAGATGATTCGAAGGGAGAGAGAAGAAAGGTGGGCAACTTTGGAAAAAAAATTAATTCCGCCGGAATCTGACGATTCCATCACTTTTTGGTTGGAATTGTGAGCCGGAATTGAGCTCGTAAATCCGCCAGAATTGAGCTGCTAGAACATGCGAGGAAAAAAAGGAATCACAAAATTCCGCCAGAATTGGCCGAATTCCGGCGCGAATTCCAGGGAGGAAAACGTGGCCTTAGTAATTTTGTGTTTTGAGTTTTGATTTTGATTTGCTTACATTGTGCTTTTGATTGTAAATTGTTTTGTTTCATTTAATTTCATTTTAATTGACAAGACACAATTAATTCGCTTTGATTTCTCATAAGATTTTAACTTTTTTGTGTGATTGATCGAATGTCTCTTGTTTGAAAGACTATCAAACTCGTCTCGGCCTAGCCAGTCAAACTTATAAAACTGATGAACGCTGCAGAGCGGTGATCAAATACTACCAAGCTACCAAAAGCTAGGGTAGATCGTATTCTAGGGGTGTTCTAAGATTGACTACTTCAAAACTAGCAAAATACTCGAATGCAGACAAGTTGTGCGTGGTGTGAGTTCCACGACTTCTAATTCTAAGAAATGCAGAGAAATTAAAAATTAAACTAAAGCAGATTGGAAATTAGGGTTTTAAAACAGAGATGACAGACGAACTTAGACTTTGAATCCCCCTTCGTTCCCCAGAGCATTGGCAATCAACAGATCAGCGGATTTCGATTCTCATTCAATCAATTACTAAGACACAACCATAACTCCTTACCCTTAGGTTTAAGACCGGCGAACGTTCGCTCTATCCGTTCTAACTACCAAGATTAACTAGCCGCCCGGGTACGGTCGCCTCTCGCAACGACTTAATTAACTGGTGTAATTACTAATGATTAATTAGTTACTCTTGCAGTGGATTAACCCTAACCGGTTCCTACGAAAGGCACGCTCCAATTATAAGGATAATTGTTCAATTTGATGTTCTAAAGTAAGGCGAGCGTTCGCTTCTATCCTTAGCTTAACCAGAATCTAATCTAGGTGATCAGTCCAGACAAGAAACATGAACAAAGAAGAACAAATCAAACATGAATGAGAAACTGATTGAATTTCGAATCTAATCACCGCCGATCCGTGACCGCTTTAAAGCCCTGGGTCACTTAGGGTTCATCTAGTCTAAGCTCTAACGAGTTTAGCTACTCATGTTTATGACAAAAGAAACAAAGACAAAGAAAGAGTTCATCATCCAGAGGAAGAATAGAAAAGAATCTGAAAAACCTAATTTAGACGACTCTGACAGACTTCACTCTTCGGTAAACTACACTCCTAGCTCCGGTTCTCTGAGATGAAAGGTATGGCGTCACGATCTCTTTCCGGGTCTTTGAACTCTTACTGTTCGCTTCCGAACTCCAGAGAATCCTTGGAAAACGTAATTATGAATGATATGTTATGAGATATATCTTTGGGCCGCCGGGTTAAGTATTTATACTTAACCCTGATCAGTCCGGATTTCCCTATTATTTTCGCCAAAATTCTTGAGGAATTTTCGGCGAAAATTCCTTTGCAGTTGAGGGCTTTGCCGGCTGATTCTCCTGGACTTCTATTTTGGATCGAAAACCTGATCGGTTTCGCCGAAAATTCCTTCAGTTACCAACAGTCAATTTGTGATGATATTTTCGCCGAAAATACAAGGATATTTTCGGCGAATATTCCTTTGTAATCCGAGCAGGAATTTGTTTGAACTTGATTGGCTCCTTTGATCGATCCTGGTGTAATCCTTTGAGATTCCAACGCCTTAGACACGTCCTTGGTTACTTATTCGATGGCAAAAACCTGTGCTAACGTAAAAACACTAGAAAACCATCAAATAGACCTGAAACGGGCCAAGGTAACACAAATGGCACGAGATAGGGAAATCGATTGAATATTCGTTATTCTACCCTAAAAACCATGTCTTAAGCAAAGAAATGTCGCTTAAATGAGGCTGATAATCACGTCAAATCGAGTGTCATCAAATACCCCACACTTAAGCTTTTGCTTGTCCTCAAGCAAACTGAATAGAGACGCTCATGTTCACAAATGATAAGATCGATTAAATTGGAGCTCAATCAAACACAATGAATTATTAGACACATCGATCCTAGAACAAGAAACCTAACGTGCATACCGATCAGCCAAACTACCTGGTCTCACTAATAAACTGCACACGACAAGTAATTAGCAACCAATTGTGCACGAATTTGACCTGACCGACCAGACTCCTCACACGGGATATATATAGTACAATGGGAACTCTCACTCTCTGTGTTTAAGGACGTGTTTCTGCTCTCGATCATTTTTTGTTACCGAATTCTGTCATAGGTTTGCATTTCGACCACATCTCCACCACTGTGACAACACGAGTATCTAGTCAAGAAGGACTTCCCTGCTAGGACCGTAATGAATTCTACACTACTCGGGTTTATAATGAGATGGATGATGGGAATGAATGATGATGTCTTGGTGCGGTGCAGCTTTCGACTAACTTCCCTCGAATCTAATCTATGGCTTTCTACCGTCTAACCAAACACGGGTGGAATAATGAACGCTCGTCCTATGATACCCTCAAGCAACCTAGCACTTATTCTTTGTCTTTACACGATTTTTCTCTTTTTTTTCTTCTTTTGAACTTTTTCTTTTGACTTCGTTCTTCCATTTGTAGGGAGAAGAACGTTTTATTGAACTAGAAACTTTGAAACTTTTCTGATTTTTTTTCTTTTCTTCACTTTTTTCGAAATTTGCTTCTTTTTCTTCTTTTTCTATATATAATTTTTTTTTCTTTTGTGCCGATTTTCTTTTAGTTGCTGAAGGGATTTACACGTCTGGACATATTAGCTAAGACCACCTGTTTAATGGCTATAGGCAGGTTACCACAAACCGACTTCCGGTAGGTCAATCTAGAACTACAACCACAGGGGATCAACGGGGAATGAAAGAAATGGGAAATGGCTATAATGTATCATCGAAACGAAAGAACAGGCCAAGCTCAAGGGTCTAAACCTAGTGGACTTATCGTTTGGTAGGCTATCTGGCTTGGTAGCTTTTTCTAGGTGCCCCTATCCTTCTAGAACTCGTGTCAACGTGTGGTCTCGAGTAGGTCTCATGCAAATTCTAACTCATTTAGGCAAACAGAAAACCACTCAGAAAGAATTAAAATTGCAAGTTACGTGCAATGGATCAAAAGATCACAGTTGGTTTGCTAGTCGGATTCGGTCCTTTTCATGCAATCAAGGCTACAAACTACAAGTGTGATTTAAAAATTCTGTTCTGACCAGGCAATTTAGCATCAAAGTAAACAAGTTGGTTCTCAAGTTCTAGGTTAAGCAGTCTAAGCATCATTATGAAGGGTTGAACAACAACTTAACATCAAAAATCAAGAACTGAGCCATTCTAATGCTAGAGAGACTGGAATGGAATCACGAGGCACACATAAAACACAATAAAGGGCAATCAAGTTCATGCAAGGTTCTCTAGCATCCTACCCCACACTTAAATCGGACTGTGTCCTCACAGGACTAAAATTATAGTTCAGAGTGAAGTAGAAGAACCTGGACCGAGATGATTGGTGTAGGGGATGAGCACGGGTCCTCGGAGCGGAGGGAATCTACCCAAGCGAAGCAAAGGGAATCTCCTAACTGCCTACAAAACAAAAACAAATAAAACATAAAAAGGAAACCGGGACAAGTGTCCCGGATCCACACAGAAAAAAGTTGGACCGAAATCCGAAAAGAATAAATAAAAAGAAAGGACCAGAAAAGGAATACAACCCGATCACTACTGGTCAGGTGATCCGGGAGGTGGAAAGTGAAGGTGCTCGCCGAGCTGAAGTTGCCACGCCAGCTGTGCCGCATACCGCCTGTCGGCGCGGCACATATGCTGCTGCATAATAGTCCATCTCGCCTCTTGTGTGGCGTTGTCGGTGATGCGCCACTCCTGCAGTCGCTCGTATAGCTCACCCACGTCCGCGGGGTGCGGTCGGTGCTGAGGGTGAGGCGCCTGGTATGGATCGGGAATGTGTGGCGGCGACTGGTGAGTATACCCCGCCTGGTGATGTGGCGAGGGAATATAGTCTTGGAATTCTGGTGGCGGCTGGGGCTGCTGCTGCTCAGTGGCATATTCTTCCTCTGACTCGACCATAGGCTGGAGTGGAGGATCTGCTGCTACATGGGGACTGAGGACCAGCTCTAAGTCGTACTCAACCGCTAAGTCTCCTCCAACGGTCCTAACGTGGCATCGTGGAATGTTCGGGCCATATTCATGGCTGATGCCGAAGGAGATGATGAGCTAACCTATGAAGTTACCCCCCATGAGTCTACGAGGTGGCGTCTTCCTCTTCGTTTTCTCGCGGAAGATGCGAGCAAGCACCCAGCCGGCGTGGAGAGGGTAGCTCTCTCGGATGGCTCGGAGAAGCATAAGCTCCTCCTTCAGGATATGGTGGCGATCCTTGTCCGGAACATATAAAAGCGATCTACGCCAAACCATATGTATAAATTTAAAGAGAGGGTGAGAGAGCGACTTAACTGAGTTATTCGCCCCAAGGCGATCGCCAGGCACTCCTGTCATGTGGCTCCAGAGCGCGTGGTACTTCATGTCATCATCATCGTCACCCCAGCCTAGGTGATGATCGTGATAATGCTCGTAGGGGATGCCAAGATGAGCAGTAAACTCATCGTAGGTGAGCTGCCTGTACACCCCACCAAGATAGAAGGTCACAACCTTCTGGCGCTGCTTCCTCTTGTGCTCCTCCAGATCAAAGGTCGCCCAGAACTCCTAGAGAGCAATTTCTGGGAAATCGGCAGCTATGGTGGTCAGCTCTAGGAGACTGGCCGGTGCTAGGGCGTCATGCACATTCCGGTGGTAGTCCTCGTCGTGCTCGTGTAGGGACTCCATGGAAAGAGGGCGCACGTCAGAATAGCGGTCCAACCCCTACGAAATTCAGCAATCCATATGTCAAAAGATTCGTATTGAAAAGTTCTACAACTTACCTTGAAGCCATGGATGCTAAAAATGAACGGTTTGGGAGGAATCGGTGAAAAACTTTGAAAACAAGGGTTTTGGTGAACTGGAGCTGCAGAGCTCCGATTTGAACGTTCTAGGGCTCAATGGAATCGGAAAAGGCAGGGGGTTGAGCGGCGGCAGTCGGCGACGGCGGCGGCGAGGGAAACGGCGGCGGCGGCGGCGAGAAAAATGGGTTGGTTAGCGGTTTTGAAAGAACAAAGGGGAGGGGGGTTTGTTTTCGGGTTTTGGAACGAAAATAAAAGAAGGAAAGTGGGGAGAGAGAGGATAAGACCGGGTTTTAAGTGGGTAATTTTCTAATTTTCAAAGGAATTTTCGGCGAAACTGATAGGTAGTTTTCGCCAAAAATGGAAGTTAAAATGGCTGCCGGTTTTCAAATGGATTTTCGCCGAAACCACTCAACTTTTCGAACCAAAAGTATGAAACAGGAGACCGGGTTCGAAAATTCAAAAGCAATTTCGCCGAAAATAGGGTTTAATTTTCGCCAAAAATTTTGAACACTACGAATTGAAAATATTTTCGCAATCCCGGCAGACTTCAGAAAATCACAGTTAAATCCACAAAAATCGGAACGACCTCACTCAACTTGCGAACGACACTATGACACACAGACTCGACACGAAAAATAATAAATCAAACAAAGTGACACTTTTGGCTCCCCCGAACCGACTCTAAAATACTAAGTTCGACAAAAATTAAAAAAAACAGAATCCAGCCGTGGGTTGCCTCCCACGAAGCGCTCTTTTATTAACGTCCTTGAGCTGGACGATCCCTGGATGGTATTAGGAGACATCCCAACTCAGATTCTCCTTAACGCTCGCGTCAGAGTTCATGAAGTACAGCTTCGGGACTTCTCCGGTAAGCGTGAATCTCTTCCCGTTCGCATGTAAGAGCTTGGTACGTCCATCGGGAAGATGATCGATGAACTTGAACGGTCCAAACAGCTCTCTGGAGAGATCATCCTTCTTGAGTGTTACGATGGAAGGAATGAGGACTGTCGGCTTTTTCTTTTCTTTTATCTTCGGCTTGTTATCACCAGGATTGGTGATCGTCAGTACTTCCTTAGGAGATGCTTTCGGCTTCTCCTTCCATACTTGTTCCGGCGCCGGTTTCTCGGAACTAATTGATGGTGCAGCTGGCTCGGTGGAAGACGGCAGAATTTTTGGCCTCCAGACCATTTGGGTCTTCGTCTTCTTGTTCTTTCTTCGAGGTCTGCCCGGTTTAGTGCTCGGTGGCTTAGAAGAGGCTTGCAGTACCTTCTTCTTCTTGGGCGGCTTCTGAACCGAAGTTTCTGGCTTCTTTTTAATAACCTGTTCAATACCAGCAGCAACAACTGATCTAGAGACACTGGAAAAAGCATTAGTAATGGAGTTTACCGGAGTCAACTCCACAGTTTCAACAGCTAGGCAGTGAGATTCTTCATTCTTAGAGTCATATTTCATGCCATCTTTAAGACGGAACGTTTTCGTTTCTTTACCGACCCTTAGAGTTAAAGAACCATTTGGAACGTTAATATTCATTCCAGTAGTAGCCATGAAAGGTCGACCTATGAGAATAGTAGAATCATCTGTACTAGTATCCATAATCACATAGTCAGCTAAGAACGTGAACGGACCACATTTAGTAACAACGTCTTTAATCTCTCCCTTAGGGGTTTTAAGTGATCTATCAGCAAAGAAAAGTTGCATACTAGGCGGCTCAAGTTCTCCTAGGTTTAACTTTTCAAACAGGCTCATAGGCATGACATTAACAGATGCTTCTAGATCAACTAAACAACGTTGAATCTCAACATCATTGATGACCAAAGGCAAAGTAAAAGAACCAGGATCAGATAACTTAGCTGGATATGGAGAGGTAGGTTTCTTAATACGAATGTCAGGATATCCTTCCTTGTTACCCTTCATGCCAGTCTCTATCCTTGCATTTGGCAGCAATGCTCTTGGGAAAGGAGGCTTCACGACGTACGGTGCAAGAGGAGGATCATCCTCCTTATGCGCCGGTTCCTGTTCTTCTTCTTCCTCCGGAGTTTCAGCGATCCTGCGTAAGACAGAACAAGCATCAGCAATTAAGTTTGGGAGTTTTCGAGCGATTACCATCTTGGCTTGCTCCTTTCTCAGATTCGGCTCTGTCTGGGTTGGAAGTTGGCCAAATGGTCGACCAGATGCTAGCATGCTCGAGATGTTGTTCATGGCTTGCTCAATTCTTTGTCCAGATGCTATCTGTTCTTGATTGAGAAGAGCTTGAGCCTTGAACTGACTGTCATGATCATCGAGTCTGGTGATGATCTGGCTGAGCTTCTTATCCAGGTCACTGACATTGTTCTCTCTTTGATGTTGCTGCCCTGGATAGGTATTATTAAGATATTGATTCTGGCGATTGCTAGGAGCAGTTCCATAATTACCCGGATTGCGATGCGGCGGCTGGTAGACACCTGCCGGCGGATGGTTCGGCTTCTGATCCTGAGCTGGACCAGCCGGGCGGTTATTCTAGTTCTGGTTGTGGTTGGTGCTAGCATTGTAGGGAGGTCTGTCTTGATAGTTCCCTTGCTGTCTGGAGTTACGGTAGCCAGCATAACCATTCTGATTATTGACGAAGCCTTGTTGAATGAAATTTAACTCTTCGGCAGACCAGACTTCTGCCTTACCAAAATTCTGACAACGACCTCTGTTATGTGCGCAAGCTCCACACCACTCGCAATCGGCAACGTAGATAGAAGCTGCCGGCAGCTTGATCGGTGTGGTAGACTTCTTCAAATGCTTCTCTACTTCTGCTTTGATTGTAGCTTCGAGTTCTAGCTTGCTCCTTGATCCTTCAGATTGTCGTTCCCAGTTCCTTGACTTGGAAGCACAGTTTGCGAAGTGAAGAAGAGCAGCTTCAGGTGTAAGTGTAGTGCAATCCCCTTCAGCTAGAGAATTGACCCACTTGGCAGATTCTTCTCGAAGTCCTCGAGCGAAAATTTCAGCTAACTGCCTTTGCTCGAATCCATGATGAGGGCAGGTGTAGAGAAGTTCTTGGAATCGATTCCAAGTATCATACAAGCTTTCTCCTTCTTTCTGGGAGAATCTGGCGATGCTATCCTTGATGGCGGTTGTTCTGGCCGGAGGGAAGTATTCTTCAACAAAGTCCTGAGCCAGAGTATCCCAATCAGTGTAATAGCCAGGTGGTTTGCCAGTAAGCCACTTCTTAGCAGGGCCTTTCAGAGAGAACGGGAAAGCTCTTAGACAAAGAGTGTTTTTTCGACGTTTCCGCTCTTGAAAGTGCTGCAGAGATCAAGGAAGTCTGCAAGATGAGTGCACGGATTGTCTAGGGGCCTGCCTTCAAACTGTAAATCCCTAGAAATCATAGTCAAGAATGGAATCTTGATCTCATAGTCAGGATCTCCTTCAATGCGCGGAACGGCAATGGCAGATCAAACGCTAGTCGCGCTTGGCTTGTTATAGTCTGCTAGACTCTTCTGTGCAGGTGGTGGCGGCGGCGGTTGATCGCCATTTGGTGGTGGTGGTGGTAATCTATCGTCCATGGCGGGAGATGGAGGAGGTGAGAGTGACTCGGTGTATGAAGCGGATGAAGATGACGATACAGGTGAAGGTGGAGATGAGGAACTCTCCTTCAGTTCCTCGATCTTGATCGGAGTGATGAATGGATTGGATCTGCCTTTCTTCAGAATCTATCATCGTAGAGGTGGAGCAGAACTGCCTGGTCTCTCTGCACTCTTAGCCTGTTCAGTTTGAGAGCGAGTCCAAGGACGGTGAGGCATACACCTGTAAACCTATAGATAACAAAGACAAACAAAACCAGTGTAAAATCGAAGTCGATGGTAAGGTGAAAGATGGAAAGTAGAAGAATATCTTGCCAGTTCTTATTTCGAACAATCAAAAGAAGTCCCCGGCAACGGCGCCAATTTGATGAACGCTACATAGCGGTGATCAAATACTACCAAGCTAACAAAAGCTAGGTTAGATCGTATTTCAGGGGTCTTCTAAGATTGACTACTTCAAAACTAGCAAAATACTCTAATGCAGACAAGTTGTGCGTGGTGTGAGTTCCACGACTTCTAATTCTAAGAAATGCAGAGAAATTAAAAATTAAACTAAAGCAGATTGGAAATTAGGGTTTTAAAATAGAGATGACAAACGAACTTAGACTTTGAATCCCCCTTCGTTCCCTAGAGCATTGGCAATCAACAGATCAGCGGATTTCGATTCTCATTCAATCAATTACTAAGACACCACCATAACTCCTTACCCTTAGGTTTAAGACCGGCGAACGTTCGCTCTATCCGTTCTAACTACCAAGATTAACTAGCCACCCGGGTACGGTCGCCTCTCGCAACGACTTAATTAACTGGTGTAATTACTAATGATTAATGAGTTACTCTTGCAGTGGATTAACCCTAACCGGTTCCTACGAAAGGCACGCTCCAATTATAAGGTTAATTGTTCAATTTGATGTTCTAAAGTAAGGCGAGCGTTCGCTTCTATCCTTAGCTTAACCAGAATCTAATCTAGGTGATCAGTCCAGACAAGAAACATGAACAAAGAAGAATAAATCAAACATGAATGAGAAACTGATTGAATTTCGAATCTAATCACCGCCGATCCGTGACCGCTTTAAAGCCCTGGGTCACTTAGGGTTCATCTAGTCTAAGCTCTAACAGTTTAGCTACTCATGTTTATCACAAAAGAAACAAAGACAAAGAAAGAGTTCATCATCCAGAGGAAGAACAGAAAAGAATCTGAAAAAACCTAATTTAGACGACTCTGACAGACTTCGATCTTCGGTAAACTACACTCCTAGCTCCGGTTCTCCGAGATGAAAGGGATGGCGTCACGATCTCTTTCCGGCTCTTTGAACTCTTACTGTTCACTTCCGAACTCCAGAGAATCCTTGGAAAACGTAATTATGAATGATATGTTATGAGGTATATCTTTGGGCCGCCGGGTTAAGTATTTATACTTAACCTTGATCAGTCCGGATTTCCCTATTATTTTCGTCGAAATTCTTGAGGAATTTTCAGCGAAAATTCCTTTGTAGTTGAGGGCTTTGCCGGCTGATTCTCCTGGACTTCTTTTTCGGATCGAAAACCTGATCGGTTTCGCCAAAAATTCCTTCAATTACCAACAGTCGATTTGTGATGATATTTTCGCCGAAAATACAAGGATATTTTCGGCGAAAATTCCTTTGTAATCAGGGCAGGAATTTGTTTGAACTTGATTGGCTCCTTTGATCGATCCTGGTGAAATCCTTCGAGATTCCAACGCCTTAGACACGTCCTTGGTTACTTATTCGATGGCAAAAACCTGTGCTAACGTAAAAACACTAGAAAACCATCAAATAGACCCGAAACGGGCCAAGGTAACACAAATGGCACGAGATAGGGCAATCGATTGAATATTCATTATTCTACCCTAAAAACCATGTCTTAAGCAAAGAAATGTCGCTTAAATGAGGCTGATAATCACGTCAAATCGAGTGTCATCAAAAACTGTACCCATTTTCTTTACTGATCCATGGGCGCAAGTTTAATTAATTACATCTCGAGGGTTTAGAACTAAAATCACTCTCCAACATGTACGGCTTGCATTGTGTAGGTTGTTTCTCAGTATTATTTAATATCCATCTTTCATTTTAAATCGTAATTTTTTAATCAGGTCGACCTCTCAATCCGATTTCTACTCAACTCCCACTCCCACCCCCAACCCCCAACCTTTTTTTTCTTTTTAGTTAGGATGGTGCACGATCTATGGTCCTCCTTCACGGGAGCTTCCACGACAAAAAAAAGTCTAAAGTGAGTTTTATCAAAATATAATGACTCAATACATATGCATAACCTTAGTGTTGAAACTTACATTACAAGAAATAATTACAAGTCATCCAAATTAGCAACCAAATAATGCTAATTTAAATACCTTAATTAATTCTCACATATAAAACTTTCCTCAATTAAAAGAACAATTAAGGGTTATAAAATCTCACACAAGAATTTAAATGTCTCGATTAAATTAGCATTCAATTGAGCCACTAAAATAAATTATGGAAACTTTCCCTAAATTAACGCACACATAAAAGGTAAATATATTTCAAAAGATTAAATTTTCAATTAGGATTAGATATCAAATCGATCTCAAAAGGTAAAACATCAAATTATCTTATGAAATAGAAACTTTCCAAGTTAATAGTTTGAATTAAATTCAAAGATAACTCTCAGTAAAACAAACAAATTGTTTAATTAACTCAAGCCAAAATCACTACCAATGGAATAACGAAAATTAACTTTGATTGATTAAAAGCAAGATTTCTTTTATAGTTTAATTCCATCACCGAATCCAAAGTTATCTGACACACAACCAACAATGGTATTCAAACAGCTACTCGAGTGTGAGGATTCGATCTTAATATCACACGGATTTACAACTATTTTGTCCCAGTGGGTCTAGGTTGGTCCAATGATTCGGTTCGGATGAGGGACCATTGTATATGGGTGCTTGACTCCTTACGTCGGCAGTACCTCATAGCAATGAGTCAAACAGGTAGTAAGAGGATGATGAGTATAGGGGTAAGCTTGAGGGAAGGATGGTTAGGGAGGCCGAGAAGTACCGGGGGGTGCCCGTGGGCATTTGTCTGACCCTGATCGTTCGAGTTAGGGCGTACGATTAGAGAAGTATTGTAGTGGAGGTATTAGTGAATGTCTTGTTCTTTCCGTGGTAGGATACTTAACTATTTATAGCATGGTGACGACCCCTGTTGGAGCCATGTGGTGATTCCCGATTGGCTAGTGGTGTCGGTCCTCAGGATGACTTCTAGGGGAGCTAGGACCCTTAAGGGGTGAAACCCTAGCCCTTATTGGGCCTCGTCGTCTGGCGAGCATGGTGATATGAACCACTGCAGTCGTGGGCAGATGACCCTAATACCGCAAGTTGAGTGCTCATGAACAACGTTTCAACCTTAGATCCGGCGGAGAGTACTTGGACCCGCTGGTTGTATATAACCAGGAACCCTAAGTGTCTAGAGTCGAATGGTACCACGAAGACAAGGGTGATGACCTTGAACGACGATAAACCTAGGCTTAAGAGCTAAGCAACTACATGCTAAAGCTAGAAGGAACAAAGAATGAAAGTTTCAAAATAATAATCTATAATCAAGGGGGTTGTGAAACAATGTGTACAATGGATCATATATATAAGATTAGGTTCAGCCTTCTATGAAACTACTACTAATACAATTAAAAATTTGTAGCTAAACTAAAAAGGAATAAACAAACTAAAGAGGAATTGAAATCCGTGCAGAAATCTTGTTGTCACTTAAAAACGTCATAACTCCCTCTTCTGGATGAATCTAGAAGCGAATAAGGTATCCCTGGAAAGATCGTCTCGTTAAAATTCTAATGGGCTTGGCCTTGCACCGTTTGGGATTCTTTAGCTTTAGTTATGTCCATTTTAGTAAAACGGGGCAGATTGACTTTTTCCTTCATCAACAAGGAGAGCTAATTTCTTTGGGCCCAAATAACTTAAGGATGCTTAGATCCACCTTTTAATCTAGCACTTGATGTATGTTGATATCGCACCTAGGATCATGTCATTCCCTCCTTTTTTAAGATGATTTGTCCTGAATCGTAGCCAAAAAAACAAACGTCAATAACAAGATGGCCTCACGAATCTCTCTTCTATCAATAATCCGCACTCACTTTCACTCTTTTTCTTTCCTCTCGTGTTTGGTAACTCGCGTGTTTATGAAATAAATATTCAAGCTCAAACCATACCCATACACTCGAGAATTTTTTTGACTCACTAGGAAAACAAGATAGTCCTAGATCTACTAGGAAAAGAATATGTAGACTAGAATCCTAAACCAACTAGGAAAAGGATAGGAGAACAGGAATCCTAGAATCCTAGATCATAGATCTACTAGGAAAAGGTATAGCAAACTAGAATCCTAAACCAACTAGGAAGAGGAATATAGAATCTAATCCTAATCCAACTAGGAAACAACTAAGAAACTCTGGTTTTGTAGACATTTTTTTCGGCAAACACAACTTTTCTAGGGTTTTCTATTTTCAAAGATCAAAACGAAAGCATAATCGAAAGGGATATGAATCCAAGATAAACCTGGAAACTGGATACGTGGACCGAGAGTTGAATCATGCTCTAATACCAAACTGATGTGAACTGACAACAACCATGGGATGCGACCCTACAACAATACGTCTAGAAACCAAGGCAACGAAATCAAATCAACCAAACCTGGATTGAACGGACTTTGACCCACTAGCTATAAAGAGCTAGGAACCAGAAATATCAAGGTCGAAGTTGCCACACCAAGGGATGGATGGCAAAGATGATAAACCAACCTTAAGCAATGCAACAACTAACGAAGGCTTGAAGGAACACGAACATAAGTTCTAAAATTTATTTGTATAATTGATGACACTCGATTTGATGTGATTATCAGCCTCATTTAAGCAACATTTCCCTGATTGAGACACGATTTTTGTGGTAGTTTAGGGTGTTTTCACTTGATTGCTCTATTTCTTACCGTTTTGGTTATTTTGGCCTATTTGATGTGTTTTCTAGTGCTTTTGTGAATGCACAGGTTTTTGCCATCAATAACGTAGCCATGGACGTGCTCGGGAAGCAAGGGAACCTCAAAGAATTGCCTGGAATCGATCCAGAAATCAAACAAGGCAGAGACCAGAACCTCCCCTGACACAACTGAAGATTTTGGCGAGAACTCTCATTGTTCTCGCTGAATAGTTTTGAAGAATTACACACAGGAGGTCCAGGAGGAATTGCACTGAAGTCCTCGGCAAAAACTTTCAAAGTTTTCACCGAAAACTCTTGAAGAATCAACACTGGACTTACAGGAGGATTTCCACTATAGTTCTTGGCAAAAACTTTCATAGTTTTCGCCAAAAACTCCCCTCTTTCCGGTTCAGATTCGAACAAACCCTATTTAAGCAAATCGAAGGACACTTATTCAGATATCATTTTTCCAAGGATTAATTTCAAGACTTCAAGGTTTGAGAGAGAGTTGAGAGAATCCTCAGAGTTACCGGAGAGATCGTGACGCCCTCTTTCCACCTCGGAGTGCTCGGAGCTAGGAGTTGAAGATTCTTGAGATTGAAGCTTCACGGATTCATCGAATTAGGCTTTGCAGTTCTTCTCTGTTCTTCCTACCTGAGATGTATTCTTTGATTTTTTTATTCTCTTGTATTGAATATGAGTAGTGGTGAGCGTGTCGTTGTGATGCGTTCAACCAAATAAAAACTACTAATGCTAAGAAAAAGCGTATAGCAGATCGTATTCGACTCGAGGTTTCTTCTAATCAACTACTTTGAAGAAGCTGGCAAATTACTCAGGTTAAAACACGTTGTGCGTGGCGTGAGTTCCACGACTTCTAATCTATTAAGCAAAGGAAAACAAAAGACAGAAAGATTAAAAGATTGACTAACGGGAAGATAGACGAACTAAGATTTCGAATCCCCCTTAGATCACCAGAGCATTGGCAATCAACAGATCAGCGGTTTTCAATTTTAATTCAATCGGTTTCTATACACCACCATAAACTCCTTACCCTTAGGTTTAAGACCGGCGAACGTTTGCTCTATCCGTTCTAACTACCAAGATTAACTAGCCGCCCGGGTACGGTCGCCTCTCGCAACGACTTAATTAACTGGTGTAATTACTAGTGATTAATGAGTTACTCTTGCAGTGGATTAACCCTAACCGGTTCCTACGAAAGGCACACTCCAATTATAAGGTTAATTGTTTAATTCGATGTTCTAAAGTAAGGCGAGCGTTCGCTTCTATCCTTAGCTTAACAAGAATCTAATCTAGGTGATCAATCCAGACAAGAAACATGCACAATGAAGAACGAACCAAACATGAAAAAGAACTGATTGAACTTCGAATCTAATTACCGCCAATCTGTGACCGCTTTAAAGCCCTGGGTCACTTAGGGTTCATCTAATCTAAGCTCTACAAGTTCAGTTACTCATATCAGAAACAAGAGAATCAAAGGCAACAATGAAGATCATCATACATAGGAAGAACAGATAAGAACTGAAAAACCTAATTCTGACGACTCCCGCGAAGCTTCAATCTCCTGGATCTTCAATTTTAAGCTCCGAGTTCTCCGAGGTGGAAGGATGGCGTCACGATCTCTCCACGGATCTTCGAACTCTCTAAACTCTATCTATCGACCCTAGAGTCGGCTGACTCTCAAAAGTCTGATTTGAGAAAATAAGAATAATGAATTGTTGTCTGTTAATTGTTGAATGAATGGCTGCCGACTCCTGCTTTAAATAGGGTTGATTAGGGTTTTCTGATTCTGCCGCGGAAAAGGAAGATATTTTCGCCGAAAATATCAAATGATTTTCGGCGAAAACTTTAGTTAAAATCCCCTGTGTTATTTCTTCTAGGATTTTCGGCGAAAACATAAGGAAGTTTTCGCCGAAGACTTCAGTGCAAATCAGCCTGTGAGTTCTGAAGGTATTTTCGCCGAAATCCTCATAGTCTTTTCGGCGAAAACATTGTGCTGGGCAGTTGGATCTTCGGTTCTGACTCTGGTTCGATTTCTGGTTCGATTCCGGTTCACTCCTTGAGGTCTTGAATACGTCCATGGCTACGTAAATGATGGCAAAAATCTGTGCTATCACAAAAACGCTAGAAAACCATCAAATTGACCCAAAAAGGGCCAAAGTAACCAAATCGGTAGGAAATAGGGTAGTTGAGTGAATATTCGCTATTTTACCCCTAAAACCACGTTTCAAGCAAGGAAATGTCGCTTAAATGAGGTTGATAATCACGTCAAATCGAGTGTCATCAATACCCCACACTTAAGCTTTTGCTTGTCCTCAAGCAAACTGAACTAGAACACACTCAAATTCACAAATGACAAGAGATTAAACCGAGATTCAATTCTAACAATTTGGTTTAGACTGTTCCACGTAGAAAGAGTGACCTACACATGCAAGAACATCAACCAAACAAGTTTTCGATCTCACTAATTTCTGCACACTTCAAGTAGTAGTTTTAACAAAGCTCGTCTCTTGGCAAAACCATTAATCATAATTAACCGACTACGATAACACCAATTCTAATGAGAAAAGACTTTAAGCTCTAGCCATGATGTGGATGCGGAGATAGGAAAAGTGACGTGGCTATTGACTCGACTTCATCCGTTTCTAGATCTGTGCGTTACATGTTCTAGCTAGGACCGATTTAAACAACAATTTATTTCAAGTTCAATTTCTTCCTTCAATTGATTTACTGCATACTAGTGCTCGATACCAAACACTTCACTTAGGTGTTGGACCTGCCTAGCTCACAGTATTTGTGCTTATGCTAGTGCTCAACCCGAACACTTCACTTAGGTGTCGGGCTTGCCTAGCTTTATTTTCAGCACTTTAAAGAACTTTACATTGATTCAATTAACTCAATTACTTGATTTAACCATTTAGCCACTTAATCCTAGCTAGTTATAACTTTTTACACAAGATTTCGAATTGGATTTCCGTGTAATCTCAAGCCACAATCACAGGTGAACAAATATGAAGTGAAAAACATGGGAGAAGCTAGCATCTATCATCTTAGATCGGTGTTATCGAGCTTTGTTATTAACAAACCAATTAAATCAATTAATTCAAGTTTCAGCTACTGAAGTGATTTATGATCTGTTCTGACCTAGACTCATTTAATATTAGTTCCAACACGTTAGTTACAGGTTCTAAGTGGAACAGTCTAGACGTCATTGTTCAAAATTGAAGTCAATTTAACATCAAAAGTCAAGAATTGAGCAATTCTGTGCAAGAGAAATTTTCAAATTTGAACCACAGAATCATAGATAGCAAGCAAGATCATGTAGAATCCTAGACTCCTACCCCACACTTAAACGGTTTTGTGTCCTCACAGAATTAATCTAGAGTAGAGAGATACGAAGAACCTGGATGGTGATGGTCGGTGTAGTGGATGAACACGGATAGCCCGGAGCAGAGCGGAGTAGCTACTCAAGTTCCTACAAAACAAAAACAACAAAAAGATCAAAAGGATACCGGGACAAGTGTCCCGGATCCACACAGAATAAAAGTCGAACAAAGAAAGTTAAGGGGAATTTTAAAAATATTTTGACGATTGAATGAGAAACTGAAAGAAGGAAGAGAGAGAGGGTGAATCCGGATTTTAAAGTGAATATTTTCTGATTTTTCAAATCAGTTTCGGCGAAAGTAGGGGGTGGTTTCGCCGAAACTACAAGTTAACATGGATTGACCGATTTGAAAAGGCGGTTTCGCCGAAAATGGAAGCTCGGTTTCGCCGAAAATTTAGTTGGGATGGTTTTCGCCGAAATCAGAAAATTTTTGAACCGAAAATAGGAAACAGGAAGAATGAGTTCGAAAATCAAGAATCAGTTTCGTGAAAATGGTAGTGGCTTCGTCGAAAATTTTGAACTGTTCGGGTTTAAAATATTTTCGCAAATCCGACCAACTTCAGAAAATCACAGTTAAATCCACAAAAATCGGAACGACCTCAATCAACTTGCTACTGACTCTATGACACACAAACTCTACACGAAAAATAATAAATCAAACAAACTTACACTTTGGCTCCCCGAACCTGACTCGAACGACGAAAAGATTGACTCAAAAATTCAAGAACGGACTCCAGCCGTGGGTTGCCTCCCACGAAGCGCTCTCTTTTAACGTCCTTGAGCCGGACGGTACCTGTTAAGGACCCCAACTCAGAAGTTCCTTGAAGTCAATCGTCTTCTTCAAGGTGTGCGGTTGAGTGCCATGTAGCACTCCAGAAGGGTGATGTAACCGTTAGTGTTCCAGTAGATCGTGGTTCTGGTTGGATGACCAGTTCTTCTTGAATTCTCCTTCTGGAAGAGGAAAGAGGTAGTACGGCGCGGCATGATCAATGAGCTCTATCTTCTCTACAGGTTGACTCGACGGGAGTGTAGGTGAGGGTATCTCCTCAATCTTTATGTGCTCCCCTTTGGCTTCAACTTCGGGATGGATTAGCTCTTTGTCTTCATCAACCACCACCGCCAAGGATTCTTCAACAGATGCTTCTAGCTCGCAATAGTCATGGGTGAGGTTGTCATGTTCATCTTCGTACGACTCTTGAGCATCTTCTTCCATTAGTGGATTTGGTTGCTCGAGCTCGACATCCATCATGTTACGAGCTTGTATAATCAAAAGGAGATCATCCAAGGCGGATTCTACTCTTGCCGTCTGTTGTCGATGCTGATGAGCCGGTATATACACCTCTTGATGAATTTGCTGGTCGTGTGTAACTTTTGGCTCTTCTTCGAAATGCTCTTGAGCATCTTCTTCCATTAATTGCACTAGTCGCTTGAGCTCGGCGTTCCTTGTATCAGCAGCATCGTTCATTGATTGGAGGTTGTCGATCGCGGCTTGGGTGATTGCCATCCATTGTTGATGCTCATAAGTGTGTAAATCCATCTCTTGGGAGTCTTCAATATATGGTGCTTCATTGATGTACCACCCTTGGTACTGGTCATCCCACATGTAATCCTGCATAATTAAAACTCAAAAACACTACCCAGGTAAATCATGAAAATATGGAGGAAAATAAATGGTAAGGCGGAAAGGTAGAAGAATAATTTGCCAACTCTTCTTTCAAACAATTAGAAGAGTCCCCAGCAACGGCGCCAATTTGGTGAGCGTGTCGTTGTGATGCGTTCAACCAAATGAAAACTACTAATGCTAAGAAAAAGCGTATAGCAGATCGTATTCGACTCGAGGTTTCTTCTAATCGACTACTTTGAAGAAGCTGGCAAATTACTCAGGTTAAAACACGTTGTGCGTGGTGTGAGTTCCACGACTTCTAATCTATTAAGCAAAGGAAAACAAAAGACAGAAAGATTAAAAGATTGACTAACGGGAAGATAGACGAACTTAGATTTCGAATCCCCCTTAGATCACCAGAGCATTGGCAATCAACAGATCAACGGTTTTCAATTCTAATTCAATCGGTTTCTATACACCACCATAACTCCTTACCCTTAGGTTTAAGACCGGCGAACGTTCGCTCTATCTGTTCTAACTACCAAGATTAACTAGCCGCCCGGGTACGGTCGCCTCTCGCAACGACTTAATTAACTGGTGTAATTACTAGTGATTAATGAGTTACTCTTGCAGTGGATTAACCCTAACCGGTTCCTACGAAAGGCACACTCCAATTATAAGGTTAATTGTTTAATTCGATGTTCTAAAGTAAGGCGAGCGTTCGCTTCTATCCTTAGCTTAACAAGAATCTAATCTAGGTGATCAATCCAGACAAGAAACATGCACAATGAAGAACATACCAAACATGAAAAAGAACTGATTGAACTTCGAATCTAATTACCGCCAATCCGTGACCGCTTTAAAGCCCTGGGTCACTTAGGGTTCATCTAATCTAAGCTCTACAAGTTCAGTTACTCATATCAGAAACAAGAGAATCAAAGGCAACAATGAAGATCATCATACAGAGGAAGAACAGATAAGAACTGAAAAACCTAATTCTGACGACTCCCGCGAAGCTTCAATCTCCTGGATCTTCAACTTTAAGCTCCGAGTTCTCCGAGGTGGAAGGATGGCGTCACGATCTCTACACGGATCTTCGAACTCTCTAAACTCTATTTATCGACCCTAGAGTCGGCTGACTCTCAAAAGTCTGATTTGAGAAAATAAGAATAATGAATTGTTGTCTGTTAATTGTTGAATGAATGGCTGCCGACTCCTGCTTTAAATAGGGTTGATTAGGGTTTTCTGATTCTGCCGCGGAAAAGGAAGATATTTTCGCCGAAAATATCAAATGATTTTCGGCGAAAACTTTAGTTAAAATCCCCTGTGTTATTTCTTCTAGGATTTTCGGCGAAAACATAAGGAAGTTTTCGCGAAGAATTCAGTGCAAATCAGCCTGTGAGTTCTGAAGGTATTTTTGCCGAAATCCTCATAGTCTTTTCGTCGAAAACATTGTGCTGGGCAGTTGGATCTTCGGTTCTGACTCTGGTTCGATTTCTGGTTTGATTCCGGTTCACTCCTTGAGGTCTTGAATACGTCCATGGCTACGTAAATGATGGCAAAAATCTGTGCTATCACAAAAACGCTAGAAAACCATCAAATTGACCCAAAAAGGGCCAAAGTAACCAAATCGGTAGGAAATAGGGTAGTTGAGTGAATATTCGCTATTTTACCCCTAAAACCACGTTTCAAGCAAGGAAATGTCACTTTAATGAGGCTGAAAATCACGTCAAATCGAGTGTCATCAAGTAGCTAAACCCGTAGAGCTTAGATTAGATGAACCCTAAGTGACCTGGGGCTTTAAAGCGGTCATGGATCGACGGTAATTGGATTTGGATTCAGATAGTTTCTCTTGCATGTTTGGTTTGTTCTTCATTGCCTATGCTTCTTTTGTAGCTACATCACCTAGACTAGATTCTTGTTAAGCTGAGGATAGTAGCGAACGTTCGCCTCACTTTAGAACACCAAATCAATAATTAATCTATTCAATGGAGTGTGCCTTTCGTAGGAACCATTTAGGATTAATCCACTACTAGAGTAACTCATAAATCACTAGTAATCGCGCCAGTTAGTTCTCCGTTGCAGAAGTGAACGCACGGACAGTTAATTAATCTTAGTAGTTATATCGAATAGAGCGAACGTTCGCCAAACTTAAACCTAAGGATCAGGAGTTATGGTGGTGTCTGAGAACTGAATGAATAGGAGTTGAAAACCGCTGGTCTTGTGATCGCCAATGCTCTGGTGATCTTAGGGGGATTCAAAGTCTAAGCGTGTCTGTCGTCTTGTTAAGTCAAACTAACCTTTCAATCTGTCTCTTATTTTCTTTTCAATTTTCCTGCTTCATAGTTTACAAGTCGTGGAACTCACACCACGCACAACGTGTTTAAACCTGAGTGAATTGTCAATTCCTTTGAGTAAATGATTAGAAGAGACCCGTGGAATACGATCTATTTTTCTTTTAGCTTGGTAGTATTTGATACCCTGTTTTCCAGTTCATCAAATTGGCGCCGTTGCCGGGAATGCTTCTAATAATTTGAAAGAAGAGTTAGCACTTTATTCTTCTACCTTTCCATCTTTCATATTTCATCACACTTCGATTTTACACCGGTTGTGTTTGTTTTTGTCATTTGCAGGATTGTTTACAGGTTTATGAACCGCCCGTTCACTCGTTCTTAGTCTAAGCCTATCAAGACTTCTATCTCAGACAAACCGGGTAGTTCTGCTCCGCCTAAGCAACCGCGAGTTCCGAATCAAGTTACCACCATTCCGCCTTCATTCCCTACACCACTTAAGATCGAGGAGTTTAAGGAGATCTCCTCATCTTCTTCTGCTTCATCCACTTCATCGGATTCGACATCACCCTCTCCCACCGCAATGGCTGCTTAGAAGAGTCTTGCGAAATACAACAAGCCGAGCGCAACTAGTATTCGGTCCTCCATTGTTGTGCCATGCAATGAAGATAATCCTGACTATGAGATCAAGATTCCCTTCCTGGGAATGATCTCTAGGGATGTGTAGTTTGAAGGAAAGCCACATGATAACCCATGCACACATCTAGCGAATTTCTTGGCTATCTGCGAGACTTTCAAGAGTGGGAGTCTCGATATGAACACCTTATGTTTGCGAGCCTTTCCATTCTCTCTCAAAGGCTCCGCAAAGAGGTGGCTCAATAGCAAGACTCCCGGTCACTACACCAACTAGGGCGATCTTGCTCAAGATTTCGTAGAGGAATACTTTCCTCCTTCCATAACTACAGCTTACAAGGACAGCATTGCTAGATTCGTTCAGAAGGAAGGGATGAGCCTATACGATGCTTGGAATGAATTCCAATAACTCCTCTACAACTGCCCTCATCATGGCGTCGAACAAAGGCAACTAGCTGAGATCCTTTCTCGAGGTATGAATGAGGAGTATGCTAAATGGGTCAACTCCTTGGCTGAGGGAGATTATACCGCTCTTACTCCAACAGCTGCTATGCTTCACTTTGCTAATTGTGCTTCCAAGTCAAGGAATTGGGAGAGACAATCAGAAGGAGTTAAGAGTAAGCTTAACATTGAAGAGCAGATTAAAGCAAAAATCCAGAAGCATTTTAAGAAGGCCGGTGCGCCTATTAACCCTCCGTCAGCCTCTGTCTATGTAGCTGACTGTGAATGGTGTGGAGCTTGTGCTCCTAACAGAAGGAGTTGCTAGAATTTTGGGAAAGCAAATGTCTGGTATGTTGATAAGGTTAGTGATGACACTCGATTTGACGTGATTTTCAGCCCCATTTAGCGACATTTCTTTGTCTAAGACGTGGTTTTTAGGGTAGAATAGAGAATATTCACTCAACTGCTCTATCTTGTGCCATTTCGGTTACTTTGGCCCGTTTCGGGTCTATTTGATGATTTTCTAGTGTTTTTGTGGTAGCACGGGTTTTTGCCATGAAATGATGTAACCAAGAACGTGTCTAAGGCATTGGAACCTCGAGGAATCACACCGGAATTGATCCAAGGAGTGAATCAAGTCAACACAAATCCTGCCCAGCTTTACAAAGAAGATTTCGGTGAAAAGTCCTAAAGATTTTGGCGAAAATCCCAGAGGAAATCGTTAGAGCATAGAAGGAGAAGTTTTCGGTGAGAAGTCTAAGTCTTCGCCGAAAACTCTCGATCAAATCAACACAGGAGAAACAATCGACCGGAGCCAACTTTTGCAAGGAAGTTTTCAGCGAGAAGTCCAGAACTTTTCGCCGAAAACCTTAACCTAATTCGGCTGGGAAAAGGGTTAAGTATAAATATAAACCGGCGGCTCATAAAAAGATATCTTGGAATATATCAGATCAAATAATTTTCTAGACCTAAGGAGTTTGAGAGAACAGAGTTTTGAGAGTTCGAAGAGCCAGGAAGATATCGTGACGCCATCTTTCCACCTCGGAGACTCAGAGCTAGGAGTGAAGATTACTAGAGAACGGAGCTTTGCTAGAGTCGTCTCAATTAGGTTTTACAGTTTCCATCTATTCTTCCTTTTCATGATGAACTCTGTTTTTGTCTTTGTTTCTGCTGTTATGAACATGAGTAGCTAAACTCGTAGAGCTTAGACTAGATGAACCCTAAGTGACCTAGGGCTTTAAAGCGGTCATGGATCGGCGGTGATTAGATTCAAAGTTCATTCAGCTTCTCTTGCATGTTTGGTTTGTTCATCGTTGTTTGTGTTTCTTTTCTAGCTTGATCACCTAGATTTGGTTCTTGTTAAGCTGAGGATAGTAGCGAACGTTCGCCTCACTTTAAAACACCAAATCAAAAATTAACCTATTCATTGGAGTATGCCTTTCGTATGAACCAGTTTGGGTTAATCCGCTGCTAGAGTAACTCATAAATCGTTAGTAATTCCACCAGTTAGTTTTGTCGTCGCAAGAAGCTACCGTACTCGGGCGACTAATTAATCTTCGTAGCTAGATCAGATAGAGTGAACGTTCGCCAGTCTTAAACCTAAGGGTAAGGAGTTATGGTGGTGTCTAAGAATTGATTGAACGAGAATTGAAAACCGCTGGTCTTGTGATTGTTGTTGCCTTGGCGATATAAGGGGGATTCGAAGTCTAAGCTTGTTTATCATCTTTGTTATGTCAATCAACCAATTTTTCTGCATTTTAATTTCATTTAGTCTTCTTGCATTCTAGTATAGAAGTCGTGGAACTCACACCACGCACAACGTGTTTAAACTTGAATATTCTGCCTTTATGTTTGAGCAGACAATTATTAGAAGACTCGTGGAATTTGATCTATCTTGCTTTGTGCTTGATAGTTATTTGACTACACGCACGTGAAAACGCGTTCACCAGTTAGCTTCATTAGTCAAGGCTTCTCTAACAATCAACAAGGCTACATCGGCTATCGCAACTACAGGCAGCCCCAACAACAAGGAAGTTTCCAAAAGCAACCTCCTTACAACTCCGGAGCCAACTAGAACTAGAACCAAAATCAAAATAGCCGACCATCTGGGTCATACCAAGAGCAGAAGCCAAACAACCAATCTGGAGGAGTATATCAGCCGCCGCATAGAAACCAAGGCAACTACGGTACAGCACCTGGCAATCGCCAGAATCAGTACCTGAATAATACTTATCAAGGCTCTCTTGGATTCACCGGAGGACAACAACCCCAACGACCCACGCCTCAAGACAACTAGGATAGCGAATTGGACAAGAAGCTGAGTCAGATCATCTCTAGGCTTGATGATCATGATAGTCAAATCAAAGCTCAAGCTATCTTAAACCAAGAGCAGATTGCACAAGGTCATAGAGTGGAGAGCCAGGCGAACAACATCGCTAGCATGCTCTCTAGTGGTCGTCCCTTCGGTAAGCTACCAAGCCAAACAGAATCAAACCCGAAGAATGAGCACGTTAAGACTATCTCCACTCGAAGTTGCAAGAGTTCAGCCGCGACTACATCTTTTCGATCTGGTCATGACTCCTGATGTTGTAGCTATTGATATACCGGAGATTGAGGAAGAAGAAGAGAAGGCTATCCCACCACGTCCTACACAAGCTCCGGAGCCACCTCTTGCTCCATATCAGCCAAGAATACCTTACCCCAAGGCGTTGCTACCAAAGGGAGAACACAAGGATATCTCAAAGAAGAAGAAGGAAGCAGCTTCAACTCCCTCCAAGGGGGAATGCTCTGCCGTCCAGTCTCGATCACCACCCATACCTATCCCTGCTAAGTGCTCCGATCCTAGTTCTTTTACATTGCCTTGCATCATTAATGACATTGAGGTTGAACGTAGCTTAGTTGACTTAGGCGCATCCATTAATGTCATGCCTATGTGCTTATATGAGAAACTGAACTTAACTGAATTAAAACCAATAAGCATGCAATTGGTATTTGCTGATAGATCCATGAAAGCACCTAGGGGATTAGTCAAGGAAGTAGTTGTTCGATGTGGCCCGTTTACCTTCCTAGTTGATTTTGTCGTTATGGATACTCGAGAGGAGGATGTTACTCTCCTCCTAGGCCGACCTTTTATGCCAACATCCGGCATGAGTATTAATGTCCCTAACAGATCGTTAACATTAAGGGTTGGAAAGGATAGTGTAACATTCTGTCTCAAGGATGGTATGAAGTATATTCCCAAGGGAGAAGCACATTGTTTATCTGTTAAAACTGTGGAGTTGGCCTCAGTCAACTCCGTTACTAATTTCACTCCAAGTGTTTCTTCAAAGATAGCTACTACAGGTGTTGAACAGGTAAGCAACCGGAAGAATAAGCCTCCGGCGCAGAAGCCAAAGAAGAAGAAGGAACCAAAGGCATCCTCTTCTTACTCGTCGCAAAATAAAGATCCTAGCGGAGCAAAGAAGAAGAGTACAAAGAAGACCAAGTCGGTTTGGAAGCCAATCACTCTGCCGCCCTCTATCGAGCTGATTATTCTGACTTTACCAAGCCACCAGAGAAGGATGCGCCTTCGAAAGACCTCTTCAGGCTGTTTGAAGTCACCGGACACCTTCCCGATGGACGAACCCAATTGACTCATATCAATGGGAAGCGTTTCTTACTTTCCGGAGGTAAACCGAAGCTATACTTCATCGACTCTATTGCGAGCATGAAGGAAATCTTGAGTTGGAACACATCTTTATCACCATCCAGGTATCGTCCAGCTCAAGGACGTTAAGCAAGAGCACTTTGTGGGAGGCAACCCACGGCTGGAGTCAGTTTTTGATCTTTGATTCAGTTCTCGTGTCTAGAGTCGGTTCGGGGGAGCCAAAAGTGTCTTTCATGGTTTCTTTTTTTCTTCAGTGTGTTGTGTGTTCTCTGTTCAATTCAAATTTATTTGGGATTTTTTTGATTTTTTTTAATTTTTATTTTATTTTTCAAAGTTGTGTTGCCAGTATTTTCAAAATTTTGTTTGAACTGCCAAGACAGATGTTTTCGCCAAAAACTTTCATTGGTTTCGGTGAGAACTTTTGTTTTAATCCTACTGTTGATTCTTCTGACCTTCTGTTCCTATTTTTGACAAACTTTTCGCCGAGAACTTTCATAGTTTTCGACGAAAACTTTCTTCAAATACGGTGCGTTTTGAGTCCTGTTTTAATTGCTTTAAAACAAGTTTTTGGCGAGAAATTTTCAAGTTTTCGCGGAGAACGTCAAAATTTTAAAATCCCCTTATCCCCTTTTCGCGTCCGTACAACCCATTTCACCCTTCATTTTCGTCGAACCAAAACCCCCCTCAGCCGCCAATTTTCTTAGCTCTAACCACCCATTTTACCATCACCGTCCGTCGCCGCTGCACCTTTCCCCTCCCTGTTCCGAGCATTTGGCCACCTTCATCATCTGAATCGGAGTTCTATAGCTTCGGTTCCATCCGAAACCCCACCTTCAAGTTTTTTGCTAATTTCGGTATTTTTCGTCCATTTTCTCCTATCATGTCTTCAAGGTTAGTTGTTGGGTTTTCAATTTCGAATCTTTTGACATACTGATTGTTGAATTTTGTTGAACTTGATTTCGATTGACTTATCGGTTTACCTTGATTTACGTGCATGCTGTTTCGGTGTGAATTGTGCTGAATTGTTCAAACTTATATGATCTAGACTGCTTAGGGAGCTTTGTGCCATGATTTGATAACAGTTGAACTTGATTTGCCATGCTTAATCATCAAATTTGTTGGAGTGTTGACTCTTTATAAATGTCGGTTTGACTCTGAATCCTTTGTCATTTTGATGTCCCGATAGTTCCTATGCTTGCCTTAGGATCAATTATGGTTACCAAATGTTGAATTAGCTTATCCCCACTTGGTTTCCCTCGTTTCTTTGTGAAATTTAGTTTTTTGACCAAGTGTGGGGTAAGTTGTCAGTTTGGCTAATTTGGTTTTTGGTTTTTTATATCTTTTAGGAACAGGGGTAAGAGACCGAGAGTTAGCGGTCCAGGTTCGATCTCCGCCACTCCATACACTAGAGCCGGTGTTAGTGCCCCCGCCCCTTTGACTCCCGCTTTTGCCGGTCCTCTCCCGCCCTACCCCAACCATCAAGGAGTTCATCGTTTCATCGCTAGCCTTCCACAACACTACTTTGACCGCTACCAGATGATCCGGGACATTCCTCCAGCCGACATGCTCCCACTCTCCATGGAGTCTATCAAGGAGCATGACCAGGAGTCGCACGACAACGTCCACCGCTCCCTCACTGTGGCGGGACTTCTGGAGCTCTCGACCATTGCCGACAACTTTCCACACGTTGCTCTCTAGGAGTTTTGGAGCACATTTGAGCTCGACACACAGAAGAACATGCGACACTCCAAGGTAATCACTTTCTGACTCACCGGCCAGAGAGGCGAGCACACATACGACGAGTTCACCCATTATCTCGGCATTCCGGTCGAGCACTACATTGATCGCCACCATGGATGGAAGAACAACAAGGCAAAGGGTCCGATATTCGATGCACTCTAGAGCCACATTACCGGATAGCCGGGTGTCAAGTCCACCAACCAGAACTACATCAGTATGGTCTCTCACCCTCTCTTTCGATTTATTCATTACGTATGGCATCGTTCTTTATTTTATTCTCCAGAGAGAACCCTCCACCACATAGCCACCGAGGAGCTATTCCTCTTCAAGGCTATCCATGAGGGCTACCCCTCTTCATTCGAGTTGGGTCCTCGCCTGTCTCTTCGACTAGAAGATTAGTTCTAATAAGCTCCCACCCTTCCTTCTTGGCGGTGCTTTCATCTACCGTCTCATTGCCGGCCTCGGACTCTCCCATTCTTGGGAGCCTTGGGTCCCACGCGTCCAGGTGCATATCATTGGAGGAGACCTTGCGGTGTAGTTCGATCTGGACTTAACCGTTGACCCAAGAGAGTACGTGCCAGCCCTGTCTTTGAGGGTTCCGAGTCAGAGGAAGAAGAAGAGGACGAGGACGAGGACGAGGAGCCCCAGCCAGATCCAGAGCCACAGATCCACACACAGCAGATGCCACCCCAGCCGCCACCTTGTAACTCTGATGGATATGGTCAGGTACTTACCCGTCTGGAGCAGTGGCAGACGGACTTCTCTGCTGGCTCTCACCAATGGCAGAAGAACCGGGTGGCGTTCGAGAACAGAGTCACTTCCTGGCAGGTAGAGCAGGATGCCAGATGGCTCATCGCTCAGCGTCACCACATCTAGGAAGTAGCAGCGCAACGTGCGTTGCTCGATCATTTCCACATTCCACCACCCCCACCTGAGGGTCAGTGATCAGGTCATATCCCTTTCCTTTCTTTTTATTTATTCATTTCAGATTTTGATCCAACTTTTTCTGTGTGGATCCGGGACACTTGTCCTGGTTTCCTTTTGATCTTTTGTTGTTTTTGTTTTGTATGAACTTTTGTAGCTACTCTGCTCCACTCCGGACTCTCCGTGTTCATCCCCTACACCGGCCATCTCATTCCAGGTTCTCCGTATCTCTCTCTCTCCTAATTTAGTCATGTGAGGACACAGAACAGTTTAAGTGTGGGGTAGGATATAGAACTTTGCATGATCTTGACTTTTTTCTGTGAATTCATGGCTTATTCCATTCCTCTAGCATATAATTGCTCGGTTCTTGACTTGTGATGTTAAGTTGTCTTTCAATCTTTCATAATGATGCTTAGACTGCTTAACCTACAACCTGTAACCAACTTGCCTGCATTGATGCTAAATTGCTTGGTCAGAACAGAAAATTTTATCACGCCTGTAGTAGTTCACCTTGATTGCATGAAAATGATCGAATCCGACTAGCAAACCAATTTGTGAGCTTTTGATCCATTGCACGTAACTTGCAATTTCAATTCGTTTTTAGTGGCTTTTCTCGTACCTTGAATGAGTTAGAATTTGCATGATACCTATTCGAGATCACACGATGACACGAGTTCTAGGAGGATAGAGGCACCTAGAATCAGCTACTTAAGCGAAACCAACCCAACGATAAATCCATTAGGTGTAAACCCTTGAGCTTGACCCTTCTTTCGGTTCGTTATACATTACAGCCATTTTCCATGTTTTTCATCACCCCATTGATCCCATGTGGTAGTAGTTCTAGATTAGCCTACCGGAAGTCCGTTTGTGGTAACTTGCCTATAGCCATTAAACAGGTGGTCTTAGCTATTATGTCCGAACGTGTAAATCCCTCTAGTAACTAAAAACTCGGCACTAAAAGAAGAAGAAAAAAAGAGAAAAAGAAGAAAAACTAAAAATCCAAAAAGTCAATTGAAGTTCGAGTTCAAAGTCTAGAAGTATAGTTAATAATGTTCTTCTCCCTACATATGGAAGAACGAAGTCAAAGTAAATGTAAAGAAAAGTCAGAAAAATTCATAAAAAGAAAAAAAATACAAAATAAAGTGCTAGGTTGCTTGAGGGTATCATAGGACTAGCGTACACTATTCCTCCCGTGTTTGGTTAGACGGTAGGAAGCCATAGGCTAGATTCGAGGGAAGTTAGTCAAAAGCTACACCGCACAAAAGCCAATTCCATCATCCATTCATCATAAACCCTTGTAGTGTAGGAATCATTACAATCCCTTGCGAAAGTCCTTTTGACTAGTTACTCGTGTTGTCACAGTGGTGGAGATGTGGTCGAATTGCAAACATATGACATACTTCGGTCGAGAAAGTGATTGAGAGAAGAAACACGTCCCTAAACACAGAGTGCGAGAGTCCCCTTGTACTAAATTTTATCTGTGCGAGGAGTCTAGTCGGTTAGGTCGGATTTGGGTTTGATTGGTGATTGCTCCTTGTTGTGTGCAGATAATTAGTGAGACCGGGTTGTTTGGTTGACGTGTATGCATGATTATGTCACTTGTTCTAGGAGTAGCAATTTAATAATTCATTGTGAAGGCTTGAATCTTAACTTGATCGATCTTGTCATTTGTGAATCTGAGTGCGTTCTAGTTCAGTTTGCTTGAGGACAAGCAGAAGCTTAAGTGTGGGGTATTTGATGACACTCAATTTGACGTGATTATCAGCCTCATTGAAGCGACATTTCCCTGCTTCAGACACATTTTTGAGGTAGTTTAGGGTGTTTTCACTCGATTGCTCTATTTCTTACCGTTTTGGTTGCTTTTGTGAATGCACAGGTTTTTGCCATCAATAAGTAGCCACGGACGTGCTGGGGAAGCAAGGGAACCTCGAAGAATTGCTCGAAATCGATCCAAAAATCAAACAAGTCAGAGAACAGAACCTCCCTGACACAACTGAAGATTTCGGCGATAACTCTCATAGTTCTCGCCGAATAGTTTTGAAGAATTACACACAAGAGTAATTGCACCTGAAGTCCTCGGCGAAAATTTCATAATTTTCTCTGAAAACTCTTGAAGAATCAACACTAGACTTACATGAGGATTTCCACTATAGTTCTCGGCAAAAAATTTCATAGTTTTCGCCGAAAACTCCCCTCTTTCCGGTTCAGATTCAAACAAACCCTATTTAAGCAAATCAGCGGACACTTATTTAGATATACTTTTTCCAAGGATTAATTTCCATCCTTCAAAGTTTGAGAGAGAGTTGAGAGCATCCTCGGAGTTCTCGGAGAGATCGTGACGCCGTCTTTCCACCTCGGAGTGCTCGGAGCTAGGAGTTAAAGATTCTTGAGATTGAAGCTTAACGGATTCATCGAATTAGGTTTTGCCATTCTTCTCTGTTCTTCGTACATGAGATGTATTCTCTGATTGTTTTTGATTCTCTTGTATTGAATATAAGTAGCTAAACTCGTAGGATTAGATTATATGAACCATAAGTGACCCGAGACTTTAAAGCGGTCACGGATCGGCGGTAATTGGATTCAGATTCAGACAGTTTCTCTTGCATGTTCGGTTTGTTCTTCATTGCATGTGTTTCTTTTCTAGCTTGATCACCTAGACTAGATTCTTGTTAAGCTGAGGATAGTAGCGAACATTCGCCTCACTTTAGAACATCAAATCAACAATTAATCTATTCAATAGAGTTTGCCTTTCATAGGAAACATTTAGGATTAATCCACTGCTAGAGTAACTCATAAATCACTAGTAATCGTGCTAGTTAGTTCTCCGTTGGAGAAGTGAACGTACGGACGATTAATTAATCTTGGTAGTTAGATCGGATAGAGCGAACGTTCACCAAACTTAAACCCTTAGTTATAGTGGTGTCTGGAAGTGAATGAATAGGAGTTGAACACCGTTGGTCTTGTGATCGCCAATGCTCTGGTGATCTTAGGGGGATTCGAAGTCTAAGCTTGTCTGTCGTCTTGTTAAGTCAAACCAACCTTTCAATATGTCTTTTGTTTTCTTTTCAATTTTCCTACTTCATAGTTTAGAAGTCGTGGAACTCACACCATGCACAACATGTTTAAACCTGAGTGAATTTGTCAATTCCTTTGAGTAAACGATTAGAAGAGACCCGTGGAATTCAATCTATCTTGCTTTTAGCTTGGTAGTATTTGATACCCTGTTTTACAGTTCATCAATAATTCAAGGGGATTCTGAGTTACAATGAGGACAATGGATCATATATATAAGATTAGGTTCAGCCTAGGGCTTCTCCATGTCCTTCTATGAAACTACTAATAATGCAATTAAAAATTCATAGCTAAACTAAAAAAGAATAAACAAACTAAGAGTTCTAAATTAAAGAGGAATCAAAATCCATGCAGATTCCTTGATGTCACTTAAAAACGTCATAACTCCCTCTTCCGAATGAATCTAGAATTGAATAAGGTATCCCTGGAAATAACATCTCGTTAACTTTATAATGCACTTCTCCTTGCACCATTTGGGCTTCTGTAGCTTTAGCTATGTCCATTTTAGAAAAATGGGCAGATTGACTTTTTCCTTTATCAACAAGGAGACCTAGTTTCTTTGGGCCCAAGTAACTTAAGGAGGCTTAGATCCACCTTTTAATCCAGCATTTGATGTCTGTTGATGTTACACCTAGGATCACGTCACATGGCCTAGTTTGAGGGTGAGTCTAATTCTTTTGGGTTCAACCCGAGGGGGATTGGGCCCATGAATTGCCACTGAGTGTTCAACTTTTCGGCTTCCTTCTTGGGCGTTTTTGGCTTTCTTATGGGGATTAGACTGTTCGCACACGTGACATTCGACTGTACAAGAATTTCTTCATTCATGTAGCCTTCATGTCTTTTCCTGTCCTTCGACATCAGATCCCTCCCACGTGTGTGTACACTTATCCCGCACGCCACCTTGACAAGTACGTCAGTATCACTTTTTCTTTGGGATTTGAAAAAGATGCCGCCACCGCACTTGTGAGCGAACAGGACGCTGCCATCTGTCATGCCTGTTTGTGCCTTTTCACAAAGAGTGTGCCAACGAGGACGACATTTCCCGCCTACGTCGTCATGATGCTTTGGTTGCACACGTCATTTGTATAAAACCATGGGGTTTGTTTTCATTTTCCCCACTTTTTTCTCTCACTAAGTTTTAGAACTCTTGGTCATTGAACGCTAAGTTTTTTTACGCTCTGCTTGCATTTTTCTCTCGCTTTTGCCTTCACATCAGTAGTTGAGAATGGTTGTATCAGCTACACCCACCATTGTCATAATAACGAATTATTTCAACAACGTTAGTTATAGAACTCAAGAACGTCTCACCGTGGAGGTTTATGTGTCGGTGCCATGATGCAGGGAGTTGAGACCGGTGCCTGTGAAAAACCTTTCACTTTAAACCTTGGTTAAAATTCGTCAAAACTTAATACCCTTTTTCTTTAAAATCACTAGAATAACTCCCGCACCAGACCGATCTTCCAGTGTTTCCTGGTAACACGAGAAACAGGAGAAAGCCGGCTCTGATACCAAAATGTAACACCCCAATTTTATGAAACGTAAAACGACAACGTGTCCCGGGACAAACGATGACTCAAAGGTTGAAAAATACAGGTTTGACCAACTACTTTCAAACCAATCATAAAACTAGGGTATTAACCGTCAAATCATTTACAGCGGAATTGGGCCCAACAACTTGAGAGCAATCCTCCAAGCCGCCAATACACCGTCTCATGATCCACTGCTCCGGCACGCCTTAAGAAACTCCGGTGGTCCGTTGCTTGTCCAGGAAATTCATGCAATACTGGTGGGTGGCTCGGGGTCAGTCCATTATCATGATTTTTCCGAATAACATGAGTGAACTTATTTAATGGAATTAACAACGCAAACCAGTAATTCCATAATCCCTCTTCCGTCACGGAGAGCACCGTTACCATCTATCGAATGACTGGTCACAAGGAATATTAATCCAATATTCCAATCATGACCTATATGTGAACCATTAACACACATAATCACAAGTCAATAAGACATATCATTAGTTATTCTAATAGTACCACACAATATCGAGATCAAACTCGAACAACTTTTATCAAACAATAGGGCGTCCCCTCATCCCGCCTAGCTAACCTCTACGCCATCATCGATAAGGCTTACTCCTGAGCCTGTAATATGGACTTCATAAGAGTCGCTATTCTTCCCGACTACCATGAATCGATTGGGGCTATCAATACCCAACTCCCATCATCCGGTCGAGGCTAATTCCACCCAACTCCCATCATCCGGTTTGGGGCTATCCATACTCATCTACCGTGATTCGATTGGGGCTAGCAATACCCAACTCCCATTACCCGGTAGGAACCCGTATCCATCGATGTTCCCGGCGGAGGACTAGCTAGCGAGGCTTTACTTTCCACCTGTATGCACAAGGTGCCAAACATCATCAGATAACATCACGGTTTGACAAGAACTGAAACTAACTCATGTAATCATATAGACATAACCTACGGTTCCGGAAAGATAGAACTTTTCGCAGAAATGACACCTTGTTGTCAAAACCAAGACTTTCCGTCTTAATTTCCAGGTAAGTAGGGGAGTCACTCAGACTAATTAAGTCGCTCTAACCTTAGGCATCATAACTTTATAAACCGGAATTAATGAGGATCCGCGTCACTCATTACTCTGAACAACCAACAAACAACAGTTAGTCATCCAAATCATCAAGGTATTATAGTACCTACAAGTAATAGATTTATAGTTTATATGGATTTAACAATCCATCACGTCATCCATTGGTTTAACTAACCACCAAAACAATCGAAGCCACATCGTTTCACATGCGATCTTATTCCGAGTTAAATCTAACCCTCGGAAGATAGCTGATTTGAATAGGAGTTATGGGTGATATTTAAGTCCTCGTAATAATATCATAACAATTATTACGTCATACTAAGGAATTAATATTCCCTAAGGAGTATAACACTTATCCAATAATCCCACACTTCTATTCATCTGATAAATCCAATGTTCCGTGTTAAGATGATTACCGGAGTTCATTTCCAAAATAATTGGGATGGAAATACTCAATTAAACAATTTTAGTTAATGGAATGTATATTAACTAATAAAAATATTAGGAATTTACCCCCTTAAACCAACCCACCTATAAATCGAGTCGGTTGACTTGAAGATCAATTCTGTAGCTCGAATCGGTTTGAAATAAGAACTTAACGGACTTCCTTAACTTCCGAGCCAAATTGTACTAACTGAAAAGTTAGTTGGGCCAAATCTGTCACCATTTAGAGTTTAGGATTAAACTAAGAGAATAGAACATCTGAGGGGCCAAACTGTCAAAGACTAATAGGCTTGGACCACGATAGTAATTAAATTAAATTGGAGGACTGACTATCACTTATAGAATTTGGGTGAGCAAAATGCAACTCTGTCATCATCTTCTCCAATTTGCAGGAGACAATGCCCTCCTTTTGGTGAAGCTCCGGTGAAGCTCGGATTCCCCTATTTCTCGCACGAAACTACCTTTTGAAGGTTGGAAAATATTTTCATGCTTAAGATGATGTCGGATTTGTATTTTTCAAGGGTTGGGCATGCTTGGAACGCTATGATGCAACTCTCGTCGGAGCTACGACGGTGAGGTTCTGTGACTCGAAGTCGAAGGCTTGTTCGCTTTTATAGCCGACTCAGAAGCCTCTCGATGCCCCCTGAAGTACCCCAAAAGTCAAGGTCACGAAAAGGAAGGGAGTGAAAGGTCGTTTATTTGTGAGGTAGCTTCGTTTTGGCGATATTCAGGCCAATAATGGAGCTGGAGGGATTGGAATTCACGTGGTGATGATTTACAATCATCAAAACCCGACAAACATCAATAATGTGGAGGATTGGGCCCTCACCGGAACTATAGAGGAAAACAAAGATGCGACGGCGGCCTTGGTTCATGGAAGATGATGCTGACCTAGTGGTGACGTCACTATGATGTCATCATCTATCAAAACTACGTCGTTTTGAAGAAAGACTGAAAACTAATAAAAATAAAGGATTTGCTGGAGCAAGGACTTGAACCTGTGACCTTTAGGTTGTTGGTTCAGTTCCTCAACCAACTCAGCCAAGCAAAATTCTTGACTTCCATGCAACTATGTTCCATTAACCCTTACCCGCCTTCCTTTGGAATCCGACTTAACCAAATTATAAAACCATTTGATTAACGAGGACTATCGCATTGAACATTTCACACTATACCGGGGTTAAATAAATTCGGGCATAGATGACCAAAATTTTAGTGGGAAGGTCGTGCGTCCAATCCGAGTCGAACCCAGGTCTGCAAGAGTCGAGTCAGTCGCTTAACATCTCGCTCTGCCTTCCATGAGTGAACTTAATCTTGCCTCGAATTCATTTAAACGTCAATTTGCTGTCATTTCTCAAACGTATGGAATAAAATTCAAAATAATTCTGGTTCAGAGATTCGGGGTGTAACAATAACCAAACCCCAGTAATACAATAACCCGCTAACATACCAATAACCACAATCAATATTTTAGCAATAAAATCTCACACACTTAATCGATAACACCAATCAACTGCACATGTTTGGGTATAGATCATCGTAGAACTGTATTAAACCCCTCACCTGTCTTCTCGCTGAATTCTTATTTGTGAATGACCGAGATAGCTTCCTGAATCTTGCACAACTACACTACAACCCTCCCACAAGGATTCCAAGAACCACAACCAAAAGAACCCGTTTGATTCCAGAAACACACGACAAACTGTAATCACACAAACCCTAACTGGCAGTGCTAAACTCTCTGAAATGGATGGAGATTACCTAAATCCGAGCATAGACGATAACTCTAGACTAATATCTTAACCCTCACTCAAGATGGCATGACGATCTGAGGTTCTAGGCTCCGAATATCGCGATTCTTCACTTGAAACTACTGTTGTTCATCAAACCAGTTGAGAAGAAGAAAAATTTGGATTTTTGTTTCTGAGTCTGTTGCCTGATAACTCAATGAAATACTGAAGGGACAACGCCCGTTGGACATCGACAATTCTTGTTGTCAGCTCAAGACAACGACTATGGGAAACTTTCCTACGCTCGTTGTCTATTCAAGACAACGACTGTTGCCTTAATCATTACTCCTACTATCGTTGGGCGCACTTCAACGCTCGTTGTGTTCCTTAGGAAAAAATTCCCAGCATGTAACACCCTACCCTATATATAAGACTCGGTTGAACCACTAGTTCAACCCATGCATGACTTGACTAGGGTGTTACTGACTCAAGCATTCAATACAATTTATTGAGATCAACCATAAGAATGATAAACTGATAAACTGAATTTATTAAATAATCTAAGACATCTAATACTAAAGCCAAACCGGCAACATCCAATATCATTCATTACATCACTCATCCAATAACAAAGTACATGTATGCTTGCATCAAATGTTCAAGAGAAATACAATAGAAAACTGTAAAAATAACTCTAAAGAATCCCTACCAGCTCACTCTCTATCTCTTGATTAGCATGTCTGTAAACCCATCCAGAAACCACCAAAACAAAGTTGAAAGAAGAGGGCCAGTGCTAATCACTAAGTATCTAACCTATCAGCTCAAAACCAAGTTACCAATAAAATCATCACAAAGATTAAACCAGTAACCCATTACCAGTAATGAGATGAGAAATCACCTCTTCTATGTTATCCGTTGGTAGTGCTAACAGTCCCTAAGAACACTGATCTAGTATTTCCAGTATGTGGTTACTGGGTAGACTCGATTCAGTAATAAGATCACACAACCCAGCAAAACCAATATCAATCTCTGAACCTTTACCGATGAATCCTTGAGCTTGAGGTAAACTGTAATTGAAATATCCCTCCAATTGTTTTTGAATTATTAGGTTTTATTCACCAAAGTACCAAATTAATGAAATCTTCTAACTGGATAATGTTCAATAAGTCTCAACAACTTGAAAATAAAGAAACCAAAAGGACAAAGGCTTGATGAGGCTTTATCACTTCTAGGAAACTTAGGCCTCACTGCCAAACATAAAAGCCACGTCAAAAACTATATCAAACTTTTGGTTCAAAATCTCCCTCACTGACCAAAGTACCAAAGGAAGTTTTTTGAATTCTCTCAAACAAACCAAGCTTAAAACTGATGGGCCCAAGCCTAGTTGATGGGCGCTTAGGACTGGCGTACATCTCGACGGACAGGTATATCAGCCGCCTAGGGTTTCGGATAAGTCACTTGGGCCGCGAAAGCCCACCACAGGAGGCGAAAACCCGATCTGCCTAGGTTTCCATCTCAGAGGTGGAGTCGAACTCCCACGCGTGAAAGGACTCCCCCCTCCCCCGACTCAAAGACCGAAGAGTATAAATAAGGGGCTTAGCCCTCCAATATAGGACACACGATCAAGACCACACACAAAGGAAGAGATACGCTTTGAGCGGTAGGCCCCAGCTAGAACACTCAAGGATATCGATCACCTAAAACCATATGGAGTACCCTGCGGTACTTCTCTGTCTCTCAGTCATACGACCTTACCCCCACTCACAAACCCTTAAACTTTCCGTCCTCTTACTACTAATTCATGTACAGCTTGCGAGGTTCTGCCCGAACATCCACTAGAGCACAAGGGTAAGGAGAACAACACTCAACCCCTCAATCTCTCCATGTTTGAACCTCATTGTACGTCACGACTCTCATGGAAACCAATAGAGAGAAGGGCAAAAACAAAGTTACAAATCCACAAACTACGCACTACTTATAACAAAAACTCATCAACATGGATGTATTTTCTACACACTAACTACAAGTGAATTTGCCTTAAAAGACAACGCCATCAACTATGAAGAACTTACTACTATGCTTAGCACGATCCTTACAAGTTTATTTAGACTAGTCACTATAGTGAATCGGTTGAAAGAGCATTTAAGGTTAGAGAGGGGTTGATATTGTCCAACTATGACGAGGCCAAAACATCCTTAGCTGAGCTTGATTAAACAATGGTAAAGTAGGTGGCTAGAGAAGAAAACACTCATATTGACGCTCTTTTAAAATTTTCTGCATCAATTAATTTTGATGAAGGGTGGGTTGTCAATGTTGAGCTCAGGAAGGGGGGTTAGTCTTGCAAGGATATTGTCAAAATTCCTAGTATTGAGGACTGGTGTACATATATCAAAGAATTTGTAGAGCATGACATACTTCTGAAACATCTCCATAACCTTCCCTCAACCTCCATGCAACTAAGTGAAGATGGCATTGAAGGCTCTCAAGTAGGAACTAGACTGAAGAAAAGCAAAGAATTACACATGAATATATAGACGACAACCACGACATGAATATTATACGGGACCAGGAGATATTGTTAAATTGGGTAAATAGTCCTATGCTGACAAGGGGTATTCAACATGGTGTTCAACCCTATAGCAGCCGTCGGATGAATCCTACGGCTCAAGATGAAGTTGAACCGTGAGGGGTATTTTGGGCAAAAAATAGTATTACGAATCTGACACTTAAACAGTACGAATCTGACTTGAAATTGTTACTATATAATTGGTCACTATATAATTGAAAAGCCACCATTGTTTCTCTCTCCATTTTCAAAATTCAAAATTCTCCGTTTCTCTCTCAAATTTTTATGAACAAAGACGAGATTTGTGTGTTCATTATGCTGGGAAATAGCACGTCGGAGTTGGATATACGCATGAAAACGTCGGGGGAGTGCATAAAACCCTCATAATGTGTACGAATCTCTATATTTTCATATTTCTGAGTTAAAGTTTTTGGGTTTGGGTTTTCGTGTTCTTCATGTTCTTTCCTTGTTGGAGGGTGCCAAAAATTGATTTTGTGTGTTTTGTTTGCATTTTCTAGGTTTTTATGTGTTTCGTGTTTTCCATCTATTTTCGTAATGTTGTCCATATATTACGCGTATGAATCATAATATATTCGTAAGCTTGGTTCGCTGCATTCGTAACAGAAGATATATTCGTATGATTTATCAACTAAATTCGTAGCATAAAGCAACTCGTCATATGCATCACTTGCATTCGTAACAATGACCACCTACATTCGTAACAATTATCACTTACATTCGTATCACTTACCACTTACATCCCTATCAGATATCTCTCACATTCGCACCAATTACCACTTACATTCGTAACAATGATCACTTGCATTTGTAACACTTGTCACTGACATAGTACGAATATGAAATGAAACTGTCACTATATAATTGAGAAGCAACCATTGTTTCTCTCTCCATTTTCAAAATTCAAAATTATCCATTTCTTTCTCATTTCTCTCTCAAATTTTTAGGAACAAAGAAGAGATTTGTGTGTTCATTATGTCGGGAAATAGCACGTCGGAGTTGGATCTACGTGTGAAAACATCGGGGGAGTGCATAAAACCCTCAAAATGTGTACGAATCTCTGTATTTTCATATTTTTAGTTAAAATTTATGGGTTTTCATGTTCTTCATGTTCTTTTCTTGTTGGAGGGTGCCAAAAATTTATATCGTGTGTTTTGTTTGCATTTTCTAGTTTTCGTGTGTTTCATGTTTTCCATCTATTTTCGTAGTGTTTTCCATCTACTTTCGTAATGTTTTCCATATATTCCGCGTATGAATCATAATATATTCGTAAGATTGGTATGCTGCATTCGTAACAGAAGATATATTCATATGATTTATCAACTAAATTCGTAACAGAAAGTAATTCGTAATATGAATCACTTACATTCGTAACAATGACCACCTACATTCGTAACAACTATCACTCACATTCGTAATATGCATAACTTACATTCATAACAATGACCACCTACATTCGTAACAACTATCACTCACATTCGTAATATGCATAACTTACATTCATAACAATGACCACCTACATTCGTAACAACTATCTCTTACATTCGTACCAGTTGCCACTTATATTCTTATTAGCTATACTCACATTCGTACCAATTACCACTTACATTCGTAACAATGGTCGCTTGCATTCGTAACACTTGCCACTGACATTCGTAACTTTCATTCATGTAGGTGACGCCCTCCCAATGTTTGAAACATTGGGATAACATTCTTTGCCAGCTCCTTCACGTTCGATGCAGCTCTCATAAATGTCTCAGGGATTACTTCGCGACTAAGATTGTCCAGATAGTCAGAGGTCCCTTTTTTATATTCGCACAGTACAACACAAAGTGTTCTTCTGCACAAATGGGAAATAACCATTGCACGAGACAAACAGATAAAGCCAAATATTACCAATATTGTCATTTAATGTTACGAATAACTAGTACGGAAGGTGATAAATAGTATTACGAATATTTTCATTTAACTTTACGAATATTACGAATAACTAGTATGAAAGGTGAGAAAACGTATTACGAATTATACTCATTCGGGTTACTTACGTAATTAATGTTGTCCCAATTGTACAATGTCAACACATCGCTCTTCTCCTTATTAGCCCAAACATCGACATTTTAGTAGTCCATTTTATCCACTATAGAGACCATCTCCTACGTGAGAGGTCCATGTGAATCATTCAGCAATGGTTGTTGGTCATGGTATTACAATAGTGTAACTCATGTGTTACAAATAAGTTGCCTAAAGTGTACGAATTTGACTAGTAATGTATACGACTAAAAAAGGAGGATGTTTTTTTTGGCTTTAAAAAAAAGGATGATGTTTGAAATTGACAAACGCGTACCGCGATCGTTGGGTGTTCTTCATGTGTTGTCACGGTTTTACACCTGATCTGCTTTACTGGAAACTTTTCATACGGAGACTTTATGTACTTCGACAACACTTTGAGCCTTTTGGAAGCTGACCTAACCTTCATTTCATTAGGCCTCCTCTCCTGTGAAAAATACAATAACAATTACAATCATCCTACTAAACAAATAAGATCTATTGCAACAACATTTATGGAATCTACAAAATAAAATTAACATAACAGGATCAAATCGTCTCGTTACTTGAAAATGTAATTAAAATCCATAATAGGTTATTGTGTATCATGACATCCCCCGATGTGATATGAACCTACATGTCCAACAATTACAAACATCCCCCATAACTAATACGAAAGTAATTTTTAAACGTTACGAAACATGATCTCAACCCATACGAAACTTGCTATAAACCTATACGAAATTGGTTCTCAAACATTACGAAACATGCTATAAAATCATACGATTTATGATTCGTAACTTGAATCAACTAAATTCGTAACATCATACGAATTCCTAACATAACTGATACGAAATCCAAAAATGATTAATTTCTTAAACACTATCAAGAGTGATATCATTAGATTCGTAATTTAACTAGAAGACTTTTGATGTTAAAATTACGGAAAAATTATTCAAATCGTAAGTGTTGTGTTAATTTTTTATCATTAGAAGAAACAGAATAAAAAAATTGAGTACTCTTTTTCCTACTTTTTTGTCACTCTCACTTTCCTCATCACATTAACATATTTACGAGATTACTATTTTACCCTTCTGACACTCCCACTACATATATTTGATCATAGCCGTTGATCTTGGAGTCGAAGCCCATGAACGGTCGTTCAGCATGGAATCAGCATCTGACGAATTTCCGTTAAATTGAACATTATAGTTGAGAAGATGAGAGAAGGTTGTCGGTAATATAAGAGAATCTCTTAGTAGTTAGTTAATCTTGTATTTTGTATCTTCCGTGAAAGGGTTTTTAGTAATAGTTAGCCTGAATATCACGCATGGCCATTCTCTTGAGGTGATGGAATTCTGATAGTGGATGGTTCAGGATTGGGAGTTAACGATCAGACATGTCTATCGGGAAGCAAACTATGCGGCAGACCACCTTGCGAGCCGCATACACGATTTTCCACGGGGATCTCATTTGATTGACTCTATTGATTGTAGATTAGCGTATTTTGCCCGCTACGATTGTATGGGATCTCTGAGCCCATATTAATTATTAATTGATTGGTGCAAGTCCCCTTCCTACCAAAAAAAGGTAGGGGTCGTTTGGTAATAGGATATTGATATTGATATATGCAGATATCATGATATTCGAGTTATCAGCGTTTTTTTCGTACCACATATCATGATATTTGGGGGAAAAAGTAATATCAATATCACTCTACACATATTCTACTCCACCCTAGAATATGTGGGGAGTGATATTGATATCATATTTTCGAGACACTTTTACCCCTCACTTTAATTTAAAATAACACTACCACTCATTACTTTACTCACCAATTCTTCTCTCTGACTTCGAAGCTCCACCGACGGAAGTTTAGGTAGCGCCGCCGCAAATCGACGGTAAGTCACCATTAATAATCCGTTCATACCTTCTTCATTTCTCGTCTTCACCCATGTTCTCGACCTCTAACTATTCGTCAAACAAATCAAACATAATCTCGATTCCATTCAATCTTCTTCAGGGTTGTAATCGCAGCTCATACACAGATCGGTCGTTACCCCTCAACCCGGGATTGTAGTATCTTCGGTTTGCCGGTCGAGGAAGGCTTGGAAGAAGGGGTTGTGTCTTTGACGGTGACGCGTCGACGAAGATGATGAGAGAAGACGATGAAGTAGAGAGAAAGTAGTGTTGAATAAATGAGCTGTTTGGATGAAATAGAACCCAACTTGAGGGTATTTCCATCTTTTCCACATTTAAGGCACTTATCTCCCTTAGTACAATACCACTTTACCAAACAATGATTTCATGATAATTGGCTAAACATATCAATATGAATAACATATCAATCTCACCTTAATCTCAATATCTAAACATATCCTGTTACCAAACGACCCCAAAGGGTGAGTTGTTTTTAATATTAACATATTTAAATTGAGCAATGTTCTCTTGACATGCTAAGATTGGACGAATATATGTAACAATTTGTCCTTGGTGTAATAATGATTATTGAAAATCATTATTTAACCGGGGGATACTGACATATATAATATTTTAATGAAAAATATTAAGTAATCATAAGGGACCAAGGAGATATTGTTATATAGAGACGTTTTGATAAGAAAACACAAAAATAAAGTGACTAATATATTGCACTTCATATCAACACTTCTGGACTTGTATATTTTCATCTCCTAGAAATCACAATCCTCCACATGATCAGATTCTCAACAACAGAATCAAATCCTTAGTCAGATGGCTTCCGCTTCCAGGAGTAACAAGCCGAGGTTGTTACATCATTCAAAACTCTTACACCAAACCAAAAAAAATAAAAAGAAAAAGCAATTCAAATCAATACAACAACAAGGCAAATACTAGGGTGAAGAGACTTTTCTTCCATCGATGATCATTTAACCAACTACCCCTTCCTCCACCTGTAAAATTACTATTTCATCCTCCTTTTTCTTGACTATTTCACCCCATTTTTGCTAACTAATAATTATAATAATTATAATAATTAAAGTATTGAGCAGCATTAGGCAGTGATTGTATACTAGCAAGGAGAGCCTCTCCTGCAATTGAGAGCACCAGAAGCAACAGTGATTGTACCCACAAGTGAAGATGGCCTTGCTCCTAAACTCGAAGCCTTTGCGTAGCTTGATGATGATGCCCCTGCTCCTGATGCTGTAAAGAATGCACCATTCATCATCAAGTCTCCTTCAGATCTCCAATTCCAGTTCTTCCACTCGCTCTCAGGTGCATCTTCATGCTTTGTCACCTCTTTGCTGAACCTGATGTCAGGAGCCAAGAATCTGTTTCCTTGGCTGTTGATTGTTGGATTAGCACTCCCTCCAATGGCATACATTTCCCAATGCGTGTAGTCATTGTTGACCACATGGAAATACCCATGCCTACACCTGTTACACATTTCGATATTATTAATTACACTAATTAAGTTAATTACTTATTTACCATTATCATTAATTAGTACTTCAATTAATCACTTTATTATTTTTACCTGGGCATTCTCTGAACCAGACCTTCCCCAAAGTGATTAAAGGCAATGGTGACCTGCATGTTCTTGTCCTGAGTATACGTGTCACTGTGTCCCAACAACATCACTTTGTCGTGATGGGTCATGTAATTGTTCGATATTGTAATCGCGGTGGAACCATGAATCGCGTCAATAAGGCCGTCGTTACAGTTTGATAACGAGCAATGATCTACCCACACGTGACTACCTCCAAAGATGGAAACGCCATCGCCGTCGGATATCGTCCTCCACCCGTAGTGCCGTGGGGAGTCCCTCACGTTAGTGTTACCACCTTGTTTGCAGTCGTGGATGTGTATCCCATGGATGATGATGTTGGTCACGTACTGGACTGTGATGCAGGGTCCTCCGGCTATGTGGACACTGGATCCTCTGCCGTCTATGGTTTTGAAGGAGTTCATGATTAGCTCTTCCTTCAGCCGGATTGTCATATCTCGTTGGAAGATTATCCAGAGTGGCTCGTCCTGGATAACTGCGTAACGGAGTGTCCCTGGTCTAGGGTTGACGACGTCGTTGTCGCTTGGGTCGGTGACAACGTAGATCTTGCCGTCTCTGCCTCCGATTGCATTTTTACCGAACCCGATGGCGCAGTCGGCTAGACGTTGTCGGTTCTTCTCCCAGTTGGGGTCGCACCGCCAGCAGTCGTCAATCGGGTTGCCTGACCCGCATGATGATAGGTACCCTAGATTCCTTCTTGACTCATTTATTGCCCTGCCCACCCCAGAAACAGAGCCAATTAGCGCAGTACAAAATCAGAAAAAGTAAAAGAGAAGAAAAATAAGTCATTCAATTTCAACCAACCAAAATAACTCCATTATGTAAAGACAAAAGAACAAGTGTCGGTTACCACTATTAACTACTTATGTACATTGCTTATAAACTAAGCATATTCAATATATCCGATTTACTACAAGTACACAATCTATGTAGGTAATTGAGTAGTTATGCATTGATGAGGATATCAGCCATAGATTTACTCTAGAAACAAAAGAATGAATGAAATGTACCAGTAGTGAGAATTGAAGAGGTCCAGTGCATTTATATTGTAATAATATAACACTTACCGATGTACTTCATGTACGACGAGCTCAGGATCATGGACATGGGAGGAGTAAATGAAGGAAGAGGAAAGGAAAGAGAAGAGAATGAAGAAGAAGAAGAGCAATGTGGGATAACCCATGTCTTTTTGTCTACAGCTTCTTCTTCTTCTTCTTAACTTAATTAATGTTGATGTTGGGGAGTGAGAGAAGGAATGAGATGGGAATGAGGGAAAATGGAAGGGATTGGTATTTATAGAGAGAGATGCAAAGCAACAAGATTAAAGAGGTAACATTTTCAATTTGCAGATGATTGATATGTGGGGACGGAACGGGGGGTGTGAGAAATTACGGAGGGAGAGTGATGCTGAGCCTGCGGTAGCGCCACCAATCAGTGTTTCAACTGTGCTGTTTAAGCTTTAAGATTGCCGGAATTACGGAGTGGGGATTTCTTTTTCTTTTTTTACATTTCGCATTAATTTCTTATTTGCCGGTTGATTATTGTTGAAGTTTGTTGGTAGTTTTGGTCGTTAACTGCTGCCATCGTCTAGAGAAGATAAAAAGGTCAAGCTAGTAGCAACGTGACACAGTGGAGAGAGAGATTGGGGGTTTTCCGGTCAATAAAGGAACAAGATTTGCCGTGCAAAGTGATGTTTTTCTATTTTATCATGGCTATATTAAAGTATTGGTATGGTGTTATGGTGTAGTTATTTGTAAACCACGGTTAAATAAGATTAAACTTGATATGAACTAATATTGTATAATGAATTATGTGTAAAGCAAGAAATTTGTGATCAACAAATATGGGCAATGGGTATGAGGGTGAAACAAGGGGATTTCATAGGAGATAATTTAAGATGGCTCCACGAGGTGTTGAATTGATTTGCTGATAAAAAAGATGATGAAAACAAAAACAAGGAACATAAAGAGACGATGGTCTTAGACAATAATGGGACTTGTGATGACTATAACCCAATTAAGTGAATCAGAGATCATTTTGTAGATTCGCATTAAGAGTTGCGGAGAAATAGCTAGGGGAACCATGAAATCGAAGGAGATAAAGAAGAGACTGAGACACTAGATTTAACGTGGTTTGATAAGGTTCTCTACTTCACTTCCTAAGACTGGGTTGGGAGAGTCACTAATACTTGGAATGACTTCTCTCACCCTTGAGCACAATCAACTCAAGTACTACAATCTCTATTTTTTATACTCACAACACAGTAATTAAAGATCACAACTTGCAGCAACACTGAACCACCACAACTTTCAAACTCAAAAGCTTGACATTGTTCTCCCCTGTGATTCAAATAAATAGAATGCTAAGATGACGGTTGGAATTGAGGCTTGACTTTGATATTCCCTCCTAGCTTGATACACAAATGCCAAAATAGACTAAAAATTTAATCATAGAATATAAAATTTTCACAAACAATAATAAAATTGGGTTAAACTTGTTATCCAACAATCTCCCCCTAAGTTTAGCCCTACATCAAAATCACAGTTTCAAAGCAACCCTTATGAGAGAGAATCAAATAAGTTTAATATATATAGAGAGAATTTAGAGTATCAAAGAGAATTTCATAGTTTTATGTGGATAAAGAGAAACAAGAGAGGAACTTGCAGAAGCCACTTGACACCACCATTATCTCGAGTCAGAGATAATCAAAATGATGAAACCTTCTTCCTTTTAGAAGCCATGATCAGGATCTACTTCGAAGTCTGATATGTCACTCATCTTAGGGTTTTTGTCCAGATGAAGTTGTTGCTTATCCTTGACTTCTCAATAAGCTTTGAAGTCCCAAGGGATACCTCTTCCAGTTCGTTTATGCTCTAATCAATATGTGACTCTAAGGTTTTGGGCAACCTCTTCACTTTCTTGTTGACCTTTTTAAGCATCTTATTATATCGGGCACTTGTCCTCACTTCTTATACCTCTAGTTCAATAATATTAGAGATATCTTCAAATTTTGTACTTGCAACTTGTCCGAATTGGTCCAACTTGTGAAAAATGGCAAGTGTAACATCTCGTTTCCGTGTTTGTTAGTTCAGGTGGAAATGATTGGATTTGGGAACTGGACAGTGCTGCTGATATGTTTTGTAATCACCAAGTCTGAGGAGGACAACACATGTTACTAGTAGTGTAACGACCATAGTCGTCCTAGAGACAATGGGCGTTACAGTCTTGGTAACGGTCATAGTTTGTCAGCGATATTGGGCATTACATTGTGCATAACGGCCGTTATCTCAACCTTTATATAAGTAACTCAGACGACATGATTGTCACATAACTGTCTCATTCTTTCTTTCTTCACTTCGACGAACAACGGGTATTCGGAGAGGGAATTTGGAGCTTAGTGCCACCGATCAGTAACGCAACGTGAGAAAAGGTGCAAGGGTCGATCTAGATCAATTGCCCGGGCTTTGATTCAGGAAGGTTGTGGTGCAGTTCTCGGGGTTGGAGGCTATCTCATTTCGGGTTGGATTTCAAGAGTCAGCCAAGGAAACTGTGAGGGGGTTTTCACTTAAATGCTATCATTTTCTGATATGATCCATACCCGGGTTTAATTATTATCATTTTACATTGTTATTGAATTACATCTATGAATGTAATTCGGGATAGGTTGTTAGTTTACCTTGATTGATATCGGTAGGGATTACGTGCATGATTAGATTGATCTCACAGGTTGGAATTAGGTGTAAGCGTGGGTGATCCAATTATGGATTGTGCAATCCCCTAGGTTATAAAGGACTAAAAGGGGGTCTTAATGACCGGGAATAGGGCCTATATGGCATCAGGATGGTCAATATACCTTGTAGGCTTATTGATCATTTCAAATGATCGAGATAGGGATTGCTCGGGTTACCAATCTAACTGCTATGATCTTTCTTGTTGACTTGGCTTATCGTTTTATTGCTTTATAGCATGTGGGATTTTATTTACTGATTCAGTCATTCCATCGAACCAAGATGAGATCGAACTCATCGAAGGGTAGCAGCATCAAGTCCGCTTCAAACACCTTTCCCGCTATCTGCTAACCCAAACCCCGCAAAACATAATCTACAACCAGAGTTATCCCAACCAGAGTACTCACCCCAAACACACTACCCAGCCTACTAGGTCTAACCCCGAGCAAAGAAACTACACTAGTAAATACAAAAGAGTGGGTAAAACCCGTATCAAACAAAGCGTAAAGTGTATGCTCAAAGAGTGAAACCGTACCAGCCACCATGTTGGGAGTTGCCTCTGCCTCGGCTGTAGTCATGGCAAAGACTCAAGCCTGCACCTCCATGTTACCTCCCTGCACCGATCTGGTACCAAAATGTTGAGTGTTGGCGCCAGTCGTCGTCTTCTACCTCCACTGAAACCACCTTTGATTATGCTTCATGCCGGAGTTGTACTCTCTTGCACCATGGCCTCAGACATAGCTCTCTCAATAGCAACAAACCTCTTTGTCCACTCCCTCTTCAAATGACCTGGCTTTCCACCCCAGTAAGAACTTCCCTTCCCACAGAAAGCTCAAGGATGCACCACACCACACTTCCTGCAAGGCGGACGACTACCAGTTCATGAATTCGTGAATGGTTCTGGAACCGATGGTGTAGACCTCCTAGTTTTCTGGCTTGCAGCTCTAGCAAACTCCCTCCTCCTTTCCGGAGTGGGACCATCAAACCCAACTGAACTAGAAGCCATCCTCTTCTCTTGCCAAGCTCAAGGCAGCAACCTTGATGTCTGCAATCCTACCCATGTCATTTGAAGTGACATCAGCTTGGACTGATGCCTTCAACCCCTCCAGAAATTGTTGCTTTAGCTCATCCTCATTGTGCTTTGGAGCTCCCTGATACCATGTGCTCAACCGCATAAACTCCCTGTAATTTTATGCCATAGTCCTATCATCCTGCTTCAAGGTTTGACACTTCAACCTCTTCCCCCTTCGCCAGGTTGCAGGCATGTATTCATCCTTGAACACTTTCTTGAAGCCCTCAAACCCAATGGCCAAAGGATCATCCTCCACAGCTGACACGTTTCTCCACCACTCGATCTTTTGCATATCTTCTCAGTAAGAAGATGGAGTACTACAGCTTCTGCTCATCTGTAGCCTCCAGGAAACTGAACGCATAATCGTTCTCCTTCAACCACTCTAGAGCGAGTTGAGAATTCGAGGTGTTCCCCTCGAAGGTAACGCCTCCCATCTTCATGAGCCGCACAAAACCCAACACTGGAGCAGGCGGGTTAGCAGCAATAGCATTTTGGCTACCCGTAGTGCTATCTCGATCACTATAGAAGAGTAGAACATTTAGTTACCCAGTTTAAAACTGACTCCCTTTTAAACCTTTAACTTCAAAATCCTTTGAAGAACCCTTTTCCCCCAAAACCATTTTCGTATAACAGCAAAGTGGAAACTAGCCCCTTTAAATGTCTAGTGCTAACATGGAAGTGAAATACTAACTCTCCTTATAAGGTTCATGTCGCATTGAGAAAGCTAGTAACACGACTATGTATCAGAAAACTAACCAGGCTCTGATACCTGTTGTAGCACCCCACCCTAGACGACCCAGTTAAACCATGCAACACTAGGACGCGACACATACCCGATTCATCACAAGTAGCATACATCACAATACAGTAATAATAACCTGTATCAATATCATAAAAAAGGAAAATGGCCAAACCGGCTCAACCAGAACATGAATCCATACATCCAAAGAATAGAAAAGAAGAAGAAACATGAATCAATCTAATACATCCACAATCCATAACAAAAAAGAAACCCTCAAACCTGATCAAATCCAAAGTCAAAAGTGGGTCTTAACATCCTGCAGTACCTAGCATTAACCGACTTGTTGGCATGCCTGACAGCACCTCTCCTCTGAGCTCTCCTAGGTGGCATGATGACCTACTCACCATACCCCAAAATGAACCGGCAAAGAAACCAAAGACAGATGGGTCAATTACATGCACTGAGTGAACCATTAGTGAAATCCCACATGCTATAAAGTAGTAAACTAGTAAACCAGAACAATCAACAAGATCACAATAGTTAGAGGTTGCTAGCCCGAGAAATCCCTATCCTGATCCTTTAAAAAGGATCAATTAACCTTGTAAAGGTCTATAGACCATCCTGGTACCTTAAAGGCCGTGTTCCTAGTCATTAAGACCCCCTTTAGCCCTTTCATTTCCTAGGGGATTGAACAATCCATAAATGTATCACCCGCGCTCACCTAATTCCAACCCGTTATATTAGTCTAATATGCACGTAATCCCTACCGATAACAATCAAGGTAGTCTAACACCCTAATCTTGAATAACATCGAAAATGCAACTCAATAACAATAAGAATAACAAGTAAACCTCAGGTATGGATCATAGTAGTAAAATAATGACTTTTCAAGGAAAACCCCTATAGTTACTTGGCCGAAATCCTGCAATGCAGACAGACAGAGAAGCCTCGAACCCCGAGCAGTGTACCACAACCTTCCTTAATCAGAGTCTATGCGATTGACCTAGATCTAATCTTGCACCTTCCTTCATGTTCCCTTGCTTATCTACGGCTCCGAACTCCGAATCTCTATCTTGAGCTTGAGTTGTCCGTCATAAGGTTTAGGAAGAAATTAGAAAGTAAGTAGCTTAAAGACGACTGCATTGTTTTTACACAGGCGGACGTAAAGGACGTTACATATAATGTAACGCCCGTTACCTGACACAGCCTACGACCGTTACATATAATGTAACGCTCGTTGTCACCCAGGGGACTACGATCGTTACACTGGTGTAACGCTCATTGTCTTCATACCATCTGCAGATTCCAGTAGCAGCTACAACAATGACAGAAGCCAAACCAATTTCATTCATTCCAACCCGAAACAGAAGGAAATGCTATAGTAGGAGGTTGTAGTCCAATTTTTTGAAGCTTGGTAGGTATCTCGGACGTTCAAACTAGGATTCTCAACAAGGAATGTGTAAGTGTTTTCACTGAAATTGCTACCTTAAACTGCCATGATTCGTACCTTTCTTTAAAGCTAATTGTAGAGTTATTAATTTACATTTGATTATGTGATACTGGTATAAGATGATAGATCTTCTTTGATTGTTATCGCTAGATATTACGTGCATGATAGACTAATCATACGGGTTAGATAAGTTGTAAGAGAGGGTAATCCATTAATGGATTGTCCAATCCCCTAGGAAATGTGCTGGTTAATGGGGTCTCAAAGTGATGGGGACATCCTTGGGTCATCAACTGGTCAAATCACTAGGAGTCAAACCAAGGCCTTCAGGAACAAGGTGGCAACATTCATGGAGGCTTGGAGTATGCCAAAGCATGAAGAATTGGAGCAAGGATGCTGGACATTACTTAGGATGGTTGACGAGACTGAATGATGATCCAACGGCAAGATTCAAACGTTTTGTGATCTTCAATGACCATTCTTCCATTTAAGAAAGTGGAGGGGCCTTCATGAACGAATTTCATCCCCATTCATGCATTTGTTTTCATGTTCATTCACTTCCACATTGGAACCATGCACTTGCATTAATGTTCATTCACTTCCACATTAGAACCATGCACTTGCATTAAGTGTGAACAATTAATGGTGTAGTTTTTCTAGATGACTAGATTCAGCGAATCTGGTGTAGGACACATTTTCTCCTACCCTATTTAAAGGGTTCTTTGTAGTTTGTTTTAAATCAGCTTGTTTGCTCACAATTAAAAGAATTCAGACTTCGGTTTACAATATTTGTTCCTTTAAGCTTTTGCTCGTTGTTGCTTGGCTTAGGGAGTTTGGTTTATCGAGATAAGGGTATTCACCCCTTAGTTCGTGGTACCGCACACACTTGATACCTCGAGTTCTTAGCTCTATAGCTAAAGGTTCTGGTCCGATTTCCATCTTCTATCCTGATTGTGTTTTCGTTTGCAAATTGTTCAAACCGAGTTGTGTGGATTGAGCCAACCTTGGCTTTGGTTCATATCAGTTTGGTATCAGAGCTCGGTTCAAATCTTGGATCAAAGCTTCTGTTGTTTTTCTTTCGATTAAAAAAAAACCCCCAAAAAAAAATAGTAGCATTATTGGCTGAATCGTGATTTGTGTGATTTCAGATTTATAGTTTTGTACTAACCATTTCTTGGTGGTAAAAGCTGGTGTGCAGGTTAAGAAGAAACAAAGTTTAAAAATCAAGAGGTCCAAAAGAATAATTTCGACCCAATCAAAGCAAAGCCACCTCACCAAGATTGTGTCTAGAAGTTATAGCGGAATTCTAAGAAAGGGGGTAAACAATTTCTGTTCTTTCAAAGTCAAATTCGTTTTGAATAGTTTGTTTTTCGAAAACCCAGCAAAGAAATCTGACTAGGGCTTAGAGTGAACTCAGCTAGGGTTGTGTTTACTTGAATTTCGAATTACTTGACTTCTAAAGCTTTGAAGAAACTTGCAACTGCTCATAACGAACTTGCTTATTGCCGATTTCTGTTTCATCTTTTTCTCACCAAAAACTTGTGTGAAACACGAGAGGCAAAAGAAAGAGTGTGTGAGGTTCATTAGAGAGAGTTGGTGAGGCCATTGTGACTAATCATTGTTCAAGATGACAGATCCAGCAGGGTTCGAAGCAGCAATGAATGCAATGAGGATGGAGTTCCATGAAGCACTCAACACTATGGCTCAAACCCTCACCGCAGCCATCCAGAATAATCAGCCAAGGATAGATGATTCTGATGTGGAGGATGATGCACCTCCACGAGGTGGAGCAAGGCCACATAGAGAAGCTTTAAGAGGAGTGATGTTGGACGATGATATCCGAGGGGTAAAAATTTTGGTTCCCAAATTCCAAGGGAAATCAGACCCGGATGCATATCTCGATTGGGAGAGGGCAATGGAATTCTTCTTCCAATGCCATTAATTTTCTGATCGCAAGAAGGTAACCCTTGCTGTTGTAGAATTTACTAACTACGCTTCTGTTTGGTGGAGTCAGCAAGTTAGACAAAGGGAGCGCGAAGGGAAGAGGCCTATTGGAACATGGGAGGATGTGAAACGTGTCATGAGAAGGAAGTATGTTCCAGCTTCCTATTGCCGAGATTTACACACTAAGTTACAAGCTTTAAAGCAAGGTGGTATGACTGTTGAAGACTACCATAAGGAGATCGAGATGATAGTGTCTCGATTGGATCTAATTGAAGATGAGGATGCCAAGATTGCACGTTTCCTAGGAGGCTTACAGAGGGAAATCGCCTATCAAGTCAACTTGCAGAATTTCATCGACTATGATGAATTGGTGCGACTAGCAATACGAGTGGAGAAGCAACTCAAACTTGGCACTGGACGGAGATTCAATACGCCAACCACTACCACACCATCATGGAAGACGAATACCATGAAGAAAGAGGAAGGCACCTCGGGAGGCTTTAACAAACCTAAAACCACTCAAGGTACCTCAAATCCTAAATCTGGTTCTTCAAATACTACTAATCGGCCGAGTGGAATTCTTTGTTACAAATGTCAAGGGCGTGGACATATGGCTAGGGACTGCCCTAATAAAGCCACTATGGTGATCCGAAATGGAGAGGTTCACGGATGATGAGGACGACAAGGAGGAGTTCCAAGGAGGTGAAATCAAAGAGGAGGAATCGGAGGAATAGGAAGAAAAGGTTCTAGAAGGTTTGGTCAAGTTCAATAGAGTGGCCATTCGAGCATTGAGCACTCTAGTTAAAGACGAGTTGGATCAGCGGGAGAACCTATTCCATGTTCGTTGTGTCATCCACAACAAACTTTGTAATCTGGTTATCGATGGAGGAAGTTGCACGAATGTAGCAAGTCAAGATCTGGTAGAAGGCATGAAGCTCACCACCATTCGACATCCTAAGCCATACAGACTTCAATGGCTTAGCAAAGCAGGAGAGCTAAAAGTGACAAGGCAGGTATACGTCCCTTTCAGTATTGGTCGATATACTGACGAAATTCTTTGTGACGTAATACCTATGGAGGCTGCTCATATTCTGCTTGGGAGGCCATGGCAATTTGATCGATTTTCTCTTCTTGATGGGAGGGCTAATCGATATTCCTTAACCCATAAGGGGCAAACCTACAAGCTCAAGCCTTTGTCACCAACCGAACCAAGATCAATTGGAGAAGCAACAACTTCGTGAGGCTAGAGAGAAGAAAGAGATGGAGCTCAAAACAAGAGAGAAGAGTGAAAAGAAACAGAGTGACACCCCTTCGAGTGCAAAAACAGAAATGGTATGTCATAGAGCTCGAAAAGGTGAGGCCGAGAGGAGAGAAAACCTTTTAGCTACACGTGGTGAGATCAAACAAACCTTAACTTCTAGGATGCCACTCGTGGTTATCGTATACAAGGAGTGTTTGATTTCTGATTATGCTAATGTAACCGATTCTCTTCCTAGTGTTATCTCTTCATTATTACAGGAATTTGAAGATATCTTTCCGGAAGAGATTCCTAAAGGACTACCACCGATTAGGGAAATTGAGCACCAAATCGACTTTGTTCCAGGAGCATCCATCCCTAACAAGGCCGCATATAGAACCAATCCGGAAGAGACCAAAGAGCTTCAGAGACAAGTGGATGAGTTAATGGACAAAGGGCATGTTCGAGAAAGCATGAGCCCTTGTGCCATACTGGTTATCCTCGTGCCAAAGAAGGATAAATCATGGAGGATGTGCGTAGACTGTCGAGTGATCAATAACATCACGGTAAAGTATCGTCATCCTATTCCTAGACTTGATGATATGCTAGATGATTTACATGGTGCTTCTATCTTTTCAAAGATTGATTTAAAATCTGGATATCACCAAATTCGAATGAAGGAAGGAGATGAATGGAAAACCGCATTTAAGACTAAACATGGTTTATATGAGTGGATGGTTATGCCATTTGGTTTGACAAATGCACCTAGTACATTCATGAGATTGATGAACCACGTGCTTAGGGCTTTCATAGGCAGATTTGTAGTCGTTTACTTTGATGATATTCTGGTTTACTCATCTAATTTAGAGGATCATGGTGGACACTTAAAATTGGTGTTAGAAACCCTTAGAAAGGAAAGACTGTTTGCCAATATGAAAAAGTGCATCTTTTGCACCGATCACCTTGTGTTTCTTGGCTTTGTTGTTAGTTCTACAGGAATCAGGGTTGATGAGGAGAAAATAGAGGCAATCAAGTCTTGGACAATTCCCACAAACATATATGATGTTAGGAGCTTTCATGGTTTGGCCAGTTTCTATCGAAGATTTGTGAAGGATTTCAGCACTATTGCTACACCATCACGGCCGTAGTGAAAAAGGATGTACCCTTTCATTGGGGAACACCTCAACAAGAGGCATTTGAGCTATTAAAGGAGAGACTCACCAATGCACCAGTTCTGATGCTACCCGATTTCAGCAAGGCATTTGAGATCGAGTGTGATGCTTCAGGAATTAGAATAGGAGCTGTGCTCATGCAAGAAAAGAAACCGATTGCATACTTCAGTGAAAAGTTGCATGGAGATACTCTGAATTACCCAACTTACAATAAGGAATTATATGCACTTGTTCGAGCATTAGAGACTTGGCAACACTACCTATGGCCAAAGGAGTTTGTCATCCATTCTGATCACGAGTCATTGAAATATCTCAAAGCTCAACACAAGCTGAACAAGAGGCATGCACGATGGGTTGAGTTCATCGAGTCTTTTCCCTATGTTATCCGTTACAAGCAAGGTAAGGAGAACATCGTGGCTGATGCCCTATCTCGAAGGTACACTCTTATCTCTACTCTTGGTGTTAAGTTCATTGGTTTTGAATACATTAAAGACTAATATGACACCGATACTGATTTTGGAGATGTGTACAAGGCGTGTGAACATTCGGCACATGATAAATTTTATAGGTTAGATGGATACTTGTTTCGAGAGAACAAGTTATGTTTGCCTAAGTCTTCGTGTCGAGATGTTTTAGTCACGGAAGCACATGGAGTCGGGTTAATGGGGCACTTTGGAATTGCCAAAACGATGGCATGTCTTCAAGAGCACTTCTACTGGCCTAGAATGAGGCATGATGTGGAGAAACATCTAGCCAGATGTGTGGCTTGTCACCAAGCCAAGTCTAAATCACAACCACACGGGTTATACACTCCTCTCCCTATTCCTACTGCACCTTGGATTGATATATCTATGGACTTTGTGTTAGGCTTGCCTAGGACTAGGGGTGGTAGAGATTCAATTTTTGTGGTGGTCGATAGATTCTCAAAAATGGCACATTTCATTCCATGTCATAAAACTGATGATGCATCTCATATTGCTAACTTGTTCTTTAGGGAAGTTGTTAGATTGCATGGAATGCCTCGTACTATTGTGTCGGATCGTGACTCTAAGTTTCTTAGTTATTTCTGGAAAACTCTTTGGGGTAAACTAGGAACGAAGCTACTATTCTCTACTACTTGTCATCCACAAACTGATGGTCAAACTGAAGTAGTCAATAGGTCGTTATCACAATTGCTTAGAGCCATAATCAAGTCCAACATTAAAACTTGGGAAGATTGTTTGCCACATGTTGAGTTTGCATATAATAGGGTTGTGCATTTGGCTACTAGGTATACACCATTCGAACTTGTGTATGGATTTAATCCATTGACTCGCTTGGATCTATCACCTTTGCCTTTGCATGAGTTATCTAATACAGATGGGGAAGCAAAAGCAAAGTATGTTAAAGAGATGCACGAGAAAGCTAGACTCAACATTGAGCGTAGACAAAGCAGTACGTTCAAAATGCCAATAAAGGACGCAAGGAAAAGGTGTATGAACAAGGAGATCTCGTTTGGATATATTTCAGGAAGGAGCGGTTTCCAGAATAGAGAAAGTCAAAGCTGCTACCTAGAGGGGAGGGTCCTTTTAAAGTCTTGCAACGCATAAATAACAATGCATATCGCATAGACTTACCGGGAGACTATGGCGTTAGTGCTACTTTTAATGTTGCGACTTAACCCCTTTTTATGATGATTTTGCAGATTCAGATTCGAGGACGAATCCTTTTCAAGAAGGGGGGAATGATGGGGACATCCTTAGGTCATCAACTGGTCCAATCACTAGGAGTCAAACCAAGGCCTTCAGGAACAAGGTGGCAACATTCATGGAGGCTTGGAGTATGCCAAAGCATGAAGAATTAGAGCAAGGATGCTGGACATTACTTAGGATGGTTGACGAGACTGAATGATGATCCAACGGCAAGATTCAAACGTTTTGTGATCTTCAATGACCATTCTGCCATTTAAGAAAGTGGAGGGGCCTTCATGAACGAATTTCATCCCCATTCATGCATTTGTTTTCATGTTCATTCACTTCCACATTGGAACCATGCACTTGCATTAATGTTCATTCACTTCCACATTAGAACCATGCACTTGCATTAAGTGTGAACAATTAATGGTGTAGTTTTTCTAGATGACTAGATTCAGCGAATCTGGTGTAGGACACATTTTCTCCTACCCTATTTAAAGGGTTCTTTGTAGTTTGTTTCAAATCAGCTTGTTTGCTCACAATTAAAAGAATTCAGACTTCGGTTTACAGTATTTGTTCCTTTAAGCTTTTACTCGTTGTTGCTTGGCTTAGGGAGTTTGGTTTATCGAGATAAGGGTATTCACCCCTTAGTTCGTGGTACCGCACACACTTGATACCTCGAGTTCTTAGCTCTATAGCTAAGGGTTCTGGTCCGATTTCCAACTTCTATCCTGATTGTGTTTTCGTTTGCAAATTGTTCAAACCGAGTTGTGTGGATTGAGCCAACCTTGGCTTTGGTTCATATCACAAAGACCATCTAGTAGGCCTTTGGCATACGGGTGATCATTAGACCGTGTAACATCTCCACCCAACCAGATGGATTGGAACTCGATTTCGGGTGATCAGAGTACTGGAATAGTGCCTCTGAGGTCCCATTGAGTTTCAAGACATTTGTGCCTAAGTCGGGTTGAGGTTGCAAGTGAGTGTGCTGTGTAGTGTAGAACACATGCCTTGTGTTGTAAGACACGACGTGTATCTGGGATACACGATCGTGCACTAATTCCAACAAAATTCATCGAGATTGCTAGAAGATAACACACGGTCGTGTGTCTGAGAAACACGTCGTGTGTTTTGACCTGAATATAAAACATGGGTTTTGACGGGAATTAGCAACTCCTAGCTTTTGTTCTCTCTCTATGAAATTCTTTTGACGAACAGTTTTTGGCCAAACTTTGAAGGGTGATTCCGGGAATTGTAGAGGTCCGATTGACGATCCAATTCTTCCTACATGTTCCTAGCAACGAGATGAAGACTTCGATAATCTCAATTTTTGGTTTTTTGGTGTAGGGTGCAATCAGTAAGAAGGGATAGGATACGAGTTTGGAGTTGGGGAAATTGATCTTCTAGGGAACCAGAAGATGTTTAGAGCCTCATCTTCTATTCTAGGTGAGGGCTTAGCGTTGTGAGATAGTACTGGACAGCTGTGAGGAGTTGTAATTCTGACTTAGTTGAAAGCTAGGGGTTGCATGAAAATGAGGAGAGTAAAAGGGGTAAACTGTGCCGTGATTGTGTTTCTGATTGATTGTTGTTGTGGTTTGGGGCTTTGGGATGAAATAGAATGACTAATGAACTGGTGTAGAAATGAGAGATAGGATGAACTGAGGATTGGATGCAAGTTGTATGATATCTTGAATTGTCAGTTGTGGATGTAGGAGAATGACCCTGCCAATGTGGGGTCGTTATGAGAAAGAGGAACAGATGGGTGATCATTAGACTCATGACATGGCTACCCCTGTACTTGTAGGTGGGGGTGGCCGGTGAGCTAGCTGATTACCCTATCACGTGATTGTGTTGATGGATTGTGGAATGTGTCCGGAATGTGGAGTTATGAGATGATGAGGATGGAATGTGTTGTGATGGAATTGTATGAGTTGTGAATTGTATGTGAATGTAGAACCGGAAGGAGCCCACACTACCCCACCCGAGATACAAGTTGTGTTGAGTCTGATTCACTAGGGTGAATCCCTTGGATGGGTTACCAAGAATTGTTGTTGTTCTCCTTCGTGGAAGGATCCCATGTGGATGCGTCAGAGTGTTGTTCTCCTTTGTGGAAGGATCCTTAATGGATGCATTAGATTGATGTGGTGGCCGGCGGTGGTGGTGTGGATAACTCCTTGCCGCCTAAGAAATCACCTAGATTAATGATTTTGGTTGATTGTGTGAATGAGTGTTGTTGCGTGTATGGATGGTGACCGTGAATTGTTCTGTGGATCATGCTATGCGGTTGAATGCTGTTTCGATTATGCTTATGTTGATGTTATCATTGTGGATGTGAACGATGAACTGAACCTATGTGATCACCTAGACTATTTTAGGGTGTGAAAATATGGATAAGGTCGGGTCTGGTTCCATTGTCGATGACTTGTGTGGAGTTTAGAACCGCTCTTTTGGATTAGGATCGCACATAGTTAAGCCGAGTGGGTTCACTTAGTTTCAATAGGAAATTGACCCTACCTCTTCCCCCCTCTCAGGATCTCGTGGCTAGTAGGTGGTATTGTTGGTGTTCAGAAGTTTTGGTTGATTTTGGGAAGGTTTCAGGCTGCATCTATGAGGTGAAGACGGCGATTTACTCGGACTTGACTAGTTTATTTCATTTCAGTTTACCATTGACGTTTTGGGGGATTTTATGTATTTTGAGGATTTATTGGATTTGTGGATTTATGTTGGTTTTGGATCATTACTCGGATTATGTACCTTTTGGAGCCCTCCTTCGTTTTTTATGAATAATTAGGGTTTTATTCCTCATTAAAAAACATGAAGGTCTTAGTACAAGAGGAGTCTCACAAAAGTACTACTAACCAAAGACCGAAAAGAACTAAAAAGCTAAGATCCTCTATTTTTCGGAGAAGAAGGAAGTGATTTCGGATCCCAAGCTCCCTCAAAAGTGAGATGACTTGTTCACCTACATCAACATCCTAACCCCCTAGAAACATAAGGACCAATTAGTTACTGTAACAACTCTTAACCACTGCCTCCTTCATTTTCCTTATAAATTGAATCTTGGTTTTTATTAATTATGTCTATTTTTCATTAGTAATGCTCATAACCGGTTCAACAACAGGTTGATTCGGGTCGGGTGTTAGAAATGGTATCAGAGCCTGGTTTGTTGTTGTTGTATTGGTCGATAGTCTCCTTACTTTGGTGAGTAATTAACCTCGTAGGGAGAGGGGACGAGACATCGGCACATGACCGACTTTCCAAGGGTTTTCAAACTATTTTAAAATGGGTGGAAAGTTTTGAAATAAATTGTGATTTAAACTGTTGGTATTTTTCTTGAAAGGTCAACTGCATCGTTTAAATGTCCTCCTGTAGTGAATCCAGTCAAGCTATGGGAAGTAGATCTGCTGGGAATTTGGGGTTTGGAGGAGGAGCTCCTAGATTTCAGCCAAGTCTATTGAAAGGTTGGAATTTTGGGGAGTTCCTGAGGTTGCAGAGCAGTGGCTTCAGGAGTGTGAGTCAAATTCCTGCAGATGGGACTTGATGAAGGGGTGAGGGTGCGGGCCATGACCTATCTGTTTAAGGGCTAGATATGGAGTTTGATGAGTTTGTGGGGGAATTTCGTGACAAGTTTTGCCCGGATCTTTGGCGTGAGAAGAAAGCCAAGGAATTCTTGGTGTTGGAGCAGGGTGAGAAGACTGTTCTCTCATACTACATAGAGTTTACCTCCCTCTCTAAGTGGTATGACGAGCGAACTAACCGGGAAAGGAAGCTCATCAGTAAGTTCAAGAATTAATGTGAACCACGGCCGCTTATGCTCCATGACCCGAACACCACAAGCTAATATCCTAGCTATGAAGTCGAACCTATGAAACTAGGGTAGTTAAGTACTTGAATCCACTAGCATGCGAAGTCTAGGAACCCTAAGTGTCCGGTCGATGGCGCCACTCCAAGAGATGAATGCTCTTGACGATAAGCGTATAACTTAAGCAATGCAACAACTAGCAAAAGCTTGAAAGAAAAAAGAACAATGTTCTGGATATTTTATTAATCAAATGTTGTCCTTACAATGAGGCCGGCGGCCTTTATTTATAGGGGCGAGATTCGTGAACAGGCTCTATGAATCCTCCTTAAACTCTAACTCTAAACTATTAAAGAAATAAAACAAGAGTCCTTATTAGATCACTAAAAGGACTAAAATATTCCCAAATAACAAAACTAAAAAGGAAAATCTGAGATAAATACTAAAAAGGAAGAAAAACTCCAAACTGTCTCAAAAACCCTAATTTGGCAAGATCGGGGAAAAACTTTAATTCGTGACCGCGCCGGATTAGGTGACCTGGCCCATGTCCGGGCTGAGTGCAGATTCCGTGTCCGCGTCGGATGCGGATGCCATGTCCGTGCCGGATGACGCGTCCGTGCCGAGAGCGGATTCCTTATCCATAACGGACAAGGTCTTCATGTCCTTTCTCAATTTTGCTTTGAATCGGATGGGACTTGTTGGAGGTTTATCCAGGGTCATAAGGCTTCTAATGCTTTGGAAAATCCCGAAAGGATCGAGCCATTTGTTGGCTCGGTCCAAAGCGCCTCTTTGAGGCATCCGTGCCCGGGCTCGGCGCCTGTGCTTGGCCCTATTCTGGGCCTTTGAGCTTTCTGTGTAGGCTTTTTATGTCCTGTCTAAGCCATCTCTCAGGGATTCTTTGGGGACGTTGTTAGGTAAGAATTTGACCCTAGGGCCCGTAGGTATCAGCTTGGAGCCTTGCCCAGGTGCTAGGCTCGGCCCAGGGCCGGTGTCGGGGCCCATCATTAGCATGAGTGCCCGACTTGCATCACCTCCTGAACTTGATCCTGCCCTTGCTCCAAAGAAGGTTTCTTGACTTCCAAGAGGGTGTATCCTTCCTTGGTGAGTGATGACACTCGATTTGACGTGATTATTAGCCTCATTTAAGTGATATTTCTTGGCTTAAGACATGGTATTTAGGGTAGAATAGCGAATATTCACTCAACTGCTCTATCTCGTGCCATTTGTGTTACTTTGGCCCGTTTCAGGTCTATTTGATGGTTTTCTAGTGTTTTCATGATAGCACAGGTTTTTGCCGTCAAATAAAGTAGCCAATGACGTGTCTGAGGCATTGGAACCCCGAGGAACCGCACCGAAACCAGTCCAAGAAGTCAATCAAGTCAACAGAAATCCTGCCCCGTTTTACACTACAGTTTTCAGTGAAAAGTCCTCAGGTATTCGGCAAAAACCCCATAAGAAATTGGTAGAGCAATACAAGAAGAAGTTTTCGGCGAGAAGTCAACTTCTCGCCGAAAACTCTGGACTTAAAACTCACAGGAGAATCAGTCGACGGAGCCAGCAATTTTCGAAGAAGTTTTCAGCGAAAACTCATTAAGTTTTCGCCGAAAAATCCAGGTAAATCCGGCGAAATTAGGGTTAAGTATAAAAACTTAACCGACGGCCCAAAACAGATATACCTCATAATATACTTTTCATAATCGAACTTTCACGAGTTCTAGACCTAAAGAGTTCCAGAGAGCAGAGTTTGAGAGTTCAAAGAGCCAGGAAGAGATCGTGACGCCATCCCTTCACCTCGGAGACTCGGAGCTAGGATTGAAGATTACCGGAGAGCGAAGCTTTGTTAGAGTCATCTTAATTAGGTTTTAAAGTTCCCATCCGTTCTTCCTTTTCATGATGAACTCTGTTTCTGTCTTTGATTCTGTCGTTATGAACATGAGTAGCTAAACTCGTAGAGCTTAGACTAGATGAACCCTAAGTGACCCAGGGCTTTAAAGTGGTCACGGATCGGCGGTGATAGATTCAAAGTTCAATCAGTTTCTCTTTCATGTTTGATTTGTTCTTCGTTGTTTATGCTTCTTGTCTGGATTCATCACCTAGATTAGATTCTTGTTAAGCTAAGGATAGAAGCGAACGCTCTCCTTACTTTAAAACACCAAATCAACAATTAACCTATTCATTGGACTGTGCCTTTCGTAGGAACTAGTTAGGGTTAATCCACTGCAACAGTAACTCATAAATCGTTAGTAAGTCCACTAGTTAGTTTAGTCATCACAAGAAGCGACCGTACTCGGGCGGCTAATTAATCTCGGTAGCTAGATCGGATAGAGCGAACGTTCGCCAGTCTTAAACATAAGGGTCAGGAGTTATGGTGGTGTCTTAGAATTGACGAGAATTGAAATCCGCTGATCTGTTGATTGCCAATGCTCAGGTGAACTAAGGGGGATTCGAAGTCTAAGCTTGTCTGTCGTCTTTGTTAAGTCAACCGATCTTTCAATCTGTCTTTCAATTTAGTTTTAATTTGCTTGCATTTTCTAGAATAGAAGTCGTGGAACTCACACCACGCACAACGTGTTAAACCTGAGCAATCTGCCTTTACATTTGAGTAGACAATTATTAGAAGACCCGTGGAATACGATCTACTTAGCTTTTTAGCTTAGTAGTATTTGATACGCTTCACAACGTTCATCAAATTGGCGTCGTTGCCGGGGACTTCTTTTAATTGCTTGAAAAAGAACTAGCATTTTATTCTTCTACTTCCCATCTTTCATTTTTCCATCCACTTTGATTTTACACTGGTTTTGCTTGTTTTTGTCATTTGTAGGTAGTTCACAGGTTTATGCACCACCGCCCTCTCACACGCTCCCAAACCGCCAAGAACGACAAAGCTAAGAGTATAGAGAGACCAGGCAGTTCTACTCCGCCAAAACAATCACGAATTCCAATGAGAGGCAGAACCAATCCACCGCCATCCGTCACTCCAATTAAGATCAAGGAACTGAAGGAGAGTTCCTCATCTTCATCTTCGCCGTCATCTTCATCCGCTTCATAGACTGAATCACTTTCACCTCCTCCATCTCCTAGGATGGGTGATCAGTTACCACCACCACCACTACCAGGCGGTCAACCACCACCACCACTGGGCGCACCGAAGAGTCTAACTGACTACAACAAGCCGAGAGCGACTAGCGTTCAATCTTCTATCGCCGTGCCACGCATCGAGGGAGATCCTGACTATGAGATCAAAATTCCTTTCTTGACCATGATCTCTAGGGATCTACAATTTGAAGGCAGGCCACTTGATAATCCGTGCACGCATTTGGCAGATTTCATTGATCTTTGGGCACTTTCAAGAATGGGAATCTCGACAAGAACACTCTATGCTTGAGAGTTTTCCCGTTCTCCTAAAGGCGCAGCTAAGAGGTGGCTCACTGACAAACCACCTGGTTACTACAGAGATTGGGATATTCTTGCTCAAGATTTCGTCGAAGAGTACTTCCCTCCTTCCAGAACAATAGCCTTCAAGGACAGCATCGCTAGATGATGACACTCGATTTGACGTGATTTTCAACCTCATTTAAGCGACATTTCCTTGCTTGAAACGTGGGTTTAGGGGTAAAATAACGAATATTCACTCAACTACCCTATTTCCTACCGATTTGGTTACTTTGGTCCTTTTTGGGTCTACTTGATGGTTTTCTAGTGTTTTTGTGATAGCACAGGTTTTTGCCATCATTTACGTAGCCACGGACGTGTTCAAGACCTCAAAGAGTGAACCAGAATCGAACCAGAAATCAAACCAGAGTTAGAACCGAACTTCCAACTACCCAGCACAATGTTTTCACCAAAAATACTGCAAAGTTTTCGGCGAAAAATACCTTAAGAAACTCACAGGCGAAGTCAGCAGCTTTACACTGAATATTTTGGTGAAAACTTTAATAGTTTTCGGCAAAAATCCAAGAAGAAACCCAACGCAGATTCAGCTGAAGTTTTCGGCGAGAAGTCAAAGTCTTCGCCGAAAACTATTGAAGAAATACACACAGGAGGATTCAACTGAAGTTTTCGGCAAAAACTTCTTAAGTTTTCGCCGAAAACTCCTTCCTTTTCCGCGGCTGGGTTGGAAAACCCTAATCTTCCCTATTTAAACAGAAGCAGCGGCTACAAGGAGGGGGATGATTCATTCGACATTTATTTCACACAATCAAATCAGACTTTTGAGAGTCAGCCGACTCTACGGTCGATAGATAGAGTTTAGAGAGTTTGAAGAATCGTGGAGAGATCGTGACGCCATCCTTCCACCTCGGAGAGCTCGGAGCTTAAAGTTGAAGATCCAGGAGATCGAAGCTTCGTCGGAGTCGTCATAATTAGGTTTTTTAGTTCTTATATGTTCTTCCTCTGTATGATGATTTCCTTTGTTGCCTTTGATTCTGCTGTTATCGTCATGAGTAGCTGAACTTGTAGAGCTTAGACTAGATGAACCCTAAGTGACCCAGGGATTTAAAGCGGTCACGGATTAGTGGTAATTAGATTCAAAGTTCAATCAGTTTCTCTTTGCATGGTTGTTTTGTTCTTCATTGTTTATGTTTCTCTTTTGGTTGGTCGCCTAGATTAGGTTTATGCAAGCTAGGGTTAGTCGCCAGACAGCTTCCCTGCTTTGGCACATAAACTTGTCTTCCTTGATCGCCTAGATTAGATTCTTGTTAAGCTGAGGATAGAAGCGAATGCTCGCCTCTCTTTAAAACATCAAGTCAACCAATTAACCTATTCACTGGAGTGTGCCTTTCGTAGGAACCAGTTAGGGTTAATCCGCTTCAAGAGTAACTCATAAATCATTAGTAATTGCACCAGTTAGTTTAGTCGTTGTGAGAGGCGACCGTACTCGGGTGACTAATTAATCTTGGTAGTTAGTATGGATAGAGCGAACGTTCGCCGGTCTTAAACCTAAGGGTCAGGAGTTATGGTGGTGTCTTAGAATTGATTGAACGAGAATTGAAATCCGCTGATCTGTTGATTGCCAAAGCTCTGGTGAACGAAGGGGGATTCGAAGTCTAAGCTTGTCTGTCATCTTTGTTAAGTCAACCAATCTTTCAATCTGTCTTTCAGTTTAGTTTTAAATTTGCTTGCATTTCCTAGAATAGAAGTCGTGGAACTCACACCACGCACAACGTGTTAAACCGGAGTAATCTGCCTTTATATTTGAGTAAACAATTATTAGAAGACCCGTGGAATACGATCTGTCCTGCTCTGTGCTTGACAGTTATTTGATTGCACGCATTACAACGTTCATCACCAGATTTTCTCAGAAGGAAGGAGCGGGCTTATATGACACTTGGAATGAATTCCAAGAACTTCTCTACAACTGTCCTCACCATGGTTTCGAGCAGAGACAGTTAGCTGAAATCTTTGCTCGAGGTCTTCGTGAAGAATCTGCTAAATGGGTCAATTCCCTAGCTGAAGGGGATTGCACTACCCTCACACCTGAAGCTGCTCTTCTCCATTTCGCGAACTGTGCTTCCAAGTCAAGGAACTGGGAATGACAATCAAAAGTATCAAGAAGCAAGCTCGATCTTGAAGCAACCATTAAAGCAGAAGTTGAGAAGCACCTGAAGAAGTCTTCTACACCTATCAAGCCGCCAGGAGCCTCTGTCTACGTTGCTGATTGCGAGTGGTGTGGAGCTTGTGCTCATAATGGAGGTCGATGCCAGAACTTTAGCAAAGCAAAAGTCTGGTCTTCCGAAGAAGTCAATTTCATTTCTCAAGGCTTCAACAACAACCAACAAGGTTATGTTGGCTACCGCAACTACAGACAACAGGGAAATTTCCAAGATCGACCTCCCTATAATGTCGGTGCCAACCAGAACTAGGGCCAAAATCAGAATAGCCGACCAACTGGTTCAGCTCAGGATCAGAAGCCAAACAATCCGACGTGAGGTGTCTACCAGCCGCCGCACCGAAATCTGGGTAACTATGGAACTGATCCTGGCAATCGCCAGAATCAATATTTGAACAATACTTATACAGGACAGCATCATCAGAAGGACAACAACGTAAGTGAACTCGACAAGAAGCTCAATCAGATCATCACCAGACTTGACGATCGTGATAGTCAGTTCAAAGCTCAAGCTCTCCTCAACCAGGAACAGATTGCATCCGGTCAAAGAATAGAGCATGCAGTGAACCAGATCTCTAGCATGCTAGCATCTGGCCGCCCGTCTGGCCAATTTCCAAGCCAAACCAAGCCGAATCCAAGAAAGGAGCAAGCTAAGATGGTATCTATTCAAAACCCGACAAACTCACCTTCTGATACTTCTTCTAATTTATACAGGGCCATTGACGTTCCGGAGAAGAAGGAAGCAAAGAAGGAGGCGCTTAAGGAGTATGATTCTCCTCTTGCTCCATACTACGAGAAGCCTCCCTTCCCGAATGCATTGCTACCGAACGCAAGGATCAAGACTGGCATGTGGGGGAACAAAGAAGTATACTCTACTACTCATAGCAAGAAGCCTTCCTCACCATATCCAGCTAAGTGTTCCGATCCTGGTTCTTTCACGCTACCTCTAGTCATTAATGATGTTGAGATAGAACGTAGTTTGGTTGATCTAGGTGCGTCTGTCAATGTCATGCCTATGAGTTTGTTCGAGAAATTGAATCTAGGAGAACTTGAACTGACTAGCATGCAACTTGTCTTTGCAGATAGATCATTGAAAACACCTAGAGGAGAGATTAAGGATGTTGTTACTAAATGTGGTCCTTTCACTTCTTAGCTGATTTTGTGGCTATAGATACTAGCAACGAGGATTCTTCTATTCTTATAGGTGGACCCTTCATGGCAACAACCGGAATGCAAATCAATGTTCCGAGTGGTTCTTTGACCTTGAAGGTTGGTAAGGAAACAATAACATTCTGCCTTAAGGACGGTATGAAATATACTTGATGAACTGCAGAATAGCGGTCAATCAAATAACTACCAAGTTGTGAAGCTAGGGTAGATCGTATTCCAGGGTCTCCTCTACTTCCTTACTCAAAAATGTTGGCAATTTAATTCAAGGTTAAACACGTTGTGCGTGGTGTGAGTTCCACGACTTTTATACTAAAATGAAGAGATAAATTGAAATGAAATTCAAGCGAAGAAATAGTAAAGATTGATTGATTGAATAGAAAGATGACAGACAAGCTTAGACTTCGAATCCCCCTTAGATTACCAGAGCAACAACAGTCAACAGACCAGCGATTTTTGATTCTAGTTCATTCAGTTCACAGACACCATCATAACTCCTGACCCTTAGGTTTAAGACTGGCGAACGTTCGCTCTATCCGTTCTAGCTACCACGATTAATTAGCCGCCCGGGTAATGTCGCCTCTCGCAACGACTTAACTAACTGGTGCAAATTCTAATGATTAATGAGTTACTCTTGCAATGGATCAACCCTAATTGGTTCCTACGAAAGGCACACTCCAATTATAAGGTTAATTGTTCGAATTGGTGTTTCAAAGTAAGGCGAGCGTTCGCTTCTATCCTTAGCTTAAAAAGAATCTAATCTAGGTGGCCAAACAAGACAAGAAACGCAGAGAACAAAGAACAAATCAAACATGAAAGAGAAACTGAATGAATTTCGAATCTAATCACCGCCGATCCGTGAGCGCTTAAAAGCCCTGGGTCACTTAGGGTTCATCTAATCTAAGCTCTACGAGTTTAGATACTCATATTCAATACAGAAGAATCGAAGAAGAACAAAGAATACATCTCAGGTAGGAAAGACAGAGAAGAACTGTAAAACCTAATTTCGATGACTCCTTGCAGCTTCAATCTGCTGGATCTTCAACTCCTAGCACTGGCTCTCCGAGATGGATGGATGGCGTCACGATCCATTCCTGGCTCTTCAAACTCTATCTACTCATTTTCTCTCTCTCCAGTCTTGGGATTTTTCTCCCGTGTCCTTGGCTACCGTATTTGACGGCAAAAACCCGTGCTAACATGAAAACACTAGAAAACCATCAAATAGACCCGGAAAGGGCCAAGGTAATACAAAGGTCACGAAATAGAGCGGTTGAGTGAATATTCGCTATTCTACCCTAAAAACTATGTCTCAAGCAATGAAATGTCGCTTAAATGAGGCTGATAATCACGTTAATTTGAGTGTCATCAAAATACCCCACACTTAAGCTTTTGCTTGTCCTCAAGCAAACTGAATAGAAACGATCATATTCACAAATGATAAGATCGATTAAATTGGAGCTCAATCAAACACAATGAATTATTAGACCAATAGATCCTAGAACAAGAAACCTAACATGCATACAGATCAACCAAACAACCTGGTCTCACTAATAAGCTGCACACGACAAGTAATCGTAACCAATCCTGCACGAATTTGACCTGACCGACCAGACTCCTCACACAGGGAGAATATATAACAATGGGAACTCTCACTCTCTGTGTTTAAGGACGTGTTTAAGCTCTCAATCATTTTCTGTTACTGAATTCTGTCATAAGTTTGCATTTCGACCACATCTCCACCACTGTGACAACACAAGCAACCAGTCAAGAAGGACTTCCCTGCTAGGACTGTAACGAATCCTACACTACAAGGGTTTATGATGAGATGGATGATGGGAGAGTATGATGACGGCTTTGGTGCGGTGTAGCTTTCGACTAACTTCCCTCGAATCTAATCTGTGGCTTCCTACCATCTAACCAGACACGGGTGGAATAGTGAACGCTTGTCCTATGATACCCTCAAGTAACCTAGCACTTATTTTCTTTCAACACATTATTTTTCTGACTTTTCTTTTTGACTTCGTTCTTTCATTTGTAGGGAGAATAACGTTTTATTGAACTAGAATTGTTTTTTTGCTTTTCTGATTTTTTCTTCTTTTTATTTTTTTTCGAAACTTGCTTCTTTTCTTCCTTTTCTATTTTTTTGCTTTTGTGTCGATTCTTTCTTTTAGTTGCTAGAGGGGTTTACACGTTTGGACATAATAGCTAAGACCACCTGTTTAATGGCTATAGGCAGATTACCACAAACTGACTTCCGGTAGGTCAATCTAGAACTACAACCACATGGGATCAACGGGGAATGAAAGAATGGGAAATGGCTATAATGTATATCAAACCGAAAGAACAAGCCAAGCTCAAGGGTTTAAACCTAATGGATTTAACGTTCGGTAGGCTATCTGGCTTAGTAGCTGAATCTAGGTGCCCCTATCATTCTAGAACTCGTGTCATCGTGTGGTCTCGAGTAGGTCTCATACAAATTCTAACTCATTCAAGCAAATAGAGAATCACTCAAAAAGAATTGAAATTGCAAGTTACGTGCAATGGATCAAAAGCTCACATTTGGTTTGCTAGTCGGATTCGGTCATTTCCATGCAATCAAGGCTATAAACTACAAGTGTGATTTTAAAAATTTCTGTTCTGACTAGGCAATTTAGCATCAAAGTATACACGTTGGTTCTCAAGTTCTAGGTGAAGCAGTCTAAGCATCATTATGAAGGTTTGAACAACATCTTAACATCAAAAATCAAGAACTGAGCCATTCTATTGCTAGAGAGACTGGACAGGAATCACGAGGCACACAAAGATATAGGCAATCAAGATCATGCATGGTTCTCTAACATCCTACCCCACACTTAGACTGTACTGTGTCCTCACAAGAACCAAACTAAAGTAGAGAGATACAAAGAACCTGGAGGGTGAAGGGCGGTGTAGTGGATGAACGCGGAGGGGTCAGAGCGGAGCAGAGTAGCTACTCAAAATCCTACAAAACACAAACAACAAAACGATCAAAAGGATACCGGGACAAGTGCCCTGGATCCACACAGAATAAAATTGGATCGAGATCCGAAAAGAAGAAAGAAAATAAATGGAAAGGATAGAAACAACCTGATCACTGTTCCGCAGGAGGGGGTTGGGGTGGGGTTGGGATGGAGGAAATGTCAAACCGCTGCTCCATCTATTGTCGCCATGCGAGCTCTTCCTTGTGTCTAGCTGACTGGTCGGCCATGAACTGCTGAAGAATGGTCCATCGCCCGTTCTGGTCTCCTCATGTGCTACTCGGTCCTTCTGCCATGGAAGCGAACTAGCCGAGTAGTCAAGCTGCCATTTCTTAATACGCGCCAGCCTCTCATTCATCTCAGTGGCGATTTACGCTCGTGAAGGTGGGCGTTCAACTGGCCGCGGGACACGGTGAGGAAGTGATTTGCAATTCTCGAAATCCAATGACAGGTTGATGCCCCGTGCTACGACGAGTCCGGCACCTATGTACTCAATCGGGACACGAGGAATAACTGGGCCCCATTTGTCACCGAGCTGGAGATTGTCGATCAGAATCGAAATGAAAGGTCCGCTTGGAAGCTCAGAAGGCAGTTTCTTGGTGGTAGTGCGCTTGTGAAAGAATCATGCAAGCCACCATTCGAGGATGGAAGTTGGCATCCTCCTCTAAATCAGGACATAGCACTAGCTCCTCCAGAGATACATGGTGACGGCCCGTCTTGCTGCAATAACACAAAGACTGCACCTAAACATAATGTAAGAACTTAAGAATAGGGTGAAAAATATCACCTACCGTGGGGTTGACGATAGGCTCGATCTCGGATAGTCCAGCTGCCCACTTCCATACTTCTGGGTAAGGAGCACTCGTGATGGAGTATGTGTCCTTGAAGCCAGCGATAGTTGTAGGGATGTTGACGTGCGGATCCATCAGGAGGCCGAACTCGTGGATGGACTTCTGATGACACTCATTTGACGTGATTATCAGCCCCATTTAAGCAACATTTCATACCCTTTGATGCCATTTTGATGAGTATTAGGTGCATTTGTCGTAACTTGGTGATTATCGGCTCCTAGTGTGTACATTGTCTATTTCTCGGCTATTTTTACCCTTTTTGTGAGCTTTTATGTTGAGCCCCAGGTTACCACATTATAGAGGACTCTCCCACGAGTCCAACGCTTCAAACAGAGACCAAATCGGAGTACAAACGGAGCGGGAATGATCGAAACAAGTTGGAAGTCTGCCCAGCTCAAAACGCTGCGTTTTGGAGCTTAGACGCCGTGTAAGCTAAATACACTGTGAGCTTACACGCCGTGTAAGCTCCCCAGACGGGAAATTTTTAGCTTTTCCAACAAGGAAAGGGTTTTCGGGGGTATTAATAGACTTTTCGAAGCCAGATTTGTTAACATGCAATCTAGAGAGATCAGCCACGACTTGAGGAGAGTTGAGAGAGTATTCCGGAGCTATCGGAGAGATTGTGACGCCGTCAATCCATCCCGGAAGGCGCTCGGAGCTAGGAATTGAAGATTCTCAAGATCGAAGCTTCACGGATCATCCGGAATTAGGTTTTTCAGATCCTTTTCTATTCTTCCTTTGTATAAGATGAATCCTTCTGTCGTCTTTGATTCTTGTTTGTCAGATATGAGTAGCTAAACTTGTAGAGCTTAGATTAGATGAACCCTAAGTGACCCAGGGCTTTAAAGTAGTCACGGATCGGCGGTAATTAGATTCAAAGTTCAATCAGTTTCTCTTTGTATGGTTGTTTTGTTCTTTGATTGTTTATGTTTATTTTCTGATTGGTCGCCTAGATTAGGTTTTTGCAAGCTAGGGTTAGTCGCCAGACATCTTCCTGCTTTGGCGCATAAACTTGTCTTACTTGATCACCTAGTTTAGATTCTTGTTAAACTGAGGATAGAAGCGAATGCTCGCCTCTCTTTAAAACATCAATTCAACCAGTTAACCTTATAATTGGAGTGTGCCTTTCGTAGGAACCAGTTAGGGTTAATCCACTACAAGAGTAACTCATAAATCATTAGTAATTGCACCAGTTAAGTTAACTCATTACGAGAGACGACCGTACCCGGGTGACTAATTAATCTTGGTAGTTAGATCGGATAGAGTGAACGTTCGCCAGTCTTAAACCTAAGGGTCAGGAGTTATGGTGGTGTATAGAAATTGATTGAATGAGAATTGAAAACCGCTGGTCTTGTGATTGTTGTTGCCTTGGTGATCTAAGGGGAATTCGAAATCTAAGCTTGTCTGTCATCTGTCTTAACCAAACAATCATTCAGTCTTTTAATTTCTTTTTAATTTTCCTGCATCTTAGTCTAGAAGTCGTGGAACTCACACCACGCACAAAGTGTTTAAACCTGAATAAATTGTCAGCTTCTTTAGTAGTCAATTATAAGAAACCCTGTGCAATACGATCTATCTTGCTTCTAGCTTGGTAGTATTTGATCACTGTTGTGCAGCTCATCAAATTGGCGCCGTTGCCGGGGACTCTTCTATATTGTTTGAAAGAAGAGTTGGCATTTTATTCTTCTACTTCCATCTTTCATTTTCCATCACACTTCGATTTTACACCGGTTGTGTTTGTTTTTGTCTCTTGCAGGTTAAGAAAATTCAGAAGCAAATCACTTCCGATCCACCTTCCCCTACCGTAATGGCTGCTCAAAAGAGTCTTGCGGATTACAATAAGCCAAGTGCTACTAGTGTTCGTTCTTCCATCTTTGTGCCGCGCGATGAAGACGGTCCTGACTATGAGATCAAGATCCCCTTCCTGGAAATGATCTCTAGGGATTTACAATTTCAAGGCCGGCCATTACACAATCCGTGCACGCATCTGGCGGATTTCCTTGATCTCTGCAACACTTTCAAAAATGGGAATCTCGACAAGAGCACTCTTTGCTTGAGAGCTTTCCCGTTCTCTCTGAAAGGTGCAGCTAAGAGGTGGCTCACTGGCAAACCACCTGGCTACTACACTGACTGGGAGACTCTTGCTCAGGAATTCATAGAGGAATACTTCCCTTCTTCCAGAAGAACTGCTTATAGGAAAAACATCTCAAGGTTCAGACAGAGAGAAGGAGTAAGTTTACATGATGCTTGGAACGAATTCCAGGAACTCCTCCACAGCTGCCCTCATCATGGCTTCACTCAGACGCAGCTAGCAGAGACATTTGCTTGGGGTATGAACGAAGAGTCATCTGAATGGGTTAACTCCTTAGCTGATCGAGATTACACCGCACTCGCACCGGAAGCTGCTCTTCTTCACTTTGCAAACTGTGCATCTAAGTCGAGAAGCTGGGAGAGACAGTTTGGAGCAGCTAAGAGCCGACCAACCCGTGAAGATCAGATCAAGATTGAAGTGCAGAAAGAAATGAAGAAGATTTTCAGTAACTGGTCTTCAGAGGAAGTGAACTTTATTGATGAAGGCTTCACCAACAGTCAATAGGGCTACCCCGACTATTGTCAGTTCAGACAACCTCCTCAACAACAAGGAAGCTTCCAAGAGCGCCCCCCTTACAACTTCGGATTCAACCAGAGTCAGAATCAGTACTTGAGCGATAGTTATCAAGATCAACCTCAAAGATCTACATCAGGGAACACAAGGGATATCGAGGTAGACAAGAAGCTCGACCTGATCATGGCGAGGCTCGATAACTATGAGGAGAAATTCAAGCTTCAAGCTATCATAAATCAAGAACATGAAGCTCGAGGTCAACGAATGGAGAGCATGATAAATAACATGGTTAGCTTGATAACTAGTAGCCCCATCCTTAATCAATCCTCGGTTCAAGTCGACTCCATTAGGAGGGAGCACGTCAAGGCCGTCTCCACAAGAAGCGACAAGAAATCAGCTGATACTGTAGCTCCTGAACCAGCCATAATCCCTGAAGCTATAGCCATTGACAAGCCAAAGATCGAGGGGGAGGATAGAGAAGAAGAAGAGGAGGTGACTGCCCCGCCTTCCCTGACAAAGACAGCACCTGCGCCACCTCTCCCTCCATATCAGCCTCGGATTCCGTTTCCTAAGGCCGCGCAATCAAAGGAGAAAGATCATGATACCCGGTACAGAAAGTGGCATGGATACTTAAAGAACACGAATATGAATACACCAGTTACTGATGCTATCTAAGTGATACCGGAGGCTGACAAAATTGCAAAGGATCCTGCGAAAAACAAGAAGAAGGGAGAGTTGTCCTCCGTATCCCTCGAGGAAAAATGCTCTGCTATCCAGGGCCATGCGACACCCATACCACCCCCAGCTAAGTGTCGAGATCCCGGTGCTTTTACTTTGCCTTGCATTATTAATGATGTGAAGATTGATCGTAGTGTAATTGATCTAGGTGATTCTATCAATGTTATGCCTACATGCCTGTTTGAGAAATTAAACCTAGGAGAGTTGAAACCAATTAGCATGCATTTAGTGTTTGCCAACAGATCTGTTAAACTGCCTAGGGGATTGATAGAAGACGTGGTTGTCCGTTGTGGTCCTTTTACTATTCTGACTGACTTTGTTGTCATGGATTCTCGAGAGGAAGATGTCACTCTTCTCCTAGGCCGACCGTTCATGGCAACAGCCGGCATTAACATTAATGTCCCGAATAGGCTCGTTGACATTAAGGGTCGGCAAGGATACCATGACATTCCGTCTCAAGGACGGTATGCAAGCCCCTGTCAAAGAAGAGGCGCATTGCTTATCTGTTGAAGCTGTGGAGTTGGCTTTGGTCAACTCCATTACTAATGAAAAATATAGAGTTTCTTCAGAAATTTGCTTGCCAGGTGTTGGACAGGTCCCTAATCTGAAGAATGAGCTGCCGGCACAGAAGTCGAGAAAGAAGGAGGATCCGATGGCATCCCCTCATGAATCGCCAAAAGTTAAAGATCCTGGTGAGATAAAGAAGGAGAATAAAGAGAAGACGAAGGCGGTTTGGAAGCCGATTTCTCAGCCCCCGTCTACTGAGCCACTAGAGAAGAACGATCCTCTGAAGGACGTTTCTTCGAAAGAACTGTTCAGGCCATTTGAAATCTCTCGTCATCTTCCCGATGGACGAACCAAGCTAATTCACGCACACGGGAAGAAGTTCACACTTGCCGGAGGATCCCCAAAGCCATATTTCATGAACTCCAACTCAGGCCTAAGAGAAATCCTGAGTTGGGATGTCTCTTGATCGCCATCCAGGTATCGTCCGGCTCAAGGACGTTAGCAAGAGCGCTTCGTGGGAGGCAACCCACGGCTGGAGTCATTTTAAATTTATCGAGTCAGTTTTTATTTATTTTGAGTCATTTTTTTAGAATTTTGTGTCGAGTCGGTTGAGTTCGGATGATAGAAAATAATCGAAAAAAAAATATATTGGGTGTTATTTGGGTTGAATATTTTGTTTGCAGGAAGAGGAGTGACCAATTTGCAAGAAATTGGCCAAAATCCGGAATATAGAACCCAATGAGAGCTCAAAAACACAGTGGGTTTACACAGCTGTGTAAAGACCCGTGTAAGAGCTTACACGCCGTGTAAGCTATTTCACTAAGGAGCTTACACGCCGTGTAAACCCCAATTTTCACGGGTAAGTCATTTTTTTTCCTCATTTTCGCGAATTCCACTCTCCCTCCTCTCCTATTCTCTCCCGAAATTCCCCTCCCCTCCCTCAAACTCCATCGGCGACCGCCCCCCCCTTTAAACCAGCCGACCGAAGCCGCCCACCTGCCGCCGTTCGCCGCGACCTCGCCGCCGTCCAGAAGCCATCCGACGCACCAGCCCGACGTCCCAGTAGCAGCGTCGACGCCTCCTGCAGCAGCCACTCGAGTTTTCTTCAGCTCGAACCAACCAGCCTCCATTCTCATTCGTTTCTCTTCGATTTTCTGAGTTAATTCGACATTTAGGTATGTAAATCACCTTCCCTACCCTCCATGATGCTTTGATCAAGGTATTTGCCATGAAAATCGACTTTGTAGGTGCTGAAACGGATTTGTGTTCTTAATCTCAAGAACCCTAATTTTTCAATGTTAGGGTTTTGTAAAATTGACTTGATATACATGAAATTGGTGATATAATATGCTTGTAGTTTGAATCGGGGGTCGTTTCGATATCGTTTGCCTATCCAATTGTGAAATTTCATAGACTTTCCATACCGATTTTTATCGAAATTGGGGATTTTTGCTTATGGACGAAATTGGATGAATTTTTGCTGTGTGATTGATCTTGTGATGATTATAAACATGTATGCATGCTTGTCCTCGAATATCTATACCTTAATTAGCTCGTATGACGGATTAAGGTACACTTTTTGCATACCGATTTCATGAGTTGTGATCTTGGCTTGTGTGACTTATATGGCTGATTTGGACTTGCTTATTACTGTCCTATCAAGAATCCGCTTGAGCTTACGGTTTGTCACTTCTGTTTGACCATTCGCTTGAGGATGGTAAGCAGTGGACATACGGTGGGTGACGCCAAAGCGTTTGCACACTCGGTCAAATTGTCCATGAAAGTGGGTACCCCTATAGCTTATGATGAAGCGCGGTGAACCAAAACGCGTGAAAAGACGGGTAAGGAACCGACCCACCACTCTTGAATCATTAGTGGGTAGAGCTTCAGCATAGGCCCACTTAGAAACATAATCAAGGGCTACAAGAATGTACTTGTTTCCGTTGGAGGGTGTGAACGGGCCCATAAAATCAATTCCCCAAACATCAAAAATTTCAAAAGTTAAAGAAACAATTTGGGGCATCTCATTACGGTTAGAGATGTTACCTGATCGCTGGCACGCATCACAACGTCGAGCAAAGACGTCACAATCACTAAAGATTGAAGGCCAATAAAAACCTGTTTCGAGTACCTTTCTCGTAGTGCGGTTACCTCCAAAGTGTCCTCCGAACTGTCCTTCATGGCATTTACGCATGATGTCAGCTGCTTCGATGTAAGAGACACATCTTCGGATCATCCCGTCAATGCTGATGCGGTATAAGAAGTGCTCATCCCAGAAGTATGACTTGGCTTCTTTAAAGAGCTTCTTGCGTGCATTGAAATCCAGCTCAGGAGGTACAATGCCGTGAGAGAGATAATTATCCAGGGTTGCATACCATGGTTCTTCCGAGTCGGCTGCATTACTCAGATCTTGAGCGTGAGGGATTGCCCAAGGCTCGATGGCTATGCTGTTAACCTGTTCATACGTTTCAACACGTAACACCTCGTCAGGGAAAGAATCATTGATAGGGGTAGTAGACTTACTGGTCTGTGATTCCTCGAGGTGAGAGAGATGATCCGCTGCTAAGTTCTCTGCTCCTTTCTTGTCTTTAATTTCTATGTCGAACTCTTGGAGGAGAAGGATCCATCGGATGAGACGTGGCTTTGATTCCTGCTTGGCTAATAGATGGCGCAGGGCAGCATGATCTGTGTAGACAATGGTATGTGAAAGAACCAGGTACTGTCTGAATTTATCAAAGGAGAAAACGATAGCCAAAAGCTCTTTCTCCGTAGTAGTGTAGTTTCTCTGAGCATCATTGAGTGTCTTGCTCGCAAAGTAGATAGGATGAAATCTCTTCTCCTTTCTCTGACCAAGAACCGCGCCAACGGCAAAATCGCTAGCATCGCACATAATCTCGAATGGAAGATTCCAATCTGGTGAGTTGAGTCTTCAAGGTTTCAAAGGCTTCAAGACAAGCTTTATCAAAAACGAAAGGAACATCTTTCTCAAGAAGCTTCGTCATTGGAAGAGTGATCTTGGAAAAATCTCTGATGAATCTCTGGTAGAATCCAACATGACCGAGGAAACTTCGAACTGTCTTAACTGAGGTCGGCGGTGGTAAGCTGGCGATGGTTTCAAGTTTTGCACGATCAACTTCTATACCGAGCTTAGAAATCCTATGTCCAAGAACAATGCATTCGGTAACCATGAAGTGGCACTTCTCCCAACTAAGAGCTAGGTTGGTTTCCTCACAACGAGCTAGCACCTTGTCCAGATTGGCCAGGCACTTGGAAAATGAATCTCCATAGACGAAGAAGTCGTCCATGAATACCTCCACCACATTCTCTACCAGATCTCCAAATATAGCAAGCATGCATCTCTGAAGGTAGCGGGAGCATTACATATACCAAAAGGAATACGACGATAAGCAAACATACCAAACGGGCAGGTGAAGGTCGTCTTTTCTTGATCATCAAGCTCGATGGGATCTGGAAGTAACCGGACATCCCGTCTAAGAAGCAGTAGTATTCATGACCAGCCAATCGTTCAAGCATCTGATCAATGAACGGCAGTGGAAAGTGATCCTTCTTGGTGGCATCATTGAGTCGTCGATAATCGATGCAGACTCTCCATCCGGTAACTGTGCGGGTAGGAATGAGTTCACCCTTCGGATTAGGGGTGACTGTGATTCCGCCTTTCTTCAGGACGACTTGAGTTGGACTGACCCAAGGACTGTCAGCAATAGGATAGATGATACCGGCATCTAGAAGCTTGAGTACTTCCTTATTTACAATTTCCTGCATCAGAGGGTTAAGTCGGCGTTGCGGTTGTCTGACTGGTTTGAATTCTTCATCAACGACTATCTGATGTTTGCAGAAGGTTTCAGAGATGCCTCTGATGTCTGCCAACTGCCAGGCAATAGCTCGGACATGCTTCTTGAGTAGCCTAATCAGTTGCTCTTTCTGCTTGGGAGACAGGTTCAAATTGATGATGACAGGTAACTGGCAGTCATTCCCCAGAAATGCGTATTCTAGGTGGTCAGGCAGCTCCTTCAAAGTAAGTTCTGGTGGATTCTCATATGAGGTAGTAATCCGACTCGATGCTGGCTCGATGTGTGCAGGCGCAGTGATGGGTGTGAATGTCGCCTTCTGCTCGTCTAACTCGTCCTGCCATAGGCACTGCTCTGGATCTTCTAATGCATTGTCAATCCCTAAAATCAAACATAATTCTAGCGGATCACTAGATAAGGCATTAGTAACGAAGTTGGCCGAGGCCAATTCTAAGGGATCAATAGTATAACAGTTATCATCTTGAGCAACATAGTATCTCATGCTATCTTTAATGCGGAATGCAACACTCTCCTGTCCTACACTTAAAGTTAACAGGCCTTGTTTGTAGTTAATATTTGCACCAGCAGTTGCTAAGAAAGGTCGACCTAGGATAAGTGTTCCGTCTAACTCACGGGTATCTAGAACAACGAAATCTGCAATTATAGAAAACGGGCCACAGCAAACAGCTACATCTTATATTATACCTCTAGGTAGTTTGACAGACCTATCGGCTAACACAAGATGTAAAGTAATCGGTTTTAATTGCCCTAGGTTCAGCTTTTCATATAGATAAACATGCATAACATTAATAGAAGCACCAGAATCAGCCAGTCTGCGATCAATATTAATGCCATTAATAATGCACGGTAATGTAAAAGGACCTAGATCAGAACACTTAGCTGGGGGTGATGGCGGCTGTCGTATGGGAGATGGTGCATCGAGAAGAGAAGCGCATTCATTAGTGAGCGTGACAGAGTACGCCTCTCCGTTCTTCACTTTCTTCACGAGATCCTTAAAGAACTTCCCAAACGGTGGAATGATCTCCACAGCTTCTGTTACTGGTATCTTGATCTCTGCAGTCTTAAGAACATTGTACCACTTCTTATACTGAGTATCGTGATCCTTAGCCTTGCTCATTGCAGCTTTTGGGAAGGGAATCTGAGGTACATATGGCGTCAAGATGGGTTCTAAGCTGTCTTGGGAGGGGGAGGAAGAGGAGCAAATGCTTCTTCTTCCTCTTCTGTGATATCTTCAATTTCCGGCATATCCATGGCAGCACTGGTATCTGGTATCACGTCAGGTTCCGGAGCCTTAGGATCAGTCGTTTGCTTGCCGCTCCTGGTGGTAATAGCTTGAGCGTGTTCGCTCTTTGCACCGGAGTCTGCTTGAAATGCTGCTGGGTTGAGGAGAGGATTGCTAGTAAAGAGTTTAGTCATATTGCTTATTGCATCTTCTATCCTTTGACTTTGAGCTCTCTGTCCTTGATTGAGTGCAGCTTGAGCTTTTAACTGAATGTCATGGTCGTCGAGTCTGCTCATGATCTTTTCAAATTTCTTCTCATAATCTATGTCTCTATTGTAGTACGGCTTTGCTTGAAACTGGTGCTGTCCTCCAATGAATCCCAGAGGTCTCTAATAAGGATCTACTAACCGGTTGCTCTGGTTCCGTGGCACGTAGTTTCTGTAACCGGCATAGCCTTTCTGATTGTTGGCGAAGCCTTGATCAATGAAGTTTATCTCTTCTGTAGACCAGACTTCTGTTCTACCGAAGTTGAGGCAGCTTCCACCGTTATGAGCATAGGATCCACACCATCCACAGTAAGACGAAAAGATGGTAGCTGATGGGGGATCGAGAGGAATACCAACTGCTTGTAGATGTTTCTGAACCTCTGCCTTGATCTGCTCTGCAACACTCATCTGACTCTGACTCTTGGTGCCTTCCCTTTGTCTGTCCCAGTTTCTAGATTTTGAAGCACAGCTAGCAAAATGCTGAAGAGCATCCTGAGGAGTAAGGGCGGTGCAATCTCCGCCAGCTAGGGAGTTGACCCAATTTGCAGATTCTTCGCGCATACCACGAGCAAAGAATTCAGCCAGCTGTCTTTGTTCATACCCATGGTGAGGGCAGTTGAAGAGAAGGGATTGGAATTCATTCCAAGTGTCATACAGGCTTGCATCTTCTCTCTGAGTGAACCTGGAGATGCAGTCTTTATAAGCAATTGTCCTTGCTGGAGGGAAATATTCTTCAACAAAATCTTGAGCTAATGTCTCCCAGTTAGTGTAGTGACCTGGCGGTTTGCTTCCAAGCCACTGCTTAGCTGCACCTTTGAGAGAGAACGGAAAAGCTCGGAGACATAAAGTGTTCTTGTTGAGGTTCCCAGACTTGAAGGTTTCACAGACAGCCAGAAAGTCATCTATATGTGTGCAGGGGTTATCATCTGGCCTTCCTTTGAATTGTACGTCCCTAGATATCAGTTCTAGGAGAGGAATCTTAATCTCATAGTCAGGATCGTTGTCATTGGAAAGCACGGTGATGGGGGATCAGAAGTTGGATGCACGCGGCTTACTGTAGTCCGCAACACTCTTAAGAGCAGCCATTGCGGTAAAGGAAGATGGAACGGAAGTGATCCGTTTATGTACCTGCTATGATCTGCAAGAGACAAAACAAACACAACTGGTGTAAAATTGAAGTCTGATGGGAAATGAAAGATGGAAAGGTAGAAGAATAAAAATGCCAACTCTTCTTTCAACGAAATAGAAGAGTCCCCGGCAACGGCACCAATTTGATGAACTGCAGAATAGCGGTCAATCAAATAACTACCAAGCTGTGAAGCTAGGGTAGATCGTATTCCAGGGGTCTCCTCTACTTCCTTACTCAAAGATGTTGGCAATTTAATTCAAGGTTAAACACGTTGTGCGTGGTGTGAGTTCCACGACTTCTATACTAAAATGCAGAGATAAATTGAAATGAAATTCAAGCGAAGAAATAGTAAAGATTGATTGATTGACTAGAAAGATGACAGACAAGCTTAGACTTCGAATCCCCCACTACACAAAAAAAGGCCTTTAGCGTCGCTCGGAGGGGAAGTATTTAGCGTCGGTCAGTTAGGAACCGACGCTAAACCCTTGACTCGCGTTTGACCGAGGGTTTAGCGTCGGTCGAAAGGCGACCGACGCTAAATTCTGACCAAAACCGATGCTAAATTTGATTTTGGGTCAGAAACGAAGCCAACCAGCTTTGGCGTCGGTTACCGACATGTTTTAGTGTCGGTCGGCGACCGACGCTAAAACACATATATATTTAAGCCGCCACCCTAACCCTAATCACATCTCTCTCCTCCATCTTTCCTCCTTCAGCCTTCTTCTTCTTCCTCTTCTCTTTTTCTGAAACTTTTTATTAAATTCTTCTTCTTCTTCCTCTTCTTCTTCTTCCTTTTCCATATCTCCTCCATCTTTCTTCTTCTTCCTTTCTTCTTCCTCCTCCACCTTCTTCTTCCTCTTTCTTCTTCTTCCTCTTTTTCTTCTTCCTTTTCCAGATCTCCTCCATCTTTCTTCTTCTTCCTTTCTTCTTCCTCCTCCACCTTCTTCTTCCTCTTCCTCTTCTTCCTTTTCCAGATCTCCAGATCCAGCCTTCCTCTTCTTCCTCTTCTTCCTCTTCCATCTTCCTCTTCTTCTCCTCTTCCTCTTCTTCTCCTCTTCTTCTCATTTTCTCCATTTCTCCCCAGCCATCTGTTTCCAGTCATCCGTCGCCGTCATCGTTGCCGCCGCCGCCGTCGCCATCATCGTCGCCGTCATCATCAAGGATTGACTGATTGGACAAGTAGTGACCAAAAGGGTGACCTAATAAATTTAAGTGACCAAATTGTATAAATGGAAAAAGGAGTGACAAAATAGAAAATGAAAATAAAAAACGAATAAAAAACGAAAACAAAAAAAAATTGGGTTGGTTAGCGACCTATTCGGTCAAGGATTTAGCGTCGCTCGTTATACGGATTTAGCGTCGGTCGCGTGGCGACCGACGCTAAAATTTAGCGTCGGTAGATTTGGCGTCGCTTTTTTTGAGCGATGCTAAATCCTTTAGCGTCGGTCAGCAACCGACGCTATCCAGCGTTTCTGACCGACGCTAAACAAGCGGATTTTTGTAGTGCCCCTTAGATTACCAGAGCAACAGTAGTCAACAGACCAGCAATTTTCGATTCTAGTTCATTCAGTTCACAGACACCATCATAACTCCTGACCCTTAGGTTTAAGACTGGCGAACGTTCGCTCTATCCGATCTTGCTACCACGATTAATTAGCCGCCCGGGTACGGTCGCCTCTCGCAACGACTTAACTAACTGGTGCAAATTCTAATGATTAATGAGTTACTCTTGCAATGGATCAACCCTAATTGGTTCCTACGAAAGGCACACTCCAATTATAAGGTTAATTGTTCGAATTGGTGTTTTAAAGTAAGGCGAGCGTTCGCTTCTATCCTTAGCTTAACAAGAATCTAATCTAGGTGGCCAAACCAGACAAGAAACGCAGAGAACAAAGAACAAATCAAACATGAAAGAGAAACTGAATGAATTTCGAATCTAATCACCGCCGATCCGTGACCGCTTAAAAGCCCTGGGTCACTTAGGGTTCATCAAATCTAAGCTCTACGAGTTTAGATACTCATATTCAATACAGAAGAATCGAATAAGAACAAAGAATACATCTCAGGTAGGAAAGACAGAGAAGAACTGTAAAACCTAATTTTGATGACTCCTTGCAGCTTCAATCTGCTGCATCTTCAACTCCTAGCACTGGCTCTCCGAGATGGATGGATGGCGTCACGATCCATTCCTGGCTCCTCGAACTCTATCTACTCGTTTTCTCTCTCTCCCAGTCTTGGGATTTTTCTCCCGTGTCAATTTGTGTGTAAGTTGTGATCTCCCTCATTCAGCCGCTTGATTCAGTATTTAAACCTAACCGGCGACTGCTGCTTTTTCACTAGGATTTTCGCCGAAAATCCAAGGATATTTTCGGCGAAAATATCTGCTCAAATGTTGGCTTGATCCATCTGTTTCTTCCGGCTGAAATGGCTTAGGGTTTTCGGCGAAAACTCCCAAGGTTTTCGCTGAAAACTTCTTCTTGCATTTTTGGCGAAAACTCAAGGGTATTTTCGCCGAAAATGTGTGTGTAAAGTGGAGCAGGAATTCTTTGACTTGAGTGATTTCTCCGGTTGATTCAGGTGTGATTCTTCGGGGTTCCAACGTCTAAGACACGTCCTTGGCTACCGTATTTGACGGCAATAACCTGTGCTAACATGAAAACACTAGAAAACCATCAAATAGACCCGGAATGGGCCAAGGTAATACAAAGGTCACGAAATAGAGCGGTTGAGTGAATATTCGCTATTCAACCCTAAAAACTGTGTCTCAAGCAATAAAATGTCGCTTAAATGAGGCTGATAATCACGTTAATTCGAGTATCATCAATACTCCTATGAATGAATAACCTCACTATCATGCTGTTGAAACTGTGGAGTTGACTCCGGTCAACTCCGTTACTGATGTTTGTTCTAGTGTTTCTAGATCAACTGTTGTTGCAGGTGTTGAACATATTATCAAGCAGAAACCAGGATCTTCGGCACAAAAGCCGCCAAAGAAGAAGGAACTGAAAGCCTCTTCTTCTCAATCACCGCCAAGCAAGGAACCTGGCAGGCTACGGAGGAAGAATCATAAGAAGACTCAAATGGTCTGGAGGCCAGTTGCTCCACCATCCTCTTCCGAGCCAGTTGCACCACCAGTCCCGGTCAAGCCACCGGCGCAGGAGCAATTAAAGAAGGAGAAGCCAAAAGCATCTCACAAGGAAGCGCCAAAGATCACAGATCCCGGTGAAATGAAGCTGAAGGTTAAAGAGAAGATAAAGCCGACTGTCCTCATTCCCTCCATTGTAACACTCACGAAGGATGATCTCTCAAGAGAACTGTTTGGACCGTTCAAGATCACTGATCATCTTACCGATGGACGCACTAAGCTCACTCATGATAACGGGAAGAGATTCACACTCGATGGAGATACCCCGAAGCTCTACTTCATGAATTCCGACACTAACGTTAAGGAGATTCTAGTTGGGATGTCTCCTAATACCGTCCAGGTATCGTCCAGCTCAAGGACGTTATTCAAGAGTGCTTTGTGGAGGCAACCTACGGCTGGAGTCAATTTTTAATTTGTGTCAAACTCATTGTTTTAGAGTCGGTTCGGGGGAGCCAAAAGTGTCAGTTTGCATGATTTCTTATTTTTCGTGTGTAGTGTGTGTGTTATCATTTCAATCGCAAGTTGTTTGAGGTTGTTCCGATTTTTGTCAAATTAATTCTGATTTTCTGAAGTTTGCCGAAATTACAAAAACGTTTTGAAAAGCTGCAGTGCAGAGTTTTCACCGAAAATTGCACCCTTTTCGACGAACACTTCTCTTTAAAACCCACTGTGTTTTCTATCCGATCTTTGATAAACTTTTTGGGAACTTTTCTATCTCGATCCTTGCATCTGGACAAAGAATTGAGCAAGCCGTGAACAACATCTCAAGCATGCTAGCATCTGGTCGACCATTTGGCCAACTTCCAAGCCAGACAGAGCCGAATCCGAGAAAGGAGCAAGCCAAGATGGTAACCGCTCGAAAACTTCCAAACTTAATTGCTGATGCTTGTTCTGTCTTACGCAGGATCGCTGAAACTCCAGAGGAAGAACAGAAACCGCGCCTAAGGAGGATGATCCTCCTCTTGCACCGTATGTCGTGAAGCCTCCTTTTCCTAGAGCATTGCTGCCAAATGCAAGGATCGAGACTGGCATGAAGGGGAATAAAGAAGGATATCCTGACATTCGTATCAAGAAACCTACCTCTCCATATCCAGCTAAGTTATCTGATCCTGGTTCTTTTACTTTACCTTTGGTTATTAACGATGTTGAGATTGAGCGTTGTTTGGTTGATCTAGGAGTGTCTGTTAATGTTATGCCTATGAGCCTGTTTGAAAAATTGAACCTAGGAGAACTTGAACCGCCTAGTATGCAACTTGACTTTGCTGATAGATCACTTACAACTCCTAGAGGAGAAATAAAAGACATTGTTACTAAATGTGGTATGTTCACGTTCTTAGCTGACTATGTGATTATGGATACTAGTACAGATGATTCTACCATTCTCATAGGTCGACCTTTCATGGCTATTACTGGAATGAATATTAACGTTCCAAATGGTTCTTTGACTCTAAGGGTTGGTAAAGAAACGAAAACTTTCCATCTTAAAGATGGCATGAAATATGACTCTAAGAATGAAGAACCTCATTGCCTGGTTGTTGAAACTGTGGAGTTGACTCCGGTCAACTCCGTTACTAATGCTTCTTCCAGTGTCTCTAGATCAGTTGTTGCTGCAGGTATTGAACAGGTTATTAAGAAGAAGCCAGAAATTTCGTTCAGAAGCCGCCCAAGAAGAAGAAGGAACTGCAAGCCTCTTCTAAGCCACCGAGCACAAAACCTAGCAGACCTCGGGGAAAGAACAAGAAGACAAAGACCCAAATGGTCTGGAGACCAAAAGTTTCGCCGTCTTCCATCGAGCTAGCTGCACCACCAATTCGTTCTGAGAAACCGGCGCCGGAACAAGTATGGAAGGAGAAGCCGAAAGCATCTCCTAGGGAAGTACTGACGATCACCGATCCTGGTGATAACAAGCCAGAGAATAAGAAAAAGACAAAGCTGACAGTCCTCATTCCTTCCATCGTAACACTCAAGAAGGATGACCTCTCCAGAGAACTGTTCGGACCGTTCAAGTTCATCGATCATCTTCCCGATGGACGTACCAAGCTCTTGCATGCAAACGGGAAGAGATTCACGCTTACCGGAGAAGCCCCGAAGCAGTACTTCATGAACTCCGACGCGAGCGTTAAGGAGAATCTAAGTTGGGATGTCTCCTAATACAGTCCAGGTATCGTCCAGCTTGAGGACGTTAATAAAAGAGCGCTTGTGGGAGGCAACCCACGGCTGGAGTCCGTTTTTGTTTTATGTGAACCTTAGTATTTTAGAGTCGGTTCGGGGGAGCCAAAAGTTTCAGTTTGTTTGTTTTCTTATTTTTCGTGTAGAGTCTGTGTGTCATAGAGTCAGTCGCAATTTGATTGAGGTCATTCCGATTTTTGTGGATTTAACTGTGATTTTTGAAGTTTGCCAGATTTGCAAAAATATTTTCACCCGAGTAGTTCAAAATTTTCGGCGAAATCAACCCCTATTTCGTCGAAATCGCCTTTTGAATTTTCGAAGCCATTCCCCCGTTTCATATTTTTGGTCCAAAAATTTATGGTGTTTTCGGCGAAAATCCATTTGAAAACCGGCAGTGCATTTGAACGTTTATTTTCGACAAAAACCCTCTATTATTTTCGCCGAAAATCCCTTTGAAAATCACCCAATCCTCCACTTAAATTCTGGTCTACCCTCTCTCTCTCCCCACTTTCCCATTTTCAAAAATTTCACCCGAAAAATATCCCCTCCCCTTTGTTTTTCAAAATCGCCGACTCCACCACTATTATCGCCGCCGCCGCCACCATCGCCGACCACCGCCGCTCAACTCCCCTCTCTTTTCTGATCGTTTTGAGCCCTAGAACGTTTGAATCGGAGCTCTACAGCTCCAGTTCACCGAAACTTTTGTTTTCAGATTTTTTCACCGATTTCTCCCAAACCGTTCGTTTTTAGCATCCATGGCTTCAAGGTAAGTTGTAGAACTTTTCAATACGAATCTTTTGACATATTAATTGCTGAATTTTGTCGGGTTGACTTTTGGTTGACTTTTTGGTTTGCCTCGATTTGCGTGCCGACTGATTTCGTGAGAACTAGGTTAGCTGAACTTGTTGAACTGTTCTACCATGCTTAGGGAGTTCCGTGCTTAATTTCCATATCATTTGATCATGTGTTGCTATGCATACGATTGATTCCTTGTTATGTTGACTTGTGAGAAATGTCGGTTTGACCATGAACTGTTTTTTATCTTTTGGCTGCCGTATGTGTTCATTCTCGTTCAGATTATCGTGTTTGCCATCTGAGATCATATTTTACCGTCATTCTCCACCTTGTGATAGTCTTGCCATGATTAGGGTTCATTATGCTATAGTGTTGACTTTCTGAATGTCGGTTTGACTCTTTGAACTCTGATTGTGCTTATCCGATTCTGGCTGTTCCTAAGCATGTATTTTACTGTCTATGATTACCGGTTACTCCGCTTTGCTTACCCCCACTCGGTTTTTCTCATTTCTTTGTGAAATTGAGTTTTTCTACTAAGTGTGGGGTAGGGTTTAAGTTTGACTAATCTGGTTTCATTCTGGTTTTAGGAACACCACTTATGAGCGCAGGACTAAGGCGCGACTTGATGGCGCCTCGAGCTCAGGAGCTGCCACCCCGTCACTCCCGCCGTTCAGAACCCTCCTCCAGCATTACCCCACCGGGCTGGATACCATCGCACTCTAGCTCGTCTACCAGACTTCTATTTCGAGTGCTTCCAGAAGATCCAGCACATTCGTGGAGCTGACGTGCGCCCTCTTTCCATGGAGTCCCTCTCCGAGCACGACGAGGACTACCACCGGAACGTGCATGACGCCCTAGCACCGGCCGGCCTCCTAGAGCTGACCACCATAGTTGCCGACTTCCCAAACATCGCCCTTCAGGAGTTCTGGGCGACCTTTGATCTGGACGAGCATAAGAGGAGGCAAGGCCAGAAGGTGGTTTCCTTCTATCATGGTGGGGTGTACAGGACGCTCACCTACGATGAGTTTGCTGCTCATCTCGGCATCCCCCACGAGCACTATCATGGACATCACCTCGGCTGGGGCGACGATGATGACGACGAGGAGTACCACGCGCTCTGGAGCCACATGACTGGAGTGCCTGGCGATCGCCTCACGGGCCATGACTCAGTTAAGTCCCTCTCTCACCCCCCTTTAAATTTATTCATATGGTTTGGCGTAGATCTCTTTTATATGTTCCAAATAAAGATCGCCACCATATCCTCAAGGAGGAGCTTATGCTTCTCCGAGCCATCCGAGAGAGCTACCCTCTTCACCCCGGTTGGGTGCTTGCTCGCATCTTCCGCCAGAAGACCAAGAGGAAGACGCCACCTCGCAGACTCCTGGGAGGTAACTTCATAGGCCAGCTCATCATCTCCTTCAGCATCAGCCATGAATATGGCCCGAACATTCCACGACGCCAAGTTAGGACCGTTGGAGGAGACTTAGCGGTTGAGGACCGTTGCTACCTCAGTCCCCAAGTAGTAGCAGATCCTCCACTCCAGCCTGTGGTCGAGTCGGAGGAAGAAGATGATGCTGAGCAGCAGCAGCCCCAACCGCCGCCAGAATTCCAAGACTATATACCCTCGCCACATCACCAGGCAGGGTATGCTCACCAGTCGCCGCCGCACATTCCCGATCCATACCAGGCGCCTCACCCTCAACACCGACCGCGCCCCGTGGACATTGGTGAGTTGTACGAGCGACTGCAGGAGTGGCGCATCACTGACAACGCCACTCAAGAGGCGAGATGGACTATTATGCAGCAGCATATGCGCCGCGCCAACAGGCGGTATGAGGCACAGCTGGCGTGGCAACGTCAGCTCGGCGAGCACCTCCACTTTCCACCCCCCGACACCCCTGACCAGCCATGATCAGGTGGTGTCCTTTTTCTTGTCCCTTCTTTTTATTTATTCTTTTCGGATTTCGGTCCAATTTTTTCTGTGTGGATCCGGGACACTTGTCCCGGTTTCCTTTTTATGTTTCATTGTTTTTTGTTTTGTAGGCAGTAGGGAGATTCCCTTTGCTTCGTTTCGGTAGATTCCCTCCGCTCCGAGGCCCCGTGCTCATCCCCTACACCAATCATCTCGGTCCAGGTTCTTCTACTTCACTCTGAACTCTAGAATTAGTCCTGTGAGGACACAGTCCGATTTAAGTGTGGGGTAGGATGCTAGAGAACCTTGCATGAACTTGATTGCCCTTGATTGTGTTTTGTGTGTGCCTCGTGATTCCATTCCAGTCTCTCTAGCATTAGAATGGCTCAGTTCTTGATTTTTGATGTTAAGTTGTTGTTCAAACCTTCATAATGATGCTTAGACTGCTTAACCTAGAACTTGAGAACCAACTTGTGTACTTTGATGCTAAATTGCCTGGTCAGAACAGAATTTTTAAAATCACACTTGTAGTTTGTAGCATTGATTACATGAAAATGACCGAATCCGACTAGCAAACCAACTGTGAGCTTTTGATCCATTGCACGTAACTTGCAATTTTAATTCTTTCTGAGTGGTTTTCTGTTTGCTTGAATGAGTTAGAATTTGCATGAGACCTACTCGAGACCACACGATGACACGAGTTCTAGAAGGATAGGGGCACCTAGATTCAGCTACTAAGCCAGATAGCCTACCAAACGATAAATCCATTAGGTTTAGACCTTTGAGCTTGGCCTGTTCTTTCGGTTCGATAATACATTACATCCATTTCCCATTTCTTTCATTCCCCGTTGATCCCCTATGGTTGTAGTTCTAGATTGACCTACCGGAAGTCGGTTTGTGGTAACCTGCCTATAGCCATTAAACAGGTGGTCTTAGCTATTATGTCCAGACGTGTAAACCCCTCTAGCAACTAAAAGAAAATCGGCACAAAAGAAAAAAAAAGTAAAGAAAGAAAATTTCGAAAAAAAAGTGAAGAAAAGAAAAATCAGAAAAGTTTCAAAGTTTTAGTTCAATAAAACGTTCTTCTCCCTACAAATGGAAGAACGAAGTCAAAAGAAAAGTTTAAAAGAAAAGAAAAAATCGTGTAAAGAAAAAGAATAAGTGCTAGGTTGCTTGAGGGTATCATAGGACGAGCGTTCATTATTCCACCCGTGTTTGGTTAGACGGTAGGAAGCCATAGATTAGATTCGAGGGAAGTTAGTCGAAAGCTACACCGCACCAAGCCATCATCATACATTCCCATCATCCATCTCATCATAAACCCAAGTAGTGTAGATTTCATTACGGTCCTAGCAGGGAAGTCCTTCTTGACTAGATACTCGTGTTGTCACAGTGGTGGAGATGTGGTCGAATTGCAAACCTATGAAAGAATTCAATAACAGAAAATGATCGAGAGCAGAAACACGTCCTTAAACACAGAGAGTGAGAGTTCCCATTGTACTTATATATCCTGTGTGAGGAGTCTGGTCGGTTAGGTCAAATTCGTGCATAATTGGTTGCTAATTACTTGTTGTGTGCAGTTTACTAGTGAGACCAGGTTGTTTGGCTGATCTGTATGCATGTTAGGTTTCTTGTTCTAGGAATTAGCTGTCTAATAATTCATTGTGTTTGATTGAGCTCCAATTTAATCGATCTTATCATTTATGAGCATGAGCGTTTCTATTCAGTTTGCTTGAGGACAAGCAAAAGCTTAAGTGTGGGGTATTTGATGACACTCGATTTGACGTGATTATCAGCCTTGTTTAAGCGACATTTCTTTGCTTAAGACATGGTTTTTAGGGTAGAATAACGAATATTCAATCGATTGCCCTATCTCGTGCCATTTGTGTTACCTTGGCCCATTTCGGGTCTATTTGAGGGTTTTCTAGTGTTTTTACGTTAGCACAGGTTTTTGCCATCGAATAAGTAGCCAAGGACGTGTCTAAGGCGTTGGAACCTCGAGGGATTGCACCAGGATTGATCAAAGGAGCCAACCAAGTTCAAACAAATCCCTGCCCAGTTTAGAAAGGAATTTTCGCCAAAAATACCCTTGTATTTTCGGCGAAAATATGTTCACAAATCGGCTATTGGCAGCTGAAGAAATTTTCGGCGAAAGGAGGAAGTTTTCGGACCGAGAAGAAAGTTCAGGGAGAATCAGCCGGCGGACCCTTCATTTGCAAAGGAATTTTCGCCGAAAATTCCCCAATAATTTCGGCAAAAATATCAGTTAAATCCGGCTGATTAGGGTTAAGTATAAATACTTAACCCGGCGGCCCACATCAGGAGATACATTATAATATACTTTTCGTAATCAGAATTTGAAGAATTCTCTGAAGTTATGGAGCGAAGAGTTAGAGTTCGAAGAGCCGGATAGAGATCGTGACACCATCCCTTCCACCTCGGAGAATCGGAGCTAGGAGTGTAGTTATCGAAGATCGAAGTCTGTCAGAGTCGTCTAATTAGGTTTTTCAGATTTTTTCTGTTCTTCCTCTGAATGATGAACTCTTTCTTTGTCTTAGATTCTTTTGTGATGAACATGAGTAGCTAAACTCGTTAGAGCTTAGGCTAGATGAACCCTAAGTGACCTAGGGCTTTAAAGCAGTCACGGATCGGTGGTGATTAGATTCGAAATTCAATCAGTTTCTCTTTCATGTTTGATTTGTTCTTCATTGTTCATGTTTCTTGTCTGGATTGATCACCTAGATTAGATTCTTGTTAAGCTAAGGATAGAAGCGAACGCTCGCCTTACTTTAGAACATCAAATTGAACAATTAACCTTATAATTGGAGCGTGCCTTTCGTAGGAACCGTTAGGGTTAATCCACTGCAAGAGTAACTCATAAATCGTTAGTAATTGCACCAGTTAATTAAGTCGTTGGAGAGGCGACCGTACCCGGGCGGCTAATTAATCTTGGTAGTTATAACGGATAGAGCGAACGTTCGCCGGTCTTAAACCTAAGGGTAAGGAGTTATGGTGGTGTCTTAGTAATTGATTGAATGAGAATCGAAATCCGCTGATCTGTTGATTGCCAATGCTCTGGGGAACGAAGGGGGATTCAAAGTCTAAGTTCGTCTGTCATCCTTGTTTCCAACCCTAATTTCCAATCTGCTTTAGTTTAATTTTTAATTTTCTCTGCATTTCTTAGAATTAGAAGTCGTGGAACTCACACCACGCATAACTTGTTTGCATTCGAGTACTTTGCTAGTTTTGAAGTAGTCAATCTTAGAAACCCTCGGAATACGATCTACCCTAGCTTTTGTTAGCTTTGTTAGTTTATTGGTTGAACGCATCACAACGACATCGTTCACCACCCCCCTTCAAAAAATCACCGACGCCACCTGATTCCACCGCCACACCCCTCTCGATTCCGCCGCCGCACCCCTCCTCTCTCTCTCCCGGTCATACCAAGCCGTATAACGTCTGAATCGGAGCTCTAGAGCTCTAGTTCCACCGAAACCTAATTTCTCGAGTTTTTCGCTGATTCCTCTTCGTCCATTCGTTTTCAGCCACTATGACTTCAAGGTAAGTTGTAGAGCTTTTCATTTCGAGTCTTTTGACATGTTGAATGCTGAATTTCGTCGGGGTTGACTTTGGTTGACTTTTTTTGGTCTACCTCGATATGCGTGCCGACTATTTCGTGAGAATTTTGGTGAATAGATTGTTTTGGACTGTTCTAGCATGCTTAGGGAGAATTGTGCTGAAATTTGAAACCATTTGATCATATGTTACTATGCTTAAAGAATGATTCTTTGTGGTGTTGACTTTTTATGAAATGTCGGCTTGACCTTGAACTGTTGTTGCTCATTTGGCTGCCATGTTTATCCATTCACGTTCGTATTACTTTGTTGGTTGTCAGAGCTGTTGTTATGCCGTCATTCCTCGATTTGTGCTAGTAATTGCCATGATTAGGGTTCAATGAGTTGTAATGTTGACTTTTTGAATGTCGGTTTGACTTCTGAACTCTAGTTGTGATGTTAACATTTTTGGCTAGTCTTTTGCGTATTTTGTGATTAATTGTGATTATCGGTTACTCGCTTTGCTTACCCCTACTTGGTTTTCCTCATTTCTTTGTGAAATTGAGTTTTTCTACTAAGTGTGGGGTAGGTTCTTAGTTTGACTAATCTGCTTTTTTTTCTTGCTATGCAATAGGAACGTAACCAATGAGCGCAGGACTAAGGCCAGACTTGACACCGCCTCTAGCTCCCGAGCACCGACCCCCGTCACACCTGCCGTCCATGGTCCTCCACCAGCATACCCTGGCCGTGTCGGGTATCACCCCATTGTTCCCCGCTTGCCCGTGCATTATTTCGAGCGCTACCAGAGGTTTGAGCACGTTCCCGGAGCCGACGTGCGACAACTGTCCATGGACTCCCTCCTCGAGCACGATGAGGATTGGCACCAGAATGTGCTCGACTCGTTGGCACCTTCAGGACTTCTCGAGTGACCACCTTGGCCGATAGCTTTCCAGACGTCGCGCTCCAGGAGTTCTGGGCTACATTCGAGCTGGATGAGCATAAGAGGAGGCAGCACAAGAAGGTCATCTTCTTCTACCTCGGCGGGGTGCACAAATAATTCACCTACGATGAGTTCGCAGCTCATCTCGGCATCCCCCGGGAGCACTACGAGGGTCACCACCTCGGTTGGGGGAACAACACGGGCAAATGAGAGGAATATGACGCGCTCTGGAGCCATATCACTAGAGTACCAGACGCTCAGACCACGTCTCATAACTCCGTCAGGTCACTCTCTCACCCCCTCTATTGTTTTATTCATATGGTTTGGCGTAGGTCACTATTGTTTGCTCCAGAGAAGGACCGCCACCACATCAGCAGAGAGGAGCTCCTTCTTCTACGTGCCATCTGGGAGGCTTATCCTCTTCATCCGGGATGGGTGCTTACACGCATCTTCCACCAGAAGACCCAGAAGCCAAGGCCGCCTCGCTCACTCCTTGGCGGTAACTTTGTAGGCCGCCTCATCATCTCCCTCGGTCTCAGCCAGTCATATGGCCCGGACGTCCCACGTCACATAGTACACACCGTAGGTGGTGATTTAGCGGTCGAGTACGCCCTCGAGTTGGACCTTGGTCCACAGGTGGCGGCAGATCCTCCTCTCCAACACGAGGACGAGTCAGAGGAAGAAGACGATTCTGAGGAGCAGCTTCCTCAGCCGCAGCCGGTGTTTGACGATCATATACCCTCGCCACAACATCAGGCAGGGTATGCTTATCAGCAGTAGTCGCCCCTCCAGGATCCATTCCAAATGCCTCATCCTCAGCACCAACCACATCCTGCTGATCTTGGAGAGCTGTACGAGCGACTCCAGGAGTGGCGAGTCACAGACACCGCCACCCAGGATGCTAGATGGTTATTATGCAGCAGCACATGCGCCACGATGATGAGAGGTATGAGGCGCAGCTGGCATGGCAGCGGCAGGTCAACGACGTCCTCCACATTCCACCTCCTGATGCACCTGACCAGCAGTGATCGGGTTTGTATCCTCTTCCTTGTCCCTTCTTTTTATTTATTCTTTTCGGATTTCGGTCCAACTTTTTTATGTGTGGATCTGGGACACTTGTCCCGGTTTCCTTTTTATCTTTCATTTGTTTTTGTTTTGTAGGCAGTTGGTAGATTCCCTTTGCTTCGGGTCTACTACACTTCCTTTCGCTTTGGTAGATTCCCTCCGCTCCGAAGACCCGTGTTCATCCCCTACATCAGTCATCTCGGTCCAGGTTCTTCTATTTCACTCTCAACTCTAGTTTTAGTTCTTTGAGGACACATAACGGTTTAAGTGTGGGGTAGGATGTTAGAGAACCTTGCATGAACTTGATTACCCTTGATTGTGTTTTTGTGTGTTCCGTGGTTCCTTTCCAGTTTCTAAAGCATTAGAATTGCTCGGTTCTTGATTTTTTATGTTAAGTTGTTGTTCAATCTGTCATAATGATGCTTAGACTGCTTAACCTAAACCTGAGAACCAACGTGTATACTTTGATGCTAAATTGCCTGGTCAGAGCAGATTTTCAAAATCACACTTGTAGTTTGTCACCTTGATTGCATGAAAATTACCGAATCCGACTAGCAAACCAACTGTGAGCTTTTGATCCATTGCACGTAACTTGCAATTTCAATTCTTTTTGAGTGGTTTTTTGTTTGCTTGAATGAATTAGAATTTGCATGAGACCTATTCGAGACCACACGATGACACGATTTCTAGAATGATAGGGGCACCTAGATTCAGCTACTAAGCTAGATAGCCTACCTAACGATAAATCCATTAGGTTTAAACCCTTGAGCTTGGCCTGTTCTTTTAGTTCGATTTACATTACAGCCAATCCCCATTCTTTCATTCCCTGTTGATCCCCTGTGGTTGTAGTTCAAGATTAGCCTACCGGAAGTCGGTTTGTGGTAACTTGCCTATAGCCATTAAACAAGTGGTCTTAGCTATTATGTCTAGACGTGTAAACCCCTCTAGCAACTAAAAGAAAGAATCAGCACAAAAAAATAGAAGAAAGAAGAAAATAAGAAAAATTCAAAAAAAATATATAGAAAAAGAGTTCAGAAGTCTTCAAGTTTATAGTTCAGTTCAATAAACGTTCTTCTCCCTACATATGGAAGAACAAAGTCAAAAGAAAATTCAGAAAAAAATGTGTGAAGAAAATAAAGTGCTAGGTTGCTTGAGGGTATCATAGGACGAGCGTACACTATTCCACCCGTGTCTGGTTAGACGGTAGGAAGCCATAGGCTAGATTCGAGGGAAGTTAGTCGAAAGCTACACCGCACCAAAGCCATCATCATACATTCCCTTCATCCATCTCATCTTAACCCTTGTAGTGTACAATTCGTTATAGTCCGAAGCAGGGAAGTCCTTCTTGTCTAGTGATGACACTCGATTTGACGTGATTATAAGCCCCATTTAAGCAACATTTCATACCCTTTGATGCCATTTTGATGAGTATTTGGTGCATTTGTCGTAACTTTGTGATTTTAGGCTCCTAGTGCATACATTGTCCATTTATTGGCTATTTTTACCCTTTTTGTGAGCTTTTATGTTGAGCCTCCAGGTTACCACATTATAGAGGACTCTCTCACGAGTCCAGCGCTTCAAACGGGGACAAAATCGGAGTTCAAACGGAGCGGGAATCATCGAAACAAGTTGGAGCTGGTTTTTAACTAATATTTTCGGCGAAAATGTGGTGATATTTTCGGCGAAAATGTGGTGATATTTTCGGCGAAAATTCCTTTGAAAATCCGGGCAGAAACCCTAATTTTCAGCCTTTTCCAACTTGTAAAGGGTTTCTGGGGGTATATATAGACTTTTTGAAGCCAGATTAGATACACATGAATTTTGGCTGATTAGCCACGACTTTAGGGTCGATAGATAGAGTTTAGAGAGTTCGAAGATCCGTGGATAGATCGTGACGCCATCCTTCCACCTTGAAGAGCTCGGAGCTTAAAGTTGAAGATCCAGGAGATTGAAGCTTCGCCGGAGTCGTCAGAATTAGGTTTTTCAGTTCTTATCTGTTCTTCCTCTGTATGATGATTTCCTTTGTTGCATTTGATTCTTCTGTTATCGTTATGAGTAGCTGAACTTGTAGAGCTTAGATTAGATGAACCCTAAGTGACCCAGGGCTTTAAAGTGGTCACGGATCGGCGGTAATTAGATTCAAAGTTCAATCAGTTTCTCTTTGCATGGTTGTTTTGTTCTTGATTGTTTTTGTTTCTTTTCTGGTTGATCGCCTAGATTAGGTTTTTGCAAGCTAGGGTTAGTCGCCAAACGTAGTCACTAGACAGTTCCCTGCTTTGGCGCATAAACCTGTCTTCCTTGATCACCTAGTTTAGATTCTTGTTAAGCTGAGGATAGAAGCGAACGCTCGCCTCTCTTTAAAACATCAATTCAACCAGTTAACCTTATAATTGGAGTGTGCCTTTCGTAGGAACCGATTAGGGTTAATCCACTGCAAGAGTAACTAATAAATCGTTAGTAATTGCACCAGTTAGTCGTTGCGAGAGGCGACCGTACCCGGGTGGCTAGTTAATCTTGGTAGTTAGATCGGATAGAGCGAACGTTCGCCAGTCTTAAACCTAAGGGTAAGGAGTTATGGTGGTGTATAGAAACTGATTGAATTAGAATTGAAAACCGCTGATCTGTTGATTGCCAATGATTTGGTGATCTAAGGGGGATTCAAAATCTAAGTTCGTCTATCTTCTCGTTAGTCAACCTTTTACTTTTCTGTCTTTTATTTTCCTGCTTTATTAGATTAGAAGTCGTGGAACTCACACCACGCACTAAGTGTTTAAACCTGAGTAATTTGCCAGCTTCTTTGAGTAGTCGATTAGTAGAAACCCTGTGGAATACGATCTAGTCTACTTCGGTAGATTAGTTATTTGATACCGCTAAAACTGCAGCATCATCTAGTTCCTCGTGTTGTCACAGTGGTGGAGATGTGGTCGAATTGCAAACTTATGACAGAATTCAGTAACAGAAAATGATTGAGAGCAGAAACACGTCCTTAAACACAGAGAGTGAGAGTTTCCCCTTTACTAAATATTTCCTGTGTGAGGAGTCTAGTCGGTCAGGTCACATTCTTTCATGATTAGTTACTATTACTTGTCGTGTGCAGTTTTTAGTGAGACCAGATTATTTAGCTGATCAGTATGCATGTTAGGTTTCTTGTTCTAGGGATTACCTGTCTAATAATTCATTGTGTATGCTTGAACTTCAATTTAATCGATCTTATCATTTGTGAATGTGAGCGTGTGCTATTCAGTTTCCTTGAGGACAAGCAAAAGCTTAAGTGTGGGGTATTTTGATGACACTCGATTTGACGTGATTATCAGCCTCATTTAAGCGACATTTCTTGTCTTAAGACATGGGTTTTAGGGTAGAATAGCGAATATTCACTCAACTGCTCTATCTCGTGCCATTTGTGTTACTTTGGCCCGTTTTAGGTCTATTTGATGGTTTTCTAGTGTTTTCATGATAGCACAGGTTTTCACCATCAAATAAAGTAGCCAAGGACGTGTCTAAGGCATTGGAACCCCGAGGAACCGCACCGGAACCAGTCCAAGAAGTCAATCAAGTCAACAGAAATCCTGCCCCGTTTTACACTACAGTTTTCGGCGAAAAGTCCTCAGGTTTTTGGCGAAAACTCCAGAAGAAATTGGCAGAGCAATACAAGACGAAGTTTTCGGTTAGAAGTCAAGTTCTTGCCGAAAAATCTGGACTTAAAACTCACAAAAGAATCAGTCGACGGAGCCAGTAATTTTCAAAGAAGTTTTTGGCAAAAACTCCTTAAATTTTCACCGAAAAATCCAGGCAAATCCGGCGAACTTAGGGTTAAGTATAAATACTTAACCGGCGGCCCAAAACAGATATACCTCATAATATACTTTTCATAATCGAACTTTCACGAGTTCCAGACCTAAAGAGTTCGAGAGAGCAGAGTTTGAGAGTTCGAAGAGCCAGGAGGAGATCGTGACGCCATCCCTTCACCTCGGAGACTCGGAGCTAGGATTGAAGATTACCGGAGAGCGAAGCTTTGTCAGAGTCGTCTTAATTAGGTTTTACAGTTCCCATCTGTTCTTCCTTTTCATGATGAACTCTATTTCTGTCTTTGATTCTGTTGTTATGAACATGAGTAGCTAAACTCGTAGAGCTTAGACTAGATGAACCCTAAGTGACCCAGGGCTTTAAAGCGGTCACGGATCGGCGGTGATTAGATTCAAAGTTCAATCAGTTTCTCTTTTATGTTTGATTTGTTCTTCGTTGTTTATGCTTCTTGTTTGGATTGATCACCTAGATTAGATTCTTGTTAAGCTAAGGATAGAAGCGAAGGCTCGCCTTACTTTAAAACACCAAATCAACAATTAACCTATTCATTGGAGTGTGCCTTTCGTAGGAACCAATTAGTGTTAATCCACTGCAAGAGTAACTCATAAATCATTAGTAATTCAACTAGTTAGTTTAGTCGTCGCAAGAAGCAACCGTACTCGGGCGGCTAATTAATCTCGGTAGCTAGATCGGATAGAGCGAACATTCGCCAGTCTTAAACCTAAGGGTCAGGAGTTATGGTGGTGTCTTAGAATTGATTGAACGAGAATTGAAATCTGTTGATCTGTTGATTGCCAAAGCTCTGGTGAACTAAGGGGATTCGAAGTCTAAGCTTGTCTGTCGTCTTTGTTAAGTCAACCAATCTTTCAATCTGTCTTTCAATTTAGTTTTAATTTGCTTGCATTTTCTAGAATAGAAGTCATCGAACTCACACCACGCACAACGTGTTAAACCTGAGTAATCTGAATTTACATTTGAGTAGACAATTATTAGAAGACCCGTGGAATACGATCTACTTAGTTTTTTAGCTTAGTAGTATTTGATACGCTTCACAACGTTCATCAGTGAGTCTGTCTGCATCCTCCTCATGATCGTCTTTGCTCCAGGCCTTCATGTAGGAGTTGAGTCATTCCTTAAAGGTCTTTGTTTGACTCCTGGTCAGAGGCTGCTTTGGCCGAGTCCATGGTACAAGGGGCTCATCATTCCCCTCTTCTTGAGAAGGATTCGGCCTCGAATCTGAATCTGCATAGACATAATCATAATAGGGTGTTAAATCAGAAACAATAAAGGTAGCACTAAACCCCATATGAATTTGTTAAATCAAGAAAATAGGCGTTGTTGTTGATCCTCTAAAGAACCGTATAGGGACCATCCCCTCTAGGTAGTAGTGATGACACTCAATTTGACGTGATTATCAACCTCATTTAAGCGACATTTCTTTGCTTAAGACATGGTTTTTAGGGTGAATAACGAATATTCAATCGATTGCCCTATCTCGTGCCATTTGTGTTACCTTGGCCCGTTTCGGGTCTATTTGATGGTTTTCTAGTGTTTTTATGTTAGCACAGGTTTTTACCGTCGAATAAGTAACCAAGGACGCGTCTAAGGCATTGGAACATCGAGGAACTGAACCGGAATCGATCAAAGGAGCCAAACAAGTTCAAGAAAATTCCTGCCCGGATTACAAAGGAATTTTCGCCGAAAATACCCTTGTATTTTCGGCGAAAATATCATCACAAATCGGCTGTTGGCAACTGAAGGAATTTTCGGCAAAATCAATCAAGTCTTCGACCGAGAATGAAGCCCAGGAGAATCAGCCGGCGGAACCCCTCATTTGCAAAGGAATTTTCGCCGAAAATCCTTCAATATTTTCGGCGAAAATATTAGAAGAAATCCGGCTGATTAGGGTTAAGTATAAATACTTAACCCGGCGGCCCATTAAAGGGAGACAACATAAGATACATCATAATATACTTTTCGAAATCAATATTCGAAGAATTCTCTGAAGTTTTGGAGCGAAGAGTTAGAGTTCGAAGAGCCAGAAAGAGATCGTGACGCCATCCCTTCCACCTCGTAGAATCGGAGCTAGGAGTGCGGTTTACGGAAGATCGAAGTCTGTCAGAGTCGTCTAAATTAGGTTTTTCATATTCTTTTCTGTTCTTCCTCTGGATGATGAACTCATTTCTTTGTCTTAGATTCTTTTGTGATAAACATGAGTAGCTAAACTCGTTAGAGCTTAGACTAGATGAACCCTAAGTGACCCAGGGCTTTAAAGCGGTCACGGATTGGCGGTGATTAGATTCGAAATTCAATCAGTTCTCTTTCATGTTTCATTTGTTCTTCCTTGTTCATGTTTCTTGTCTGGATTGATCACCTAGATTAGATTCTTGTTAAGCTAGGGATAGAAGCGAACGCTCGCCATACTTTAGAACATCGAATTGAACAATTAACCTTATAATTGGAGCGTGCCTTTCGTAGGAACCGGTTAGGGTTAATCCACTGCAAGAGTAACTCATAAATCGTTAGTAATTGCACCAGTTAATTAAGTCGTTGCGAGAGGCGACCGTACCCGGGCGGCTAGTTAATCTTGGTAGTTAGAACGGATAGAGCGAACGTTCGCCGGTCTTAAACCTAAGGGTAAGGAGTTATGGTGGTGTCTTAGAATTGATTGAATGAGAATCGAAATCCGCTGATCTGTTGATTGCCAATGCTCTGGGGAACGAAGGGGGATTGAAAGTCTAAGTTCGTTTGTCATCTCTGTTTTCAAACCCTAATTTCCAATCTGCTTTAGTTTAGTTTGTTTTAATTTCTCTGCATTTCTTAGAATTAGAGTCGTGGAACTCACACCACGCACAACTTGTCTGCATTTGAGTATTTTGCCAGTTTTGAAGACCCTTGGAATCTTAGAAGACCCTTGGAATACGATCTACCCTAGCTTTTGTTAGCTTTGTTAGTTATTTGTGTGAAATGCATCACAACGACTGCGCATTCCACCAAATTGGCGTCGTTGCCGTGGACACTTCTTTGATTGTTTGAAAGAAGAACTGGCAATTTATTCTTCAATTTTTCCACCCACTTCGATTTTACGCCGGTATGTTTACTTTTGTTGCTTGTAGGTTGTTCTACAGGTTTATGAACCGCTCGATCGCTCATTCTCAGTTTAAGCCGGGTAATTCTACTCCGCCGAAGAAACCGCGAGCTCAGAAGCAAGTCATAATCATTCCGCCTACACCACCTATCCCTAATAAGATTGAGGAGTTGAAGGAGAACTCCTCATCTTCATCCGTTTCATCCACTACTTCAGATTCACCACCAGCTTCTCCTCCCGTACTAGTTGCTCAGCGCACCATGGCAGATTACTGTAGACCAATTGCGACTAACTTTCGAGCTAGCGTCGTCGTGCCGCACAACGATGACGACCCTGACTATGAGATCACAATTTCCTTCCTGAACATGGTCTCTAAGAATCTTCGATTCGAAGGGAAGCCGCAAGAAAACCCCTGCACACATCTGGCGAACTTCCTAGACCTGTGCAAGACGTTTAAGAGCGGGGATCTCGGTAAGAACAATCTTTGCTTGCGAGTATTCCCATTCTCTCTTAAAGGCAACGCCAAGATATGGCTCGGCTCGAAACCACCTGGCTACTACACTGACTGGGATAATCTAGCTCAGGATTTCATAGAAGAATAGTATCCCCCTTCAAGAACGACATTCTACAAGGATAACATCGCTAGTTTCTCTCAGAAGGAAGGAGTAAGCTTATACGATGCTTGGAACAAATTCCAAGAGCTTCTCTCTGAATGCCCTCATCTTGGATTCAACCAGAGTCAGCTACCCGAAATCTTTACCCAAGGTATGAATGAGGAAACGGCTGAATGGGTCAACATTTTAGCTAAGGGCAACTGCACAGCACTTGAACCAGAAGCTGCTCTACTTCACTTTGCGGACTGCGCATCTAAGTCCAGAAATAGGGAGAGACAGTTTGGAGCAGTCGAGAGCAATCGAGCTGTGAAGAGCAGATCAAGATCGAAGTGCAGAAACACATGGAAGAGATCTTCGAAACAGCTAATAACTGGTCTAGAGAGGAAGTTAATTTCATTGATCAAGGCTTCACCAAGGATCAAAGAGGCTACCCCGACTACATTCAGTTCAGAACACTTCCTCAACAACAGGGAAGCTTCCTTGAGCGTTCTCCTCACAACTTGGGGCTCTACTAGAGTCAGAATCAACGCTGGGACAATAGTTATCAAGATCCTCCCAGATTCACTAGTGCACAACATCCTCAGAATTCTACGTCTGAAGACATGTGGGAGAGGAAACTAGCCCAGAAGTTTGATCTGATTGCAGCACGGCTTAAGGATCACGAAGAAAAGTTTAAAGCCCAAGAAGCTTTTAACCAAGGACAGATCGCACAAGGACAGAGAATAGAGAGCATGATAAATAAAGTTGCTAGCTTGTTAGCCAACCTTCCTCTCTTCAACCAGGCGCCGTCTCAAAACGACTCCTCCATGAAGAACGAGCAAGCTAAAGTCATCACAACCAGGAGCAGTGAGCAGAACAGCCTGGAGAAGAAAAAGGGAGCACTATCCGTTCTCTCTACGGGAGAGTGTTCAACTATCGTCTCTCAATCACCACCCATACCTATCCCAACTAAGTGCTCTGATCCTGGTCCTTTTACTTTACCTTTAATCATTAATGGTATTAAAATTGAGCGTAGTTTGGTTGACCTAGGTGCGTCTATAAATGTCATGCCTATGTGTTTATATAAGAAACTGAACCTAGGTGAATTACAACCTGCTAGCATGCATGTAGTGTTCGCCGACAGAACTCTAAAAGAACCTAGAGGAATAATCAAGGATGTAATCACTTGTTGTGGCCCTTTCCGATTTTTCGCTGATTACGTAGTAATGGATACTCAAGAGACATATTCTACCCTTCTCTTAGGCCGGCCATTTATGGCGACAGCCGGCATTAACATTAATGTTCCAAATGGTTCGTTAACATTAAGGGTTGGGAATGATACTGCAACATTCCGTCTCAAGGATGGCATGAAATACATTCCTAAGGGAGAAGCACATTGTTTATCCGTTGAAACTGTGGAGTTGGCCTCGGTCAACTTCATTACTGACGTCTCTTCCAGTGTCTCTAGATCAATTGTTGCTGCAGGTATTGAACAGGTTATTAAGAAGAAGCCAGAAATTTATGTTCAGAAGTTGCCCAAGAAGAAGAAGGAACTGCAAGCCTCTTTTAAGCCACCGAGCACTAAACCTAGCAGACCTCGGGGAAAGAACAAGAAGACGAAGACCCAAATGGTCTGGAGACCAAAAGTTCCCCGTCTTCCATCGAGCCAGCTGCACCATCAAATCGTTCTGAGAAACCGGCGCCGGAACAAGTATGGAGGGAGAAGCCGAAAGCATCTCCTAAGGAAGTACTGACGATCACCGATCCTGGTGATAACAAGCTAGAGAATAAGAAGAAGACGAAGCCGACAGTCCTCATTCCTTCCATCGTAACACTCAAGAAGGATGACCTCTCCAAAGAACTGTTCGGACCGTTCAAGTTCATCGATCATCTTTCCGATGGACGTACCAAGCTCTTGCATGCGAACGGGAAGAGATTCACGCTTACCGGAGAAGTCCCGAAGCTGTACTTCATGAACTCCGACGCGAGCGTTAAGGAGAATCTAAGTTGGGATGTCTCCTAATACCGTCCTAGGTATCGTCCAACTCAAGGACGTTAATAAAAGAGCGCTTCGTGGGAGGCAACCCACGGCTGGAGTCCGTTTTTTATTTGTGTCAACCTTAGTGTTTTAGAGTCGGTTCCGGGGAGCCAAAAGTGTCAGTTTGTTTGTTTTCTTATTTTCTGTGTGTAGACTGCTGTCGTAGTGTCAGTCGCAAGTTGATTGAGGTCGTTCTGATTTTTGTAGATTTAACTGTGATTTTCTGAAGTTGGCCGATTTGTGAAAATATTTTCACCCGAGTAGTTTAAAATTTTCGGCGAAATCACCCCTATTTTCGGCGAAATCGCCTTTTGAATTTTCGAACCCGGTCTCCTGTTTCATATTTTTGGTTCAAAAAGTTGAGTGTTTTCGGCGAAAATCTATTTGAAAACCGGCAGTGATTTTAACTCTTAATTTCGGCGAAAACATATGGGAATTTTGGCGAAATGATCTTTGAAAACCGACAGTGCATTTGAACGTTTATTTTGGCGAAATATCCCTATTATTTTTGCCGAAAATCCTTTTGAAAATCACCCAATCCTCCACTTAAAATCCGGTCTACCCTCTCTCTCTTCTCACTTTCCTTCTTTCATTTTCGAATCAAACCCGAAAAATAACCCTCCCCTTTATTTTTCAAAATAATTGCCGCCACCACCCTTTTCAAAACCACCGCCGCCGTCGACCGCCGTCGCTCAACTCCCCTCTCTTTTCCGATCGTTTTGAGCCCTAGAACAGCCGAATCGGAGCTCTACAGCTCTAGTTCTCCCAAACCCTAGAATCTTTGATTTTTCACTAATTCCTCCCAAACCGTTCATTTTTAGCATCCATGGCTTCAAGGTAAGTTGTAGAACTTTTCAATACAAATCTTTTGACATATGGATTGCTGAATTTCGTCGGGGTTGACTTTCAGTTGACTTTTCGGTTCACCTCGATTTGCGTGCCGACTGATTTCGTGAGAACTAGGTTAGCTGAACTTGTTGAACTGTTCTAGCATGTTTAGGGAGTTTGTGCTTAATTTCCACATCATTTGATCATGTGTTGCTATGCATAGGATTGATTCTTTGAGATGTTGCCTTTTGAGAAAATGTCGGTTTGACTTTGAATTGTTGTGATCATTTGGCTGCCTGATGTGCTCATTCTCGTTCATATCATTGTGTTTGCCATCTGAGATCATATTATGTCGTCAATTTCCCCGTTGTGATAGTCTTGCCATGATTAGGGTTCAATATGCTTTAATGTTGACTTTTTGAATGTCGGTTTGACTTTTGAACTCTGATTGTACTATTCAATTCTGGTTGTTCCTAAGCATGCATTTCATTGCTTGTGATTACCGGTTAATCGGCTTTGCTTACCCCCACTCGTTTCCCTCATTTCTTTTGAAATTGAGTTTTTCTACTAAGTGTGGGGTAGGGTTTTAGTTGACTAATCTGGTTTCGCTCTGGTTTTAGGAACACCACTTATGAGCGCAGGACTAAGGCGCGACTTGATGGTGCCTCGAGCTCAGGAGCTGCCGCCCCCGTCACTCCCGCCGTTCAGGGCCCTCCTCCAGCATTACCCCACCTGGCTGGATACCATCGCACTCTAGCTCGTCTACCTGACTTCTACTTCGAGTGCTTCCAGAAGATCCAGCACAGTCGTGGAGCTGACTTGCGCCCTCTTTCCATGGAGTCCCTCTCCGAGCACGACGAGGACTACCACCGGAATGTGCATGACGCCCTAGCACCGGCCGGTCTCCTAGAGCTGACCACCATAGCTGCCGATTTCCCAGACATTGCTCTCCAGGAGTTCTGGGCAACCTTTGATCTGGATGAGCACAAGAGGAAGCAGTGCCAGAAGATTGTGACCTTCTATCTGGGTGGGGTGTACAGGCAACTCACCTACGATGAGTTTGCTGCTCATCTAGGCATCCCCTAGGAGCATTATCACGATCATCACCTAGGCTGGGGTGACGATGATGACGACGAGGAGTACCACGCGCTCTGGAGCCACATGACTGGAGTGCCTGGTGATCGCCTCACGGGCCATGACTCAGTTAAGTCCCTCTCTCACCCACTCTTTAAATTTATTCATATGGTTTGGCGTAGATCGCTTTTGTATGTTCCAGACAAGGATCGCCACCATATCCTCAAGGAGGAGCTTATGCTTCTTCGAGCCATCCGAGAGAGCCACCCTCTTCACCCCGGTTGGGTGCTTGCTCGCATCTTCCGCCAAAGACCAAGAGGAAGACGCCACCTCGCAGACTCCTGGGAGGTAACTTCATAGGCCAGCTCATCATCTTCTTCGGCATCAGCCATGAATATGGCCCGAACATTCCACGACGCCAAGTTAGGACCGTTGGAGGAGACTTAACGGTTGAGTACGACTTAGAGTTGAACCTCAGTCCCAAAGTAGCAGTAGATCCTCTACTCCAGCCTGTGGTCGAGTCGCAGGAAGAAGATGATGCTGAGCAGCAGCAACCCCAGACGCCGCCAGAATTCCAAGACTATATACCCTCGCCACATCACCAGGCAGGGTATGCTCACCAGTCGCCGCCACACATTCCCGATCCATACCAGGAGCCTCACCATCAGCACCGACCACACCCAGCGGACATTGGTGAGTTGTATGAGTGACTGCAGGAGTGGCGCATCACCGACAGTGCCACCCAAGAGGCGAGATGGACTATTATGCAGCAGCATATGCGCCGCACCGACAGGCGGTATGAGGCAGAGCTGGCATGGCAACGTCAGCTCGGCGAGCACCTCCACTTTCCACCCCCCGACACCCCTGACCAGCCATGATCAGGTGGTGCCCTTGAGAACCAACTTGTATACTTTGATACTAAATTGCCTGGTTGGAACAGAATTTTTACAATCACACTTGTAGTTTGTAGCCTTGATTGCATGAAAATGACCGAATCCGACTAGCAAACCAACTGTGAGCTTTTGATCCATTGCACGTAACTTGCAATTTTAATTCTTTCTGAGTGGTTTTCTGTTTGCTTGAATGAATTAGAATTTGCATGAGACCTACTCGAGACCACACGATGACACGAGTTCTAGAAGGATAGGGGCACCTAGATTCAGCTACTTAGCCAGATAGCCTACCAAACGATAAATCCATTAGGTTTAAACCCTTGAGCTTTTCCTGTTCTTTCGGTTCGATAATACATTACAGCCCCATTTCTTTCATTCCCCGTTGATCCCCTGTGGTTGTAGTTCTAGATTGACCTACTGGAAGTCGGTTTTTGGTAACCTGCCTATAGCCATTAAACAGGTGGTCTTAACTATTATGTCCAGACGTGTAAATCCCTCTAGCAACTAAAAGAAAATCGACACAAAAAAAAGTAAAGAAAAGAAAAATCAGAAAAGTTTCAAAGTTTTAGTTCAATAAACGTTCTTCTCCCTACAAATGGAAGAACGAAGCCAAAAGAAAAGTTGAAAAGAAAAAAAAATCGTATAAAGAAAAAGAATAAGTGCTAGGTTGTTTGAGAGTATCATAGGACGAGCGTTCATTATTCCACCCGTGTCTGGTTAGACGGTAGGAAGCCATAGATTAGATTCGAGGGAAGTTAGTCGAAAACTACACCGCACAAAGCCATCATCATACATTCCCATCATCCATCTCATTATAAACCCGAGTAGTGTAGAATTTATTACGGTCCTAGCAGGGAAGTCCTTCTTGACTAGATACTCGTGTTGTCACAGTGGTGGAGATGTGGTTGAAATGCAAACTTATGACAGAATTCGGTAACAGAAAATGATTGAGAGCAGAAACACGTCCTTAAACACAGAGAGTGAGAGTTCCCATTGTACTATACATATCATGTGTGAGGAGTCTGGTCGGTCTGGTCAAATTCGTGCATAATTGGTTGCTAATTACTTGTCGCGTGCAGTTTATTAGTGAGACCAGGTAGTTTGGCTAATCTGTATGCATGTTAGGTTTCTTGTTCTAGGATCGATCTGTCTAATAATTCATTGTGTTTGATTGAGCTCCAATTTAATCGATCTTAACATTTGTGAACATGAGTGTTTCTATTCAGTTTGCTTGAGGACAAGCAAAAGCTTAAGTGTGGGGTATTTGATGACACTCGAATTGACGTGATTATTAGCCTCATTTAAGCGACATTTCTTTGCTTAAGACATGGTTTTTAGGGTAGAATAACGAATATTCAATCGATTGCCCTATCTCGTGCCATTTGTGTTACCTTGGCCCGTTTCGGGTCTATTTGATGGTTTTCTAGTGTTTTTATGTTAGCACAGGTTTTTGCCGTCGAATAAGTATCCAAGGACGTGTTTAAGGCATTGGAACATCGAGGAACTGAACCAGAATCGATCAAAGGAGCCAATCAAGTTCAAGAAAATTCCTGCCCGGATTACAAGGAATTTTCGCCAAAAAATACCCTTGTATTTTCGGCGAAAATATCATCACAAATCGGCTGTTGGCAACTGAAGGAATTTTCGGTGAAATTGATCAAGTCTTCGACCGAGAATGAAGTCCAGGAGAATCAGCCGGCGGAACCCCTCATTTGCAAAGGAATTTTCGCCGAAAATCCTTCAATATTTTCGGCGAAAATATTAGAAGAAATCCGGCTGATTAGGGTTAAGTATAAATACTTAACCCGGCGGCCCAATAAAGGGAGACAACATAAGATACATCATAATATACTTTTCGAAATCAGGATTCGAAGAATTCTCTGAAGTTCTGGAGTGAAGAGTTAGAGTTCGAAGAGCTGGAAAGAGATCGTGACGCCATCCCTTTCATCTCGGAGAACCGGAGCTAGGAGTGCAGTTTACGGAAGATCGAAGTCTGTCAGAGTCGTCTAAATTAGGTTTTTCAGATTCTTGTCTGTTCTTCCTCTAAATGATGAACTCTTTCTTTGTTTTTGATTCTTTTGCGATAAACATGAGTAGCTAAACTCGTTAGAGCTTAGACTAGATGAACCCTAAGTGACCCAGGGCTTTAAAGCGGTCACGGATCGGCGGTGATTAGATTCGAAATTCAATCAGTTCTCTTTCATGTTTGATTTGTTCTTCATTGTTCATGTTGCTTGTCTGGATTGATCACCTAGATTAGATTCTGGTTAAGCTAAGGATAAAAGCGAATGCTCGCCTTACTTTAGAACATCAAATTGAACAATTAACCTTATAATTGGAGCGTGTCTTTCGTAGGAACCGGTTAGGGTTAATCCACTGCAAGAGTAACTCATAATTCATTAGTAATTGCACCAGTTAATTAAGTCGTTGCGAGAGGCGACTGTACCTGGGTGGCTAGTTAATCTTGGTAGTTAGAACGGATAGAGCGAACGTTCGCCAGTCTTAAACCTAAGGGTAAGGAGTTATGGTGGTGTCTTAGTAATTGATTGAATGAGAATCGAAATCCGCTGATCTGTTGATTGCCAATGCTCTGGGGAACGAGGGGGATTCAAAGTCTAAGTTCGTCTGTCATCCTTGTTTTCAAACCCTAATTTCCAATCTGCATAAGTTTGATTTTTAAATTTCTCCGCATTTCTTAGAATTAGAAGTCGTGGAACTCACACCACGCACAACTTGTCTGCATTCGAGTATTTTGCCAGTTTTGAAGTAGTCAATCTTAGAAGACCCTTGGAATACGATCTACCCTAGCTTTTGCTTAGCTTTGTTAGTTATTTGTGTGAAACGCATCACAACGACTGACGCGTTCACCAAACTGGCGCCGTTGCCGGGGACTTCTTTTGATTGTTCGAAAGAAGAACTAGCAATTTATTCTTCTACTTTCCATCTTTCACCTTTCCATCCACTTTGATTTTACACTGGTTTTGTTTGTCTTTGTTATCTGTAGGTTTACAGGTGTATGCCTCACCGTCCTTGGACTCGCTCTCAAACTGAACAGGCTAAGAGTGCAGAGAGACCAGGAAGTTCTGCTCCACCTCTACGATCACAGATTCTGAAGAAAGGCAGATCCAATCCATTCATCACTCCGATCAAGATCGAGGAACTGAAGGAGAGTTCCTCATCTCCATCTTCACTTGTATCGTCATCGTCATCCGCTTCATACACCGAGTCACTCTCACCTCCTCCATCTCCTACCATGGACGATAGATTACCACCACCACCACCGAATGGCGATCAACCGCCGCCGCCACCACCTGCACAGAAGAGTCTAGCATACTACAACAAGCCGAGCGCGACTAGCGTTCGATCTGCCATTGCCGTTCCGCGCATTGAAGGAGATCCTGACTATGAGATCAAGATTCCATTCTTGACTATGATCTCTAGGGATTTACAGTTTGAAGGCAGGCCCCTAGACAATTCGTGCACTCATCTTGCAGACTTCCTTGATCTCTGCAGCACTTTCAAGAGCGGAAACCTCGACAAAAACACTCTTTCTCTGAGAGCTTTCCCGTTCTCTCTGAAAGGCCCTGCTAAGAGGTGGCTTACTGGCAAACCACCTGGCTATTACACTGATTGGGATACTCTGGCTCAGGACTTCGTTGAAGAATACTTCCCTCCGGCCAGAACAACTGCTATCAAGGACAGCATTGCCAGATTCTCCCAGAAAGAAGGAGAAAGCTTGTATGATACTTGGAATCGATTCCAAGAACTTCTCTACACCTGCCCTCATCATGGATTCGAGCAGAGGCAGTTTGCTGAAATTTTTGCTCGAGGACTTTGAGAAGAATCTGCCAAGTGGGTCAATTCTCTAGCTGAAGGGGATTGCACTACACTAACACCTGAAGCTGCTCTTCTTCACTTTGCAAACTGTGCTTCCAAGTCAAGGAACTTGGAACGACAATCTGAAGGATCAAGGAGCAAGCTAGATCTCGAAGCTACAATCAAGGCAGAAGTAGAGAAGCATTTGAAGAAGTTTACCACACCGATCAAGCCGCCGGAAGCCTCTGTCTATGTTGCCGATTGCGAGTGGTGTGGAGCTTGCGCACATAACGGAGGCCGTTGTCAGAATTTTGGTAAGGCAGAAGTCTGGTCTGCCGAAGAGGTAAATTTCATTCAACAAGGCTTCGTTAATAATCAGAATGGTTATGCTGGCTACCGTAACTTCAGACAGCAAGGGAACTATCAAGACAGACCTTCCTACAATGCCGACGCCAACCATAACCAGAACCAGAAATAACCGCCCGACTGGTCCAGCTCAAGATCAGAAGCCTAACCATCCGCCGGCAGGTGTCTACCAGCCGCCGCATCGCAATCCGGGTAATTATGGAACTGCTCCTGGCAATCGCCAGAATCAATATCTTAATAATACCTATCCAGGGCAGCAGCATCAAAGAGAGAACAATGTCAGTGACCTGGATAAGAAGCTCAGCCAGATCATCACCAGACTCGATGATCATGACAGTCAGTTCAAGGCTCAAGCTCTTCTCAATCAAGAACAGATAGCATCTGGACAAAGAATTGAGCAAGCCGTGAACAACATCTCAAGCATGCTAGCATCTGGTCGACCGTTTGGCCAACTTCCAAGCCAGACAGAGCCAAATCCGAGAAAGGAGCAAGCCAAGATGGTAACCGCTTGAAAACTCCCAAACTTAATTGCTGATGCTTGTTCTGTCTTACGCAGGATCGCTGAAACTCCGGAGGAGGAAGGAGAACATAAACCGGCGCCCAAGGAGGATGATACCCCTCTTGCACTGTACGTCGTGAAGCCTCCTTTTCCAAGAGCATTGCTGCCAAATGCAAGGATCGAGACTGGCATGAAGGGGAATAAAGAAGGATACCCTGACATTCGTATTAAGAAACCTGCCTCTCCATATCCAGCTAAGTTATCTGATCCTGGTTCTTTTACTTTACCTTTGGTCATTAACGATGTTGAGGTTGAGCGTTGTTTGGTTGATCTTGGTGCATCTGTTAATGTCATGCCTATGAGCCTGTTTGAAAAGTTAAACCTAGGAGAAATTGAACCGCCTAGTATGCAACTTGTCTTTGCTGATAGATCACTTAAAACCCCTAAGGGAGAAATAAAAGACGTTGTTACTAAATGTGGTCCGTTCACGTTCTTAGCTGACAATGTGATTATGGATACTAGTAGGATGATTCTACCATTCTCATAGGTCGACCTTTCATGGCTACTACTGGAATGAATATTAACGTTCCAAATGGTTCTTTAACTCTAAGGGTCGGTAAAGAAACGAAAACGTTCCGTCTTAAAGATGGCATGAAATATGACTCTAAGAATGAAGAATCTCACTGCCTAGCTGTTGAAACTGTGGAGTTGACTCCGGTCAACTCCGTTACTAATGCTTCTTCCAGTGTCTCTAGATCAGTTGTTGCTGCAGATATTGAACAGGTTATTAAGAAGAAGCCAGAAACTTCGGTTCAAAAGCCGTTCAAGAAGAAGAAGAAGGAACTGCAAGCCTCTTCTAAGCCACCGAGCACAAAACCTAGCAGACCTCGGGGAAAGAACAAGAAGATGAAGACCCAAATGGTCTGGAGGCCAAAAATTCCACCGTCTTCCATCGAGCCAGCTGCACCACCAATTCGTTCCGAGAAACCGGCGCCGGAACAAGTATGGAGGGAGAAGCCGAAAGCATCTACTAAAGAAATACTGACGATCACCGATCCTGGTGATACCAAGCCGGAGATAAAAGGAAAGAAGAAGCCGACAGTCCTCATTCCTTCCATTGTAACACTCAAGAAGGATGACCTCTCCAAAGAGCTATTCGGACCATTCAAGATCATTGATCATCTTCCCGATGGACGTACCAAGCTCTTGCATGCGAACGGGAAGAGATTCACGCTCACCGGAGAAGCCCCGAAGCTGTACTTCATGAACTCCTGATGCGAGCGTTAAGGAGAATCTGAGTTGGAATGTCTCCTAATACCGTCCAGGTATCGTCCAGCTCAAGGACGTTAATAAAAGAGCGCTTCGTGGGAGGCAACGCACGGCTGGAGTCCGTTTTTTGATTGGTATCAACCTTAATGTTTTAGAGTCGGTTTGGGGGAGCCAAAAGTGTCATTTTGTTTGTTTTCTTATTTTTCGTGTGTAGACTGCGTGTCGTAGTGTCAATCACAAGTTGATTGAGGTTGTTCCGATTTTTGAGGATTTAACTGTGATTTTCTGAAGTTGGCCGGATTTGCGAAAATATTTTCACCCGAGTAGTTCAAAATTTTCGGCGAAATCACCCCTATTTTCGGCAAAATCGCCTTTTAAATTTTCGAACCCGGTCTCCTGTTCCATATTTTCGGTTCGAAAAGTTGAGTGTTTTCGGCGAAAATCTATTTGACAACCGGCAGTGATTTTAACTCTTAATTTCGGGGAAAACATATGGGAATTTTCGGCAAAAATCTATTGAAAACCGGCAGTGCACTTGAACGTTTGTTTTCGGCAAAACACTCTTTTATTTTCGCCGAAAATCCTTTTGAAAATCACCCAATCCTCCACTTAAAATCCATTCTACCCTCTCTCTCTCCCCACTTTCCCATTTTTGAAAATTTCACCCGAAAAAACCCAATCCCCTTTGTTTTTCAAAATCGCCGACCGCCACCACTATTTCTCGCGCCACCGCCATTTGCCGCCGCCGCCACCATTGACGACCGCCGCCGCTCAACTCCCCTCTTCCTTCCGATCATTTTGAGCCCTAGAGCGTTCGAATCGGAGCTCTACAGCTCCAGTTCACCGAAACCCTTGTTTTTAGAGTTTTTCACCGATTTCTCCCAAACCGTTCATTTTTAGCACCCATGGCTTCAAGGCAAGTTGTAGAACTTTTCAATACGAATCTTTTGACATATGGATTGCTGGATTTCGTCGGGGTTGACTTTCGGTTGACTTTTCGGTTTGCCTCGATTTGCGTGCCGACTGATTTCGTGTGAACTAGGTTACCTGAACTTGTTGAACTGTTCTAGCATGTTTAGGGAGTTTCGTGCTTAATTTCCATATCATTTGATCATGTTTTGCTATGCATACGATTGATTCTTTGTTATGTTGACTTGTGAGAAATGTCGGTTTGACTTTGAATTGTTGTGATCATTTGGCTGCCGTATGTGTTCATTCTCGTTCAGATTATTGTGTTTGCCATCTGAGATCCTATTTCACCGTCGTTCCCCGCTTTGTGGTAGTCTTGCCATGATTAGGGTTCATTATGCTATAGTGTTGACTTTCTGAATGTCGGTTTGACTTTTTGAACTCTGATTGTGCTTATCCGATTCTGGCTGTTCCTAAGCATGTATTTTACTGTCTATGATTACCGGTTACTCTGCTTTGCTTACCCCACTTAGTTTTCCTCATTTCTTTGTGAAATTGAGTTTTTCTACTAAGTGTGGGGTAGGGTTTTAGTTGACTAATCTGGTTTCATTCTGGTTTTAGGAACACCACTTATGAGTGCAGGACTAAGCACGACTGATGGCGCCTCGAGCTCCGGAGCTGCCGCTCCCGTCACACCCGCCGTTCTGGGTCCTCCACCCGCACTACCTCGCCGGGCTGGATACCATCGCACTCTAGCTTGTCTTCCTGACCTCTACTTCGAGTGCTTCCAGAAGATCCATCACATTCGTGGAGCTGACGTGCGCCCTCTTTCCATGGAGTCCCTCTCCGAGCACGACGAGGACTACCACCGGAATGTGCATGACGCCCTAGCACCGGCCAGTCTCCTAGAGCTGACCACCATAGCTGCCGATTTCCCAGACATTGCTCTCCAGGAGTTCTGGGCAACCTTTGATCTGGATGAGCACAAGAGGAAGCAGCGCCAGAAGGTTGTGACCTTCTATCTTGGTGGGGTGTACAGCAGCTCACCTACGATGAGTTTGCTGCTCATCTAGGCATCCCCTACGAGCATTATCACGATCATCACCTAGGCTGGGGCGACGATGATGACGACGAGGAGTACCACGCCCTCTGGAGCCATATGACTGGAGTGCCTGGTGATCGCCTCACGGGCCATGACTCAGTTAAGTCCCTCTCTCACCCACTCTTTAAATTTATTCATGTGGTTTGGCGTAGATCGCTTTTGTATGTTCCAGACAAGGATCGCCACCATATCCTCAAGGAGGAGCTTATGCTTCTTCGAGCCATCCGAGAGAGCTACCCTCTCCACCCCAGCTGGGTGCTGGCAAGCATCTTCCGCTAGAAGACCAGGAGGCGGACGCCACCTCGCAGACTCCTGGGGGGGTAACTTCATAGGTCAGGTCATCATCTCATTTGGCATCAGCCATGAATATGGCCCGAACATTCCACGATGCCAAGTTAGGACTGTTGGAGGAGACTTAGCGGTTGAGTACGACTTAGAGCTAGACCTCAGTCCCCATGTAGCAGCAGCTCCTCCACTCCAGCCTATGGTCGAGTCAGAGGAAGAAGATGATGCTGAGCAGCAGCAGCCCCAGCCGCCGCCAGAATTCCAAGACTATATACCCTCGCCACATCACCAGGCAGGGTATGCTCACCAGTCGCCGCCACACATTCCCGATCCATACCAGGCGCCTACCCATCAGCCCCGACACCACCCCGCAGATGTTGGAGAGCTGTTTGAGCGACTGCAGGAGTGGCGCATCACCGACAACGCCACTCAGGAGGCGAGATGGACTATTATGCAGCAGCATATGCGCCGCGCCGACAGGCGGTATAAGGCACAGCTGGCGTGGCAACGTCAGCTCGGCGAGCACCTCCACTTTCCACCCCCGACGCCCCTGACCAGCCATGATCAGGTGGTGTCCTTTTCCTTGTCCTTTCTTTTTATTTATTCTTTTCGGATTTCGATCCAACTTTTTTCTGTGTGGATCCGGGACACTTGTCCCGGTTTTCCTTTTTATGTTTCCTTTGTTTTTGTTTTGTAGGCAGTAGGGAGATTCCCTTTGCTTCATTTCGGTAGATTCCCTCCGCTCCGAGGACCCGTGCTCATCCCCTACACCAATCATCTCGGTCCAGGTTCTTCTACTTCACTCTGAACTCTAGAATTAGTCATGTGAGGACACAGTCCGATTTAAGTGTCGGGTAGGATGCTAGAGAACCTTGCATGAACTTGATTGCCGTTGACTGTGTTTTTTGTGTGCCTCGTGATTCCATTCCAGTCTCTCTAGCATTAGAATGGCTCAGTTCCTGATTTTTTATGTTAAGTTGTTGTTCAACCCTTCATAATGATGCTTAGACTGCTTAACCTAGAACTTGAGAACCAACTTGTATACTTTGATGCTAAATTGCCTGGTCAGAACAGAATTTTAAAATCACACTTGTAGTTTGTAGCCTTGATTAAATGAAAATGACCGAATCCGACTAGCAAACCAACTGTGAGCTTTTGATCCATTGCACGTAACTTGCAATTTAAATTCTTTCTGAGTGATTTTCTGTTTACTTGAATGAGTTAGAATTTGCATGAGACCTACTCGAGACCACACGATGACACGAGTTCTAGAAGGATAGGGGCACCTAGATTCAGCTACTAAGCCAGATAGCCTACCAAACGATAAATCCATTAGGTTTAGACCCTTGAGCTTGGCCTGTTCTTTCGGGGTTCGATAATACATTACAGCCATTTCCCATTTCTTTCATTCCCCGCTGATCCCCTGTGGTTGTAGTTCTAGATTGACCTACCGGAAGTCGGTTTGTGGTAACCTGCCTATAGCCATTAAATAGGTGGTCTTAGCTAATATGTCCAGACATGTAAATCCTCTAGCAACTAAAAGAAAATCGGCACAAAGAAAAAGTAAAGTAAAGTAAGAAAAGAAAGAAAATTTCGAAAAAAATGAAGAAAAGAAAAATCAGAAAAGTTTCAAAGTTTCTAGTTCAATAAAACGTTCTTCTCCCTACAAATGGAAGAACGAAGTCAAAAGAAAAGTTGAAAAGAAAAAAAAATCGTGTAAAGAAAAAGAATAAGTGCTAGGTTGCTTGAGGGTATCATAGGACGAGCGTTCATCATTCCACCCGTGTTTGGTTAGACGGTAGGAAGCCATAGATTAGATTCGAGGGAAGTTAGTCGAAAGCTACACCGCACCAAGCCATCATCATACATTCCCATCATCCATCGCATCATAAACCCAAGTAGTGTAGATTACATTACGGTCCTAGCAGGGAAGTCCTTCTTGACTAGATACTCGTGTTGTCATAGTGGTGGAGATGTGGTTGAAATGCAAACTTATGACAGAATTCGGTAACAGAAAATGATCGAGAGCAGAAACACGTCCTTAAACACAGAGAGTTAGAGTTCCCATTGTACTATATATATCCTGTGTGAGGAGTCTGGTCGGTCGGTCAAATTCGTGTATAATTGGTTGATAACTACTTGTCGTGTGCAGTTTATTAGTGAGACCAGGTAGTTTGGCTGATCTGTATGCATGTTAGGTTTCTTGTTCTAGGAATTAGCTGTCTAATAATTAATTGTGTTTGATTGAGTTCCAATTTAATCGATTTTATCATTTGTGAACATGAGCGTTTCTATTCAGTTTGCTTGAGGACAAGCAAAAGCTTAAGTGTGGGGTATTTTATGACACTCGATTTGACGTGATTATCAGCCTCATTTAAACGACATTTCTTTGCTTAAGACATGGTTTTTAGGGTAGAATAACGAATATTCAATCGATTGCCCTATCTCGTGCCATTTGTGTTACCTTGGCCCGTTTCGAGTTTATTTGATGGTTTTCTAGTGTTTTTGTGTTAGCACAGGTTTTTGCCGTCGAATAAGTAACCAAGGACGTGTCTAAGGCATTGGAACATCGAGGAACTGAATCGGAATCGATCAAAGGAGCCAATCAAGTTCAAGAAAATTCTTGCCCGGATTACAAAGGAATTTTTGCCAAAAATACCCTTGTATTTTCGGCGAAAATATCATCACAAATCGGCTGTTGGCAACTGAAGGAATTTTCGGCGAAATCGATCAAGTCTTCGACCGAGAATGAAGTTCAGGAGAATCAGCCGGCGGACCCTTCATTTGCAAAGGAATTTTTGCCGAAAATTCCTCAATATTTTCAGCGAAAATATTAGAAGAAATCCGGCTGATTAGGGTTAAGTATAAATACTTAACCCGGCGGCCCAATAAAGAGAGACAACATAATTTACATCATAATATACTTTTCGAATCAGAATTTTGGGGAATTCTCTGAAGTTCTGGAGCGAAGAGTTAGAGTTCGAAGAGCCGGAAAGAGATCGTGACGCCATCCCTTTCATCTCGGAGAACCGGAGCTAGGAGTGCGGTTTACGGAAGATCGAAGTCTGTCAGAGTCGTCTAAATTAGGTTTTTCAGATTCTTGTCTGTTCTTCCTCTGAATGATGAACTCTTTCTTTGTCTTTGATTCTTTTGCGATAAAAATGAGTAGCTAAACTCGTTAGAGCTTAGACTAGACGAACCCTAAGTGACCCAAGGCTTTAAAGCGGTCACGGATCGGCGGTGATTAGATTCAAAGTTCAATCAGTTCTCTTTCATGTTTGATTTGTTCTTCATTGTTCCTGTTTCTTGTCTGGATTGATCACCTAGATTAGATTCTGGTTAAGCTAAGTGTAGAAGCGAACGCTCGCCTTACTTTAGAACATCAAATTGAACAATTAACCTTATAATTGGAGCGTGCCTTTCGTAGGAACCGGTTAGGGTTAATCCACTGCAAGAGTAACTCATAATTCATTAGTAATTGCTCCAGTTAATTAAGTCGTTACGAGAGGCGACCGTACCCGGGCGGCTAGTTAATCTTGGTAGTTAAAACGGATAGAGCGAACGTTCGCCGGTCTTAAACCTAAGGGTAAGGAGTTATGGTGGTGTCTTAGTAATTGATTGAATAAGAATCGAAATCCGCTGATCTGTTGATTGCCAATGCTCTGGGGAACGAAGGGGGATTCAAAGTCTAAGTTCGTCTGTCATCCTTGTTTTCAAACCCTAATTTCCAATCTGCTTTAGTTTGATTTTTAAATTTCTTCGCATTTCTTAGAATTATAAGTCATGGAACTCACACCACGCACAACTTGTCTGCATTCGAGTATTTTGCCAGTTTTGAAGTAGTCAATCTTAGATGACCCTTGGAATACGATCTACCCTAGCTTTGTTAGCTTTGTTAGTTATTTGTGTGAAACGCATCACAACGACTGCGCGTTCACCACTAGCCTACCGGAAGTCGGTATGTGCTAACTTGCCTATAGCCATTAAACAGGTGGTCTTACCTATTATGTCCAAACGTGTAAACCCCTCTAGCAACTAAAAGAAAATCGGCACTGATGTTGCAGTTTTAGCGGTATCAAATAACTAATCTACCAAGGTAGACTAGATCGTATTCTACTCGAGGTCTCTTATTCTTGTCTACTCAAATATGTTGGCAAATTACTCAGGTTTAAACAAGTTGTGTGTGGTGTGTGTTCCACGACTTCTAATCTAATAAACAAGAAAAATAAAAGACAGAAAGATTAAAAAGGTTGACTAACAGGAAGATAGACAAACTTTAGACTTCAAATCCCCCTTAGATCACCAAGGCAACAACAATCACAAGACCAGCGATTTTCAATTCTAAGACACCACCATAACTCCTTACCCTTAGGTTTAAGACTGGCGAACGTTCGCTCTATCCGATCTAGCTACCAAGATTTATTAGCCGCCCGAGTACTATCGCTTCTTGTGATGACTAAACTAACTGGTGCAAATACTAGTGATTAATGAGTTACTCTTGAAGTGGATTAACCATAACTGGTTCCTACGAAAGGCACGCTCCAATGAATAGGTTAATTGTTGATTTGGTGTTTTAAAGTGAGGCGAACATTCGCTACTATCCTCAGCTTAACAAGAATCTAATCTAGGTGATCAAGCCAGAGAAGAAACATAAACAACGAAGAACAAATCAAACATGCAAGAGAAACTGATTGAACTTTGAATCTAATCACTGCCGATCTGTGACCGCTTTAAAGCCCTGGGTCACTTAGGGTTCATTTAGTCTAAGCTCTACGAGTTCAGCTACTCATAACGATAACAGAAGAATCAAAGGCAACAAAGGAAATCATCATAAAAAGGAAGAACAGATAAGAACTGAAAAACCTAATTCTGACGACTCCGGCGAAGCTTCAATCTCCTGAATCTTCAACTTTAAGCTCCGGGCTCTCCGAGGTGGAAGGATGGCGTCACGATCTCTCCACGGATCTTCGAACTCTCTAAACTCTATCTATCGACCCTAGAGTCGGCTGACTCTCAAAAGTCTAATGTGTGAATATTTGTTGAATGATTGATGTCTCTCCCGTCCTCAGCTGCGGCTGCTCTGTTTAAATAGGAGTCATTAGGGTTTTTCATTTCTGTCTTGGAAAAGCTAATATTTTTTGGGGAAAACATAAGAAGTTTTTGCCAAAAACTTCAGTTGAATCCTCCTGTGTGTATTTCTTTAATAGTTTTCGACAAAGACTTTGACTTCTCGCCAAAAACTTCTTCACAATCAGCTGTGGGTTTTTGAAGGTATTTTCGCCGAAAACTTTGCAGTATTTTTGGCGAAAACATTGTGCTGGCCAGTTGGATCTTCGGTTCTGACTCAGGTTTGATTTCTGGTTCGATTGCGGTTTACTCCTTGAGGTCTTGAACACGTCCTGGCTACGTAAATGATGGCAAAAACCTGTGCTATCACAAAAACACTAGAAAACCATCAAATAGACCCAAACATGGCCAAAGTAACCAAATCGGTAGGAAATAGGGTAGTTGAGTGAATATTCGCTATTTTACCCCGAAAACCACGTTTCAAGCAAGGAAATGTCGCTCTAAATGAGGCTGAAAATCACGTCAAATCGAGTGTCATTAAATACCCCACACTTAAGCTTTTGCTTGTTGATGTGAACCGCCGCAACCTTGGGCAGACGACCTGAACCACCACAAGCTGATCGTCACAGCAACAAGAAGAAACCGTCGGAACCAGGATGGAAGAGGACTTTGACCCACTAGCTATAAACGAGCTAGGAACCAGAAGTATCAAGTCGAGGGCGCCAGTTCAAGTGATGTGTGCTCTTGATGATAAGCCGACCTTAAGCAATGCAACAACGAGCAAAGGCTTGAAGGAAAAGAACATGTGTTCTGAAAATTGTATATTGATTCAAAAGGGGGTTTGTTTACAAGGGTGGCCGGCGGCCTCCTTATATAGGTGAGGGAAGAAGCTCCTCCCTAATGACTACTACCGAAATAAGAATAAAATAAAGAATCCTAATCCTAATTAGAATCCTAAAACTCCTAAACAACTTGAACTAAAAGGGAATAAAACATAAAATAATAAATGGAGTCTTTAATGTTGAATAAAAGACCTAAATAGGTCAAAACCCTAATCCGGCCGTGATCGGCTGCTTGGGCCGGTTGGGCTACGGTGGCGGCTCGGTCGGGCACCGGGCCTGATACGGGCGGTGGTCGCGGGGCCTGGTGCTCCGGGCTGTTCTAGGGGCTGGGCTTCTTGGTGGCCGGCCTTATGAGATCCCTCGGATCGACACGACTCTCAGTTTAAGGCTCGGGGCTGGACCTTCGTTGGTGTTTCTTCATTTCCGCTCGGGCTTCCTCTTTAAGCTTTAGGCAGGTCCTCAAGTTGCTCCAGATACAGCTCTCAGGAGCTGGGGTCGGTTAAGGTGTCATGCCTCGAAGCCAAGGACTCTAATTCTTCTCAGGACTCGGCTCGGGGTCAGTCCTTGGAGGCCCTCCTTTTCCGGCTGGGTACTCTTGAGCTCTTCTCCTCCTGTACTCCAGAAATGCTTCTAGAGGGTCACTCAATGGGCCAACTTCTTCAGAGCTCTTGGAGGTCAGGCTAGGGGCAGACTGAGGCTTGTCTTCAGTGCCAGGGCTTATATCCTCGGCCAGCAGCATGGCCTGGAGTAGCATTACATCTCTTGGAGTCTTTCTACCTGCAAGGGAAGACCTTAGTTGATATTTCATGTCATACCTTGGCTTTAGGGCTTGAAGATGGCCTGCCCTTGGATCTACACGCTTCTTGTGAGGTCCTAGGGTCCTGCCTCGGACAGGTGACCTGGTGGGGTGTAGGAGTACCGGTTGGCATCAGGGCAGCACTGGTGGGTCATATCACATGTCCTCAAGCAAACTAAACTAGAACACACTCAAATTCACAAATGACACGAGATTAAACTGAGATTAAATTCTAACGATTTGGTTTAGATTGTTCCACATAGAAACTTAAACCTACACATGCAAGAACATCAACCAAACAAATTTTGATCTCACTTTTTCTGCACACTTCAAGTAGTAGTTTTAACAACGCTCGTTTCTTGGCAAAACAATTAATCTTAATTACCCGACTACGATAACACCAATTCTAATCAAAAAGACTTTAAGCTCTATCCATGATGTGGATGTCGAGGTAGGAAAAGTGATGTGGCTTCTGATCAAAGAGAGCCAGAATTCATTCCTAGCACATTTTTGACGAACACCTCTGATCTCCAGCACCTGTAAAATCTTCCCAAAGCCCAGAAATCAGTTTCCATACATTGTCCTTCACCCCCAACATCACAGAAACATCAAGCGAAGATCGGAAATCCTCCAAGCTCGAAGAAATCAGTGGTTCTTTCTACCCTTTCTTTCTGGGTTATATTTCTCTGATCTCTAGTATGACTTGTTGTAACTAAAACCCCTACGGTTCAGTGAGTGGAAATTTAGGGGGATTGATGATTGTTCTACACTCTTAAACCTTTGGATTATTTTAGTGTAATTTCAAGTTCATTTGTGATTCAGATCCATCTACTTATTCTTATTTCCTCTTCTCTGCATACTTGACCTAGATGCATGATTAGGCCACTATTTGGTATGGATTGATTCGAAAAGGCTTTAATATAATTGATTACTGTTGGAATGTTCTTAGTTTTCATTTTTGCTCGAAAGAGGGATGTTAGCTATGTATTTTTAGGTTGAAAAACCCCATAAGCATTGCATCAAACACTTGGTGTGCATGTTTATTTGGTTAGTTTTGAGGTGAAATCCCAATTGATTGATGTTTGTACTTGTTCCTAATTGACTTGATACGAGCTTTAGTATACGTGTCGGTGTAAGTGCTGAAAGATCTCATCATGGGCTTGTTCGGACTTGTTTTATCCAGGGTTGTGTATTACATGATTCATGATCCCGAAGGGGAAACTTGTTTGACCTTGCTTCTCCCATTTCATCCACTCTGTGTTTTGTCTTCATGTACGCTTCGCTTGAATTGTTGACCTACCCCTTTTCCATGCTCTTTGACCCCGTGCTTGCGTTGTGAATTGTGATAACTTGACCCAGTCTTGACTTGTGATTGTGTGAAGTGTCCTACCCACCCCCCTTTGAGCACCTCGCTTTGAATGAGTAAGCCAAAATAAGAGACCGTGGGAATACGACCTTAATCAAAAGCTAGGTATCTTTGTGAAGAGGCTTTGCCCCCGATCACAAGCTCTTCTAGAACTAAGAAGTGAAGCTTGGATCCCTGTCAGAGACTATGGTCTTAGGAACACCATCTAACCTCACTACAAGCTCCACATACAACCTAGCTAAATCATCCACATATGACTTGAACTTGATGAGAATGAAGTGATCTACCTTGGTCAGACAATCCACGATCACCCAAGTGGCATTCTTCCCTTCCACTGTTGGAAAACCACTGACAAAGTCCATTCTCAGATAGTCAAACTTCCAAACCAGCACTGCAATGGCTGAAGTATACCTCCTGGTGATCTATGCTCTGCGTTAGCCTTCTGACATACCAAACAGATCACCAAATGGTTAGCCACCTTATTCTTCATACATGACCACCATTAATGAAGCTTTAAGGTTTGGTACATCTTGGTTGCTCCAAGATGCATCCCATAGATGGATGAATGGGCTTCATCTAGAATCTCCTTCCTCAACTCCTTAGCATCTGGAATGCAAACCCTACCTTGCAAAGTCACCTACCTTGCAAACTTGCATTCTATTCCTCAATCTTCTTCTTGATCTCAACCAACTTAAGATCCTCCAATTGAGCTTGGCGGATCAAATCGGTTAGCACCAACCTCAACACTAACCGAGCTAGCAACCCTCCCCTTCGTCGACTGTAAGCTTAACTCTAAGCTTCTTCAACTAGACTAACTCATACGACTCCCCTTTCGGACTCAAGGTATATGCCGCTACATTAGCTTTGCCTGGATGCTACTCAATGGTGCAATCAAAATCCTTGAGTAAATCCACCCAATGCCCTTGTTGGCTATTCTGCTCCTTCTGCTCCATTAGGTACTTTTGTAGGCTATGTCACGAGGTAAAAGGGCCTCACATAGTTTATCCAGTTCCCCCCCACGAAAGTACAATGAGCTATAGTGTGGGAGCATGGTATGTTGAAGCACTAGAACTTCTCGCACGTGCTACTCCCATTTTTGTTTGAGCTGTGGAACTTAACAACGTAGCTATTGTTTCCACTGCGTCTCCGATTGTTGGGTGCCAACTTGACCTTGTAGATGGCTTGATCTGCATCGTACGGTATAACAAAGTGTGTGACAGAATGAGTAGTCCATGGGGCTATCATTTTTTTGCAGTAGTCAGTGTACTCCTTCCCCTCCGCTTGTATCATACAATATTGTTGAAGCCTCTCATTCTAGTACTTCACCATCTGGTGGAATGTATAACACCCTACTCTAGAAGAATCGATTTAACTAATGGTTTAACCCATTCATTAATAACTCGGTTGTTACTCACTTAAACCAAGCAACCATCACATACAAATCATTCACAATACAGTTCATAACCGATAACTGAAATCAATATAAATGCCAAACCAACAACATCCAACACCAATGCATCCAATAAACCAATAACCAATGAATTCAACAGAGAGCATCAAGTAAACCAATAACCGATAAAGTAAAAGGAATCACTAGAAATCCTTATTAAAACTGAAAAGCCAAAAGACAAGTCTGAACATTCTAGTTGTACCTAGCATTGATCGACTCGTTGACATGCTGATTAGCAGCTCTCCTCGTAGATAACCTAGGTGGCAAGGTGACCTTCTCACCATACCCCCATTAAAACCCACCAAAGAAACATAGAAAGAGGGGTCAGTGACATGCACTTAGTGTAATAGTAAAGCAATAATCCAGTATGCGTTAAAAGCAAGAAATCCAATAAACTAGTAAGAGATCAATACAAAAAGTGAATAGATTTGTAGCCTGAGCAATCCTTGTGTGGTCCATAGGGTCCCCAATAGCCAATATGGTCTAATGACCAACCATATGCCACAAGGGCTCAATAGATGGTCGTTAAGACCCTATTAACCAATACATTTCCTAGGGGATTGCACAATCCAAAGATGGAGCACCCATGCTTACACGTATTCCAACCCGTATCATTAGTCTACCATGCACGTAATATCTATCGAAAATGACTAATTAATAAGGATCTATCAACCTATACCATATCTCATGATGAAATGTATCTCAATAACACTATAATTAAGCATAAAAGCAAGGTATGGATGATTGATCGCTCCCAAAGGGTGCTCTCAAAGATACCTAGATTTATGAGCTAGGGTCGTATTTGTCCAAGGGTCTCTGAGTTAAGTTACTCAAATGGGGAGAGGGTTGTCAAAGGTTTTGTGTGGTTGAGGTACCACGAAGAATGCTAAAACAACCTAAAACGCAAATGTCAAAGGTGTCGACTCAAAGTCAACTATGGGGCTAGAAGTCAACTAGGGCTCAATGATCGAGGTAAAGGGTGGAAATGATCAAAGACACTTCAAACAACACTAAAATGACGAAAGAGAGTGAAATCAATGAGAATGGTAGGGAAAAGACAAGCAGCCCCCTAATGATCATGATTAATCTATCAAATATGTGGTTACTAGGATGAACAAACTCATTACAATGGTTTGCAACCAATTAGACATAGTAAACACGGTTCAAAAGACTCTATTTAGACCTTAGGAAAGGGTCAAACACTAACCAATAGGACACTCTCCCCTAATTATCCAAATGCAAGACGCACGCCAAGTGTTCAACAAAATGTCTAAGAAGAAAATCAACTTAAATGGACTCAAATCTCATCTCTCTCTTGAGTGTAATGGTGAATTAAGCATAAAATCTCAAGCTTTATAACATAAACTCAAGCCAAACATCCATTCCAAAATGAAGCATAAACTCATGGAATGGCAAGAACACATGAAGAACAAGAGCATTCATTGCGAAAGCATCCATAAATATATTCATTAACATCCCAAACACGATACAAGACCAATCTATCAATCCCCTTAGGGTTCTATAAGTCCAACACCCTAGAAGAACCTAGATTCACATGAAGAAAGAAAGAAGGGAACAACCTAAGAAGGGAGGATTTGACATTCCCATGCTCCTTGATTGAATCCAAGCTCTTCCAATGTGCTCCAAGGGTGTTGGTGATGATTGAAGAGGTTTGGATGAGGGTTGATGGTATTTGGGAGGTGCCTAAGGGAGAGCCCCTCCCTTCGTCAATGTATGTTTGGGGAACTCCCCAAGTCGAATCCCCCTAAAAAATCCCTAAATTTCCGTCTTTATAGTCTGCAGCCCAACACTGGGCGTAGGCGCGCTAGGTGCAGGGGCGCTGGCACGGCCACGGTCACGCTGGGCGCTGGTCGCAATCACGGTTACACTAGGAGCCGGCCACGCTGGGCGCTTGGCGCGGTCACAGTCGGCCATGGTCACCTCCAACTCACATTTTGCACCAAACTTTTGGCTGAGCGTGTACTGAATTTTAGGGCGGTTGCGGTGGGTTCCCTAGCACACTCTGAAGCAGCTTCTGAGCACCGACTTCATCAGATCATTCTGGGATCTATGGACCTCCGATTGGGTAGTCATTTGAATAGATGGAATCCTTGTTGCACGAAATTTAATGGTGAAACCCGAAACCCCATCAAAATTACTTAGGGGTCGTTTGTTATGGGGGAAGGTAGAATGGGGTATTTAGGATTGAGGAATTGAGTTTTGTGGTAGTTTAAGGAAGATTGAATACATTGTTTGGGATCAAATATTGATGACAATTGTTGTCCTATTTGAAATATAATTAAATAATGAATTAAATGTGTATTGACCAGCCCACCCTTTTATACATCAACATCATAGTTCAATAGCTTACTTCAACCAAAAAAAGTGCAGTAGCTTCTTTCTCTTTTTGCTTCACTCAGCCACTGCAATGAAAAATCCTAGTACTTGATCTTCCCATCCAACTCGACATCAACCTGCACGGATACGAACCCAATCGAATCTTTGTCCATGACCTTGAACGTGTCATAGAGCTAGCGATCAAACGGCTCCGGTTTCATTTGCTTCCTCGTAAGCTCATCGGAATTTCTGGAATTCGAAGAGCCAGTCAGCATGCTTCTCCTCGGCAATGACTGATTTCAGTTGGGCCTATGTTGGGTTCCTGCCGATGGAACTGATTGAAATCCCAAGCTCGGAGACGACATTCTTGTCGTTTTCGTAGATGTCATTATGTCAAAGAGGAGGATGACTTAAAGCCTTCACCATTGACAAATTTCATGGTTCTTGTTACTTCGATGAGGAAAGAGGAGAAAAAGACAATGGAGAGGAAAGAGAAGAAAAAGACAATGGAGAAGATAAGGGTATTAACGAAAGTTGGTACATATAACTTTAAAGGCCCACTAAATACTTGGTGTTTCTGACAATTTTTGGTGGGTAGCAAAACTTTTGGAAATACAAAAGGTGGAGGAAATTTGTACTGTTAGGGAACTCAGAATACAAAACACTTATTTTTACAGTGGCTACCAAACACTACTTTTATGAAATACAGAGTTTTGTTGAAACTCAGGAATAATTCCACCAAAACAAAGGAGAAAATAGACCAGAAAGTTTCCTAGTCGCCTTAACAGGCCGAATTGACAAAATACACAACTTCACCAAAAAAGGTCAACAAAAGGGGGTAACAATCCAAGGATTTTAGGTAAAAGGTGGGGGGAAGTGATATAAGATTCGTTCATCAATCATAGCAGTAAAGATAATAATTTTAGTGAAAAACCACTCATAGTTCCTTTAGCGATTCCTAATCTGAATGGCCGAGATAACCTTTCAAGGTTTAGCAAACTACACTACAACCTCTTACATGAGATTCCTAAGAATATATCACAAGCATCAGAACGATCTAATTAGCGAAGAACATGATGAAACCTGAAACTATAGAACCCTAACTAACAATGCTGAAACAGCTAAAACGGAGAGGGATTACATGAATTTGAGCTTAGATGATCACTATTGATAGATCTCTTAACCTTCCCTCAAGCTCGCTCGAAGATCAAACTATCCTAGCTCTGGATATCAAAAATCCCCTCCTTGAACCCTTGCTATTTGTCAAAACCAGTTGAGAGAAAAAGATTAGGATTTATGTCTGTTGTTCTGCCCGATGACTCACTTAAGTACTGAGATGGGACACCAGCCATTGCAACACTCACAAGTCATGTTGTCTACTCAAGACAACAGTCGTTGGAGACCTGACAACCTCCATTGTCTATCCATGTACAATGGTCGTTTGTCTCATCACAATGCCTGTTGGCAATGAGATTTTACAACTATCCCCAAGTTGCTATCTCGACCTTCTGGCTCCTCCAGACCATTTGACCATTAGTATGCGCTTAATACTGAGCTGGCGGAACTGATAACCACACTCCAAACAAAAACTTCCTCATAAGTAAGATCCTCGGCTAGTTTCACCTCATCCGGCCTAATCACATGATCGGGATGTCTGATGTACTTTCTAAGCACACTCACATGAAACACGTTATGGATTCGGTCCAGCTATCCTGGCAAGCCAACTCGTAACCCACCGGTCCAATTTTTCTAATTACATCACAAGGATCAATATACAAATCCCGCATCGACAAAGCATGGGACAGATCCATAGCTATGAGGAAGAGTTCAACCTTAACTGACATGACACATTTTGGGGTGTATTGGTGGGGTTTTGATCTTGAGAGGAGGAGGTAATAGGTTCGAACGCCAAAAAAAATCCGTGACGATGGTTAGGCCAATAGCGAACATTATCTTCTTAGAAAAGGTTGGGATGTTACAAGTTGTATTAGAGCCTCTCTGAGTCCCTCTTGAATGATGGTGGGGAAAACTTCAATGAGGATGTTGAGTCCCTAAGGGGGGTGTATGTGACGTCCTAGGAAAATCCCACATCGAGAAAGCACGAGAGAGATCCGTGGGCTATGAGGAATAGTTCAATCTTAACTATCATGACGCGTTTTGGGGTGTAATGTGGGGTTTCGATCTTGACAAGAGGAGGTCATGGGTTCGATTCCCACCAACACCAAAAAACAAATTGGTGAACGGGCTAGGCCCAAAGCGGACAATATTTAGTCAGAAAAGTTTAGGATGCTACAGTGTGATTACTCGAAATATATCATGTTTAATGCCCTATAATTGTGTGGTATTTGTGTGTTAATATTGTCTTTTAAATAGTTTTGATCAATGATGACACTCGAATTGACGTGATTATCAGCCTCATTTAAGCGACATTTCTTTGCTTAAGACATGGTTTTTAGGGTAGAATAACGAATATTCAATCAATTGCCCTATCTCGTGCCATTTGTGTTACCTTGGCCCTTTTCAGGTCTATTTGATGGTTTTCTAGTGTTTTTATGTTAGCACAGGTTTTTTGCCGTCAAATAAAGTAGCCATGGACATGTCTAAGGCATAGGAACATCGAGGAACTGAACCGAATTGATCAAAGGAGCCAATCAAAGTCAAACCGAAAATCTGCCATTCACACTTACAGTTTCGGCGAAACCAAGCCCACATCTTCGGCGAAGATAACAGTGTAAATCAACTGATGCCAAGAGAAGGATGGTTTCGGCGAAAAGAGCCCAGGGTTTTTGGCGAAAATGAAAGGGAAAATCAATGGCGCCAACAGAAGGTATTTTCGGCGAAACCATTCAACTGCTCGGACCAAAAATAATGAACAGCCGGCGGATCCCCTGAACTCAAAGCCAGTTTCGCCGAAACTACCCCTATGGTTTCGGCAAAACATCAGCTCAGCCCGGCCCAACTAGGGTTAAGTATTTATACTTAATCCGGCGGCCTAAGGAAGGGGGAGAATCATAATTTACACAGACACATCAATTCATTATTCTTACTTTCTCAAATCAGACTTTTGAGAGTCAGCCGACTCTAGGGTCGATAGATAGAGTTTAGAGAGTTCGAAGATCCGTGGAGAGATCGTGACGCCATCCTTCCACCTCGAAGAACTCGGAGCTTAAAGTTGAAGATCCAGGAGATTGAAGCTTCGCGGGAGTCGTCAGAATTAGGTTTTTTAGTTCTTATCTGTTCTTCCTCTGTATGATGATCTTCATTGTTGCCTTTGATTCTCTTGTTTCTGATATGAGTAACTGAACTTGTAGAGCTTAGATTAGATGAACCCTAAGTGACCCAGGACTTTAAAGCGGTCACGGATTAGCGGTAATTAGATTCGAAGTTCAATCAGTTTCTCTTTGCATGTTTGATTCGTTCTTCATTGTTCATGTTTCTTGTCTGGATTGATCCCCTAGATTACATTCTTGTTAAGCTAAGGATAGAAGCGAACGCTCGCCTTACTTTAGAACATCGAATTGAACAATTAACCTTATAATTGGAGCGTGCCTTTCGTAGGAACCAGTTAGGGTTAATCCACTGCAAGAGTAACTCATAAATCACTAGTAATTACACCAATTAATTAAGTCGTTGCGAGAGGCGACCGTACCCGGGCGGCTAGTTAATCTTGGTAGTTAGAACGGATAGAGTGAACGTTCGCCGGTCTTAAACCTAAGGGTAAGGAGTTATGGTGGTGTATAGAAACCGATTGAATTAGAATTGAAAACCGCTGATCTGTTGATTGCCAATGCTCTGGTGATCTAAGGGGGATTCGAAATCTAAGTTCGTCTATCTTCCCGTTAGTCAATCTTTTAATCTTTCTGTCTTTTGTTTTCCTTTGCTTAATAGATTAGAAGTCGTGGAACTCACACCACGCACAACGTGTTTTAACCTGAGTAATTTGCCAGCTTCTTCAAAGTAGTCGATTAGAAGAAACCTCGAGTCGAATACGATCTGCTATACGCTTTTTCTTAGCATTAGTAGTTTTTATTTGGTTGAACGCATCACAACGACACGTTCACCAAATTGGCGCCGTTGCCGGGGACTCTTCTAATTGTTTGACAGAAGAGTTGGCAAATTATTCTTCTACCTTTCCGCCTTACCATTTATTTTCCTCCATATTTTCATGATTTACCTGGGTAGTGCTTCTTAGTTTTGATTATGCAGGGTAACAGGTGGGATGACCAGTACCGAGAGCGGTACATCAATGAAGCACCATATCCCGATCATTATCGAGAAATGCTACATCAACAACAACAACAAACGGCGAGATTTGACTCCCTCTTTGATAAAATCTCTTCAATGCTACAAGGTTACCAAGAGACACACCAACAAGAGCATCGAAGAGGCGCTAGAGATAACCAAGAGATGCTTCATGAACATCAACAATGCTCGTCGAGAACCCAATCTGCCTTGGATAATATGTCTTCAATGCTACAAGCTCATCTCGCGACGGACATCAAGCTCGAGCAACCAAAGCAGTTAATGACAGAAGACGCTCAAGAGCTATTCGAAGAAGAAGATGATGATCCTATCCATGACTATTATGAGCTAGAAGAATCCTTGGCGGTGGTGGTTGATGAAGACATAGAGCCAATCCATCTTGAAGTTGAAGCTGAAGAGGAGCACGAAGAAATCGAGGAGATATCCTCAATTGAGTTTCCGCCAAGTCAACCTATAGATCAAGCCAGAGACGAGCACGTGGGAATCGAAGACGTCAAGGATTTGGAAGTATACACACTCGATCCTGAGAGACCTCTTGATGAGCATCAGGTGGAGAAGATGGAGCTCATTGAACATGCCGCGCCGTACTACCTCTTTCCTCCTCGAGTAGGAGAATTCAAGAAGAACTGGTCATCCAACCAAGATCGCGATCTATTGGAGCACTACCGGTTACATCACCCTGCTGGAGTGCTACATGGCACTCAACCGCTATCCTTGAAGAAGACGATTGACTTCAAGGAACTTCTGAGTTGGGGTCCCTAACAGGTACCGTCCGGCTCAAGGACATTAAAAGAGAGCGCTTCGTGGGTGGGCAACCCACGGCTGGAGTCCGTTTTTGAATTTTTGAGTCAGTCTTTTTCGTCGTTCGAGTCAGGTTCGGGGGAGCTAAAGTGTCAGTTTAATTTCCTTTCGTTTTGATTCGTTTCAGTTAGGTTTTGAAAAAAAAAAAGTATTTTCGGTGAAAAATAATAAATTTCTATCCGAAAACTGCAAACAGTGAACTTCTCATTATTTTTGCCAGTTTTCGAAGATATTTTCGGCGAAAATATTATGAAATTTTCGCCGAAAATTTGTTCTGTTTTGAAAATCAGATTCATTTTTTCGGCCCGATTCTAACGCATACTTGATCGTCCAAATCGGAGCTCTGTAGCTCCAGTTATGCCCGAAACAAGTTTTTCACGTTTTTAGCCAACTTCGTCGCTTTCCGTCCATTTTCTTGAGTCGTGTCTAAAAGGTTAGTTGTTGGGTTTTCAATTTCGAATCTTTTGACATATTGATTGTTGAATTTCGACGAGTTTAATACCGGTCTACCTCGTTTTGCGTGTCTGCTATTTCGGTGTGATTTTTTCTGAACTAATTGAGCTTGGATGATCTAGATTGCTCTAGGGGTGTCGTGTCGTGAATTTGAAAAAAAAAGTCAAAATATTTTCAAAATTCCCCTTAACCTTCTTTGTTCGACTTTTATTCTGTGTGGATCGGGACACTTGTCCCGGTATCCTTTTGATCTTTTTGTTGTTTTTATTTTTGTAGGAACTCGAGTAGCTACTCCGCTCTACTCCGGACTCTCCGTGCTCATCCGCTACACCGACCATCACCATCCAGGTTCTTCGTATCTCTCTACTCTAGATTAATTTTGTGAGGACACAGAACCGTTTAAGTGTGGGGTAGGAGTCTAGGCTTCTACATGATCTTGCTTGCTATCTATGATTCTGTGGTTCAAATTTAAAATTTCTCTTGCATAGAATTGCTCAATTCTTGACTTGTGATGTTAAATTGACTTTAATTTTGAACAATGACGTCTAGACTGTTCCACTTAGAACCTGTAACCAACGTGTTGGAACTGATATTAAATGAGTCTAGGTCAGAACAGATCATAAATCACTTCAGTAGCTGAAACTTGAATTAATTGAATTGGTTGGTCTGTTAATAACAAAGCTCGATAACACCGTTCTAAGATGATAGATGCTAGCTTCTCCCATGTTTTTCACTCTATATTTGTTCACCTGTGATTGTGGCTTGAGATTAGACGGAAATCCAATTCGAAATCTTGTGTAAAAAGTTATAACTAGCTAGGATTAAGTGGCTAAATGGTTAAATCAAGTAATTGAGTTAATCGAATCAATGCTAAGTTCTTTAAAGTGCTGAAAATAAAGCTAGGCAAGCCCGACACCTAAGTGAAGTGTTCGGGTTGAGCACTAGCAAAGGCACAAATACTGTGAGCTAGGCAGGTCCAACACCTAAGTGAAGTGTTTGGTATCGAGCACTAGTATGCAGTAAATAAATTGAACGAAGAAGTTGAAACTTGAAATAAATTGTTGTTTAAATCGGTCCTAGCTAGAACATGTAACGGACGGATCTAGAAACGGATGAGTCGATAGCCACGTCACTTTTCCTACCTCCGCATCCACATCATGGCTAGAGCTTAAAGTCTTTTCTCATTAGAATTGGTGTTATCGTAGTCGGTTAATTATGATTAATTGTTTTGCCAAGAGACGAGCTTTGTTAAAACTACTACTTGAAGTGTGCAGAAATTAGTGAGATCGAAAACTTGTTTGGTTGATGTTCTTGCATGTGTAGGTCACTCTTTCTACGTGGAACAGTCTAAACCAAATTGTTAGAATTGAATCTCGGTTTAATCTCGTGTCATTTGTGAATTTGAGTGTGTTCTAGTTCAGTTTGCTTGAGGACAAGCAAAAGCTTAAGTGTGGGGTATTTGATGACACTCGAATTGACGTGATTATCAGCCTCATTTAAGCGACATTTCTTTGCTTAAGACATGGTTTTTAGGGTAGAATAACGAATATTCAATCAATTGCCCTATCTCGTGCCATTTGTGTTACCTTGGCCCTTTTCAGGTCTATTTGATGGTTTTCTAGTGTTTTTATGTTAGCACAGGTTTTTGCCGTCAAATAAAGTAGCCATGGACCTGTCTAAGGCATAGGAACATCGAGGAACTGAACCGGAATCGATCAAAGGAGCCAATCAAAGTCAAACCGAAAATCTGCCATTCACACTTACAGTTTCGGCGAAACCAAGCCCACATCTTCGGTGAAGATAACAGTGTAAATCAACTGATACCAAGAGAAGGATGGTTTCGGCGAAAAGAGCCTAGGGTTTTCGGCGAAAATGAAAGGGAAAATCAATGGCGCCAACAGAAGGTATTTTCGGCGAAACCATTCAACTGCTCGGACCGAAAATAATGAACAGCCGGCGGATCCCCTGAACTCAAAGCCAGTTTCACCGAAACTACCCCTATGGTTTCGGCGAAAACATCAGCTCAGCCCGGCCCAACTAGGGTTAAGTATTTATACTTAATCCGGCGGCCTAAGGAAGGGGGAGAATCATAATTTACACAGACACATCAATTCATTATTCTTACTTTCTCAAATCAGACTTTTGAGAGTCAACCGACTCTAGGGTCGATAGATAGAGTTTAGAGAGTTCGAAGATCCGTGGAGAGATCGTGACGCCATCCTTCCACCTCGAAGAACTCGGAGCTTAAAGTTGAAGATCCAGGAGATTGAAGCTTCGCGGGAGTCGTCAGAATTAGGTTTTTCAGTTCTTATCTGTTCTTCCTCTGTATGATGATCTTCATTGTTGCCTTTGATTCTCTTGTTTCTGATATGAGTAACTGAACTTGTAGAGCTTAGATTAGATGAACCCTAAGTGACCCAGGGCTTTAAAGCGGTCACGGATTGGCGGTAATTAGATTCGAAGTTCAATCAGTTTCTCTTTGCATGTTTGATTCGTTCTTCATTGTTCATGTTTCTTGTCTGGATTGATCCCCTAGATTAGATTCTTGTTAAGCTAAGGATAGAAGCGAACGCTCGCCTTACTTTAGAACATCGAATTGAACAATTAACCTTATAATTGGAGCGTGCCTTTCGTAGGAACCGGTTAGGGTTAATCCACTGCAAGAGTAACTCATAAATCACTAGTAATTACACCAATTAATTAAGTCGTTGCGAGAGGCGACCGTACCCGGGCGGCTAGTTAATCTTGGTAGTTAAAACGGATAGAGCGAACGTTCACCGGTCTTAAACCTAAGGGTAAGGAGTTATGGTGGTGTATAGAAACCGATTGAATTAGAATTGAAAACCGCTAATATGTTGATTGCCAATGCTCTGGTGATCTAAGGGGGATTCGAAATCTAAGTTCGTCTATCTTCCCGTTAGTCAATCTTTTAATTTTCTGTCTTTTGTTTTCCTTTGATTAATAGATTAGAAGTCGTGGAACTCACACCACGCACAACGTGTTTTAACCTGAGTAATTTGCCAGCTTCTTCAAAGTAGTCGATTAGAAGAAACCTCGAGTCGAATACGATCTGCTATACGCTTTTTCTTAGCATTAGTAGTTTTTATTTGGTTGAACGCATCACAACGACACGTTCACCAATCAATTAAATGAATATTCGTCTTAATTAGACTCTTTAGATCCTTGTGGTCCATTTTCACGTTTTCCAAGCCATTTTTCATAAGTTTTCTGGTCATACAGTTATATAGAGCACGTTGATACGAAGCCAGAGGTTCAAACTGTGGTTGAATCAGAGTCTAGATGCTTAAAATATCAAGTTCTGAAGTTTAACAACGCAAGGTCACGGTTTGAAGGGCTTGTGATACTACAACGCAACGCAGGATGAGAAAAAAGAAATCGCGTTGGTTAGAGTGGTCGCACAGACGGTGCATGCGGCACTTATGCGCCGGCACCTAGGTAGCCTATGAATCTAGAATTTGGAAATTTCAGAAAGGACACACTTTGTTTTGAAATCAATTTGATAAAACACTTTCGACCTCCAGCACCTGGGAAACCCTGTCGGAGTCCATAAATCATCATCCCATCATCATCCTTCCTCCCGTACATCACAGAAACTGTAGACGAAGATCAAGATTCATCTGGACACGAAGAAATTGGTGAGCTTTTCATCTTCTTCTTCTTAGGTTGTATTTCTCAGATCTCCACTATGTACTGCTGTAACTAAACCCCTAGGTTTCGAGTGAGTGAAACGTTAGGGGGATTAGTGATTTATTACACTCGCATACCTTGGATTTATTTTGGTTTAATTCAATTTCAAATGTCATTCAGACCAATGTGTTTTTGTCCGTTTCTCTTCTTGTATTCTTGACCTAGATGCATGATTAGGATTTTACTATGATTTTGGGGACTGTCTTGACCAAGGTAGTCAAAATAGGGATTCCATGTGGAATCGAAAACATGGGCGAAATTGTAATCATAGTTTTTAATCATAAAATCATAAGGTTTTATGAACCAATAGGGAACCATTTAAGTCAACAACAAATTAAGTATAAATATGTAATTAAACAATATATTCTCATGTGCTCATAAGTTATTTGAGTTGGTGAGATGAAAAAAAACCACTACCCTACTTTGAAAAGTCTAGATAAAAAAATTAACAATGAATGTCGAATCTTAAACGATCATTTCAGAAAGTAAATAATTAGAATTTGGACATCTTTTACTAATAACTTCTAACTTAATTAATTAGAATCTCAAAACAAAACCAATTGAATTTAATTGTCTTTCTTCTAACTTACATGTAGTTGTATAAAGTAATAATTTCCCTTAGAAATTGTAATCGTAAAATACATCGCTAGAGACATATGAAATCATAAAACCATAAGATTTTGATCTTGATCTTGATCAAAGACAATTAAGATTCTAAGATTCTTAATTATCTTTGATTCTAAGATCTTGATCGAGATTTTACTAGATTTCACGACCTATAGATTTTGAGTGGAATCAGGATTGCTAGAGACATATGAAATCATAAAACCATAAGATTTTAAGATCAAAATCAGGATTTTGACTACACTGGTCTTAACCCATGAGCTCTCCATTCATAGTCTTCATAGGGATGAGCGTAGTTTGCACCATAACTTGAAAGAGAGCATGTTAGCTATGTCTTTTTAGGTTGAAAAAACCCATAAGCATTTCATCGAACACTATATGTGCATTCTACTATGTCATTGTAAATGGTGACCAATCCCCTTTTGATTAGTGGTTAATGCGTGGTCCTAAACGTCATGACCCATGAGCCTAGGATACGTGTCGGTGTAGTGTTCAAAGATCTCATTTGACTTGTTTTGATTGTTCTATCCAAGGTTGTGTAATCATGATTCATGAACCCGAAAGGGGAAATTTGTTTGACCCTTACCTCTCTTCCATTTCATTCACTCTATGTGTTTTGTATTCGTGCACGCTTGAATTGAATTGTTGTCAACCCCCACTTTCCATGATCTTAGAGCCCGTGCTTGAGTTAATTTTGTGATAACTTGAGCCTGTTCTTGTTTGTGCTTGCATAAAGTGTTACTTGTGTTAGTCCCACCCCATTTGAGAACCTCTCTGAGAACTGAGTGAGCCGAACCAAGAGACCCGCGAGAATACGACCCTGGCCAAAAGCCAAGTTTTTTTTGTTAAAGGAGGTTTTCCTCCCGATCACAGTGGCTTCTAGATATTGGAATCTCTTCTTGATCATGTTAGCCAAGACACTAAGCACATCGTCCATGTTTGGCGCTTTCCTTAGAGATGGAGGAGCTTGTTCAAAGGAAGTTAGAGGAGTTTGCTCAAAGGGGCCATATTCTCCTTGTTGCGAAAAAGAGAGGTGTCACTCCCCCCTTTAAGTTTGCAATGAGAGATGTCACTTACCCCCTTTAAGTTTACTAGGAGGTATTCAAACATCTTTTCTTTCCTATTGAGTGAATCCCCATTTGCATTGATAGCGGCCTCAAAGTCAAGCATTCTCTCTTTCATATTCTCATCTTGCTCTTCCAACTTATCAATGATTTGGCCCATGTCTACCTCGTCCTCATATACCGCTTAATCTTGATAGCTTGGTGAGTATTGGTAATATGATGAGTGGTGTGAGTTCTTCTAATATAATGAAGTTTTCATATGAAAATGGAGTCAAAGGTTGACAACCAACCTACCCAATCTTTCACACTTAACTTCAGTCCCCGACAACGGCGCCAAAATTTGACTAGGGCCAAAAGGCCTCTCTCAAAGATACCTAGTGACAACTAGGGTCGATATCTCAAGGTTCCTCAACCTGAGGTTATTTAAATGGGAAGGAAGGCTATTAAAGGGGGTTTGTGGTATAGGTTCCACGATAGGTCAAAGTCAAGTCAAGCTTAGAAATCATCAAACATGAAAGTAAACCAAGAAGTCAACAAAAGTCAACTATGGCTATAAGAGCAAAAATAGGGTTGAAATCGAATTGGACAAATCAAACAAAGAAATCAAGACGAAATAGGAAGAATCAAGGAGAGATAAGGGTGGGTGGAGGTCCTCCTTAGGTTCTTGACTAGCCAAAAAGAAAACTAGTTAACTTAAATCATAGAAACAAGAAATCCAACCTTATATAAACCAAAGACATTCCATCTACACAATCTAGGGCCTCTTGAAAGTACTTAGAACCATGTTTGGGCAAGGTTGATCGATCAGTCAACCTAATCAACCAAAACCCCCACGCATGCCAAGTGTTTGACGAAATGTCCAAGTGAGAAATCACTGGGATTGGTCTCGAAACGCATCCCTCGGTCAAGTGTAATGCGTAAAAAATATGTCTAACATCTAACAAGGTATATACAAGCATTCAAGGATCACAATCAACCACCAATTGGGTAAAAACGGTCAAGTCTCACATCAACACCATCAAACATCAATCGTAGACCAGTCACAAGGTACAAATGTAAGAACTCAATAGAAAGCTACATTAACTTGAAATTAATCTATCATTACACCCAAGATATCCATAAAACTAGCATTCTCCCAAGGGTTCTCTCAACCCAACCCTAGGAATTTTGTGTGTCATGGTGGAGGAGAGGATACAAGCACTCAAATACAAGAAAGTAAGAGTAGAATGCACCCTTAATTAGGCCTTAGATGGAGTTGGAATGGAACAAACTTGAGTGGAAGCCATTGGTATTGTCTGGAATGATGGTGGAGAAGACTTCCCTTCATCAAAATGCTCTCAAAGCTAATCAAGAATCGAGCTCCCTTCTAATTTCCCAAAGCTGGATATTTATACTCTGCTAAAATCAGGGGCACGAGCGTGACCTCCTCTATATTATTAAATCTCCAGAACTCTCGGACAAGATCACACTTTAATTCATAAATCATGGTTCACACGAGCTAAGTGAGAGGGTACGGGAGCGACTTATATTAAGGGGTGTGGTCCAAGTGTTGGGCATGCCCTACTGTGTGCTTACAAGTGCCTCATTTGATGGAGTGCACTAGGAGCCTCGGACCTCTGATCAGGTTGTCGCTTGAACCGATGGCTTCCTTGTTCAGTGCTCTTTAGTGGCTCAATCCTGCAATTTATAAAAAAAATTACTACACCATAAAATTAGACCACGAAAGTCCCTAACTAGTGTAGTTGGTAAAGTTGCTAACTAAATAGAATTAACCCCTAAATGAGCAAGGAAAGGGAACAAATCATCACAAAATATGGCTAAGTATGGGGGAAAAGTGTGATACTAATCCAAGGCGTCATGAATACTACCACAACTTCCTAGTTTGTAACTTGGAATAAGTACAATTAATGTTTGAACTTCTGTGGTCACTACAAGAAACAGAGTCCGTTGTAGGAGTTCCATTGTAGGGGTTTACCAACTGCTACAATGGAATCCAAAAATGGGACGTTTGTAGGGGTTATTAAAAACTGCTACAACAGAAACCGCTACAAAGGTATTTAACCCCTACAACGGAACCCCTACAACGGATTAAATTAATTCTATTGGTTCATTTAGTTTCACGTGGATCAACGAAATACAACCGTTAGATCTGAATTAAAGAAACACACTCTCCACTCATCCTAGCCCTTGAATTTTGGAACCCTATCTCTCTTTCTTTCATCTAATTCTGCTGCCTCTCTCTTTCCCAACCATCATCCCTAAGCCGTTTCTCCTCCTCCTCAACAACCATCATCAATGGAACCAACTCCACCAACCCAGCCTCCATCATCACCAAAACTTTCTCCTTCTTTCATTAACTTCGTCCATGTCTACTATCTGAATTTTGATCCCAATTCCACTCCACCAAAAATACAAAATCAAAATAATAACTCCTAAATCAATCGTCAAAATGCATCTCAGCCGCCTCTGCATCGTCCTTCCGACTGATTTTGATGACAAAACCTACAGTTATTCGACTCCCTCCGATCATCCTCTCAAGCTCCCTCACTCCGACCGAAACTCCCCGGACCCGTGGCTGCAGCCGTCAGATCATTTCCTTCGTTGGCGGCTCCGTCAGACGCTTATACGGATCCAAATGGGTCAGCTCCTGTCACCACCACCACCACCACAAGAAACAGAAGCGACAATCCTCGGATGCGACAATCCTCGAATCTTCAGCTATTCGGAGCTCTACATCGTGTCCAACGGCTTTAGCGACGCCGAGGTTCTTGGCAGCAGGGGTTTTGGCAAGGTTTACAGAGCGCTTCTCCCCAGTGATGGAACTCTGGTCGCAGCCATTGACGGTGGAGCTTTCCGCTGCCGATTTGAACCCTAAATCTGAGCCTCTGCACTCACTCTTCTTCTGCATACCGTACCCTTTGTGAAATTGGACGAATGAGGCTTTGCTGTCGGAGAATCTGTTCTCTAAACGGCAGCGGAGCCGTTGATTTCCCCGGCCGTTGAAGCTCAGATCGAAATCGAGCTTTGATGGATATAATTTTTTTTAATTTTATTATATTCTGTTGTAGGGGTTATGGAACCGCTACAAATGACTGAATTAATTAAATATTTAATAAATCAATTTTACGAAGTTAAATCGGGACCGTTGATCTATAACTAGTTGTATAGGTTATAACCCCTACAATGGAACCGCTACAACTGAAGATCCCGTTGTAGCAGTTTCGCAACCCCTACAACTGGCCGTTTAAACCGGATGATTTAGCAGCGGTTGTGAATAACCGCTACAATGACCGTTGTAGGGGTTATAACCCCTACCGGTGTCGATCCATAACCCCTACAACGGACACAGTTTCTTGTAGTGGGTGTCAGTGCCTTTGTTAGCATGTCAGCTGCATTCTCTGTTGTGTGCACCTTCAACACCTGCATCTCAACAGCATTAATCAACTTTTTAATCCTTTGATATTGTACATTAATGTGTTTTGTCCTTGCATGATACACCTGATTCTTGGTCAGTTCTATGGAACTCTAGTTATCACAATATATCCCAAGATAATATTGCACAAATCCTACCTCTAAGACTAGTCCTTTCAACCATATTGCCTCCTCTTCTTCTTCAGTTATGGACATCTACTCTGCTTTTGTAGTTGATAGTGCAATTATATTTTTACAATGTTGACCTCCAACTAATTAGACTACTTGCCAATAACATAACCTGTCGTCAACTTCCTATCATCTACATCTTTAGCATAGTTTGAATCCACATAACTGGTAACCTGGTGGAGGGTGCTCCTCTTCAGCCACCATTTTTTTCTTTCACGTGCATGTCATGAGTTATAATGATTAGTAAGTATTAACTTTGCTTTATTCTTAGCAATGCAATCTTGAAATAAGGATAAACCACCACGTCACCTATCTGATTAAACGCTATGCTTAAGTGTTTAGGATATACGTGTGGGCTTATGACATTTTCACCCAAAACCAAAGAATGACAATGTTGATTAAATTAAACCCAAGTCATTTAATTAGGGAGGAAGGAAGTGTGGGTGGCGACTCCATATCCTGACTCTATCATTCATACTCTCGCTATAACTAGCTCTTAAGCTAAAAGAGGACAGCACAAGACCTAGAAAGTAATATAGCGCATAGTTACACGTGGTTCATGAAATGAAGGTTGTTTAAAATTAGGGTTTCGACCCAAAAATTAGTAGCAAGGTTCCATCAATCATTTCTGGTGAAGGTCTCCTGCGTATCCGACCAGGTTAGATGTTCCTTTATATGTCTATTTATTATTAAGTTCATATGCATGTTAGGATAGTGGTCCCACACTTGTTCTAGCTTCCTTGAAGGTAACCTGGTAACAATGTAAGAAACAGTGTTTACAGCTTCTACCCACGCCTTCTTGGGTAACTTGCTCTCTCTGATAATGTCTTGTTCATTCTTTCTGCTACACCATTTTGTTGTGGTGTTTTCTTCACCATGTAGTGTCTCTTGTCCCTTCATCCTGGAAGAATTGAATGAACTCATTCACCTTGTACTCGCCACCAATTCCAAACTTGAAGCATTTCAAACTCTTCTATGTCTGCTTCTCAACGAATTCTTTCCACTCTTTGAACTTTGAGAATACCTCACTATTTTCCCTCATGAAATATACCCATTTTTTTTCTCTGAAAGTCATCAATAAAACTCACGAAGTATCTGGCTCCACCTTTAGCTATAGCTTTTGTTGGACCACCCATACATATGAATGAACTTACTAGAACACTTGTTTTCTCCTTTGTGAAGATGACTAAAATTGAACTCATTTTTGCTTTGCAAGAACACAAAACTCGCAAATTCCTACCCAACCTTATGTTTCTCCTTTCAGCAGCTTCTTCCTACTAAGTTCCTATAAAACTTGATCACTTATGTGTCCCAATCGCATATGCCAAAGTCTTCTTGTGTATAAATATCTTCCCAACTAGCCATGCAAACATATGAACTATAATAATTCCCGTGTTCCAGCCAAGCATGCAAATTAATTGGTTGGAGGGTTATTAATTATGTTAACTTTGATTATTCTCTATTTTCGTACTTTGTTATGCAATGGGCCATCAACGATATATTGTTACGTAATATTATCCGAAAAACTACAAAGCCCATCAGTCTTAAGCATAATGTAAAGTGCGAGCATTAGAACATGGAGTTACACAATCTCAAGTTCTTGTTTGTACCATGAATGTTTGTATATATTCAATTTCATGTGATACATTTTTATGATTATGAATTTTTTTTATATTTGTGTATGCGTGTCTTTAAATCTAAGAGAATAGAATTTAAGAAACCCGTTCTTCGAGTCTTCGGTTAGACCACTAACCAATATCATCTATAAGAAATGTCAGAGGCATTAAAGGGGAAGAGTTTGGTATTTGGAGGGAGGACAACAATCAAATCAATCATGAGAATGAGAATTAGAGTTAGGATACAAATTAAAATTCAAATTAATATTTGACTTTGAACATGAACTAAAGAACTTAATGATGTTCAGGATGATGAGTAAATGAATAGGATGCATGCTTGTTATTACTTCTTTTATGTGTTAGTGCTATGCACTTGATTTTATATTGTAATTAATATGTGAGCCGATAATAATTACAATTTGGTTATTTCCACCCTTATGCCTTAGTAATATTAGTTGTTGATTTAAGTTAGATGTGCTGACTATTGTAATAAGTTTTTGCAAATTCCTAACACTAGTAATTGTTTTATGAATTTTTAGTGGTTGCTCCAAATGGTGTTTGCATTTTTCTGTTCTTGTTTGAATCTGGTTTTGAAGATTAGGGGGTGTACTAAAGGAAAAATATACAAGAAAAATCACAAATACTTATGCCTCGTTTTGGTTTTGGCATTAATTTTTAAAATTAACCTAGTTTAAAACCAACGCCAAACTAGGGTTCTAAACTGGTGAAAATTTTAATCACATTCTCAACTTTTTAATTTTGTTTTGACGGACCGATCTTATTTTCAACTTGATGTCAATTTCGGTTCATCAGTACTAATTGTTCTAAATTTCATAATTAATTTTGGAGTGATGAAAAATAACATGTAAAAATAATATTGAGCGGGGTTATGTTTATGATGACTATGGAGAAGAGCGGTGTGGTTTTTGGTAGTGTTTTGTGAGTAATTCTATTTCCTAAGAGAATAAAATTATAAATTAAGGAAAGAAGATTAGATATTGTACTATGTTGGGCCGAAAATTATATTTCTCACATCTCAGATTTCATATATATGCCAAGTAAATTTGTATTTGATGAAAAAATTAATTTCGGATACGTAAGCAATTAATTTTTAATGATAAAAATGGATACCCAAATATAAAATTGTAGAAAGATAACTATTTGGTACCCAAAGTAGCCCTCATTTTCCAATTCACTCCCCATTTCTCCTACTATAAATGCATTGCAAAACCCACCTTGCTAAACCACCAAAGCATTCCTTTTCCTCAGAGTCTCCTCCCTCAAAGAACATTTTCTCATTAAATTTCAGTCCTCAAATGGAGTATCCGTCGGTCAACATGTACGACGACAACATCAACACCAACAACACCAGCGAGGACAACAACAACAAATCACCATCAATTGCAACCCGGTCAAGAAGACCAGAGGAAGGCAAAAGATCCCAATGAGAAAAATAAAAAAGGACTCCGACAAGATGTCACCTTCTCCAAACGGAGGAGTGGGATCTACAAGAAGGCTATTGAGCTTGTGACCGTAACCGGTTGTGAGATAGGGTTCTTGGTGTTCTCTCTTATCTAGTGATGTTTTTGGCTTTTGGTTGTAATAAGTTGCGTTCGAACTATTTTTCTTCTGATATTATGATAGTTCGACAAAGCACATCACAATATTATTATTTTCGGGTATTGTTAAGAAAAATTTATCTTAACTGAATGAATTATGTTTTCTTTCACCAAGTGATTTTTATTTATCTTTCTTGCAATATAGTGACACATATTCTGTTCTATAAATTTACTAACAGCTTAAGTATTTATAATGGCTCAAATTTGTACTAATAATGATTTACCATGTGGTTTGTCAACGCACAATTAAATTCAAAACTTGGTTTTGTAACAACAATTTTAGAACTTCACGAAAAAATTATTGTCCAATATTCCATGTAGTAATTTTCTGTATTGATAAACAAAGAGATTTTTTTTATGAATATCGATAAACAAAGAAATTACATGAGCATGAGTAGCAGAAGATTATTGGTCACGACAATGAACAAAGTGTTATCACGCAAGAATCTTTCTCTAAAGTAGGATCAAAGTCTAGTATGATTCGATTGTCAAAAGATGGAGGACATGATCGGTTGGGCTGCATAAAAAAACAAGACTACACCTTGATAAATTGAAAATAAAATAGTTACTTTATCATTTTTTTTTGCAAACTATTTAAAAGATGATAAAATCATAGGGCCCGTTTAGTATCACTTTATTTTAACTTTGATTTCACTTTCAATTATTGTGATTTCAAAAATTAAAATAAATCAAGTTTACTATCACTTTGATTTTATTGATTTGGAAACTAGTTTTGAAAACCATCATCATTTTAGAAAGTGGAAAAAAGATGATTTCAAAAATTGATTTCTGTTTTCGATTTTTTGATTTTGACAGGCAAAAAATCCCGAGCTATTAAAAAAACCCACTATTCAAATGCAACCTTTGACTTTTTTAGAATTTTTTATTTTTTGTGATACCATAACCAAGACCGTGATGCAATCCATTTACAGAATATATCAACAATTCATCTCAAATTTGAGAAATGGCCGAAAGCAGTGATTCAATCGCAAACCAAATATGGAATAATTATCAAAGTACTTGATTGACTCGGTGATTCATCATACGTAAAACAAGTAGTTGTTGCCTAGACCATTTTTGTAAATAAATTAGTCTTCTCATAATTTTTTTTTTTGGAAACTCTTCTCATAATTTTCATTTAAACACAATTTCAATTTCAATTTTCAATTTCTCAAAAAATTAATTGTCCCAACTAAACAGGTTTTCATTTTCAACTTTCACTTTGATTGCAATTTGTCCTTATTTCCTAATTTCCTCTGTTTTCAAATCAAACGAAATTCGATACTAAACCGGCCCATACCTTTTACATAACAATGACATGACAATCCTTAAATAATTGTAAATATGATATATATGGTGTTAATTTAAAATAAAATTTTATCACGTGAACTAACGAGAATTGGAAACATAACTCATGATAAGTAAAACTACAATAAGCCAATAAATAGAAAACAAATATATAAATACTTACTTTTATGATCGAGAATAAACTTGGAAATCAACTTACATAGGACTCAACAATCACACTAATTTTATTTTAAAAGTAAGTGGTGCAATGTGTGTAGTAGGTGAGAAAAATTACTAAGTTTAATAATCACTTTGAATCTCATATTCATACAATACCGTATATGACATGTCTTAGTAGTCAAAATCTCTCATGAGTTATAATTTAATGCACAAAGTGTCATCACATGAGAATCTATCTATGAAGAAGGACCGAAGTCTGGTATGATTAGATTGTCAAAAGATGGACAACATGATTGGGTGGGATCCATAAAAAAATGAGACTACACCCTTATGAATTGGAAATAAAATTAGTCTCTATATTATATGTTAATTAAATTTTTCTACGAACTACTCAAAAAATGATAACATCCACCTTTCACAGAACAATATGAAATGACAATTTTTGTCCTTCAATAATTGCAAATGTGATATATATGTATATGGGTGTTAATTTAAAATAAAATTTTATCATATAAACTATTGAGAATTTGAAATATAAGTCAAGATAAGTAAAAGTATAGGAAACCGAAAAAATAGGAAAAATACATAAATACTTACTTTTGTGATTGAGAATAAACTTGGAAACCAACATATATAGGACTCAACACTCACGCTTAATTAGATAAGAACAAGTGTAGTGTGTGTAGTAGGTGAGAGTAATTAATTAGTTTAATACTTAGTTTGAATCTTCATTATACAATGTATGACATGTCTTACAAGTTACAACCTCTCGCAAGCGAGAATTTAATGCATGGGATCCCTACGTTGAGTATTTAATGTCCACAAGCCCTAATTTGTTCTATGATATCCAAGTTTGATGGCGATATCCAAGTTTGATGGTTCATGCGCCTTGACTAAATGATCTCCCCCAACTGTGTGAAATGGTGCATGCCCTCAACTATGGTGTGAGGCTTATTCTTGATGCGCCTCCCTACTATTTGTTCGTATTGAAGCATTTGTTAGCTTTATCTCCCAAATTGAGACAACTAGTTTTAACTTCTATATATGTCACAATGTCACTCTTGAGACAAAGGAAAATAAAAAGCTTGTCGTGACTATTACATGGAACAACCACCCATCATATTTTTTTTATGAATCACCTATCATATTACCTACTACATAGTAGAATGTTCATGATTTCCCCCCTCCTTTTACCTCTTCTTCTAGTAAAAAAAATCGACTAATCGTTCATGGTACCACCTTAGGTGAAGTGCGTTCTATGTGTTGTAAATAGGCGATCCTAATAATTTAGTTAGCTTAATGTACTTTCTCTTACTTGCTCTCTATTGATCATTGGTCTCTCCCACTATGGTGTCGAATTTAATTATACTCCATCATACTTGAATTTTTGCTCCAACACCTTTATTCTAGGTCAGGTTTCAATTACGCACATCAACTACCTAATCAATGCTAAGCCCTCACCTGGGTAAACCCATATTTTCTTCCCCGTTTGACCGAACACATCCCCTTTCTTGAGAACCAACACAACCATCTGAGGACTTTCAAACCTTGCACCAAACCCCCTGATTAGAATCCAAACCCAACAACAATCCAAAGCCTTGAACTGAAAAATCCTAATGACGAAGCTACCTTGTACCCAGATTACTCGAGAACTCCCAAGCCTCCTTCCTTAGCAAAGCCCTGTTTGATTCCTTATTCGTCGAGCTCTCTAGGTCAATCATATGAGCTCTTCTTCCTCTCCCTTCATTTCAAATCGCGACTCCAGTCGTTTATTTTAATTTCCCTCGATTTAATCCATCCATATCCATTTTATATATATAGGTCACAACGGCCGATGCGGTTAACGTAACGCCCATTTTTACTTAAGGGCCAACGGCCATTGTCTAGGCCACAATGGCCGTTTTTTTCTGGTAAAGTGGTTTGAAACTTTGATTCCAGAACGGGTTCGTACAAAGCGTTTTCCAGGTGTTGGAAAGGCGATCCTAGTAATTTAGTTAACTTAATGCGCTTGCTCTCACTTGCTCTCTATTAATCATTGGCTCTCCACTATGATGTCAAATTCCATTATACTCGATCATGCTTGAAAGTTTACTTCAAAAAAATGTCTCATTGTTTATTGTTATGCGTAATAATATTTTTACCATGTTGTCGTTCTTTCTAGGTTTTGTATGTTACCATCGAAATCCGTGTATGGTCTCTCACTTTGTCAACCATGTTCATATATTCAAAAGATAAGAAACATGTACCTTTTACAAAACAATGAAAAGACAATTTTATCCTTAGATAACTGTGATATGATATATACGTATAAGGGTGTTAATTTAAAATAAAACTTATTATGTAAACTAACGAGAAGTTGAAATATAATTGAAGATGAGTAAAAATATAGGAAGCCAAAAGATAGGGGAAAATACAAACATGTTTACTTTTATGATTGAGAATAAACTTGGAAACCAACTTATACAGGACTAAACACTCACCCTTAATTTGAAAAAAAGTTAGAAGTTGTGCAGTGTGTGTAGTAGGTCAAAGCAATCAATTAATGAGTTTAATACTTAGTTTGAATCTTAACAATACATTGTACATGTCTTATAAGTTACAATCTTCCAACCAAATTCTTCGGTGATCAGAACATGAGACTACTTCTGTTTCCCAAACTAGGATTCACCCTTTTTCCCGACCACCAACCTTCACTCTACTCCGGGTTAACTAACACTCGACCTTACGAGCCTTCGTCCTTCGACTTACTTTGTGATCTTAGAGAACCAAAAAGTGGATAGTTCTAGTTGACTACTTCCCAAAGTTGTTTTTACTCAAAAATTACTTTCGTTTCAAATTCCCCATCAAATCATTTAAAAGCCTCTGAAAGGTCTGTCATGTATCGATGGTTCATCTCTCCTTCTTGCGAGGTTAATTACTCCTTAGGAAGGAAAGGTTAGTCACCAATCCATTATCCACCAACCAAGCTCTAATACCATCTTGTAACAACTCCTTCTAATTTCCATGGTCGAGCCCTTGGTCAAACTAGGAACGAGTACTTCTAACAATAACTGAGAAGTAACCAAATATAAAATCAATAGAACCAAATGAAAAGAAGCTTAAACAATAAATTACAATGAGATCCTAAGTTTAATTACACCTGAGCCACATCTGGCCAAATTTCTAAATCTTATGTAAATTATCCAACTTCTCAAAACCTATCAACGGGGAAAGGCAAAACAAGTCCACAATGGAGTCTTGATCACCATCCCTGAGTCAACCGTCGCGTCAAAACTCTAACTGTCAAACTATGACCAAACAAACTGCACAAGCTGCAAGAGGAAGAATTAAGAGGGGATCATTCAAAAGATGATAACATCTACGCTTTACAGACCAATGAAATGACAATTTTTGTCCTTAAATAATTGAAAATATGATTATATATATATATATATATATATATATATATAATCAGTGTTAATTTAAAATACAATTTTATCATATAAACTAATGAGAATTTGAAATATATGTCAAGTTAAGTAAAAATATAGGAAGCCGGAAAATAGGGAAAAAAATACATAGATACTTACTTTTATTATTGAGAATAAAGTTGGAAACCGACTTATATAGGATTCAGGACTCATGCTTAATTTGAGAAAAGTAACAAGTAGTGTAGTGTGTGTAATAGGTGAGAGCAATCAATGAGTTTAATACGCACTTTGAATCTTCACAATATTGTGTATGACATGTCTTATTAGTCTCACTACGAGAATTTAACACACTAGAGCCCTATATCGAGCATTCAATGTCCATGAGCCCTAATATGTTTTATGATGTCTGAGTTTGATGGTTCATGCGCCTTGACTAAATGATTTTCTCAATTCTGTGAAATGGTGCATGCCCTCAACTGTGGTGTCAAGCTTATTCTTGAAGCGTCTCCCGGCTGTTTGTCAATATCAAAACATTTTCTCCAATTGTGTGAAATGGTGAATGCCCTCAACTAAAAAGTCAAACCTCATTTGACCACAAATTCGCTCTTGCTTTTTAAGGTTCGTTTGCTTGTTCTTAGTTTCTCTTATCTTCAATTATCGTTAATAAATCATATGATACGATTTATGCTATTGTTGATGATTGATTGTTGGTTAAGAGCATGCTAGGGTTGTCATTCTTGAATTTTGGGATCTTTGTGAGTTGAAAAGCTAGGATTGTATGCATGAACTTGATTCTTAGAACTTCTGATCAATTGTCTCGTTGAGTTGAATCAATTGCTTGATTCTAGAGCTTCGTGTTGACTGAGTTTGGATTATCTCATGACGAATGATTTTTTCTCCTAGAGTTTTTAGCATAGAATACAGGTTTTGTGCCTACTTTATGAGTTGAGATTTTAGGTTCCACGTTCTGTTGTGCATCCAAGGAACACACTCCATTTCCCTTGATTTAAGATGATGATTTGAACTTTGTGATGGCTTGTTCATTGTTCACTTGATGATTTTCAAATTTTGTCTCGCTTAGTTGCCATGTTCTTCGATTGAAGATCGCTTGAAATTTTATGTTCTTGTCTTCTAATTAATTTGGCTTAATGAATTATTTGGCTAGGATTGCATGAGATTAAGTAGATGATGTTTATACTCTTTGTTTGTACTTGTCTAATACCATTGAATTGTTGATTTAAGCCATTCCACACACTTTTGCATATGTTTTTAGTGCTTAAGATCATGTCTTGTGGTATGTGATTTGTCATGCTAAGTGTGGGGTGGTAAGATCTTGAGGTTGAATGTAGCATGTGTTGTGGACTTTGTTTTCATGATTGATCGCGCTTAGACCTTTCACCTTAGGGAATCTATGTCGACTTGGAAACTTTAAGTGAATTCTTATGCATGATCTAATTTTTGTCCAACCATGTTCATTTGATGAGGATTTTTGTGCTCTAAATTATGGAAACTTGTTTGAATGAATCTCGTTTGGTTTTTGTTTGTTTTGAAGGATGGCGCCTAGGAGAATAATTAGATCCACAACCTTGGCCTTGGAAAAACCCCTATTCAACTTCAGCAACTAGTTTCACTGATCTATCTATGAAGTGTTACAGAACTATCACGGGCTTAGACATGGTTTCGTGGATTTGGAGTCCTTAGGAGAAGATTTTAATATAGCTTGGGAAATAATGAAAATAACTGGTATTTAGGAGCTCCTCCACCTGGCCTACCATTGCCCTTTAAGACCACTCAGGCAGTTCCATTCGACAGTTAGGTTCTCTCACTACAAAAAAGGGGAAGAGATTAGCGTCGGTCAATCTAAAACCAAACCTAAACCCTTGACTCGCGTTTGACCAAGGGTTTAGCGTCGGTTGTTTTCTAACCGACTCTAAACCTGAGTCTGGTCCGAACGAAGGACACAACCCACTTAGACTTTAGCGTCGCTTTGGCGGAAGAAGATAGCGTCAGTCACAACCGACGCTAAATTCACGGGGAGTTTATCGTCAGTTCCGTGTCCATTTTAGTGTCGGCCATTGACCGACGCTAAATTTCTGACCTATTTGAACCCTCAAATAGACGGAAACTTCATTTTTCTAGTGTGCAACTCTTGCAACTCTTTCAACTCCTCTCAACTCTCATAAGGTATGTATTTTCTTATTTCAATATTGTATTTTATTTAGTTATTGAATTAGTTATTTATAGATTTAGTGTTAGTAGTTAGTTTGTGAAATAATTTTTGAATATATTGTACGTATTGTTAGGTTATGAATTAATAAAATTAGGGTTTTGATATTATTAGCTAGTTAGTGAAATAATTAGAGAATATATTATTTTGTATTGTTAGTTAGTGAATTAATTTCTTTATGAATTAGTGCGCATTATTAGTTAGTGATTTAAATTGTGGTTAATTGGTAGGTGTAACTCCAATTGAACTAGGAGCAGCGGTGACACCGTCTCGTCATTGCTTTCTCTTCATTGGTTGTAGGTATGTATATATTAATTTGAACATTGTATTTGTTTTTTTTAGCATTATTATGAAGTGTCATTCAAAATAATTTAGCATAATTTTAAATTTATGATTACTGATGACACGTTTTTGGTGTGTTTTCTCAAATAACTAATCTACAGAAGCAGACTAGATCGAATCTCTTGAGGTTTCTTCCAATTGACTACTCAAAGAAGTTGACAAATTACTCAGGTTTAAACACGTTGTGCGTGGTGTGAGTTCTATGACTCCTAATCTAATAAAGCAGGAAAATAAAAGACAGAAAGATTAAAAGGTTGACTAACGAGAAGATAGACGAGCTAGACTTCGAATCCCCTAAGATCACCAGAACATTGGCAATCACAAGATCAGTGATTTTCAATCCTAATTCATTCAATTCTCAGACACCACCATAACTCCTGACCCTTAGGTTTAAGACTGGCGAATGTTCGCTCTATCCGATCTAACTACCACTATTAATTAACCGCCCGAGCTTTCACTTCTTACGACGGAAGAACTAATTGGTGCAATTACTAATGATTAATGAGTTACTCTTGAAGCGGATTAACCCTAACTGGTTCCTACAAAAGGCACACTCCAATGAATAGGTTAATTGGTTGAATTGATGTTCTAAAGTAAGGCGAACGTTCGCTCTATCCTTATCTTAACAAGAATCTAAACTAGGTGATCAGGAAGATAAGTTTATGCGCCAAAGCAAGGAATTGTCTAGCGACTAACCCTAACTTGCACAAACCTATTCTAGGCGACCAACCAGACAAGAAACACAGTAAAACAATTAAGCACAAAACAACCATGCAAGGGAAACTGATTGAACTTCGAATCTAATTATTGCCGATCCGTGACCGCTTTAAAGCCCTAGGTCACTTAGGGTTCATCTAATCTAAGCTCTACGAGTTTAGCTACTCATATTAGATACAAGAGAATTAAAGACAAACAAGGAATACATCTCAAGTAGGAAGAACAGAGAAAAACTGTAAAACCTAATTTGACGAATCCGTGAAGCTTCAATCTCGAGGGTCTTCAACTCTCAGCTCTGAGCTCTCCGAGGTGGAAGGATGGCGTCACGATCTCTTCCCGGCTCTTCGAACTTTCTAAACTCTATCTATCTCTCTAGAGGCTATCGCCTCTGTATTGGAAATTTCGTTCAATGAATAATGGATTCCCTGTTTGTGCCGCTGCTGCTGCTTTAAATAGGATTAGGGTTTGCCTTCTCTGCCGCGAAAAAGGAAATAGTTTTCGGCGAAAACTTAAGAAGTTTTCACCGAGAACTTCAGTTGAATCCTCCTGTGTGTATTTCTTCAATATTTTTAGGCGAGGACTTTGACTTTTGGCCGAAAACTTCTTCGTGATCGGCTGTGGGTTTCTGAAGGTATTTTCTCTAAAAGCTTCTAATGTTTTCGGCTAAAACATTGTGTTGGGCAGTTGGATCTTTGGTGTATTTCTCCGCTTTGATTTCTGGTTTGATTTCGGTTCACTCCTTGAGGTCTGAAACACGTCCGTGGTTACGTATTTGACGGCAAAAACCTACGCTCTTACAAAAACACTAGAAAATTATCAAATAGACCCAAAAAAGGCCAAAGTAACCAAATCAGTAAGAAATAGGGTAGTTGAGTGAATATTTGCTATTTTACCCCTAAAACCACGTTTCAAGCAAGGAAATTTCGCTTAAATGGGGCTGAAAATCACGTCAAATCGAGTGTCATCAAATTCTCTCTTTAAATCAATCAAATTAAATTGAACTTATTCCATTGATAGTGATTTTGGTATCGGTTACCTAAATCAGTTGTGTGCTTCAATTGAGAGTTATATTTGAATTTAATTCAAACGATTAACTTGGAAGATTTCTATTTAACAATTTATTAGATGCGATTTACTTACCTTTTGAGATCGATTTGGTATCTGATCTTAATTGCTAATTAAATTGTTTGAAATAAACTTACCATTTTACGCGCACAATGATTTAGCTAAGTTTCCCAAAATCTTTTAATGTAACATTTAAATATCAATCTTGCGGTATCTAAATTTTATTATGGGATTTGTATCCGTTAATTATGGTTTATTTGGGAAATTAATTGATTTATTTGAATTAGCATTGTTTAGTTGCTAATTTAAATGAACTCTGAATTAATTTTTATAAGGCAAGTTTTAACACTATGGTTATGCATTTGCGTTGAATCGTTGCAATTTGATCAAACTCGCTTTGGATCTGGTGATGCAATTAAGTGGATTGAGTCAAACTTGAATTAAGACCAACCAAATTAATTGCACTAATTCCATTAGTAGCATGATTGATTCATATATTTGCTTTGAAATATTGTGTATTTTAATTGAAGTGTTATATTTGAAATATCAATGTTTGGTACATTGGATTGACTTTGTGTCAAATTGTAAATCCTTGGTGGTTGGATTGATGGTCCAATTGGGGCTAGAAATATTGAACATGATTCTTTGTGAATCAAGTCGAAAATGTATGTTTCTTGTTGGAAACATGACAAACAATTCAACGAGTGTTGAATTGTGGATGATTTCTCTTGTGAAGATCATTAAATGACTCTTGTTGTGGTATTGTTGAAAATACCTAAGACTGTGATGGTTAATCATGTTGATAAACCAAATAAATTCATTTTATGAATTTTGAGAAGTGGCAAAAGAAAGTGATATTTAATTTGTACACATTCAATTTTGGCTTGGAGATACTAAAGTCTTGTAGACCGTAAAATGTTTGAGGACATTCATAAGTTCATGACATGTTGAACAATTGGTCAATGAGTTGTACAATTGTGTAATCTTATTGGCACAATCAAATAATGGTGGAAAAATTCTTACATCTTTTATATGAAAATCAAGGACGCTTGATTCTTATATAATTAGGTGGTGGTACTAGACCATATATATATGTCTGGGGATGCTTGGATCTTATATTGTGGCTTAGTGCTACATGAATGGGAATGATTCTACATGAAATTTGTGTCAAATGAATGCATTAGAGATACAAGCATGAACAATTGTTAAGGAATATATGAGTTCCAAAGCTGAATGCCAAGTAAATAAGTTATGAGTTCCCACAACATGTGGGGGAGCGTGTCATCTAATTACCTTTTAAATATGGTATATGGAAAGGTTACTAATGAGACTCCAAATAAATTATTGAATAGAAGAAATACTTCTTTTCATTATTTTAAATGTGGGGGTGACTAGTGAAAGTAGTCATCACATTGTTTGATGGTAGTCTAGACATATTGTCATAAACAATATACCATAAGACGACTTCTCTCAAAATAAGAGTTATCATCAAGATAACCTTGCGGATCTGCTAACCAAAGGGTTAAACCGAGAGGCTGTGCACAAGTTGTCAATGGGAATGGGATTAAAGCCCTTGAAATAAAGTTTATTCGAAGGAAAACCCTACCTAGTTGACTAGAGATCCCAATATCTAGGTTCAAAGGGACAACCTACTTGAATGAACTAGTATAGTCACTGTGGGGGCAACCCCAACCAATTCCTATAAACAGTGATAAGGTTAAGGATAAGCATAAAGGCTTTTAATGATTCTGAGATAAGGATCACCTATGTTAGAGTGATGTGGGGCCGCTTCAAGGGAATTGTGGGGGCGCAAATTTCTTAAACTCTCGCAGAACCAGGCAGATGTTCAGGGCCATATGAACATAACAGTGAGAACAAGGTCACGTTAGGAAGGATCCTGTGTGCAGTGTATCATCGTCTACACTAGCGGCAGGATGGTTCAAGGACATCGCGTCTACCATCTAGCCAGTAGAGTCGGTATGTTTCGCAAGGGAAGGTTCAAGGGGTAACACCTACCTATCCTATGCAGGATTTGACCGATGAGCAAAGTTGTCAGTGTCGTTAGAGTCTTGAGTCCAATTTTCATTCATGTGGGGGACTGTTGGAAAATTTAGGTAAACCAAATGGGTTTGTACCATTTTGGGTTGTGATTATGAGTGGGTTAAGTAACACCTTTTTGTAAGGTGATTACATATTCGTGTTCTCCTACAAGAGAGCTTCGAATCGAGATATAATCCGTCCAAAATGGATTTAAGGTGAATGAAAAATTGATTCTCAAAGTACCTTGGTGGGAAAAGGAGTGAGAAAGTGGTTTTATACCACATTGCTCAACTAAAGAGTTTACTCTAGAATTTTTTCCCTATAAATACCCACCTATCCCTTCAGTTTTCCACACACCTTCAGATACTAAAATCTCTCTCCCAAAAATTCAAGTCTTCTTCCTTTCTTTTTAATTTTCGGTCCTTTTGTAGTCGCTTTGCTCAAGCGTGGTTGCGTTCGGCGGTGTTGAAACACCGTTGAAATTGTTGTATCCTGGGAGAAAGACGCCCTTGTGTAGGGTGAATCTATCTTAAGGAAACTGTGCAAACACAGGTCTCGATTACAGTTTTCTTTCGATTTCGATTTTGTTATGATTTTCTAAGTCGCGTTAATTTTGTCCAACAACACATACGCTGGTTCGATTTTAGGAGGAAGGTGATATAAACAAGGGTAGTTTTTTTATTTACTACTCTTGTTGAGTCAGCAACCATTCACTAACATGTCGAGTAAAATTACTCTCTGTATCTAGGTTGAATGTCAGTTATGCTGGTTCTCTAAACAACTCTAACGGAGACTAACGGTGGATCATTTTCAAAATAGAAATGGAAAGGTGGTGATGCGATAAATCATTAAGAAATGTCGTGTCTATTTTGAAAAAAAATCTAATAATTAATGACATTTGACAGTATTAAGCCTTATTATTTATTTTTTCTAATAAATCGCAAAACTTGTTTCACCATGCCTAGGTGGGATGGATGGCGACAGGAGGCATTGTGAAAATGAGGAAGGTAAATGTCTTTGATTTGTATAATATTTTTTACGTCAAATCATATAACACATTAGCTTGTTTCTGTACTAGGTTGACTTTAATAAAAAATTGGGATAATAGGCAGGGAGACCTCTACATTATAGAAAGTTTTATGAATAATATTTGTAGTGAATGTCCAAGATTCACATAGATGCTACATTCACATAAGATGCTTCCTTAACATTGATCATAAGAATCAATGTCTTCCATGACCCATTCTTCTCCCCATTCATGTGTAATTATATGAGCCCATTCATGACTCATTATTCTCTCTATTCATGTGTAATTACATTAGTTTTCCTATAATTATTTGCACTTACACATAATAAACCCTCTTATTTAGAACGTTTAACATAAAAGTTTTTTTGTTAGATTTTCGTTAACGTCATTATGGTTTTACTAAAACGTTATGCCGACTCATCTCGTTGATGGCCAACTTTGACAAATCAGCAAAACGAAATCATTCTTTGAGCTACAATTCCAATTGAAAATCACCCTATCCTCTTCCTTTCGAACTTTTTCACCACAATCTTCAATCTTCACTCTCTTCTCCTCTGGGTAACCTTGATGCATATCCTTATCAGTTGAAATCGTAACTCACAAAAAGACATTGTTTTGCTGATGTGTCAAAGCTGGCCACCAATAAGATGACTCAGCATAACATGTCAGCAAAACCATAACGACGTGAATGAAAATCTAACGGAAGGGCTTATATGTTAAATGTTCTAAATATGAGGATTTATTATGTGCAAATAATTGTAAAAGAGATCGCTTATTATCTTTTCATAGTATAGGGGTCTTCCAGACTATTATCCCAAAAAATTAAAGAAAAAGATAAAAAAAATATTTCACGTTATTTCAAAATTCGAACATGAATTGATTTCAAAAGATTTCAGTGTATTTGTGCAGGTTATTAAAAGAGAGATACATTTATTTTTATAAAAACTGATATGTATTGTGATGTATAAAAGCTTAACGAGTCGTTTGATTTTGAGATTTGGGTGAGAGTTGAAATAACTAGTGATTTGAAATAGTAGAGATTTCGAATAGTAAGGTATTTCACAACATAGCTTTTTTTCACTTTGCAAAAAAAAAAAAAGCTTTTTTTTTCAAAGTATGAGTGATTCTGATTTTGGAGGGGAAAATGATAATCAAACCAAATTAAGAATTTATTAGCATGCCCTCGTCATTAAACATTTGATCTCTAATGTGTTTGATTTACTGTTGTTATATAATGGTAAATAAGAATGCTGAAATTTGAGAATGAATAAAATGTGGTGCACATTCAACTATAAATTTGAACTTTATATTTGTAAATTGAATGATTGGCTTTGTGTATCAAAAGTACATTAGAAATCAATTTTCATACAACTTTTGTCTTCTGCCCTAAGAAAAAAGCAGAATCAAGCAACAAAAGGATTTTTTCCAGAAATAGGCTTCGTCCCAAAATCAATTTTAAAATAGGCTCTATGTACGGTTAATTCCCAAAATAGGCTTGGTTGTGCTGACTGGGACAGTATATATAATTTCATTTTTGTGGAGTACAGCTAACATTGCTCAAATAATTGCGTGCAAAAAGACACAATACAGTCTGATAATTTACCACCACCAAAAATGCATGAAAACACCACTATAATTTCCCACCAAATAATGCATGAAACTATTTCTCATGTGCCTGTGTTAGGATAAACGGTTGAAATAATGCATCCCACTATAAATGGTTGATAAACGTTCAAATAATGCATGAAATAAGTCAACAAAAAATCACCACTTATAGTGGCGATTTCTGTGTTGAAAATCGCCACTATAAGTGGCGACTTTATACATTTGACAAATTCAGCCCAAAAATCGCCACTTATAGTGGCGATTTTCAACACTGAAATCGCCACTATAAGTGGCGATTTTTGGTCTGAAATTGTCAGATGTATAAAGTCGCCACTTATAGTGGCGATATACAATGATCATCATTTATTTTGGCGATATACGTGCCCAGTCAGCACAACCAAGCCTATTTTGGGAATTGACCGTACATAGAGCCTATTTTGAGAATTGATTTTGGGACGAAGCCTATTTCTGGAAAAAATCCGCAAAGCCAACTCAATAATTGTTAGATGTAGAGACCACAACGAATATTTTGACTTTTTGCTCTGATTTTGGGATACAGAGGCGTATTTTAATAGTTGAATAGGGTTTAGTGGCTTGGCCGTAATTTTTTGTTATTTACTCCACCATAGTAATTTTAATTCGAAATAACCTATTAGGGATTTTCATAATCCCTAATTCGTGGAGGTGATTTCAAATCACGATGCCCACAAGGATATTTGAAATCCCCTTCAAATCTCATGTTTATTTTTGGTTTAAATGATTTGTTTTGTCAAAATTATCTAATGCACTAAATTACCCGTAAAAATAAAAAAGTAAACAACACGTAAGTTTTGGCTGTTTTTGTTGTGTTTCTCTTCAAACCGGATTATGTGTGTGAAATGTGACTTCCGATATTAACCGATTATGAACCTATTACATTCTAACTTCATTTTCACTTTTACCAAACAAAACTTTGCCCAAAATTCGCCTTAATTGCTGGTACCTAAACTTTTGTTTGGAATGCTGATGTTCAAGAGTCAAAACTATGAACGATGAAAAAATAAAGCAACGTAAAAATACTACACTTATAAGAAAATTTCTTTATCTTTTCATACCCCAAAGTCATAGATTAAGAATGGGTAATTGGGTTTGGTAAGTTGAGATAGTTCATATCGATTTTCTGTTCCTCATATTTTAACTGTAATACTTATGATGTCTCAAATCTATATTTTGGCTACATTTTTGTAGACGACTTCAAACTTTGATGGTAACCCAGATAATTTCAAGTGAATACATAAATAATAAAGGGATAATGTAATTTACTCACCTCTACTTTATCAAGTTGACAAGCAATCTCCTATATTATGAAATGCTTATTCTTCCTCTTCCACTTTGGTCAACTTGACAATTAACCCTTTCTATTAAAAATTATGTCCACTTTCGTTAACTTCTGATGGAGAAGCATGTCATATCAGACCATGTTAGAATAAGGTACTGTCAGACGATCAAGGGTTGCCGACAGAGTTCGAGTGACGACAAATTGGGTGTACGAAATAGGTTGTATAGTGTATGAGGTGGATATTGGGTAACTTTTGAGTGAATATATACCATATTTAGTAAATATTTTTAAAACAATAATCTAAACATGTGGCTATTGTTGATGACATGACTTGACATGCTCTGTCGTTAGAAGATAATGATAAATGAACTGAATTTTAACAGAAAGAGCTAATTGTCAAGTTGATCAAATTAGGAGAAGAAAATAAGTATTTTATAATAAAAATACCTATTTGTTAACATGGTAAAGTAGGAGAAAAATCATCATCTGATTATTTTCAAACACGTAACTTTTAAAGGGTACTGCTATTTGCAGTCCGTGTTTTACTAAGGCAGTCTGTATTTTTAACATAAATGGACAATTATGTCCTTGCAGCCCGTTTTACTAACGCAGTCCGTATTTTTAAGATAAATGGACAATTATGTCCTTGCAGTCCGTATTTACTAATGCAGTCCGTTTTTACTAACGCAGTTTGTATTTTTAACATAAATGGACAATTATGTCCTTGCAGCCCGTATTTACTATTGCAGTCCATTTTTTACTAACGCAGTCCGTATTTTTTACATAAATGGACAATTATGTCCTTGTAGTCCGCATTTACTAATGCAGTCCGTTTTTACTAACGCAATCCGCTTTTTACTAACGCAGTCCGTTTTTTACTCATGCAGTCCATTTTTTACTAACACCATAATTATACAGAGCCTTGCCGCGTGTCATACCAACCTTGCAAAAAGGTGTTCTCCATCTTCATCCCTTACCTTTCTCAATACCCGGTGAACCTTGAAAGCCACCACGTCACTGAAAAAATCTTTAGCCTCAACCCCCTCCAACCTAATTTCAATCATGATCCCGTCAATCCCATAGATTCGAACTTCCCCCTCCTTAAATTAGACCGTTTGATAGCTCAGAGCATAGGGGGGAAGAGGAAGGAAGGTGATGTTGACACCGACTGTGAAAAGGAAGAAGGAAATGAGGACATAGTCTCTAGCGGGAGATAATTGGAATTTTGAATGGGGATCGTCAACGAGTGGCAGAAACATAAAATTTAAATCACGGTAGTCGATTGAGACAACTAGAAAGGATCAGGGTGAAGAGGAAGTGATGGCGACTGGAGAGAAATCGGTAGTGGTGGCAAGCCAATTTCCACCAAAGTTTAAATGATGTTGAGCTGGAACTGTAGGGGCTTAGGGCAATCTCCTACAATTCAATACTTACAGAATAAGATCCGTAATAATTGTCCCTTCGTGGTCATTGTGATGGAAACCAAACAATCAAGAGAGATCATGGATTCGATGCCAAGAAGTATGAAATTTTCTAACACTTATTATGTTGATCCGGAAGGGAGGCCGGGTGGCTTGGCACTCTAGTGGTTACAAGATAATATATTCACTACAAGAAACTGCTGATTTAACGGCGACGGTTTAACAACGGCCAGACGCGGGCCGCTGTTAAATCTGTTTAGGGGCGGCAACTTTAACAGCGGCTTCAAGCCGCTGTTAAATTAATTTATATATATCAGATGCTGAGGATCGCGGGACAGACAGTCCCATCTTCTTCACTCATCTTCTCCCGCAGCATCGACGAACAGCCCAGCTTCAAGCTCCCTCCCGCCGCCGACCTCCTAGACTCGCCGAACGCCCAGCCCGCTATTAAATATTTGAGTTTAACCGCGGCCGCCCGAGGCTGCTGTTAAATTGGCTTAGCATTGGCCAGTTTAACAGCGGGCAGTGGCCGCTGTTAAATGTAAATAACAGCGGGCGTGGCCGCTGTTAAATGTAAATAACAGCGGGCGTGGCCGCTGTTAAACGGCTAATCTGCCGCTGTTAAATTACCAGTTTCCTGTAGTGATTGATATCACAATCATTAAAGCAACGAAGAACTATATCAACGTTAGATGGAGGGAAACAAGTACTATGTTTGTGACATTTGTGTATGATGCCCCTAGAAATGAAGAGAGACATGGCGTGTGGGACAAAAACATTGATTTTAGTGTGAAGAGGACCAGCCGTTGGTTTGTGCTAGGACATTTCAACGCGATGAGAAGAGTTGATGAAAAGGAGGGTCGGAACCCCATGCTTCCTTGGTTCTTGAGTTTAATGATTTCATCAAACAAGGACACTTGATCGAGATTAGGAGTGAGGGAGTCGTTTCACATTGAAAATAAACAACAAACAAGGAAATCTGGTTTATCGGAAGTTAGACAAGGTTCTGTGCAACCAAGCTTGGGCATAAATGTGTTATGGTCCTCAGAAGATGGAAAAAGGAAACAATTGGAAATAATGGACTGGAGATTGAGAGGCTATTGTCGCAGCTCACTGAGATCAACAACATTGTGACCAACGAGGACACCATCTCGAGGCAGAACTCCATTCAAGAGGAACTAACAAGAAGATGGTATATTTAAAAAACATTTTGTGCAACAAGGGCGAAAGATCATTGGATTAATTAGACTCAGAGACATGAATACAAACTACTTCCACAAAATAACTATCCAAAGGCGGAGATGAAATAACAACACATGCTTGAAAGACGAGAGAGGGGTTGGATCAATGATTTGAGTAACATCACAAAATGCGTGAGCTTTTATCACTCCCTATTCTCCAAAACAAGGGAGATAACAAATTTTTCTTTTTTTGAAGGACTTTCCACTAAAGGTGACAAGTCATATGAACGAGAGTTTGATGAGACCTATTTTGGATGGAGAGATAAAAAATGGCTTTCCAGATTCAGCCAAAAAAATCTTTGGGCCTGATAGCTTACTAGGGAGTTTTTTCCAAGAGCACTAGAGCATGTTGGAAGGGGATTTTTGTGCTAAAGTCAGGTCGTTCTTCCAAGATGTAGATCTGTGAAATTGATGAAATGACACTTACGTCACTTTGATTCCAAAAGTAAGCCATCCTGAAGCTATTAGCCAATTCTGACCAATAAGTCTAACAAACTTCAAGATGATAGTTATTTCCAAGATTAAGTCGAATCGGCTCAAGCATGTCATCCCCACGCTGGTTTTAGAACTTAAAGCTGCATTTACAGGAATCCGTCAAATCCAAGAAAACATTATTTTCGTACATGACGTCATTCACAAAATGAAAATGAGGAAGAAAGGAAAAAAGTGTGATTCCATGCTTACGGTGGACATGCTCAAAGCTTATGACCGGGTGCCCTGGGACTTTCTGTTTGCGGTTCTCCGGACCATGGGCTTTATAACGAGATTCGAATTAGCTCAATTTCAGCTCTTATCACTTCAGTTCGATTCTTTGTGCTTATCAATGGCGAGCCTAGGGGATGGTTCCACCCCTCTAGAGGATTGAGACAGGGTGACCCTCTTACCCCCCTTCCTCTTTATTTTGGTCTAAAATGTGTTTTCTTTTATGATGCATAAAGCGTGTGATTCAAGATATATAAAAGGGATTCAGTTAAACCAAAACTACACGGTCATTCATCACGTTCTATTTGTAGGTAGATAGACTATGATAAAAGCGGTTCTTCAGGCTTTGCCGTCTTATCTTTTCTCATGCTTCACGCTACTCAAGATTATGATTAAGAAAATGAGCGCTATTGCCATCAAATTTTGGTGGAATGGTGACGTCATGGCAAAGCCATTGCACTGGGTTAAGGTGGACATGCTGTGGATGGATTTCAAGTCGGTGGTCTCGGGTTTAGGGATTTTGAGGATATGAACCTTGCTTTTATGGAAAACTTACTTGGACGATGCATGGCTCCCAGATAGGGAAAACTTTGGATACCAGGTTAATGTGGAGGACAATTGTATTTCGGAGTGTATCCTTATGCTTCAACGTTGTTGGAATACACAAATTAAGAAGAATATTCGACGAAGAAGTGGTCAACCAAATCATTGGTACACCAATCGTGCCGGAGAAGATCGTTGGATCTAGAACCATGAACCAAAAGGGAATTTCTCTGTTCAATTGTGTTATCGCATGATCACTGAGAGGCGTGTAGAGGCGGGATGAAATTCAATGGGAGATAATCCTTACTTTTGCAAATGGATGTGGGGACTTTCACTGCCTCAGAACATGAAAGTCTTCCTATGGAGGATCAACAATGGCGCAATTGCAACGACATGAAATTTGGTACGAAGGAACTGCAATGTGGAGGAGGTTTGTGCTTGCTGCAATAGTGGTTTGGAATCTACAGAGTACCTTTTTTCAGTGCAGGGCTTTCTAGGAATTATGAAGCAGAATCGTCCCTGGAGTTGAACTTCTGGAAGAGGAAACGACCTGTTGGAGTGGTTTCTAAGCATTAAAAGAACAAAGACGGCCTCTTTGATCATAAACATCAATTACATCAATCATCATACTACAAATTTTATACTTGATCACGCACCGCGTATGAATCTCGTTGCTCCCATCCTTCCTCAAATACTTGTGCACTGGGAAGTCTTCTAGAAACAGCAGAGAATAGACGGGTGTGCCTGGGGCGGGCTTCGGCTCTAGGGCTGGGCAGGGAACTGGTGTCCCTGCCGGGTGGTGCGCCAAGGGTGACTAGTGTATCGGGGCTGGACACTATATCGGGGCCGGGTCACGGTGTGGCCTTAGACTTTGGCCTAGGTGGTGTTGGACTCGGATCGTGTTGTGTACTGAAGCCTGTGCAAGGGCTCGGGTCATTGCTCGAGTGACAATTCGCGTCGGGGCTGGGCTGAGTTGCGGACTAGGGGTTGAACCGCCACTAGATGTGGGATTGGGGTCGGGTGTCAGTTTCGGATGTCGGTCCGACGCTGCGCAAGTGCTGGGTACCGGGTTGGCCTGATGCAGGGTCGGTGCGAGCCCGATGCTAGTTTGGTGTTGGCCTAGTGCTGGCTCGGGACTGGCATGGTGCTGTCCTGGTTGAGAATTAGGGTCCTCGGCTTTTCTCTCCAACCTGTCCATTGTGGCTTGCATTTGGATTAGGATCTGTGATATGGCTGGCAGGGTGGCCTCCAACAATGCTAGATTCTCATATGACATGGTTAGTAAATAGAACAAGACCTCCTAAAAAAATCACTCTAAGGAACCTCACTCTCTATGGTTTTACCTCTCGTGTTTAATTTTAATAGTGACACTCAAAAAGGAATTTCATAACATAGTCGAATTCGGCTCAAGCAGTTGCAAGTTTCTTCAAAGCTACCAAGTATAGAACTTTCACGTGGTATGGAACAAAAGACTCGAAACCTAGATTTATTTCTCAAGCCTACAAGTACTTCGTCTTTGTGACTTGACGCTCGGATAAACAGTAAGGTGGCGTTGAAACTAGGGTTTTGGTTCAAAAGAATCCTAAGCAACGAAAGGTATAAAAGTTTTCTACTTCTCTACCCCTCTTCTTAAGTAATTCTTACAACGAAAAAGAACTTGGCAAGGGTGGCCTTGCTTTGGTTGGGTTTTTTTTCTATTTTTCTAACCTCTTTTTGAAATTTTCCTTGATGGATTTTGATGGCCACCAACTTTTTCTGCCTTCCAATTGAAAGATGAATACAAGAACTTGAAAAAGATGAAGATTTTCGAAAGTTTTCTAGAACAGATACTAAAGGGATATGGATCCAGATAAAACATGGAAACTGGGATAGATTGTGGTCCTAGTGCTGAACTGAAGCTCTGATACCAACTGATGTGAACCATAACCGTCTATGCTCCGTGACCCGAACACTGCAAGCTGATCTCCTAGCTATCAAGTCGAACCTATGAAACCGGGGCGGTTAAGTACTTGGACCCACTACCACGCGAAGTCTGGGAACCCTAAGTGTCCGGTCTATGGCGCCACTCCAAGAGATGAATGCTCTTGACGATAAGCCTATACCTTAAACAATGCAATAACTAGCAAAAGCTTGAAGGGAAAAAGAACAATGTTCTGAAAATTTTATTAATCAAAGGTTTTCCTTACAATGAGGCCGACGACCTTTATTTATAGGGGAGGGATTCGTGAACAAGCTCTACGAATCCTCCTTAAACTCTAACTCTAAACTATTAAAGAAATAAAACAAGAGTCCTAATTAGATCACTAAAAGGACTAAAATATTCCTAAATAAACGAAACTAGAAAGGAAAATCCGAGATAAATACTAAAAAGGAAGAAAAACTCCAAAACTATCTCAAAACCCCTAATTCGGCAAAATCGGGGGAAAACCCTAATTCGTGACCGTGCCGGATTAGGTGACCGGGCATGTGTCCGCGCCAGGTGTAGATTCCGTGTCCGCGTCGAATGCGGATTCCGTGTGCGCGTCAGATGCAGACTCTAGAACAGTTTAATTTTTCTCGTCACATACAATACCTTTCTTATTTCAATAAGTGACTTATTAGGCATCCTTAAGCAGTCTAGGTTATCACCCAAGCGTAGTTCTCCATACTAACAATTCACAATTCATATCATCGTCATAATCATAAACCATTCAACATCAATCCCACAACTCAGTACAACCACACACTTCAGTTCACAGATCAACCCAACACAGTTCACAACATATCACAAGGCATCTCACATTCACATCCAATGTACACACGTACACAAGTCACACACACACACACACATCTCATTAATTTTGCTAGGTGAGTTCATTAGGAACCATTGGAGTTTATCCATACACCACCCCCGACCAGACGCACCCACTCTTCCAGGAGGGTCCAACACACATCCTTTCGTCAGGAAGGATCCAGGGCCCAAACTTACATCGACACATCAACAACAACAAAAATAAATCACGCCACTCTTCCAATAGGGGTGATCGCACCTCACTCTTCCAGGAGAGGTGACAATTTGGGGGCAGTATAGGCTCCAACCAGTTTCTAACATTTCATTTAGTCATAACACATCAATCAACTAATTTGACCATCAATAGATCTATCAATCCATCTCACAAATTCCTCCTCAAAATCATCCAATTCCAATCATCAAATCCATCAACAATTCCATCATTAACTCCATCATTAATCCAATTCCAAACTACATTCAATAGATCACAACCAATCAATTACACACACATCAATAATACAATTCCATTCAACCAATTCCATGTACCAATTACATTACCTGATTCCATGTACCAATTCCATGTACCAACTCCATGTACCAATTCTATTACCCAATTCCATGTACCAATTCTATTACCCAATTCCATGTACCAATTCTATTACCCAATTCCATATACCAATTCTATTACATACATTGTACACTACAAATCACCTTATCAACCGTCATCACACATAGCATCAATTTCACTCAAATCAATCACACGACATCAATTCAAAATAACATCAATTTCCCTCAACATAATCACACAATATCACTTCATCCAATTCATGTAACCACACATTTTCCACTTCAGTCAATTATACCTACAATTACACATCAAAACCATGACAAGGGTAAACGACTAGCTCACCGGCCACCCCCACCTGCAAGTACATGGATAGCCATGTCGTGAGTCTTAGGGATACCCTCCTGTTCATCCTTCATAGAACGACCCCACATTGGTAGGGCCATCCTCCTGCAACCACAACTTACAACATATAATCACATCAAGGGTAACTGCTAGCTTGCCGGCTACCCCCACCTACAAGTACAGAGATAGCCATGTCACAAGTCTAGGGTTACTCTCCTTTTCGTCAATAATAGGGTGACCCCATATTGGCAGGACCACCCTCCTGCAACCACAACTGACAACAACATCGTATATATATATGAATTAACCAGGATCACAGCCCATCCCTCTTATCACTCATTACTAGGTCTGATCCGTTTATCATCAACATTAATCATTTACCCCAATCCCAATACACAAAAATCTGCAATCAGTCACAACCAACTCATCAATTAGCAAACACTCATCAATCGACAACCATCATAAATCAAATAGCAATCAATCACAGAACAATTATCATCTTTTACTCTCTTCCAATTTCATGCAATCCCTACATTCATCTAAGTCAGAATTTCAACGCCTTACATCGACCATCACTACCTATCATATGCTAAACCCTCACCTGACAAGAAGACAAGGCTCTAAACAACTTCTAGAAACCCGAACAGCCAAGCTCTATAGCTCCAAAAATGTAGCTTCTTCCTTCTGCCACTGATAGAGCCCAAATCCAAAATACCTGAAACCGAGATGTGCGATCTCTTCCTCTCGTCGCCAGGAACTCACAAGAAAAAACGGATCATCAATCGGACCTCTACAGCTCCAAGATTCAAGGTTTGAAGTATGGGGATTTTTGGTTCGTCAAAAGGGTTTCCAGGAGGAAAGAGAGAGGGGAAAGTCAAGAAAATTCGTCAAAAACCCGTCTTTTATAGTTAGACCAAGACACACGGCCATGTGTTATAGTCTGTCACCCTCAACAAATTTTGAACATACTCGCTTGTAACTTCAAACCAACTCAATTATGAACGTCCCGGACTTCGATGGGGCCTCAAGAACATTGTTTCAAATGTCTCAATCATCCAAACTCGAGTTCCAAATCATTCGGTTGGGCGGGGATGTTACAAGTCTCTACAACTTCAAAAGATTTCGTCCCCGAAATCACAACCCAACTAAACCTAGCAATGCAACACAAAATTACAGCAAAACGCAGCAGCTTAAGCACCACATCACTTACCCGAAACTCCCTCTTAACGGCTCTAGCAACACACACTTTCTAAGAACACTACTCCCATCCTAACCTGCACTGCTACCTAACACCCATGCACAACCGAACCTCTACTACATGACCAAACACAAGAGCACAACCAAAACACAACAACACACAACTCGCACAAAGCAAGAACTACTAAGCTAACCCATCTCAAAGCAACAATGCACATGTACAAGAATGCACAAATCAAGAACATCATCAATCATCAACCAATGTAACGGTGACTTACATCTTAGTGAACTAAGGAATTATATATGCTCGACAACGCACTTTAACCCAAACATCATCCTTGTAGTATTAGAAGGACAAGTTCTAGTTGAGCTAATGACTAACCGACATCAGAAATGGCAAGACAATATGACCTCCCGTACACTTACTCTAGGACGCACCCGACACTCACAAGATAAGGGATAAAAACAGAACTTTCAATTACGCACTTGTTTCCTTTTTGTTTAATTAACTTTAGTGAACGGTTGCGGATATTACCAGGTATGGAGCAATCGAGGTCTTATTTTTTACTCCGCATTATCATAAACCCCAGCTACGATCAGGAGTGGGTTAGGACAAGAATGCCACATTGAGACTTCCTTTTTAGGGACTATAGCAATGGGCAGGCTATACGCATATGCCAGCTCGTACATTGACCCACAACCGCCACTTTCACATTGTTTGCACAAATTTTCTCAATTTTTTTTTTGATGAATTGAGCTTGGTTTATATTCATCAAAATCAAGGAATAACAGTACATAAGGAAGGAGAGACTACTAACTATACTACCCTCATTATACTACTTTCATCTTTCCTACCCAAGGCATAACTAACAGTTTCACCTCTAATCTCTTCTATAATTTGGATACTGTTTCTATGGTCTACCCCCCAAAAATCCTATCACATCTCTCCTTCCAAACATTACAAATCAGCACTCTCCAAAGGAGTTTTTCTACTCTCTCTTTGATCGTCTCTCCCAGCATGTTGAACTGTCGAATCATATCATCAAAGAAGCTGAACTGATAGTGTAGAAAAAATGATCTAGTAGAGCTTTTGTGAACTCACACTTCACAAAGATGTGTTCTCTACTCTCTTCTTCCTCTTTTTTTATGAATAATTAGGGGTTGTATTTCATAAAAAAAAACCGAAAACTCAAGTACAAGGCTAATCACAAGCCACCCACTACAAAGACAAAAAGCCAACCCAACTAGCTACAGAATCCAATACATCGGAGCATTTCTTTTTAAAATTATGCCTCGTTACATAAGCTGTCAAATCTTCTGTAATTTTTGCACAAATGCTACCTTCATCAAGCCGCTTCATGGCATAAAGTCGCTTACACCTTTCCCGCCATATTTCACTTATAACTACACACCACCCGAGGCTTTTGATATGTGCAGCAGGGCTCTTCCCAGTCCAGTTAGAGGAGATGAAGTGGATGAGCTCATCCCAACTACCAAAACTTGGCCAACCCCTAAGGAAATGTTGGTAACATCTCCTTGAAAAATCACAATCCAAAAATAGATGCTGCATTGTTTCATCACAGTTGTTGCACAGAGGACAAACTTGGCTTATTCCTGCTTCCACATAGCCACCTTATCAAGAGTGGTGATACGATTCTTCAGGATAAGCTAGACAGTCATACTATTCTTAGGTATCTTCAATCCCTCCCAAAGAAAAGGAGTCCAAGTTTCAACAGCCATACAGGGCCTAATGGAGTCCTAGACATTTGTAGGTCTAAACTTCTGCATATAGGAACCACTCCACAAAGCATCACCATCATCATCCCAAGTAATAAAATTCCGTGCAATCTGCCTAAGCTTCAAAACCTTTCTCCAATGCCAAGACCCCGTGGCAGTATTAACATTCCACACATCCCTACCTTTCAATCTATAAGCCTCAATCCATGCTACCCACAATGAGCAACTTCTAATCAAAAGATTCCACAGATGCCTCATTATGTTAGCTAAGTTCCAGCTGCCCAAATCCTTGAAGCCTAACCCCCCTTCCCCCTCAGCAAGAGGATAGGCCATGTTATGCCGAGCAACCTTTACCCTTTGACCCTCATTTTTCCCCCACAAGAATCGTGCATAGATCATCTTAATCTCGGTCAAAACAGCTACAGGAATCATGAACATAGAGAGCCAGTACTGAAGAATCCCATGGACAACTGACCTAATCAGCTGCATTTTCCCAGCATAGTTTAGAAGCTTTGTTTTCCAGTTCTTCACCCTAGCTGTGATTTTATCCACTAAAATACGACAGTCAGATTTTGAGAGCTTCCCTGCAGAGATAGGCATACCCAGGTACTTTAAGGGAAGCCTACCTTCCCTAAAGCCAACATCTGCCACCATTAAATCTTTCTCACCTCTGCTTACTCCAACAGTATAAATGTCACTCTTCTCAGGATTGAATTGCAGCCCTGAGAGAGTCTGAAAATTATCAAGGACTGCTCTGACCTGTACTATAGCATCAGTATTCCCTTTTGTGAAGACCAGCAGGTCATCAGCAAAACAAAGATGTGTGATTTTCACCTTCCTACATTGTGGATGGTACTGGAAAAAAGACTTTGAAGCTGCTTCCTCAAACAAGTAATCCAATATCTGCATAGCAAGAACAAAGAGATATGGAGATATTGGATCTCCTTGTCGCAGCCCTTTACCACTAGGGAAGTAGCCAACCAGAGAGCCATTGAAATTAACAGAAAAACCTGGAAGATTTGAAGCAGGCCATTATCCAATGAATGAATCTGGGGGGGGGGGAATCCATGGCTCAAAGAAAATGTTCCACAAAGGACCATTCTATGGAATCAAATGCCTTCATCAAGTCAATTTTTAGGGCACACCTTGGGGAGGTTTTTTTTCTAATTGTACATAGCTAGAAGCTCATGAGCTAAGATCACATTGTCTGAGATTACTCTCCCTTTGATAAAAGCAGTTTGTGAGGAACTAACAAGGTCAGGGAGAACCTTACACAATCTGTTGGCAAGGACTTTTGAAAGAGCCTTATAGATGGTATTACAGCACGAAATAGGTCGATAGTCCTTCATACTCTCAGCATTCAGTTTTCTTAGGGATCAGAGTGATAATTGTAGAATTCACAGAGGGATGGAGAGTACCAGTCCTGAAGAAATCATCCATTGCATCAAGAACATCCTCATTAATGGTCCCCCAACAGGCTTTATAAAAGGATGCACTAAACCCATCCGGGCCAGGGGCCTTATCTGAGGCCATACTGAAGAGTGCATCTCTCATTTCCTTTCTTGTAACATCAGCATCCAACATATCAGCTGAGCAGCATTCACCTTCTTAGAGATAAGATTCTTGAAAGTGTCATGCATTGGAGTAGAAACACCAAGCAACCTTTCATAGTAACCTGCAGCAATTTTCCCCGTTTCTTTCAAATCATCAGTCAAGATTCCCTTACTATCTAGGAGCTGCCTAATGGTATTCCTCGTCTGCCTCTCAGAAACATACTTTGCAAAGAATTTTCTGTTGCAGTCCCCTTGTTGGATCCATAAAAACCTAGACTTCAATCTTAAAACACATTCCACATTACTAACAAGATCTGCCAGTCTCTTTTCAGAATCCTTCATTGCCTTCATATTCAACTGAGAGGGACAATTAAAGACTGCTAGTTTCTCTTTCTCCAGAACTTCCCTTTGTTTAATAACTCTAGCTTGAATATCTGAGAACTCCTTATCATTCATCTGTTTCAGATGCCCTTTAAGCCTTCTAAGTTTTGCATGAAGGATGGAAAAGGGAGAACCATAGAAACGTGTGCTCCAAGCTTCCTTAAGAAGATCAGAGAAACTAGGATGCTTCATCCAGCAACTATAAAACTTGAAAGGCTTTGGAAGAGAACCTGCAGCACTTCCAATCTGAACCATGAGGACATAGTGGTTAGAGTCTACATATGGAATCATCGTCACCCTACTTGTTCTTAAAGCAGCCTGCCATTCTTGATTTATAAGTGCTCTGTCCAACTTCCTAGCAATAGGAGTTTCCTGATTATTCATCGAAGTGTATTTCGGACCTTGAGCAGGGTGTTCAGCAAGTCTACCCTTTTGTATAAAGTCAACAAAATCAACCATACCAGCAAAAGAGGAGGGAGTATTCGAGGCTTCAGAGAGATTCAGGATTGCATTATAGTCCCCTAAAGCCATCCAAGGGGATTGAGTTGTCGAGAGTGTCAAAAGATCATCATATAAAATCCTTCTCTTCTTAATATCAGTAGAAGCGTAAACTACAGTCATATGGAAAGCAGTAGGCAGATCAATAGAAAAATGTATAAGCTACGAAGTTTTCTGAATCATCTTAAGTGGAACATCCTTTTTCCATAATAGCCAGATCTTCCCTAGATCATTCTCATAGCATAAATCAGCCTCCCAACCAGAAAATCTCTTATTGTAAAGACTAATAGTATTTACACGCCTAATTCTTGGCTCTAGCAAAGCTATTACATCTATGTTATTATGAGTTATATACTTGTTTACAGTATCTACCTTAGTTCTCTTATTAAATCCTCTAATGTTCCAAACCCAAAAACTTATCATCTTTTTTATTGTTTCCTTGTCTTAACTCCACTAAAACCTTTACCAGTACCTTTTAAAGATGGTAGCTCTTTACTCTTACCCCCTTTAGGAGAAACACGTACCATCATTTCTTCAATATCAGTACTGCCACCATCTGAATCTTCTGAATTCAGAGCTTCAAAACCAGTGCGATGAACTTCAATCCCAGGGATAGGGCTATGAACATCAGACCCCTCCACCTCAGAAGAGGCTTTAGGCATGCTCACTTGAGCTGGAGAGCCCTCCGTTCCCTTAGGAACCTCAGGCTCTTTACCAGCTCCCCCTCCAGCCTCCATATCAGCAGGACGCTCATTTGGAATCTCCTCCCCTTCCTTACAAGGCTCAGCAGATTCCATCTCAACCTCCTTACTGACTGGCAATGAATTAGGCTGGGAAACCTGAGACCACTTTTTTCAGTAGGCTTCCTATACAATCTCATCTATGGAAACTGGACTCTAATCAATCTTGGTTCAAACTCTCCAACATTTACCTGCAACTCCATTTTATTATTCACCAAAGAGCCCCTCAAGACACACACTCTGACCGTGGATCCTTCCCTAACACTCTTATTCACTGGCTTCCCGTACTGACTGGCCAACCAGCTAATCCCCTTGTTCGTGAGAAAAATAGGGGGGCATTACAAAAAGACAACCAAATTGGCTTTTCTTCCGGAGAAAGATCAATCGGACCAATACCTGGACTCCACCGCCGGAGAATCATAGACTGATGATGAACATGCCAGGATCGCGCCATAACCCATTCTTGAGTTTCCACTGAAGAATGGTCAATCAAGAAGAAACCCGGAGAGATCTGTGAAACTACAATCACCTCTCCCAAGCTCCAAAGTCGATTAACCATAGCGGCAATCACTTTGACAGGCGGAGCCGTTCCAATAAACTGTGCAACAACCACTGGTTCAAGTCTCTTCCTCCATTGCAGCAGAGGATTCCACCACAAACTCTAAGTCCGAGTTTGAATCAGCAACAATCTGCACCCAAGAAGGAGGAGAAGAAGGTGAAGAAGAAGAAGAAGAAGGATCGGCAGCCATGGCGATCAAAGCCCGAAGGCCTAAAACTTTCTTTCCCAATGAAACAGTATCCGCCAAAGTTCAGAGCATTTTTCTGCAGCTATTTTTACTTTGATTAATCCTCCTCTTCCTCTTCACATAGGACAAAAGTAGCATCTACTAAAGGGTCCCAAACTTTTATCTTGTCTCTTGTAGTAATTCTATCTGTTACTATTAGCCATGCCATAACTCCTCGTCTAGGTATATTGGAACCTGTCCAGACACACTTATACCAGTCCACCTCAGCTTTTTTCACTATGACTGTTTCCCAAACATTACTTACAGTAAGCTTCCTCACATACTTCTTGTTCCAAGTTAACTCGCCATCTGCATCAATATCAATATAAGGTCTTACCAAATCCCTGAGCTTCAGGATTTGTTTCCAATGCCACGATCCTGTATCAGAAGACACTGTCCAGAAACAGCGCCTACGATCCTGTATCAGAAGACACTGTCCAGAAACAGCGCCTTTTGATCTTATAGTATTATAACCATGCAAGCCACAAAGAACCAGCTTTCAACAGGATTTTCCATATATGCCTCACTACATTTGCCTCATTCTAGCTTCGAAGGTCTCTTACTCCAGCACCTCCTTCAATTTTTAGGGACGTAATATTCTTCCAAGCCATTTTAGCACGACCACCCTCAAGCTTCCCCCATAAGAACTTATTGCAAACATTCTCAATATCTTTGATTAACCAGTAGTGATAGGTATGCCCAAATATCTAAAAGGGAGCTCACCTCTATTAAATCCTGAGGCCCAAATAATATAATCCGCTTTGTCATCATTAACTCCTACAATATAAATTTGGCTCTTGTCTAGATTAAACTGAAGTCCAGACATCATTTTAAATTCCTCCAAAACCTTCTTAACAACACCTATAGCTCCCACATTAGCTTTTGTAAACACCAAAAGGTCATCAACGAAGCTTAAGTGAGTAAGCTGATTACCTTTACACTGAGGATGCAGCTGAAATTCTCCACTTAAAGTAGCTCTGTCAAACATACCATTTAGGATTTCCATAGATAGCACAGAGAGCATAGGTGAAATTGGATCACCCTGGCGGAAACCCCTCTTTGATGGGATATATCCACTCAAACTACCATTTATATTAACTGAAAGTCTAGACGACTCAAAACAGGCCTCAATCCACTTAACAAACACCTCAGGAAACTGCATCACTCTCAAAGTATTCAGAATGAAAGTCCACTCAACAGAATTGAAGGCCTTCATCAAGTCGATCTCCATTGCGCATCTGGGAGAACCTTTTACCTTATACTTACTCAACAGCTCATGAGCAATCAGTATACCATCTCCTATATGTCTCCCTTTAACAAATGTTGTTTGGTTCAAACTAACAAGGGAAGGCAACACATCGGCTAACCTATTTACCAAAATCTTTGAAGTAGCCTTATAAATCACATTGGAGCACGAAATTGGTCTATATTTCCTAATATCATCAGCAACTTTTACTTGGGAATGAGAGCAAGGGCAATAGAGTTCACAAAAGGAGGCATATAGGAATTTTCTCAATTTTTTTATGAATAATTGGTTTCATTGCATCAAAAAAGCGTTTGAGTTCTACAAGCATGAACTATGTATAGACCCCTTTGGACATTATGAAATAGAATTTAGATTCTCATCTCCCTTTAACGAGGTGTCCGATTCACCTAAGCCATTTCTATATCCAATTACACAAAACTGGGGATAATTAATAACCTATACAAAATTTTCTATAACTCTATCAGCCACTCTTCCCTCTGCTGCACTTCAAACGTCCATCTGAATCCTCTTCAGTAAGCACTATGCCTCAATCTGATGTCCGGTGTGTATTCTTGAACATCGCTCTCTCTAAACAGAACTCATCACTGCACACCAAAATCACCTCAATAACAATTCCCTTCCTGAGTCCCCTGCAGACCCTTCTCATCACTTCCTCCCATTTTGTCATGTTTTCAAACTCTTGCACCGAACATAAGATCCTACTTGAATACTTGCAATTCCAAAACACATGCCTCCTGCTATCCACCCCTGAGTCACACAGTACACAAGATACATCAATAGGAAGCCCCCAACTGCTCATATTTGTCCTCCACGTCGCTCTATCTCTCAAATGGATCCATGAAACAAAGCTGTTACTTGGAATTATAATTCCCCTCCACACAGCCTTATACCATTGCACCAAAGAAGCTTTAGGGCCTAATTGTCTCCCAAACCCTAGCAATACTAAACTTCTGCATTTCTTCATCATCCCATAATATCTCCCCACCCTGCCTCACTTCAATAAAAGGCCTAACAATCCTCCTCATCTTCAGTATTCTCTTCCAAGCCCATGAACCACTAGCATCAGACATACCCCAAACGGATCGATTCTTGATCATGTACTTGTAAGCCCAAGACACCCAAAGCGAACCACTTCGAGCAAAAAGTTCCCAAATGTGTCTAATGGTATTAGCTACATTCCAGGAATAGAAGTCCTTTAGGCCTACCCCCTTCAGACTTTGGCAACGCTAGTCCTCCCCAAACAATCTTGCACCTACCTCCCTCTGAAGTTCCCCAAAGAAACCGATTGCAGAGAAGTTCAATCTCCTTAAGAATGTACTTAGGAAGCAGAAATACGCTCATCCAATATTGCAGGATGCCACATATAACCGACTGTATCAGCTGCATCTTACCAGCACATGTAAGACATTTAGCTTTCCAATCTTTTATGCGATTTGCTATTCTGTCAATTAGCACTCTACAGTCATCCCTTTTAAGCTTTTTGGAGCTCATTGGCACCCCTAGATACTTGAAGGGGAGACTCCCCTTCTTGAATCCTGAAGTCTGCACTAATGCATCTGCCAAATCATCCTCTACACCGACCAAAAATATTTCACTCTTATCCGGATTAAACATGAGGCCTGACATTGCTTTGAACTTCCTCAGAACATCTGTTACTTTACTAATCCCCTCTTCACTTGCTTTAGTAAAAATAATTAAATCATCCGCGAAACTAAGATGTGTTAACTTTGTTTGTTTACACTGTGGATGCAACATAAATCTACCACCATCCACTGCCTTTTCCATCAAACAAGCCAAGATCTCCATGGAAATTACAAACAAGTAGGGGGATAAAGGATCCCCCTGCCTAAACCCTCTCTTAGCATAAAAATTACCACATAAACTTCCATTCAAGCTAACTGAGAGCTTACAAGATTCAAGGCATACCTCAATCCATTGGACAAAGCGCGGAGGAAAGTGCATAGCTCCCAACACCCTTAGAATGAAGCTCCACTCAACCGAGTCGAAAGCTTTCATCAAATCCACCTTTATAGCACACCTTGCAGAAACATTTGCTTTACTATAAGTTCTTAATAGCTCTGTGGCCAAGAGAATGTTGTCACCAATCTTCCTTCCCTTTACAAAAGCCGATTGAGAATTACCAATTATACTTGGGAGGACCTTGCTAACCCTGT